>CM075978.1:83593309-83896561 GCA_038087875.1 Malacoraja senta | reverse complement strand
GAAGAACACACTTGATATTACATCTATCACCAACCTTTTCTTACTCAATTGCATCAAATAATAGTCCGTTTATTTTAGTTTAGTTACAGCACGGGAGAACAGGCCCTTCGGCCCAGCGAGTCCACACCGACCAGCGATCCCGGCACATTAACACTACCCTACACACACTAGGGACAATTTACACACACACACCAAGCCAATTAGCCTACATACCTGTACGTCTTTGGAGTGTGGGAGGGAACCGAAGATCTCGGAGAAAACCCACGCGGTCACGGGGAGAAAGTACAAACTCCGTACTGACAGCACCCGTGATCGGAATTGAACCCGGGTCGTCGGCGCTGCAAGGCAGCAACTCTACCGCTGCGCCACCGTGCAGCAGAAAGGCATTTGCCACAATAAAATCGAACGCTTGATTATTCAGCCGTGGTTACCGTCTAGAGTTCCCTAGAATTTTTAACTGCAGCCCACCATGTCTCTTTCGATTGCATAATCAAAACCCTAAACATGCATCCTTAAAACAGCCCATCATTCACAGAACACGCATCAACTTATTATTTCACACACATTTCCAATCTAACAATATTAATTAGTAATTCTTATTTCTGACACAAAGTTCAAAATCTTTTTAAAAACACTATTGGAAAAAAATCTACAGGTCTGAGTTTAATCCGTTCCTTTTTGTTTGGAGAAAGTGCAAATCCTAACAAGTGTGCAATTCAATTCTACGGGGGGGCGGGGGGTTTAAAACCATCCATTTCCTCCGTCATTCGACGGGTGGTCAAACAGAGATCAGAACATCGAGGTAGAGTCGATCATAGGATTCCTTGAACAGCAGAATAAGGACAAGGCTGAACATACACGATGCAGTCAGGCACCAATTTAGCCAGGAAACATCTGAAAAACAGACAGAGAACAACGTTAGTACCTGTAATAAAATCGTTCATCCTTTCTACAAGTGTATGCAGTTGAATACTGAGCTAAATTTGACAAGAACGCCTGCGCTTTTATACCTGATGGTATGAATTGATATAGGATTAGCTCCAAAGAAAAAGTCTCACCACAATTATTGGGCAAGGTTTAAAGTCCATTTCATTGGTTCTAATGTACAATACCATAATGTACAACCATCCAATAGACATGGCAACAAGTAAAGAGAGGCATAGTCATAGAATGATGCAGCAGGGAAACTGGCCCTTTGGCCCAACTTGCCCACACTGACCATCATGCCCCATCTACACTAGTCTCACCTCCCTGCGTTTGGCCCACATCCCTCTAAACCTATCCAATCCTATCTATGCACTTGTCTAAATATTTCTTAATTGTTGTGATATACCTGCCTCAACTACCTCCTCTGGCAGCTCATTCCGTACACCCACCACATTTTGTAAAATATTGCTCCTCAGGTCCCTATTAAATCTTTCCTCCCCTACCTTACACCTATGTCCTCTGGTTCATAGAAAATAGAACATTTAAGAACATTTGCTTCAGTTGACAGCTGACAATGTGTCAAAGTGAAAAATCCCCAATGATACCACCTGACCCGAGTGTTTCCAGCATTATCCACTAATGTTACTGTACAACGTGATTGTGTTTTTAATAAGACTTGCCATAAGAAATGGAGAAATTTGCTTTTTTTTTTTAAATAAAAAGAATTGTGGAGATTTGCAATCTTCCACTGTAAAGAATGGTTGGAGTGGAATCCATTAGAGCTTTATTTGCAATTGAATAAGTGTCTTTTTTGAATAGGTAACTGAAGAATCGTCAGGGAAAAATCAGCAGAATTGAAGTATTTGGAGTTTCAGAATGCCCGATTGAATTCCACACAAGAAGTTAGTGTATGAAATAAAAGCCCGTGAGATTGGAGGTAATTTAGTTTAGTTTAGAGATACAGCACGGAAACAGGCCCTTCGGCCCACCGAGTCCGCACCGACCAGCAATCCACGCACATCAACACTGTCCTGCACACATTAGGGTCAATTTACACCTACACAAGCGAATTACCCTACAAACCTGTACGTCTTTGGAGTGTGGGAGGAAACCGAAGATCTCGGAGAAAACCCACATGGTCACGGGGAGAACGTGCAAACTCCGTACAGACTGTAGTCGGGATCGAACCCAAGAGTCAAGAGTGTTTTATTGTCATATGTCCCGGACGGGACAATGAAATTCTTACTTGTTGCAGCACAACAGAATATGTGAATATGTAAACATTGTATATAACGGGGGGAACAAAAAAGAAAAAGTTCAATAAATAACAATATAGTGCAAATAACAAATAATAATATAGTCTTTTGCAGTTCAGAGCTCATAGTTTATTTGTTGTGTTTAATAGCCTGATGGCTGTGGGGAAAAAGCTGCTCCTGAACTTGGACGTTACAGTTTTCAGGCTCCTGTACCTTAGACTTAGACTTAGATTCCTTTATTGTCATTCAGACCTTTCGGTCTGAACGAAATTTCGTTGCCTGCAGTCATACATATAATAAATAACAAAACACACAATAAACACAAATTAACATCCACCACAGTGAGTTCACCAGGCACCTCCTCACTGTGATGGAGGCAAAAGTCTTAAAAGTCTCTGTCTCTTCCCTCTTTGTTCTTGATGGCAATGGTGAGATAAGTGTGTGGCCAGGATGGTGTGGGTCCTTGATGATTTTGGCTGCCTTTGTGAGGCAGCGACTTCGATAGATCCCTTCGACGGTGGGGAGGTCAAAGCCGGTGATGGACTAGGCAGTGGTCACAACTTTTTGTAGTCTTTTCCGCTCCTGGACGTTCAAGTTGCCGAACCAGGCCACGATGCAACCAGTCAGAATGCTCTCTACTGTGCACCTGGAGAAGTTTAGGAGAATCCTCTTCAACATGCCGAATCTCCGTAATCTTCTCACGAAGTAGAGTCGCTGATGTGCCTTGTTTACAATTGCATCGGTGTGCTGGGTCAAGGAAAGATCTTCAGCTCTCTGGTGCTGCAAGCGCTGTAAGGCAGCAACTCTACCGCTGTGCCACCGTGGCCCGTATACTGACAAATGGAATATTGGTTGAAAGGGAAAGAGCAGGAATGAATGGGCCATATTCAGGATAGCGGTAGGGTACAGCATAGCTTGGGCCCTAACCATTCACAATATACGTCAATGATTTGGATGAGGGTGGATGCAAGATTTCTAAATTTGCTGAATATACAAAGAAGGGTGGAATTGTGCACTGTTAAAGACTTCCACAGAGATTTAGACAAGTGGTAATAACCAAATCCACAGAAGATACCGAATAAAGTAGATAAATGGGTAGTTATTTATTTTGGTGGCAAAAGTGATGTGGATAAGTTTAGATGGATGAGGGCTGACCTCATTGAAACTTACCGAATAGTGAAAGGCCTGGATAGAGTGAATACGGAGAGGATGTTTCCCACTAGTGGGAGAGTCTAGGACCAGAGGGAACAACCACAGAATAAAAGGACGTACATTTAGAAAGGGGAAGAGGCGGAATTTCGTTAGCCAGAGGGTGGTGAATCTGTGGAATTCATTGCCACAGAAGGCTGTGGGGAGGCCAAGTCAGTGAGTATTTTTAAACCAGAGATTAAAAGATTCTTGATTAGCAAGGGTGTTAAGGGTTACGGGGAGAAGGCAGGAGAATGAGGTTGAGAGGGAAAGATAGGTCAGCCATGATTGAATGGCTGGGTAGACTCGATGGGCAGAATGGCCTAATTCTGCTCTTCGGACCTATGGATATGGCATTGTGCCACACAGTGAAAGAAAGTGGATAGAGAGGACTTTTTTTTTTTACAAAAGGTTTTAACGCAAGGATATCTAAGATACAATCATACAGGGCCTTGGTCAGACCACACCCATAAAGGATATCAGCGAAAGGAGTGTGTGGGAAGGAACAACAGATGCTGATTTACACCAAAGATAAACACAACATGCTGGAATAACTCAACAGGACAAGCAGCACCCCTGGAGAGAATGGGTCACATTTCTGGTCAAGACCCTTCTTCAGACTGAGAGTCATGGGAGAGGGAGACTAGATATATGGAAGGGTAAGGTGTGAAAAGGACAGACGATGATCAAGGAAACATAGAATGATTGATTGTGGACTGAGGGGAAGGTGACGAGGCATACAGAGAAAGGATGTGTTTGTTATGAGGGAGTGCACCCTATAAACATAGAAACATAGAAAAATGGGTGCAGGAGTAGGCCAGACTGATTCCTTTATTGACAAGACTGTTGGATGAGAAAAACATTGGTTTGACAAGGCCTGTAAAATGTTGAAATGTGAGAATTCACAGAAAGCTACAAAATTCTGACAAAGCTCAATACACTAGATGATGGGGGCATGTTCCCATGGCTGACATGCCTAGAACCAAGAGTCAGTGTCTCAGGATTAGGGCAAAGCAATTGGGACTGAAAAGAAAGTGTGACAATAACAGACTAGGCCAACCAAAACTTCACTCAGCAAGTCACAGTGATACAGCGTGGAAACAGGCCCTTCGGCCCACCTTGCCCACAACAGCCAACATGTGCACTAGTCCCAACTGCCCGCTTTTGGCCCATATCCCTCCTATCCATGGACCTGTCTAATTGTTTCTTAACTGATGGGATAGTCCCCGTCTCAACTACCTCCTCTGGCAGCTTGTTCCAAACCTCCACCACACTGTGTGAAAAGGGTACCCCTCAGATTCCTATTAAATCTTTTCCCCTTCACCTTAAACCTATGTCCTCGATTCGCCTACTCTGGGCAAGAGACTGTGCATCTACCCAATCTAATCCTCTCATGATTTTATACATCTTTCCAGGTGAGGCAGAGGTTCACCTGGACCTCCTCCAACCTAATCTACTGCATCCGCTGTCGTAGGTGTCAACTTCTCTACATTGGCGAGACCAAGCGTAGGCTCGGCGACCGCATCGTCCAATACCTCCGCTCAGTCCGTACTAACCAACCTGATCTCCCAGTTGCCCAGCACTTCAACTCCCCCTCCCATTCTGAATCTGACTTTTCTGTCCTGGGCCTCCTCCATTGCCAGAGTGAGGCCCAGCGCAAATTGGAGGAACAACACCTCATATTTTGCTTGGATAGTTTACATCCCAGCGGTATGAACATCAACTTCTCTAATTTCAGGTAGTCCTTGCTTTCTCCCTCCTTCCCCTCCCCCCTTCCCAGCTCTCCCACATAGCCTACTGTCTCCGCCTCTTCCTTTCTTTTTCCCGTCCCCCCAACATCAGTCTGAAGAAGGGTGTTGACCCAAAACATCGCCTCCTCCTTTTCTCCATCGATGCTGCCTCACCCGCTGAGTTTCTCCGGCATTTTTTGTCTACTTTCGATTTTTCCAGCATCTGCTGGTCCTTCTAATACAGCTCTATGATCAGCCCTCATCCTCCTGCGCTCCAAGGAAAAGAGTCCGAGCCTGCACCAACCTCTCCCTATAGCGCAGACCCTCCCGTCCTGGCAGCATCCAGGCAGCGTCAACCTGTGGAACTCCTGACCACAAGATGGGGTGCAAACCAAGTCACTGAATATACTCCAGGAGGAAAAAAGAGATTCCTAGACACAGTTGACATCAAGGGCAACATGATGTTCAGAAAGAGGACGTGGTATGATAGTTCTGCATGGTGGAGCAGTATCAATTGGCCTATTTCCACTTCAGTTTTTCAATGCTATTAATAAAACGAGTGTGGGGCAGACTAAAAACAGCACTTGCATGTGCCAAATATCCTTTGGTGCTGTAAACTTTCAATGAGTCTGGAACGACCACAGAAATAATTGAATTTGAACTTGCAATATTGCAATAAATATATGGTTTAAAATAAGCTAACATAACAACCAAGAAACCATTTTAGTCACAGAGCTTGAGGGAATATATTCTTGGCAGAATTGTCAATCACTGTCAGAATCAAAGCAGAGAATCTCTTTAGTTTTGACATTCCCCCCCCCCCCCTTTTTGTTGTTTTTTTCCCCACACATTTATTTCTAACCATTTTTTTAAAAGTTCAATCGTTTGATTATCATTCTTGTCCACAAGTTCTCTTGTCTGACAGTTTGCTCCGGAGAATGATTTGTAGTACTGAGCATTCGCCGAGCTACATAGAGAAAAGGCAATCAGCAACATCAAAAGTAAAAGAACCATTCAATTTTTAGATCATTTGCTCAGAATAACCAAGGTTTCAGAACGGCACTGCACAATTGCTGCATGAAGGCACGGGATCAAATAAAAAAAGCCAAGACCACAATTGAAAATGTCAACAAGGAACATCTCTGTTCTCTGAATAAAACCTGAATGAAACCAGGACAGGAACAGTTGCTTTGTAATTATAGTTCCATCTCAAGTCCTGACAAATGCACATATTCAGAGAAACAGACACAAGAGAAATTGTCCAATTTACTTTGATTGTGACTTGCGAAAGGACTCTGACCCTGGTAGCATCCAAATTGTTTTCTGCAAAGAGTGGGAACAGAAACATTTCCACTTTCGCCCAAACAACCCCAAGTCTAGAAAACCTCCAATTCAGCCTCATCAAGCACGCACACGATTCAATGACAACACAAGGGCATGCAAGTTTGTGTGTTCTCTTGCATCCACTTCCAGCAGTCTCCAATCTTCTTGTCTTGGTTAGGAATGAAAGTAGACACAAAATGCTGGAGTAACTCAGTGGAACAGGCAGTATCTCTGGAGAGTAGGAGTGGGTGACCATTCCTTCTCTTCAGAGATACTGCCTGTCCCGCTGAGTATACCCCAGCATTTTGTGTCTACCTTTGATTTAAACCAGCGTCTGCAGTTCTTTCCTACACATTTTGTCAGAAGATTGAGGATCATATGAAGTCTTTAGACACAACACCTACACAAACTATAGTCAAATGCTAAACCCTGAAGTTTGATCTACAGTCAAATACACTTCAATATTTAACCATAATCAATATGTTCAAAACATTGAGAAAAGTAGGATGGCAAAATAGGAGGTTCATAGAAACTGTGCTGAAATAGAAGTGATAAAATCGGAAGAAGACACAAGAGACAGAATATTTTTAATTCTTTCGCAGTAATACACAGATTTTATCATTATTATTTTTAAATAGGATTCCGATGGTTGGTAATGCTGACATTTATTGTCCATCCCTAATGAGTCAATAATCAGGAGTCAGCAAAATTAGTGTGTTAGGAATGACATGCGCCAAGAATGGACTGTACTTGTATGTACATGTATATAAAGACTTAGACAATAGAGATACAATGCGGAAACAGGCCCATGGGCCCACCTAGTCCGTGTCGACCAGCGATCAACCCCCTACTCCAGCACTATCCTACATACCAGGAAGAATTGTACAACTTTGCCAAAACCAATTAACCTCCAAATCTGCACGTCTTTGGAGTGACGGAGGAAACTGGAGCACAGAGGCAAAACCCACACAGGTCACAGGGAGAATGTACAAATTCCGAACACACAGCAGCCGTAGTCAGGATCGAACCCAAGTCTCCGGCGCCGTTCGGCAGCAACTCTACTGCCTTATAACACGTGCTGCCTTGCAGCTCCAGAGACCCGTGGTTGATCCCGACTATGAGTGTTGTCTGTATGGAGCTTGTACGTTCTCCCTGTGACTGCATGGGCTTTTTCCTCGTATGAGGAAGGGTCTCGACCCGAAACGCCACCCATTCCTTCTCGCCAGAGATGCTTCTTGTCCGGCTGAGTTGCTCCAGCATTTTGTGTCTATCCAGATATCAGTGTTGTACTGCAGACTCAATGGCAAGTCTTGTGGAGGACTGATGTGTTGGCATCTGACCCCAGCTCGTATAAAACTTCCCAGTTTAGCCAAGCACTGTTGAAAGTACGAGCCAACCCGAGCAGTGAATGGCAGGCAGCAATTCCCCACAGAAGCATCCTCTGTCAATCAGTTCAATTTGTCCTATTGCTTATGTTAATTTTGCCCAAAAAAATGTGCTTGTCCATTCTTTCCATTTCACCGCCTCCAATGACTCACTTCATTAACGTATCATTTTATTCAAGCTTTTAAAATCAAGTTGTGTTTATTTTAAAGCTTTATCTCTGCCACACATTCAGCGAAGGAAGCTCAATTTATGCAGACTTGGACATGACCCGAGTGAGCATTACTAGTGCATGCTAAACACTTCTGTCATGCCCCAACGATCAGATAGAAAATATTCAATGCCGCCTTGGGGAATACATAATTCATAAATCTGCCGCTGAAAGTTTCCAATCTAGAGTTTAGGAGGTGGAGGGAAAAAAGGCCCAGTCACAGGTAGACCAATCTGAACATTAGTCATGGGCTCCTCTCCCTCATTGTACGCAGCTAAAGAAATTCAGTTGATTAAATGCATTGCAGTGCGTTACAAGACAGATTTTGGAAAGCAGTGCAGACTAGACCAAACATTAACGGCATGGTTGAGTTCAGAGGATATATATTGGAGATCTGCCCAACACACATTTTCTGGAACTGGTGCAAAAATACATGCTTTGCACAAAAATAAAAGATCGATGTACTTTGCATCAGTGAATCGTAGTTGCGAGCTTAGATAGCCAGCGTGCTGTAACAAGTCTGAAGTCTATTCCAGCAGTCTGGAGATTTACAGGTGCAAGGCCGTATGTCTTGTAGCATGAAAATGCATCAATAAATCAGTAATTTTCGAGACAGCAAATCTAGGTCAAAAAGATTCAAATACACACCAATCCTGTTGAAGTATCCATAACTATGAGCTGTGAAAGAAAGAACTGCAGATGCTGGTTATTTAAATCGAAGGTAGACACAAAATGCTAGAGTAACTCAGAGGGTGAGGCAGGTGAGGGTGAGCTACCGTTTCAAGGACATCCATGTCATTCCGAACAACGAATGCTTGCAGAAGCATTTCATGGCGCCTTTACATTGAAATGGTTTATTTGCAAAATGCACTGCGGAAATCACAAGAGGTGCAACATTCTTAAAACGCTGAGTAAAAGAATCAATATCGCATTTACCAGGTTAGCAGAAATTACCACAGCACGCCACAAAGCCAGCCTCCGCAAAACCATGAGCTGAAGTCCAGCTAATAGACCGAGAGGGAAATGTTTAATCTCACCAATCGCAAGGGCGGCACAGCGGTAGAGTTGCTGCCTCACAGCGCCAGAGACCCGGGTTCGATCCTGACTGTGGGGGCTGTCAGCACAGAGTTTGCACGTTTTCCCCGTAATTGCGTGGGTTTTCTCCGGGCGCTCTGGTTTCCTCCCACACGCCAAAGACTAAAGGTTTGTAGGTCAATTGGCTTCTGTAAAATTGTCTTTAGCGGGAAGGATAGTGCTAGTGTACCTTTTACCACACTGTATCTCTAAAGTCTAAAGAGTGAAATATATGGGAGCCAAGTGTATCAGTCCATGCACACACATGCCACTTGGTAACAGTATCAAGCAGTAAAAGCTATAAGAGTGTAGGCACCACACCTTGCAGTCCCCAAAATATTAAGTGCAGCAACACAACTTCAGCACTCTTTCAATGAAAGTGGTTAATTTGCAAAAAAAAAACCTGTAGCATCACAATAGTGTTAACATTCTTGAAACGCTGAACTAGAGGATCAATAGAACCTTGATCAATACTAGATTAATTCAGTACAAGTGGATTTATACTTTAGCATGAACATGATTATTTGTAACCTGCTTGTTTCACTGTAGATATACACAAAATGCTGGAGTGACTCAGTGGGACAGGCAGCATCTCTAGAGAGAAAGAATGGGTGGTGTTTCGGGTTGAGACCCTTCTTCAGACTAGTCATGGGAAAGGGAAACGACACATAGACAGTGATGTTGAGACATAGAACAAATGAATGAAAGATATGCAAAAAAGTAACGATGATAAAGGAAATAGGCCACAGATAGCTGTTTATTGGGTGAAAACGAGAAGCTGGTGTGACGGGTGGGGAATGGATGGAGAGAGAGGGAGTGCAGAGGTTACTTGAAGTTAGAGAAATCCATTTCACACCACTGGGGTGTAAGCCGCACAAGCGAAATATGAGGCGCTGTTCCTCCAATTTTCATTTAGCCCCACTCTGACAATGGAGGAGACCTAGAACAGAAAGGTCAGTGTTGGAATGGGAAGGGGAATTAAAGAGTTTGGCAACCGGGAGATCAGGCAAGTCAAGGCAGACTGAGCGAAGGTGTACTGTAGAAGTCTGATGCAATTGTTGGAGATTGACCAAGGTGGCTTCTCATCACTGCTGTGGTCTGTTGGTTCCCATCTCTGTAAAATCACAACTAGTCTTGGCAATTGCCTTCCTAAAGTTCAGTTTATTGTCACGGGTACCGAGGTACAGTGAAAAGCTTTTGTTGCATGCTACCAGTCAGCGGAAAGACAATATGTGATTACAATCGAGCCGTCCACCGTGTACAGATACATAAGGGAATAACGTTTAGTGTGGTAGGATGATTCAGCTGTAAAGGAACAGTCCCTGAATCTGAAGGTGTGCGTTTTCATACTTCTATACCTTTTACCTGATGGGAGAGGGAGAAGAGGGGGTGGCCAGGGTGCGACTCGTCCTGGATTATGCTGCCTTGAAGTAGCCCGTCCTGATTGCAGTTAATCATTCTTTATAGTTGTATGGTAGCAATGAAAACTTTGAATATAGAACAAGGCCCGCTCCACATTTATATTACCCATATCTCTTTTTACATTTTAAGGAGAGTCCTTCACCGAATCCTTCACTGCCGATTAAATAGTTTAGTTTAGAAATACAGCGAGGAAACAAGCCCTTCAGCCCAACGGGTCCGCACCAACCAGCTATCCCCGCACAACACTATCCTACACACACTAGGGACAATTTACATTTATACAAAGCTAATTAACCTAAAAATCTGCACGTCCTTGGATTGTGGGAGGAAACCAAAGATCTCGTAGAAAACCCACGCGGTCACACGCAGAACGTACAAACTCCGTACAGACAGCACCCGTAGTCAGGATCGAACCTGGGTCTCTGGCGCTGTAAGGCAGCAGCTCTACCGCTGCGCTACCGTATACTATAGAAATACATTGTCACTGCTTTATTAAACAAATGCAGCACATACCTTGCACAAGCAACTATGTTCAGATAAACTATTTTGTGGCGTAAGGAACCGTAGATGCTGGTTTACAAAGAAAAAAGACAAAGGGCTGGAGTGACTTAGAGGGTCAGGCAATGTGTAATAAAAATGAACAGCAGATGCTTGTTTGTGCCAAAGATAGACACAAAATGATGGAGTAACTCGGGATCAGGCAGCATCTCTGGAGAAAATAAGAGCGTTTCTGCAGAAGGTTCCTGACCCAAAATGTCACCTATGCATTTTTTTCCCAGAGATGCTGCCTGACCCTCTGAGTTACTCCAGCATTTTGGGTCAGGCAGCATCTCTGGAGAAGGGTCCGGACCAAAAAAAATCACCTAATCAAGTTCTCCGGAGATGCTGCCTGGCCCACTGAGTTACTGCAGCACTTGATGTCCTTTTAAAAATTATTTTGGCGACGTGGATGGTGCTGTAAATCGAAGCCAGGCCATGTGGATCAATACTGCTCCATCGAAATACTGCAATTCAGTCTTTAATGAGAAAGGAGAGTGTCTTGTGCAAATGCAGCACCTCTGAAAGCGATACTGACACTAAGCTCATGTCGCCGCAGATATTTTGTACTCAAGTTTCAGAAGTAACTCTTAAACTTTCCAAGTCAGAAGCAAGAATACTAATCGCTGAATCACAACTAACACAACTAATGGATCAACTAACAACTAACGGATCGAGACCCTTCTTCAGATGAAGGTCTCGACCTGAAACGTCACCCATTCCACAGTCTGCGGAGCTTCTAGCAGCAGGCGTGGAGTGGACTTACCATCCCGGAGCCATGGATCTCTTGCCGGGGATCGCCGGAGAAGAGCTCCGACCGCTGGCCTGCCTGCGGCCTATAACTTCGAGATGCCGCGGTCTCCAGTGAGAAAGTGGCCGATTCCGGCACTCCAAGCCGACGTCGGAGCTTCGATCATCCGAACAAGAGGGCTTGTACATCGGGCCGTCCGTAGCGGCGACTACGGAGGGTCTAGGCCCCAAACACGGGTGAACAAAGGAGGAAGACCGACTGAACTTTATTGCCTTCTATCACAGTGATCACTGTGGTGGATGTTTATGTTAAGTTCTATCGTTCTTTTTAATTGTGTTGTGTTCTTTTAATTGTATGGCTGTATGGTAACGCAAATATCACTGTACCTTAATTGGTGCATGTGACAATAAATGTGAATCTGAATCTAAATCATTCCTTGTATCCAGAATTGCTGCCCGTCCCGCTGAGTTACTCCAGCATTTTGTGTCTATCTTCGGTGCAAACCAGCATCTGCAGTTCCTTCCTACATATCCTTCAAACCTCATTGGATACAAAGAGCTAAAGCATAGAATGAATAAAAACCTCCATGGGCTGAACCTATTCTTCCTACTTCATCTTTGCAATGCCACCAATGCCAAGATAAGGTAACGGATTCCTTAGAAACATCAAATTATTGGTCCGAACTGCACACCAGACTTGGGCCTGTTGCCCATGCTTTTCCCGCGATAGTACTTACTTTCTGGCCCACCAAAAACGATGAAGCTGCCACAACCATCCTTTGCGCAACTTTTAAACGCCTTAAAATAACCAAATTAAAACCAGAACATATAAAGGAAATAACAGAAAAAGAGCTTAGCCTTGGGTCAGCCAGCTCATTCAAACAAATGGGCTGCGCTCCACATGCAGAGTATATGGCATGGAATGTAGGCCCTATTCGGCCCTTCGAGGCAGCATGGAGCTGTGGGACTGGGTGCAAAGTGCATCAGGCCTCCCAATTCAGGAGGCTTGCGTTTCTCTGCAAGTGGTCATGTGCTCTGGCTTCTTACTTCCATGTGGCCTCCATCTTCTCAGTGGAAGTGTCAGCCAGAAGGCAAATGCTATTCCTGCCCAGATGTTTATAGCAAGAGGCCATGCAGCCCATCAAGGTCACTGCTGGCCAAAAAATGAATTAGGTCTCAATACAATGCCTTGCAGATTATGACACTTCAAGTGGTCCTGCAGATTCTTCTTAAAATTGGTGATGAACGCATTATCCTTTTTAAAAAGTTACAAACTATCAATGTTAACAGAATGAAATAATTTCTCCTCAACTGCTCTCTAATCTTTCTACCAATTAACAAATCTATAGCCCTTTGTTACTGACCTCTCTGCTAAGGGAAATTAAGTCCTTTCTGTTTACCATGCCTAAGCCTTTCATAATTTTATCTCTCTCAAATAAATCTGACCTCACTTTGTTCCAAAGAAAACAGCTGCAGGGTGGACAATCTCTCCTCAAAACTGTGCTGACTTAATCCCCATCACATGTTAGACAACCTTCCTCAAATAGGATAAACGATAAAGAACGCACTACTCCTTCAAAATGTCAATGGCACGATAGTGTTCGATCCAATTTGCTCCATTCTGTAACAATAACCAATCTGAAAGAACGGACTCCCATGGAGTCTGAAGAAGGGTGTCGGCCTGAAACGTCACCCATTCCTTCTCTCCAGAGATGCTGCCTGACCCGCTGAGTTACTCCAGCATTTTGTGTCCACACACACACACACACACACATGGATGTTTAAGGTTATTAAGGATTCTGTCATTACATTTCATTACAAATGTCCTCTTGTCATGACTGCCAGAGGGCTAGAGGTCACAACGTTACAAATAAACAACAGGAATCCTTGTGGAGTTGTCGATTTTTTTTTCTTACGTGAACTTTGAAGCACTATATTATGCAATGCCAGATGCTAGATATGTATAATTGTTTTCACTGGCAGTGAAATCTGATCCACTGCTGGACGGACATGCAAACCTGCAATTCCCCACACAATGCAGCTGTCCTGGACAACAAAGCAAGCAACCTGCTCCCATCATCAAATGGCGACCACAAACCATCTCTGTGGGAAACGGAGTCCAAGTTTAGTTTAGTTTAGAGCAGGGGCCACCAAACTTTTCAGCATGAGGGCCACATTATATAATTGGCACATTTTTGCAGGCCGTAGGAAAAAAACAAAGAAATGTCAGTTTTATAAATTTAATGAACTCAAAAAAGAACTTAACTAAAACAAATGGAAGAAATTCAAAACAAAACTTGTAGCCATCAATCAAGGTTAACCAACGAGATCATAAAGTTTTATGCAACCACATTAATGGGAAGAATGGAACTGCTTTTTTGATTTCAAAATTTCATTGAATTGTGGATCCAAATTTGAGGAGCCAATTATGAGGATGGACTTCAAATGCTCCTCAGATAAATTTGCTCGATTTTTAGACATGACATACTTCATTCTTGAAAATGTTTGTTCACAGTGGTATGTTGCACCAAAAATGGACACAAATCTACAAGCAAATTGCTTCAAATTTGGAAAATGCTCAGGTTTCAAAAATGTATAAAACTCAATCAGATTTCCTTCTTTATCCTTGTCTTTCTTTGAAACTGACTTGGGAGATTTTCAACATTGCAATCGAATGGATTTTGAAAGAGCCCGATTTCATTTGCTTTGGCATCAAGGTCAGAAAATCGCTCTTGAAATTATTTTTTCAATCCTAAAATTACTTCATTTGCAAATGAGGAAGGAAATTCTTCTTCTCAAACCGACTCCGATGCATTGTACAGGTCGAAAGGTTATATCGTTGGTTTACCAAAGGTGATCATAAATTTCCACCTCCCTCAAATGCTTGCAATAGATAATGGACAATAGACAATAGGTGCAGGAGTAGGCCATTCGGCCCTTCAAGCCTGCACCACCATTCAATGTGATCATGGCTGATCATCCACAATCAGTACCCCGTTCCTGCCTTCTCCCCATATCCCGACTCTGCAATCTTTAAGAGCCCTATCTAGCTCTCTCTTGAAAGCATCCAGAGAACCGGCCTCCACCGCCCTCTGAGGCAGAGAATTCCACAGACTCACAACGCTGTGAGAAAAAGTGTTTCCTCGTCTCCGTTCTAAATGGCTTACCCCAAATTCTTAAACTGTGGCCCCTGGTTCTGGACTCCCCCGACATCGGGAACATGTTTCTTGCCTCTAGCGTGTCCAAACCCTTAACAGTCTTATATGTTTCAATAAGATCACCTCTCATCCTTCTAAACTCCAGAGTGTACCATCCCAGCCGCTCCATTCTCTCAGCATATGACAGACCCGCCATCCCGGGAATCAACCTTGTAAACCTACGCTGCACTCCCTCAATAGCAAGAATGTCCGTCCTCAAATTAGGGGACCAAAACTGCACACAATACTCCAGGTGTGGTCTCACTAGGGCCCTGTACAACTGCAGAAGGACCTCTTTGCTCCTATATTCGATTCCTCTTGTTATAAAGGCCAACATGCCATTCGCTTTCTTCACTGCCTGCTGTACCTGCATGCTTACTTTCATAGACTGATGAACAAGGACCCCCAGATCCCGTTGTACTTCCCCTTTTCCCAACTTGACGCCATTTAGATAGTAATCTGCCTTCCTGTTTTTTATACCAAAGTGGATAACCTCACATTTGTCCACATTAAACTTCATCTACCATGCATCTGCCCACTCCCGCAACCTGTCCAAGTCACCCTGCATTCTCATAGCACCCTCCTCACAGTTCACACTGCCACCCAGCTTTGTGTCATCTGCAAATTTACTAATGTTACTTTGAATCCCTTCATCCAAATCATTGATGTATATTGTGAATAGCTGCAGTCCCAGCACCGAGCCTTGCGGTACCCCGCTAGTCACTGCCTGCCATTCTGAAAGGGACCCGTTAATCCCTACTCTTTGTTTCCTGTCTGCCAACCAATTTTCTATCCATATCAGCACTCTACCCCCAATACCATGTGCCCTAATTTTGCCCACTAATCTCCTATATAGGACCTTATCAAATGCTTTCTGAAAGTCCAGGTACACTACATCCACTGGCTCTCTTTTGTCCATTTTTCTAGTTACATCCTCAAAAAATCCCAGAAGATTAGTCAAGCACGATTTCCCCTTCCTAAATCCATGCTGACTCACTGATCCTGTTATTGCTATCCAAATGTGCGGCTATTTCATCTTTTATAATTGACTCCAGCATCTTCCCCACCACCGATGTCAGGCTAACTGGTCTATAATTCCCTGTTTCTCTCTCCCGCCTTTCTGAAAAAGTGGGATTTCATTAGCTACCCTCCAATCCACAGGAACTGCTCCTGAGTCTATAGAACATTGGAAAATTATCACCAATGCATCCACGATTTCTAGAGCCACTTCCTTAAGCACCCTGGGATGCAAACCATCAGGCCCTGGGGATTTATCAGCCTTCAGTCCCATCAGTCTACCCAAAACCATTTCCTGCCTAATGTGGATTTCCTTCAGTTCCTCCGTCACCCCAGATCCTCTGGCCACTATTATATCAGGAAGATTGTTTGTGTCCTCCTTAGTGAAGACGGATCCAAAGTACCTATTTAACTCATCTGCTATTTCCTTGTTCCCCATAATAATTTCACCTTTTTCGGTCTTCAAGGGTCCAACTTTGGTCTTCACTAATTTTTTCCTCTTCACATACCTAAAGAAGCTTTTACTATCCTCCTTTATATTCTTGGCTAGCTTACCTTCGTACCTCATCTTTTCTCCCCGTATTGTCTTTTTAGTTATCTTCTGTTGCTCTTTAAACATTACACAATCCTCTTGCTTCCCGCTCATCTTTGCTACGTTGTACTTCTTCTCTTATATTTTTATACTGTCCCTGACGTTCCTAATGGCTCATTAACCTCGTTCCTTTACCCCCAAATCCGGTTCATTACATAACACTAAATCCAGAATTGCCTTCTCCCTGGTAGGCTCCAATACAAGCTGCTCTAAGAATCCATCACAAAGGCACTCTGCAAAGTCCCTTTCTTGTGGTCCAGTACCAACCTGATTTTCCCAGTCTACCTGCATGCTTAAATCTCCCATAACAACCACAGCATTACCTTTGCTACATGCCAATAGGTGCAGGAGTAGGCCATTTGGTTACTCCTCCGGATGCTGCGGTTTCCTTCCATACTTTGAAGATGTACAGCTTTGTAGGTTAATTGGTTTGGTAAAAACTGTACATTGTCCCTAGTGTAGGTATGTTACAATACTTACCTTCAGCGGCGCTGTAATTCTGTCACTGGCCGTGTGCGCGATTTTGGCGCCTTTAAGGGGGGGCGGGGTTAAAGCGCGGGTTTCTCCTCCCTTGTCCTGAATTATACTTTGTTGGAGTACCAGCTTCTCTGGAAGAAGCGTTCCGAGTGCTGTTTTGCGTAGTTTGTTTTAAACATCTCCCAACAAGTTCAGCGTTGGAATCATTTTAAAATCATCTTCTGAAGCGTCAACGCCAACAACGGGGACGGATTTCACACAAGGGAAAGGTAACGAAAGTGCTTCATTTTAATGTATAAACGTTCTCCTTAAGAGGCCTTTAATTCACATTTTTTCATGCGACACGGTGATTTTATTCCCCGAATTAACGGCAGTATTTTTCATGCCAATACGGGGTTAAATTCACCGCAAATGAACGTTCCAAAAGATCGTGTTCCAGAAATCCTCACTCGCAAGATGAATTAAATCCCCATTAATTTACAGGTATTAAACATTCAATTCCTTCCATTTGGCCTGTAAATTCATAAAAAATTAGATTTAAAAATTATGTTATATTGTGAATTATTGTGTGAATGTTATTTGGACACAGGCTATTTAAAAATGTTAATCTATTCTTAAGAAATTGATAGATGTTTAGATCTAGTAATTGAATTTTGTAATTAGCTACAATTAGGGATCTAACTAATTATATGCTTTACTTTCATGTCTTCGAAGTAAGATTGTTTCATATTTGTTTCAGAATGCTTCAATCTATAATAACTGAAAATTTATTTCAGTTATCATAATTTTTAAGAAAGTTATGGGCTTTTAACTGTCCTCGATCACAGCTTTTGTGTTAAGTCAATGGAAAAGCAATAGGGAACTAGATGCTAATTTCTGAGTATGATAATGGCCATAACTTTTTTAATACTGAAGATATGAAAGTGAATTAAGTGTCAAATTAAACTTCTTTTTATGCTTTATCTGATGGGATAAATTGCAGACTTTATTTTAAAAATCTCAAAATTTTGTAACATTGCTACCTAGTGTGCAGGATAGTGCTAGTGTCCGGGGTGATCGCTGGTCTGCATAGACTCGGTGGGCCACAGGGCCTGTTCTGCGCTGTACCTCTAAAGTCTAAAAGTCTATTTGGAGTCACTCCTGTCATCAACAATTTCTTTGTGGAATATGCATTCCTAAACAGTATTTTTAATATCAATTTTAAATGAGACAACATTTGCTATTTTCCCATCAATGTAATGCTACTCATTAAGTATTACAGAATCCACTTGATAAATAATGCATCTGTGGAGGAGTATTTGGAAATGCCATTTCCAATTGAGTGACTGGACGTCAAGAGATGGGAACATAACAAGCCCATATCCCACGGTAATTTATAGTAACCATTTCGCCACTGCTTGTGTCATTGAGACAGGACACACAGCATAGCTTGGGAACAGCTCCATCCTAGACCGCAAGAAGTTGCAGAGAAATGTGGACGCAGCCCAGACCGTCTCGCAAACCAACCTCCCTTCCATTGACACCGTCTACACTTCACGATGCCTCGGAAAGGCTTCTAGCATAATCAAGGATGAGTCTCACCCCGGACACTCCCTCTTCTCCCCTCTCCCATCAGGCAAGAGGTACAGAAGTGTGAAAACGCAATCCTCCAGATTCAGGGAGAGCTTCTTCCCAGCTGTTATCAGGCAACTGAACCATCCTATCACCAACTAGAGACCCTCAGACTATCTTTAATCGGATTTTATTAATATTCCCTTTATCTTGTATCTGTACACTGTGGATGGCTTGATTATAATCATGTATAACTTTTCCGCTGACCCGATAGCACGCAAAAATAAAATAAAATAAAAAAACCTCAGTACACTGGACAATTAACTAAACTAAAACCAAAACACAAAGAAAGGTGCACTATCAAAAGATTAAATAAAAAGCTAACTCAAAAAGGGAAAAAAGGAAAAATCAAAGAGCTAACTATATTGCTTAGCAAGAGTGGAAAGAAAATTCTCAAGAATGAGACATAGACCCAAAGTGCTGGAGTAAGTCAGCGGGTCCGGCAGCATCTCTGGAGAAAAAGGATGGGTGATGTTTCGAGTCGGAACTCTTTTGTAGACTGCAGAACATCTGCAGTTTCTTTCTACACATTCTCAAGAATAGAGAAGTTAGACCTGCCTTTAACAACATACCCATTCACTGTGTACAAACGTCTGGATTTTCAAACGCACGCAGGCAGGAAAAAATAGAAAATCCTGGAACAGTTATTAAGTGGGACAGGGCTACACCAGTGGAGTGAGCCACAGAGATAATATTTGAAGGAGTTTATCCAGGAGAATGCACAAATGCAGATAGCTGTAGTCAGCACAGAAATTAAATTCCTGTGATTGCACGAAGTAGAGAGAGATTTAAAGGAATGCAGAAGTGAACCCAAGGCAATTAAATTCATAACAGCAGTACGCACTAATAACTCTAGGTTCAGCAAAGGATAGCCAACTCTGCATGCATGCAACAAAGATCACATCTGTGGGACACTCCCAGATAATCCTATGACATTTCATAGCTTTGCACGTGGCTTTCAGCTTAATAAACAATAGAGATCAGCAGTAGCTCTTGACTACTTGAAATACACAAGTGTAGCCCTCCTTTCAAAAGATTCTTGCATTGAATAGGGTGGCGTGGTGGTGCAGCGGTAGAGTTATTGCTTCACAGTGTCACAGACCTGGGTTCAATCGAGACTACGGCTGCTATCTGTCTGGTAAATGGGGTTAAAAGGGAAAGACAGAGCAGCCATGATTGAATGGCGGAGTAGACTTGATGGGGCCGAATGGCCTAATTCTGCTCCAATCACTTATTCTCCTCGTGACCACGTGGGTTTTCTCCGGGTGCTCCGTTTTCCTCCCACACTCCAGGTTTGCAGGATAATTGGCTTCAGTAAGAATTGTGAAATTGTCCCCAGTGTGTAGGATAGTGCTAGTGTGTGGGGGCGATTGCTGGTTGGCGTGGACTCGGTGGGCCAGATTCCATGCTGTATCTCTAAAGTCCAAAGACTACCTCTCAATCCAGAAGCAAATGCTTATGCTTAGTCCCAGAGCTTTTATATTTATGGTGTCCATGGAATCAGTCAACGTTGGGCAGCATGGTAGACAGCAGCTTCTCCATGGTTTATATTCATAAGGAGAATTCATAAACTATTTTAAGACAGAACCCCAAACCCCACTGATTTCAAATTCAATCTTAACGGGCCTTTTTAAGATCTAGCATTATCTAATTAATATTTAAGTTGGAATTAAAGTAGCACCAATCAGATGCATAAGCTCGAATTAGGGCATGTGGATGAGAAAGTAATTAAAGTGACAGCCTTGCCACACTGTATAAAGGTTGTGGATTCCAGGACCATTTCGCATAAAGCTGCCTCATCTCCTGTATCCGCTGCTCCAGGTAAGGACTCCTGCATACCGACGAGACCAAGCGCAGGCTCGGTGATCGTTTCGCTGAACACCTCCGCTCAGTCCGCCTAAATCTACACAAACTCCCGGTTGCTGGAAACATTAACTCCCCCTCCCATTCCCACACTGACCTTTCTGTCCAGGGCCTCCTCCATGGTCAGAGTGAGGCCCTGCACCTCAGATTTCGCTTGGGCAACTTGCACCCCAGCAGTATGAACATTGACTTCCCTAACTTCAAGTAGCCCTTGCTTTCCCTCTCTCCTTCCCCCCCTCCCCTTCCCAGTTCTACAAATTCTACATTTTCCTTGATCACCATTCCCTGTGTCATTTTCACACCTTTACACTTCCTTATCTATCTATATGATTGCAGCAGAATCTTGATCGATTGGCCAGGTGGACTGAGGAATGATTGATAGAATTTAACACAATAAAATGTGAGGTGCTGCATTTTGGAAGGTCTAACAAGGGCAGGGCATACACAGTGAATTGTTAGGGTTCTGGGGAGTGTTGTAGAGCAGAGGGATCTAGGAGTGCAGGCACATAGTTCCTTGAAAGTTACATCACAGGTAGAGAGGGCAGTCAAAAAGGCTTTTGGCACATTGGCCTTCACAGTCAGAGTATTGAGTATAGAAGTTGGAAGATAGACACAAAAAAGCTGGAATAACTCGACCCGAAACATCACCCATTCCTTCTTTCCAGCGAAGCTGTCTGTCCCGCTGAGTTACTCCAGCATTTTATGTCTAAGCTGCTCAGAGATCTCGTTGGTCTACAGAATCTACCGTTTGAATCTTTCTGACAGTTTTTGACATGAAAGAAACATAACCTCTTCCCTCTTTTAGGCAAGTCCATTCGCACGATTTGCTGATAAACGGGAAAGCTACAGAGGAATCGTTACCATTCCACCAACAACTGAAGGCTATCTAGACAAACACGTGTGTTATTGACGGTGGAGCCTTGCTCTTCTCATGCCCTCTGTGGCATTCTTTAAACATTGCAACTCTTTGATGACTTGTCATCTGACCTGAGTGTTCAGTTGCGTTTGTGTGAAATGTGAAGATTTACAATCTGTAAAAATATTCCGAGGTTGCTGGATGAATGGCGTACCCCAATCACCACATTCTTCACATGCCATGCACAAGATACCTCTTCAAATATGCCATTTTGCTAGTAAATAGCCAGTTGCTGCATATAGGTTGGAAATGGGAATCAATAAACACGATGTCCGGCGTGTCCAAGAATGGCTTTAATATATGCAGGAAAGAAATGCAGATGCTGGTTTAAACCAAAGATAGACACAAAAAGCTGGAGGAACTCAGCGGGCCAGGCAGTATCTCTGGTGAGAAGGAATGGGTGATGTTTCAGGTCGAGACCCATCTTCAGACTGGTTAGGCATAAGGGAAATGAGATATATAGATGATGATGTTGAAAGATAACGAATAATGAATAAATGATATGCAAAACAACGATGATAAAGGAAACAGGCCATTGTTAGCTGTTTGTAGGGTGAAAACGAGAAGCTAGTGTGGCTTAGGTAGGTGGGGGGGGGGGGGGGGCGATATACAGGGAATGGCAGGGCTGCCTGAAGTGAGAGAAATCAATATTCATAACACTGGGCTGTAAGCTGCCTAAGCGAAATATGAGATGCTGTCCCTCCAATTTGCGTTTAGCCTCACTCTGACAATGGAAGAGACCTGGGGCAGAAAGGTCAGTGTGGGAATGGGAAGGGGAATTAAAGTATTTAGCAACCGGGAGATCAGGTAGGTTTAGGCGTGCTGAGCGAAGGTGTTCAGCGAAACGATTGCCCAGTCTACGTCTGGTCAAGGTTTTTGAGATTCTGCTCATAAAAGTAAATGTAGAAACCTCCTAGTCGTTAAATTTATCAGTCGTAACGATTTTCAGTTTGACAGCTGCATAAAATGTGCGCGCTGCTTGCAAATACACAGCTGCCTCACAATCATGCCTCATTGACGGGACAAGTGATTGTAAACAGCATTAGTTTATGATGGATCCTGCTATCAAACAGCTATCACAGTAAAGGTTCATGAAGCTGAACGTTTCCAATTCCTAGTGTGTACAAATCAAGGGTCCTGTATCAATCCTTATTGTGCAATAACTAGATCAAGTACTTTACAATGTAACTCCATGAACTCAATAGTAAAAGGAATCAGAACAATTACCTTCTAATCAAAAAATAATTGATTTGCCATGCAAAAAACTAACCTATTATTACAATAGAATCACACGTGACATGTGGAGAGGATGTTGGATGCGGAGAGGATGTTTCCACTAGTGGGAGAGTCTAGGACTAGAGGTGATAGCCTCTGAATTAAAGAAAGTTCTTTTAGGAAGGAGATGAGGAGGAATTTCTTTAGTCGGAGGGCGGTGAAACTGTGGAATTATTTGCCACAGAAGGCCGTGGAGGCCGTCAGTGGATATATTTAAGGCAGAGATAGATAGATACTTGACTAGTACGGGTGTCAGGGGTTATGAGAAGGCAGGATAATGGGGTTACGAAGGAGAGATAGATCAGCCATGATGGAATGATGGAATAGACTTGATGGGCCGAATGGCCTAATTCTACTCCTATCACTTTTGATCTTATGATTCAAAAATCACAACATGCCTTTCCTCAGCTTTCAATTAACACACATTAAAATCTAGAGAAAAGGTACACATCGGAAAAGTTTAAAATTACCTGTATGATAAAACGCCAGGAACAATAACAATAATCCCATGAAGACATTGCTTAAAAAGGTGACAAATCCACAGGTTATTCCCTCTGGCACTGGGTACACAGTCTCCACAAAGAGTTCAAAGAAGAAGGGAACACTGCTGATGATGAATACTCCAGTCAATATGCACGATGTATATAAAGTCACTGTAATGTCAAAGAGAACCAATTAAAAGTAAAAATGACATACACCAATTAAACCATGAAAAATTAAGACAAGAGCAGTGTGCCAATTTGCTATCATTTCCGTTCCCATCACACTTGGGGGGGGGGGGGGGAAGATAAGATTTGTGCTGCACTTTCAAGGAAATGGGAAAAGAAATGAAGGTGAACAAACTAAAATGAGGGACAAGGAGTAGGGGAGAGGAGAGAGAGAGGGAGGGGGATACATAGATACATAGATACATAGAAATTAGGTGCAGGAGTAGGCCATTCGGCCCTTCGAGCCTGCACCGCCATTCAATACGATCATGGCTGATCATCCAACTCAGTATCCCGTACCTGCCTTCTCTCCATACCCCCTGATCCCTTTAGCCACAAGGGCCACATCTAATTCCCTCTTAAATATAGCCAATGAACTGGCCTCAACTACCCTCTGTGGCAGAGAGTTCCAGAGATTCACCACTCTCTGTGTGAAAAAGTTTTTCCTCATCTCGGTCTTAAAGGATTTTCCCCTTATCCTTAAGCTGTGACCCCTTGTCCTGGACTTCCCCAACATCGGGAACAATCTTCCTGCATCTAGCCTGTCCAACCCCATAAGAATCTTGTACGTTTCTATAAGATCCCCTCTCAATCTCCTAAATTCTAGCGAGTATAAGCCAAGTCTATCCAGTCTTTCTTCATATGAAAGTCCTGACATCCCAGGAATCAGTCTGGTGAACCTTCTCTGCACTCCCTCTATGGCTATAATGTCCTTCCTCAGATTTGGAGACCAAAACTGTACGCAATACTCCAGGTGTGGTCTCACCAAGACCCTGTACAACTGCAGTAGAACCTCACTGCTCCTATACTCAAATCCTCTTGCTATGAAGGCCAACATACCATTCGCTTTCTTCACTGCCTGCTGCACCTGCATGCCTACTTTCAATGACTGGTGTACCATGACACCCAGGTCTCGCTGCATCTCCCCATTTCCTAATCGGCCACCATTTAGATAATAGTCTGCCTTCCCGTTTTTGCTACCAAAGTGGATAACCTCACATTTATCCACATTATACTGCATCTGCCAAACATTTGCCCACTCACCCAGCCTATCCAAGTCACCTTGCAGTCTCCTAGCATCCTCCTCACAGCTAACACTGCCCCCCAGCTTAGTGTCATCCGCAAACTTGGAGATGTTGCTTTCAATTCCCTCGTCCAGATCATTAATATAAATTGTAAATAGCTGGGGTCCCAGCACTGAGCCTTGTGGTACCCCACTAGTCACTGCCTGCCATTGTGAAAAGGACCCGTTTACTCCTACTCTTTGCTTCCTGTTTGCCAGCCAGTTCTCTATCCACATCAATACTGAACCCCCAATACCGTGTGATTTAAGTTTGTATCCTAATCTCTTATGTGGTACCTTGTCGAAAGCCTTCTGAAAGTCCAGATACAACACATCCACTGGTTCTCCCCTATCCACTCTACTAGTTACATCCTCAAAAAATTCTATAAGATTCGTCAGACACGATTTACCTTTCGTAAATCCATGCTGACTTTGTCCAATGATTTCACCACTTTCCAAATGTGCTGCTATCCCATCTTTAATAACTGACTCTAGCAGTTTCCCCACTACCGATGTTAGACTAACTGGTCTGTAATTCCCCGTTTTCTCTCTCCCTCCCTTCTTAAAAAGTGGGGTTACGTTTGCTACCCTCCAATCCTCAGGAACTACTCCAGAATCTAAAGAGTTTTGAAAAATTATCACTAATGCATCCACTATTTCTGGAGCTACTTCCTTAAGTACTCTGGGATGCAGCCTATCTGGCCCTGGTGATTTATCGGCCTTTAATCCATTCAATTTACCCAACACCACTTCCCGACTAACCTGGATTTCACTCAGTTCCTCCATCTCCTTTGACCCGCGGCCCCCTGCTATTTCCGGCAGATTATTTATGTCTTCCTTAGTGAAGACGGAACCAAAGTAGTTATTCAATTGGTCTGCCATATCCTTGTTCCCCATGATCAATTCACCTGTTTCTGACTGCAAGGGACCTACATTTGATTTAACTAATCTCTTTCTCTTCACATATCTATAAAAACTTTTGCAGTCAGTTTTTATGTTCCCTGCCAGTTTCCTTTCATAATCTATTTTCCCTTTCCTAATTAAGCCCTTTGTCCTCCTCTGCTGGTCTCTGAATTTCTCCCAGTCCTCTGGTATGCTGCCTTTTCTGGCTAATTTGTACGCATCATCTTTTGCTTTGATACTATCCCTGATTTCCCTTGGGAGAGAGGGAGAGGGGGGGGAGAGGGAGAGGGAGAGGGAGAGGGAGAGGGACGAGTGAACAAAAGACTGAGTGGAGGTGGGCGAGAGGGGAGGGGAAATTGAGCTGGAGAATTAAAGGGGCAAATGGGAACAATCAAGTCAAGCAAAGGGAATGTGTTAAAGAGGAATGATGAGCAGGGGAGGGGGCATTGAGTTTGGGAGGGCAAACAAGCTGGGCTGTGGGGAGGGATGGAGAGATAGGGTAAGAGGGAAGACCGGGGTGGGAGATTGCAACCTTCACGTGGTCCGCCCTGTTTCGACAAATGCAATCAACCCGGCGTGCACATCAAATAAGATCAAATAGAACAAGTTGTCCGACAACTTTAGGCTGTGCACGCCATACGCAAGAAGAAGAAGAAGAAGAGGGAAGACCCAGAGAGACAATAAACAAGATAGAAAGAGAGAAGATATTTATTTTAAACTTTAGATCACTTCAGATTTTAAGCTTCAGTGGTTGATTTCCCCCCCATTCCCTTCCCCCAGTTCCTTGTTCTATTTATTTTCAAATTGTGGACTTATTTTATACTTTTTTCTCCTGAAGACAGGCGTTAGGGTTTGTCACTTGGATTTGCTGGTTCTTGCTCCCTCACAGAGGCAGTCTTGTCTGATGGGCTGGGCCAACTATCCTGCCATTGTTATTAACCATCAGCTTGTTAAATATTGGTCAATAATGGGAACGCTTTCAGAAGACAAAGATAGTACACAAAGTAGCGTTCAGAAAGGAAAACAAAATACGACTGCATTCCACTGTCATGTTGAAGCGGTATAGAATCAAATGCATGGGGTTCCCAGGGAGATCGAATATCCCATTGTGCTACTTTTCTGTGGGCTAACAAAGGAAGCGTTTAGCAACAAAATGAGGACATAGTCAATCAGCTCTCCACAAAGAAAAACTATGCAGCAAAATTAACATATTTAATAAAATTTCATTTCAAAGCACGCACTTAAATCACGCAATATTTAAATTGAGTCAGAGTTGGGGCTGCACGGCGGTGCAGCGGTGGAGTTGCTGCCTTACAACGTTTACAGCGCCAGGGACCCGGGTTCAATCCCGACAACAGGTGCTGTATGTATGGAGTTTGTACGTTCTCCGCATGGGTTTTCTCTGAAATCTTCAGTTTCCTCCCACACTCCAAAGACGTACAGGTTTGTAGGTTAATTGGCTTGGTATAAATGTAAAATTGTCCCTATTGTGTGTCGGATAGTGTTAATGTGCGGGGATCGCTGGTCGGTGCGGATTTGGTGGGCCGAAGGGTCCGTTTCCGCGCTGTATCTCCAAAACTAAAACACATATGAGTTATGCAGTGTGGAAACAGGCCCTTTGGCCCAACTTGACCACACCGGCCAACATGTCCCATCTACACTAGTCCCACCTGTTTGGGCCAAAGACAGGCAGCTGGAACTAGTGTATATGGGACTTGTTGGCCAGTGTGGACAAGTTGGGCCGAAGGGACTGCATCCCGCTGTAAGACTGTGACTTTATTTAAATACGGCGTCATTTAAGTTCATGCTTTGAGGTGACATTTTATTAAATGTGTTTGAATTTGTTAATCTAGAAACGTATAGCGCAGCTCATGCAGGTTAATAAAAGGAAGACAGATTCAGATGGAACCCATAATGGTGTTCATTTGATCTCATTGTGCAATAGGTACCTCTTGTTATAGGCAGATGGGTGACGCTGTTGAAGCAGGTGAGGGCAAACCATGCAGATGACAATGTGGCTCCAGAGAACAACAGCAGCAGGATGAGTTTTAATATTCCTCTGAAGAAGTCTGCAAATCTGCAATATCAAACGTGAAATTTGAGGCTCTCAAGGATCAGTGAATCACGCTCGACAACAGCAAAAAGAAGTTTCAAAAAGCAGAACTTGTACAGAGAAGATCATTTATTTATATGTTGTCTCATCACATCCTCAGGGTTGTGTGAAGACACTGTCATAGTGAAAGAATTGCATTTGAAAGACCATCATCATTTTCAGATGGACGCAAATCAGTCTGCACACAGTTAGGGGCAACAAAACAAAAATTGGATAATTACATCAGATGTTTTTGGTGTGATGGTTATAAGACGGTTGCTCGCCAGGAGAAAAAGCAGCTGTCTCTTCCATCTCCTAACAAGGTCACAGAAGCTGGCAGGCAATGCTTAATGTTTCACTGGGGAAATAGCACCTTCACCAACACAAAACATACTTAGTGATGTGTTAATGTCAGATCACATAGCGATGTCTATTTTTGGGACAACTCAAAACCTCTGGCTTAGAGGCGACAGCGCAATCAAATGAATTTAAGTGAGAGTACTCGGGATAATGTTCAGACCTAATCGCTTTTCCTCTATTACTAAAAAAAATAAGTTTAAAATCTTAACGCAAAGAATAAATGTCTTAAAGAAATAGTTCAGGGCGGCACGGTGGCGCAGCGGTAGAGTTGCTGCCTTACAGCGCCAGAGACCCCGATCGATCCTGGTGCTATCTGTACGGAGTTTGTACGTTCTCCCCGTGAATGCGTGGGTTCTCAATAGACAATAGGTGCAGGAGTAGGCCATTCGGCCCTTCGAGCCAGCACTGCCATTCAATGTGATCATGGCTGATCATCCCCAATCAGTACCTCATTTTCCTTGGGTGCTCTGGTTTCCTCCCACACTCCAAAGACATACAGACTGGGAGGTTAATTGTCTTTGGTAAAATTGTGAATTATCCCGGGTGTAGGATAATGCTAGCGTTCGGGGATCGCTGGTCGGTGCGGATTCGGAGGGCCGAGCGGCCCGTTTCTGCGCTGTATCTCAAAAACTAAACAACACAATCTCTAAACAATCTCTAAAGAGAGTACATTACTCAATAACATCAATGCTTTTGCAGCATCTATAAATTAAAATCATAAAATATAAAATATTCACATAAAAAATTTGCAGTCCATCATGTCAGTGCCAGCTCTCTGAAGGAGCTGTCCGATTACTCCCACTCCCTTGCTCTTTCCCACGGCCCTGTAAATGCTTCACTTCAACTTCAGTCGTTTCGTTCAAGTGTTGTATTTGGGAGGGAAATAATGCATTCAGTACATCTCAGTCAGTTGATGCTCCAACCTCTTAATGCTCAACCACCACCACCACGAGCTCAGCACATATCTCTCTGAGAACATCAACTTCTCTTTTCACAAGCGCTTGACCTGCTGAGTTCTCTTTCCTCAACAGCATTTTTTCCCAAGGTTTTCCAGCATCTGAGGTATTTTTGCATTTGTAATTCTTCGAGGGGCGTTTATAAAAAGGAGAAAGTAATAAATAATTGAGGGACAAAACTGGGAAATGCTCCGAGACCATCCAGTCAAACAAGCTTCAAGTGATCGGGTTCCCCATAATTCATCGCACCTGGCATTGCAACCACAATGCCTGAATCTGCCCTCTTGCTACAGCGGCTCATACATTCCACGGATAACAAACAGAAGTGCGAGAACCATCCAATTATCTCCATTCGCTTGCTCCTTCCCATAGCCAGAGTCCATGGCGACCAGCGATCCCCACACACCAACACTGTCTGACACATATTAGGGACAATTTGAACATTTTACCAAGGCCAATTAACCTACACGTCTATGGAGTGTGGGAGGAAACTGGAGCACCCGAGGAAAACCCACACGGTCACAGAGAGAACATACAAACTCCGTAGACTGCAGCTGTAGTCAGGATTGAACCTGTGTTTTTCGAGCTGCGAGGCAACAACTCTACTGGTACGCCACCTTGCAGCGGTAGACATCATTTAAAAATAATTAGAATTGAAAGAGAACAACCCTTGTGTGCGCATTTGCATCATAACTACGGAGTTAACATGAGTTATTTAGCTGTGTCTGTATCTGTATCAGAGCCTAATTTTAGAGCGGAATGTAGTATAAGCAAGTCTCTTCATAGGTGGAAATCTGCTTAGTTGCAGCCTTTGGTGGAATATCAACAACCAATTTATATTACACAGGCATCAGTAGAAGTCCCTGGAGATAAACCTACTTGAAATGCGAAAGGGAAGCAAGCAGAAAAGTGGGATATCAGGCAACTGCGTGCATTAAAATACAATTGCAAGCATGGATTCTTTTCTGCTTTTCTGAGAAATTGCAGAATTGGAATATATTTCTACCATTGCAATACTTTAAATGAGACAAAACTCCAAACCAGTTTACATTGAGGGGAAATGAACTAGTCAGTAATTCTGTAGGAACAGCATTGGAAAAGTTGACTGAGGACAGCTGAGAGGTTTGACTGTGTTGGGACTATCTTTGATGGGAAGTAGGAAGGCGATGAGGTTAAGATAAGGAAAGATAAAGGCAGCATGGTGGCGTAGCGGTAGAGCTACTACCTTACAGCGCCCGACTCGTGGGTTCGATCCTGACTACGGGTGCTTGTCTGTATAGTTTGTACGTTCTCCCCGAGACCTGCGTGAGTTTTCTCTGGGATCTTCGGTTTCCACCCACGCTCTAAAGACGTACACGTTTGTAGCTTAATTGGCTTGTTATAAAAGTATCAATGTCAAATTGTCCCTAGTGTGAGTAGGGTAGTGTGTGTTAAGGTTAATGTGCGGGGATCGCAGGTCAGTGCTGACTCGATGGGCCCACGCTGATTCTCTAAATTAAACTAAATACAATGAGTTGGATGCAGACTGGATGCAAGTTATCAATAGGGTACAACATGGTGCAGACAGGTTTGAGGGAAGACGGAAAAGATATGCTTGGTGACTTTAACAATAGCAGGTTTAAATCTCCAGTCAAAGCAAATCTTTAAGGTAGGAATGCAAAGAAGACTTTGGAAAGATACAGATTGAAATCAATAATATTGACACGTCTGTACAGGACAGGAAAAATGGATGAAGCAGCGCCAACTCCAAAGAAAGATACTATCAGATTCTATTGTACAGTGTGTGGAAGTACAGTTCTGCAGCTGATTATCATTCAGTAAATAGGGCAGGTCTATTATTGACCTGCATATAATTAGGTATGTTACAAAACTTACCTTCAGTCGCGCTGTAATTCTGCCACTGGCCGTGTGCGCGATTTTGGCGCCTTTAAGGGGGGGCGGGGTTAAAACACGGTTTCTCCTCCCTTGTCCTGGTTAATATTTTGTTGGAGTACAAGCGTTGGCTGAAGAATCGTTCCTAGTGGCCTTTTGTATATTTTTTATTTTTATTAAATCGTCAATGTCAGCGCTAGAGTAATTTTAAAATCAGCTCCTGAAGCGTCAACGCCGATAACGGGGACGGATTTCACACACGGGACAGGTAAACGAAAGTGGTTTCTTTAAATGTATAAAAGTGCTTCTTAAGAAGCCTTTAATTCACATTTTTTCATGCGACACGGTGATTTTATTCCCCGAACTAACGGCAGTATTTTTCATGCCAATACGGGGTTAAATTCACCGCAAATGAACGTTCCAAAAGATCGCGTTCCAGAAATCCTCACTCACAAGATGATTTAAATCCCCATTAATTTACAGGTATTAAACATTCAATTCCTTCCATTTGGCCTGTAAATTCATGAAAATTAGATTTAAAAATTATGTTATATTGTGAATTATTGTGTGAATGTTATTTGGACACTTAGGCTATTTAAAAATGTTAATCTATTCTTAAGAAATTGATAGATGTTTAGATCTAGTAATTGAATTTTGTAATTAGCTACAATTAGGTAACTAACTAATTATATGCTTTACTTTCATGTCTTCTAAGTAAGATTGTTTCATATTTGTTTCAGAATGCTTCAATCTATAATAACTGAAAATTTCCTTCAGTTATCTTAATTTTTAAGAAAGTTATGGGCTTTTAACTGTCCTCGATCACAGCTTTTGTGTTAAGTCAATGGAAAAGCAATAGGGAACAAGATGCTAATTTCCGAGTATGAAAATGGCCATAACTTCTTTAATACTGAAGATATTTTTAAAATCTCAAAATTTTGTAACATTGCTAATATAATAGAGGTGAATACTAGTTGAAAAGAGTGTGGGGGGAAAGATGAAGTCACCATGGGTAAAGGAGTAGGCAGAGGTAAAGTTACAATCAAGCGTGATATTATTAAATGGCAGAGCATACTTGTGGGCCGAGTAGACATCTCCTCCTCCTAATTCATATATATTGTGTAACAGGCATAATTCATAACATGAGGGAGAGTCTTGCGAGCACAAGACAAGAGTCCTGAGCCAATATGGGCCAGCACATCGAGGCAGTAACAAAGTGGCCAGGGTCTCGACATGAAATGTCACCTATTCCGTTTCTTCTGAGATGCTGTCTGATCCGCTGAGTTACTCCAGCATTTGTGTCTATCTTTGGCCAAAACAATCTTTGCACTGCAATTGTGCCAATAAGAGGAGACACAGGTATCTGCAAATAGACACAAACTGCTGCGGTAACGCAGCGGGTCAGGCAGCATCCATGGAGACCATGAATAGGTGACAATTCAGGATGGAACCCCTTAGGCAGCGTAGGGAAGGCAGGAAAGTAAGCTAGGAGATAGGAGAGGCTGGACAGAGGATGGCGAGTCAAAGGTGAATACAGGCGAGGGGGTTATTTGATGGGCAGATTGGTGGACAAAGGCCAGAGATGAAGAGACAGTCCTATCTTGCCCCCCCTCTCTCTTAGCTTTCTTTTTCGCTCCACTATAATCAGTCTGAAGAAGTGTTCCAACCCAAAATGTCACCTGTACATGTTCCCCTGGGATGCTGCTTGACCCGCTTCAACATTTTGTGTCTATCCTTGGTATAAACAATCAACTGCATTTCCTTGTTATTAGCATCTGTAGATGCTGGGATCAAAATCAAAAACCAAACTACTTGAAGACTTACATGCCCCAATTGACCCATAATAATGATACAAAAGTGGGTGGTTTTGCAGATAAGGAAGATGGTTGTGAACGGTTGCAGCAGGATCTGGATCGATTGGCCAGGTGGGCTGAGGAATGGTTGGTGGAATTTAATGCAGAGAAGTGCGAGGTGTAGAATTTTGGGACATCTAACATGGGCAGGACGTACACAGTTGGTAGGCCTCTGGGTAGTGTTATAGAGCAGAGGAATCTAGGAGTGCAGGTGCATGGTTCCTTGAAGGTCGAGTCGCAGGTAGATAAGGTAGTCAAAAAGGCTTTTAGCACATTGGCCTTCATCAGTCAGAGTATTGAGTATAGAAGTTAGGCGGTCATGTTGCAATATAAGACGTTGGTGAGACCGCATTTAGAGTATTGTGTTCAGTTCTGGGCACCATGTTATAGGATATTGTCAAGCTTGATGGGTTCAGAGACGAATTACGAGGATGTTGCCAGGACTAGAGGGTCTGAGCTATAGGGAGAGGTTGAGTAGGCTGGGTCTCTGTTCCTTGGAGCGGTGGAGGATGAGGGGTGATCTCATTGATGTGTATAAAATCACGAGAGGAATAAATCAGGTAGATGCATAGATTCTCTTGCCCAGAGTCGGGGAATCGAGGACCAGAGGACATAGGTTCAAGGTGAAGGGGAACAGATTTATTAGGAATCCGAGGGGTACCTTTTTCACACAAAGGGTGGTGGGTGTATGGAACAAGCTGCCAGAGGAGGTAGTTGAGGCTGGGACTATCCCAACCTTTAAGAAATAGTTAGACAGGTACATGGATAGGACAAGTTTGGAGGGATATGGACCAAACACAGGCAGGTCAGACTAGTGTAGCTGGGACATGTTGGCAGGTGTGGGCAAGTTGGGCCGAAGGGCCTGTTTCCACACTGTATCACTCTATGACTCTATAAAGTTGAGCATGATGACTTCAAAACCAATGGGGCCAGGAAGGCCAAAATGCATTAAAAAAAAAGAAAAAGAATAGAGATCTTCAACGTCAGTTTTTGGTGGTTTGTTGATGCCTCTCCTCTCCTCTCACTCCCCCCACCCCCACCCCCACCCCCACCAAAAAGGGACCCAGCATGGGGGAGCCAGATGCTGGTTTAAACCGAAGATAGACACAAAATACTGGAGTAACTCAGCAGGATAGGCAGCTTCACTAGAGAGAAGGAATGGGGAATGTTTCGGGTCGAAACCCTTCTTCAGACTGGGTCGGAGGAAAAGGAAACGAGAGTTATAAACATGGATGTGGAGAGATATAGAACAAATGAATGAAAGATATGCAAAAAAGTAACGATGATAAAGGAAAGAGGCCATTGTTAGCTGTTTGTTAGGTGAGAACGAGAAGCTGGTGCGACTTGAGAGAGAGGGAGTACAGGGGTTACTTGAAGTTAGAGAAATCAATACTCATACCATTGGGTTGTAAGCTGCCCAAGTGAAATATGAGATGCTGTTCTCATGGAAGTATGATGAGGATGTTATTACTTTTCAAAGAAGGTTTGAGAACAATCATTTTGTCTGCCTAGCTCCCTCTAGTCATGACAGAGTTTAGAATAAAGTGGGCTTTGGGATTTCAGTGGCAATATCAATTCGCCCTGCCCATCGATGTCCACTGACTCTAATCTTCAGAGCTGGGGCTGGTGGCCTGGGACATGATGGCACACATTTGCTTAACTCCTAATGAATATGAAGAGTTTTGCAGAGATAGTGTTGGCGATATTGCTGCAATGTTCAAAGGTATCCGTTGCAGATAGCTCACCCCTCTAAAACACATTGGAAGGCAAGGATCATTGGTGCCCGGTAGACTGAAAGTGTTGAGTCTCGATCTTCAAGCATTTTTGTTTAAGACAGCTGAAGGCACTGAAAGTGGTACTGAATTTTATTGTCAGTGGATGCCTTCATTGAGAGATGGCTCCTGGGAACTAGATATTCCATTTGGGTAGCTCACAATCCAACAGTATGAACTATGAATTCTCTAATTTTAGCTAAATACAAAACCCTCCCCCACTCTCTTCCCCCCCCCCCCCACATCCCTTCCCCCTCAGTGCCCCACCTGGATTCACATCCATTTCCCCCCTCACCCTTCTATCTACACTCCTCCCTCTAGCTTCACAAATAGCAACTCTTCATTCCTTTTCACTTTAGTTTAGTTTAGAGATACAGCGCGGAAACAGGCCCTTCCCCAGACAGACCCGCAACCCCGCACATTAACACCACCCTACATCCACTAGGGACAATTTTTACATTTACCAAGCCAATTAACCTACAAACTCCGTACAGACCGCACCCGTAGTCAGGATTGAACCTGGCTAAGGCAGGAATTAATGTATCACACCTTCTGTCTTGTCATCTCTGGCCTTTGTCTATCCATCTGCTTATCAACTCCCCGCCCCCCCACCCCACCCATACCTTCACCTGCATCCACCTACTACCTGCCAGGCTTTGCCCGCCCCTCCTCTCTTCCAGCTTTCTTCCCCCCCTCTACAATCATTCTGAAGAAAGATCTTGACCCAAAATGTTACCCGTCCACATTCTCCAGTTATGCTGCCTGATCTGCAAAGTTACTTCCGCATTTCTTTTGCTTGCAGTTTCTCAGGTAAAGATTAACCGCAAACATTCCCAGTGACTAAAAATGAGCGCCGCACAGTGAATAATTGGCCTCGGGAAAAGAGGAACAGATGAAGGATGAAGCAGCTGGTTGGGAATGGGATGCCGATCTGAAAACTTGTGCAGTGATATCCGGAGACAGTTTGATGAAACCCAAACAACCTAGTCTGACTTCCTTCGGTCAAGGTATGCCTTCAACTTTGAGTTGCATGCCCAGAGTCGGTGCTTTATTCTTGCCCCTCTCAGTTCTTCTTCCTCTTGTTGCTCAATATGGAGGAGTACTGCGTTGTTTCCTTGACATGTGTAGGAAGGAACTGCAGATGCTGGCTTATACGGAAGATAGACACACAATGCCGAAGTAACTCAGCGGGTCAGGCAGCACCTCTGGAGAAAAGGAATCGGTGATGTTTCAAGACCCTTCCTCAGACTGAGGAATCTCTTGATATCTCTAGTCTCCCTCTCCCCTGATTCTCGAGCTGAAATGTCACCCATTCCTTCTCTCCAGAGATGCTGCCTGACCCGCTGAGTTACTCCAGCTTTTAGTATCTAGTTTCCTTGACACATCTGAGACTCCATATAATTATCTTGCTTCCCACCCAAGCAAAATTATAGTTGCTGCTTTATATCTACATCTGGTTCAAAGATTAAAATATACACGTGGGATTTAGACAAGTGGGATTCTTAAGACAAATAAATGCAAATAGGACTAACCTTGCACAGAGTATTCCAACAACGCAGCCACCAATTACTGACCAAAACCCAATCCAACCAGCATCAACCTAAAAACAAAGTAAAGTAATTAAAAACAACAACAAATCGCACTTACAAAGCTTCTTTCATATATCTTGGCTTCATGTCAAAGCCCCATTCTTGGTTACGTGACACACACAAAAAGGTAAGTTGTAGAATACATGTCTAATTCTGGAAGCATTACAGGTATGATTTGTATTGTGTATATGATTCATATTTTTTGCAGTTTAGGTGAAATTTTTACATGTTATGCTGACGTCTGTTTGGGGTCAGAGGTCAAATATGTTGGGTCACGTGTGTGGCCTCACACGGAAGCAAGCTCTGTGAAATTTAAAAAGCTAAAATGTTCATATCTTTAGCAGACTTGCGTTATTACAGTTCTGTTGGTAGGAAAATAGCAACAAATAAGATTAATCTCTTACAATAATTTTTAATGTATCACTTTGTCTTGGCATCTAGTCACGTGTGTGACGCGTTGGTTCACTTTCCAAAGAATGGCCCCAAAGTACTTCATAGACATGCTATAATTTTAAGAGTAATTTATAATTTTCAGTCTGAAGAAGGATCTTGACCCAAAACGTCACGTATTCCTTTTCTCCAGAGATGCTCTGACCCGCTGACCCGCTTTTGTGCTGGCTGGCTTAAACCAGTTCCTTCCTACACAATTTAATTTTTTGTTACATACCAAAGTCAATTAACATACAATCCTATGCGTCTTAGGAGTGTGGGAGGAAACCGGAGCACCCAGAAAAAACCCACGTGGTCACAGGCACACCCCGTACAGACATGCACCCACAATCAGGATTGAACCCGGGTCTCTGGCGCTGCAAGGAAGCAAATTTACTACTGTGCCACTGTCATCTAAAGGTTGATAAACTTTCACCACTGCTTCAGCAATGCTCGAGGCATTAGTCTGGATTGTTTTATTGCCCAAGTTAATTCATTTTTTGTGTTGTGGGTGTGACTGGAAAGGACTGAGTTTATTGCCCTTCCCCAATAGCCTTGGAGAAACTGATAATGAGCAGACCTCCTGAATCTTTGAAGGTACATCCTCAGTGACATTGAATATAGTGAACCAGGATTCAGATAGGTACCATGAAGGGTATCGACCCAAAACGTCACCCATTCCTTCTCTCCAGAGATGCTGGCTGTCCTGCTGAGTTACTCCAGCATTTGTGTTTATCTTCAGAAACAATAAAGTGTTTATTTTTAAATCAGCTTGGTGCGAGACTAGAAGTGGACAGGGAGATGGGGAGGTGATCCCATGCACCTGGTGAACTTGTGCTTCTTGGAGATTCAGGTTTCAATAGACAATAGAGTTTCAGGTCTGGTAGTAATGTTGGCACAGCACCTCATATTCCACTTGGGCAGCTAACAACCCAGCGGTATGAATATTGATTTCTCTAATTTCAAGTAACCCTTGCATTCCTTTCTAACTGTTCACATTTATCTGCTAGCTGCCCCCCCCCCCCCTCCCCCGGAGAGCATCGCTATCTAAACTGTGGTCTCCACCCAAACACGGACATTCCCTTGGTCTTCTCAATCGCTCCCCTCGCTTCAACTTAAACTTGCTTTCTCACTTTTCACCTCAAATGATAGGACAATGACCTGAAATGTCAAGTTTACCTCTCCACAGATGCTGCGTATTTGCTGGGTATTTTGTTTGGATTTCAGATTTTCAGACTTTTGCATGTATAGACTTCGGTGTGCTCAGCAGATAACTTAAACTCCAATATAACTAAGGTATACTGTGCCAATTTTCTTTAAAGAAGCATTTTACACTGCAAATGGCTCGATTGTGATCATGTATTCATAAGTGATAGAAGCAGAATTAGACCATTCGGCCCATCAAGTCTACTCCGCCATTCAATCATGGCTGATCTATCTCTCCCTCCTAACCCCCTCTGTCGTGGGTAGACTGAGACTGACTCCTTCTTCCTCCCCGCCGCACCCAATCTTTGCACATCCCCAATCTTTTCCACTCGTCACTTTAATTTCATGTTTCATGTATTTTTATGACTGTTGGCAGATCAATTTCCCTCCTGGGATAAATAAAGTTCTATGGTATCGTATTGTATCGGAACCCCATTCTCCTGCCTTCTCCCCAAAAGCTCTGACACCCATACTAATCAAGAATTGTCTTTCTGCTGACTGGAAAGCACGCAACAAAAGCTTTTCACTGTACCTCTGTGCACATGACAATGAACTAAAGAATTTCCAAGTACAACAAATGCAGACAATCCTGAATTGGAGGTCAGAGACAATTACATCCAGCTAAATCTTCAGAGAATGATGGGGAGAAAGCAGGAGGATTGGTTAACCCACTCGGCACAGGAGTTGGTTGCAAATACAGTAAATCCTCCTTATAATGGACCATGGGGTGAGGAAGAATGATGTCTGTTATTGCCAATTGTCCTTTATAACCGAGTAAGGTATTACCATTGTTTGCAGTTGAAACAAAGAACTGCAGATGATGGTCAATATACAAAAGGACACAAAGTGTTGGAGTAACTCGGCGGGTCAGGCAGCACCGCTGGAGAACATGGATAGGTGACGTTGGGATCCTTCCTCAAACTGATTCAGTCTGCTGAGTTACTCCAGCACAATTCCTTACCTGGCTCACCTTGAGTGGCGTTACAATTATGTCGAGTACTCCTGTCCAGCCTGCTAATATGCCGAGAGGCATTGCAAAGGCTGATGCAATCATTAAAAATCTGAAATTGCTACAGGTGGAACGAAAACAAAAGAATGGGTATAACATTATTTGCAAGTCAGGTCTCTAGCAACAAACATTTGAATGCAACAGTTATCTCTGAAAATCAAATTATTGCCCCAAATACTTAACATTGAAATAATTTTTTACCATAAAAGTAAGTAAACATTTTTTTAAAGCTACAAGATTAATGGCTGATTGATTAAAAAACACTTTACCTAAGCCGAGACAAAGATGTAACTCCAAGTGGAACAGCACGTTTTTAAGTGGAGGATGCAGCTCAATGAGTTCTTTGATGATCCTTTCACCCCCCCCCCCCACCCCCACCCCCACCCCAATGCATTTGTAGATGACACAGAAATCGGTGTGGTGTTCTTGATAGTGAAGAGGGTAGTCTCAGGCTGCAAGATGGTCCTGATGAGTTGGGAAGTTGGGCAGAACCTAAAGACAGTTGGAATTTAATCCTGATAAATGTGAGGCAAAGCATTGTTGGAGGAATGAAAAGGCTGTTATACACAATGAATGATGGAACTGCAGGGAGCACCGAGGAAGACTGAGACCTTGACCTACAAATCCAAGATTCTCTGAAGATGGCAGTATAGGTAGAAATAGAGAAGAAGGCACAAACTGACATAGGGTGCCAGAGTAACTCAGCAGGTGAGGCAGCATCTCCGGATCACATGGATGGATAGGTGATGTTTCGTCTGAAGAAGCATTTCCCCCCCGAAACGTCACCTTTCCATGTTCTCCAGAGATGCTGCTTGTCCTGCTGAATGACTCCAGCACTTTGTGTCCTTTTCCGCATTAACCAGCATCTGTAGTTCCTTGCTTTATAGATAAGAAAGCAGATGGGATACCTACTCATTTCGATCGGCAACATACAGAAACAAATTTTCCTTTTGACTTAATTCTGATTTAGATATTGATATTATGAATTGCATTGTATTAAAAAAAAAAAGGATTTGAATGTTTATATGGTTTTAATGCATTTGAATATAAAAATTCCAACAGCACTGATAATAAACCAGGGGGCAGGGTTTCACAAGATGTCAAGGCAATCCAGGTGATGGGTTGTTAAGTTCCAAGTCTTTGAGGCCGAGGGGTAATCTTACAGAGGTGTACAAAATCACAAGAGGAATAGATCAGGTAGACATACAGTCTCTTGCCCAGAGTAGGGGAAACGGAGAACCAGAAAATATAGGTTTAAGATGAGGTGGGAAAGATTTAATAGGAACCCGAGGGGTAATTGTTTCCACACAAAGGGTGGTCAGTGTACAGAACGAGCTGTAGTTGAGGTAGGTCCTTTCACAATATTTAAGAAACATTTGGACAGGTACATGGATAGGACAGGTTTAGAGGGATATGGGCCAATTGCAGGCAGGTGGGACTAGTGTGGATGGGACATTTTTGCTGGTCGTTGTGGGTAAGTTGGGCCGAAGGGCCTGTTTCCACGCTGTGTGACTCTGGGTCCTGCCCTAAATTGCACCTTTCCAATCAGCTGGGAGCCATCTTCCCAGCCGAAAACAATAGCTCCATGGCCTGCTCCAATTAATAGCAAGGCCTGAAGACATGCTATAAGCAAGCAATCAGAAGATCAGACCCATCCAACTTTTACCGTGTCATTGTTAAATGGCTGCTTTTCTATTTAGTTTATTTTAGAGATTTAAATAGTCCATTTTATATTCTTCTAGACTAATTAACAGTGTAGTCATAACAGCTTCAGAATATGTCCAACCTGACAACATCAAGGAACATCTCTGAAGATGGCGGGACAGGTAGACAAGGAGGATAAGAAGGCACAAACGGACACAAAGTAACTCAGCGGGTCAGGCAGTATCTCTGAAGATGGATAGGTGACATTTCGGCTGAAGAAGCATCTCGACCCGAAACATCACCTATCCATGTTCTCCAGAGATGCTGTCTGATCTGCTGAGTTACCCAACACTGTGTTTATTAATCAGCATCTGCAAAACATCAGGAGACATCCTTGGAATGACCTTTCCCACTGGTGGTAATGGTTCATGAAGAAAGTTATCCTTCCTTTCAGAAACAGTGCAGGTGTTTGTCAATCACAGATCACCTGGCGCTGAATGAAGCTCTGCTCAGTACCAATTTCTATCTCAAGATCAGATGACGTTTTGTGCTCCAGAATTCTCAGCACCATACACTACACCGCTGCAGTGGAAAACAAAGTGCCTGAGGAACTCAGCGGGATGGGGAGTGGGGGGGGAGAGTGGACAGGCAGCCTTTCAGATCAGGACCCTTCTTCAGACGGACCAGTGAACACAAGTTGCCTGGTACAAAGGTGAACATTACTCACCCCAGAAGTCTGCAGATGCTGGTTCTGTAGTTCAGCCTCTGGCTGGCAGCAGCTATACTGGGTGGAAGAGGAGGGTGGGATGGGAAGTAGGCGATCACGACAGCAAACAGCAAAACAGTCACAGCAAATTCTGGGAAGGAAAAATATGTAATCGCAACTTAAAAAGCAATTCCACAGATTGGCAAAATCCATTCTTGTGGAATGGACAAGATCAAGACTAAAATTCACCACAAATAAAACGCCCGAGCATTTTTATTTTGTCACATTGCTTGGAATTACTTTATATTAGAAATTATTCCCCCGATTCCTCCCTTGTTCAAATGATCTATTCTACATTTTCCTTGATTGGCATCTCTTTTGATCTCTTACACTTCCTCATCTATGTAATTCCCTCTCCCCCGACAGTCTGAAAAGGGGTCTCGACCCTAAACATCACCCAATTCCTTCTATCCAGAGATGCTGTCTGTGCTGCTCAGTTACATAGAAACATGGAAAATAGGTGCAGGAGTAGGCCATTCGGCCCTGTCGTGCCAGCTGATCATCTAAAATCAGTACCCCGTTCCTGCTTGTTCCCCATATCCCTTGATTCCTTTAGCCCCAAGTGCTCCAGCATGTTGGGTCAATCTTCAAATGAAACGACCGCAGATCTACAATAACAGAAACATTTAAAAATTGCCGACGGTTTTTCCAATCAAGCTGATGGTCAAAATATTCTTGGGTTATTTTAGGGATAAATGTACCTTCTATTCCTTACCATAAAAAAGAAATCACTTCTGCCTAGCCACTATAATCCATCACTCTCAGTATAAGCTGAGGTAGCGATGAGATCGGTGCAGAAAATTGTTAATTATGGTGAAGAGATGTTTTAAGATTATGTTTGTGAAAATGGCTGATGAAAGCAATTTTCAGATGGATGTTCACATTCTTTCTTGAGTTCTCCTTTTTTTCCTGAAAAAGTAGTAAAAGAACTAACAGCAAAAATTCAATGCCTATCCCACCACTACTCAATTTATTTTTATCAGTACAAATCTCACAGACGTTCATAAGTTCTAGGAGCAGAATTAGGCCATTCGGCCCATCAAGACTCCTCCGCCATTCAATCATGGCTGATCTATCTTTCCTTCTCAACCCCATTCTTCTGCCTTCTCCCCATAGCCTCTGACACTGTTAATAATCATGAATCTGTCAATCTCCTCTTTAAAAATATCCATGGACTTGACCTGCACAGCCGCCTGCGGCAATGAATTTCACAGATTCAGACTCTGCCACTAGTGGAAACGTCCTCTCTATATCCACTCTATCCAGGCCTTTCACTAGTCACTGAGCCTCAATGAGGTCCCCCCCTCTCATCCTTCTAAACTTCAGCAAGTACGGGCCCAGTGCCTTCAAACTTTCAAGCAGAATTTAAGGGAAAATGCTGAGAGAATAGCCCCCAGTTGCCTCAATGAACTCATTTCAACAGCATTCAATCTTTTCAGAAACTATGCACAATTGGTCTTGGCAACTTGGTCAGTTCGTTGTCTTTACCACTTCCCTTTTAAGCGAGATAGATACTCAAGAGGAGAATGGCAGTGTTTCAAGAATTCTGTTAGCTGATTAGAAGGACTCAATTTAAATTAACGACATTTCAGTTGAGACTCTCTTGCTCCAGAGAAGTGGACATTTAAGGACTGCGCGTTAATCAATGGCTTAATTTCCCCATTAGGATTTCAGCTGGAGTGCAGATTTTGGCATGATGAAAAAGTATAGCAAGAGAACCGCTGGACCATGTTCAAAAATGTGGCAGCTTTAATAGAATTGCAACTTTGAAATGGACAATACAAAGACGTTTTTAACATTGAAGAGAGTACAGTGAAATCAGTGAACAACACAATCAGTTTGAAAGGGGAAAAAAGGGTCTGGTTGTTAAACTGAACACATAATCCTTTCAGTAAGGTAACACATTCCTATACTGTTTAAATTAAACCAAATGACCACTTGGTAACTGCTTTGAAATTGATTGTGGTAAGGAATCAGATTGACAAGTTTCATTTAGTATAGAGATACAGCGCAAAAACAGGCCTTTCTGCCTACTGAGTCCACGCTGACCAGCGATCCCCATACATTATCCTACACACTACCATCTACGTATGAGAACGATCTTGTGATACAAGGTCATAAGTGATAGGAGCAGAATTAAGCCATTCAGCCCATCAAGTCTGCTCCGCCATTCAATCGTGGCTGATCTATCTCTCCCTCCTAACCCCATTCTCCTGCCTTCTCCCCATAACCCCTGACACCCATACTAACCAAGAATATATCTCTTTGCCTTAAAAATATCCATTGACTTGGCCACAACCTTCTGCGGCAAAAAACTCCACAGATTCACCACCCTCTGATGAAAGAAATTCCTTTTCCTTTTTAAAGGAACGTCCTTCAATTCAGAGGCTATCACCTCTAGTCCTAGACTCTCCCACTAGAGGAAACATCCTCTCCACATCCACTCTATTCAGTAAGTTTCAATGAGATCCCCCCCTTATCTTTCTAAACTCCAGCGAGTGCAGGCCCATACTCATCATATGTTAACCCACACATATCAGGAGATGAATCGGCTGCTGTTGTTCAACGTGGCAGTTCTTCAACTTGCCCAGTTCAGTTTCTGGTCAGTAAAGACCTACAGGATACCCCGATGATGGGGGAACTAGGTGATGGTCATGTCGGTGCTTCTCAGAGGTAGATGGTTAGACTTTCTCTCTTGCTGGAGGTGGTCAATGCTGGCTCTTCTTACATAGATACATAGAAATTAGGTGCAGGAGTAGGCCATTCGGCCCTTCGAGCCTGCACCGCCATTCAATACGATCATGGCTGATCATCCAACTCAGTATCCCGTACCTGCCTTCTCTCCATACCCCCTGATCCCTTTAGCCACAAGGGCCACATCTAATTCCCTCTTAAATATAGCCAATGAACTGGCCTCAACTACCCTCTGTGGCAGAGAGTTCCAGAGATTCACCACTCTCTGTGTGAAAAAGTTTTTCCTCATCTCGGTCTTAAAGGATTTTCCCCTTATCCTTAAGCTGTGACCCCTTGTCCTGGACTTCCCCAACATCGGGAACAATCTTCCTGCATCTAGCCTGTCCAACCCCATAAGAATCTTGTACGTTTCTATAAGATCCCCTCTCAATCTCCTAAATTCTAGCGAGTATAAGCCAAGTCTATCCAGTCTGCAGCACAAAGGTTACTTGCCACATAACCGCCCATGCCAGAATGCTGCAGGCATGGTCTGCTTCACTTGTTGAAGTTGTGAATAAATGTTGACAGTTTATCACTGTTTAAAAAGGAACTGCAGATGCTGGAAAATCCCCGGTATACAAAAATGCTGGAGAAACTCAGCGGGTGCAGCAGCATCTATGGAGCGAAGGAAATGGGCAACGTTTCGGGCCGAAACGTTTGAAGAAGCGTTTCGGCCCGAAATGTTGCCATTTTTATGTACCACAGTGTATCACTGATTGTGTACATACGCACTTCTAGCTCGGACCATCTTTAATTGGACTTTACCTTGCACCAAACGTTATTCCATCCATCTTGTATCTGTACACTGTGGACGGATAGATTGTAATCATGTATAGTCTTTTCGCTGGTAGACAAAAGTGCTGGAGAAACTTAGCGGGTGCAGCAGCATCTATGGAGCGAAGGAAATAGGCAACGTTTCGGGTCGAAACCCTTCTTCAGACTGTTGGGGGTGGGTTGGGGGGGCGGGAAGAAGAAAGGAAAATGGAGGAGGAGCCCGAGGGCTGAGGGAGAGCTAAGAAGGGGAGGAGACAGCAAGGACTAACGGAATTGTGAGAATTCAACTTTATGCCACTAGGATGCAGATTACCCATATGAGGTGCTGTTCCTCCAATTTCCGGTGTTGCTCACTCTGGCCGTGGAGGAGGCCCAGGACAGAGAGGTCGGTTAAGAAATGGGAGGGGGATTTGAAGTGCTGAGCCACCGGGAGGTCAGGTTGGTTAATGCGGACCGAGCGGAGGTGTTCGGCGAAACGATCGCCAAGCCTACGCTTGGTCTCCCCGATGTATATCAGCTGACATCTAGAGCAGCGGATACAATAGATGAGGTTGGAGGAGATGCAGGTGAACCTCTGTCGCACCTGGAACGACTGCTTGGGTCCTTGAATGAGGTCGAGGGGGGAGGTAAAGCAACAAGTGTAGCATCTCTTGTGGTTGCAAGGGAAAGTGCCCGGGGAGGGGGTGGTACGGGAGGGAAGGGAAGAATTGACAAGGGAGTTACGGAGGGAGCGGTCTTTGCGGAAAGCAGACGGGGGGGAGATGGGCGAGTGGTGGGGTCACGTTGGAGGTGGCGAAACTGACGGAGGACTATTTGTTGTATGTGACGGTTAGTGGGGTGAAAGGTGAGGACTAGGGGGACTCTGCCCTAGTTGCGAGTGGGGGGATGGGGAGAGAGAGCAGTGTTACGGGGTATGGAAGAGACCCTGGTGCGAGCCTTTTCGCTGACTGGATAGCATGCAACAAAAAAAGCTTCTATTGTACCTCAGTGCACGTGACAATAAACTAAACACACAGGACATTGCCCCGAGGAACGTCAGCAGTGGTGTCCTTTGGCTGGGATGATTAACATCAGACAAACACAAACATCATGTTTTGCGCAAGCTGTGACTCGTGCCACTGGAACATTTTCTCTTTGATGCCCATTGACCAGTTTTTAATCCTGAATGCCAAGTGGGTCAAATGACTATCCTTGATGATAAATTTAGTCACCCGCACTCACCTCGAGAATTCAGCTCTGTAGAGTCCACCTTTGCAACAAGTCTGGAATGAGGACTGGAGTTTAAAGGTTATGCCGAAGCCCAAAAATTGGGTATTGGTGATTGTGGTGTCTGATAGCAGCTTCAACAAAATCTCCCATCACTCGGCTGATTGAGTGGCAAATAGCCAAAATGGATTTATCTTACTTTTTCTGGGCATAAGGACATATCTGGGCAATTTTCCATTTTTAGGTTTTTTGTTTACAACACTACCTGAAGAAATACATCTCTATTACACTTTTAATTAATAAATCCAAAACTATGAAAGCTAGTTCTGGACTCTACGACCAGGAGAAAACAACTCTGTTGTGTAAGAATTTTCTGTTTTCTTGAGATTATCTATTGTACTAATACTCCTGGAAGATTCAAATTATTTATGGTGCAAGCAGTTTTGCTCGTCATGATTTTCGTTGTTAAATGTCCACTGGTTTTTAACCTTTCGACTAATATTGTCTGGACTCTGCGAATTTAATACCTCCATCAGATTCCTTACATTCTACGGAGAACAACATCAGTTTCTTCCATCTATTCATGTAACTAACGTTCACGAGAAAGTCTCTATGACACCCAATTCTGTTTTCACATCGGCAGAGCCATACAGAACAGAAACAGGCCATTTAGCCCAACTTGCCCATACCGACCAAGATGTACCAGCCAAGCTCATTTGATATTTGATACCCCTCTAAACCTTTCCTAGCTACGTACCCGTCCAATATCTTCAAATGTTGCTATTGTACCTGCCTCAACTACTTCATCTGGCAACCCATCACCCTCTGTGTGAAAATGTAAACCCTGAGGTTCCCATTAAATCTTTCCCTCCTCACATCAAAACCTATTCATATCAAACTGACTGCTCAACACCCGGCTTGAGATCTAACTATTCCTTTGGTTTATGTTTCATTCGCAAGAAGATCAAAACCTATGCCCTCCTGTTCTCGATTCCCCTACACTGGATTTAAAAAAATGTACATCCACCCTATTTACTCCCCTCGTGATTTTGTAAACCTCCAAGATCACCCTTGGCCTCTTATTTAGCTGCTCTCCCACTGAGGCACTATTCCTGAAGAACAGTGCCTAAAAATTGAGATAATAATTCTAGGTGAAGATGACAGAAACATTTAAGAAAGTAATGTTGTTATTCACCTGCAAACAACAATGCTTGAATGTGATCCTTTATGGAGTCATTGCTTTGACTGAGGTCGCCAGTAAGCAGAAGTGTGGTACCATTGGGGGCCGGAACTACCAGTGGGCCCACCAAGAAGGCACAAGCCCCTCCAAAGTAGTTGAAGAGAGATGCAATGGCAGTAGCTGTAGCCCTCTGATCGGGTGCAAACCAGGTTGTTGAAAGAAACGGAGGAGCGTTCACCACCACGGGACCTGCTAATCCATTGAACAGCTGTCCTGTGTGGATCAACCTGGAAACAGAATTCACAAATCACAATAGAAAATAGATGCCAACATCCGCAAAACTGATGAAATCATTTTCAAGAGAAAAATTAATCTCATTTTTTGCTTTTAAAATCACGTGCAAAAATGAGGAAAAACAGCTTGCAGTGAATATTGAAATTATAAATTCTTCAGAAGCAATCATAATTCTACTAAAGCACAAAGAGGTCTAAAATGGACGAGCTATTAATCCAACAGTTCCTGGATTTTATGGAAGGTCTTAATGTTTGTAAGAGCCAAGGATAAGGCCAATAAAGAAATGGTGCATTAGAGTAATACAGCTTATTTGTTGGAACTGCCCCCGCATTGCTAACAAGCCAAGTAGTTGTAATCGCCTTTATGGAAACATATTGTTTTGCACAATGCCAAGAACATTTCAAAATGTTTCAATCAATCTTGATTGGCAAGAACAACAGCAACTTCATCAGTCGCAACAAAATGGCTTTAAACTCAATAACAGGTTGACAAACCTGTAGATTGATTAGCAATAATTAAAGAGCACAGTCCAAGCACACCGCATTACCTAGGAATGTATTTAACTCCAGGTTCCCCATTTGTTTCCTTTCTTTCAATAAGGAAAAGAGCTTTATAATCAAATGCAATGCAAATCCTTTCTATATTAAATGATGCAGCTGGTAGAGCTGCTTCCTCAGAGCACCAGAGACCATGGTTTGTACAAGTGTATGTGTGGAGTTTGCACGTTCTTGTGACTGTGTGGATTTCCTCTGGATGCTCAGATTTCCTCACATCCAAAAGATGTACGTGTTTGTAGGTTTACAGAAAGGGGTCAGAAGAAGGGTCACGACCCGAAACATCATGTATTCATTTTCTCCAGTGATGCTGCCTGACCCGCTGAGTGACTCCACCATTTTGTGTCTATCTTTGGTGTAAACCAGCATCTGCAGTTTCTTCCTACAAAAAGAATTAAGGGCCTGTCCCACTTTCACGACCTGTACCGAGTTTGCCCTTGACTCACACTCGCAGCATGGTCGTCGTAGCAGGTCGTAGCAGGCCGTGATGCTAGTCGTAGGTACTCGTGGCATCAAGTAGGTTGGGGCGTTTTTTCTAGCATGATGAAAAATGTCCACGAGTAAAAAAGGTCGTGAATTAGGTCATGAAAGTGGGACAGGCCCTTTAGTGTGAATGGGTGATCGATGGTGGGCGTGGACTTGGTAGGCCGAAGAGCTTTTTTCCATGTTCCATTGCTAAATTACATTAAACTGGACTCTGGATGAGAGAAGTACAACTGTCCAGACTCTAGTCACTGAGGTACAAGCAGGGCGAATGATTTGTTGTGATAAAATGATCTAGGAATATCTATATCTAATTGCTACCTACAGTGCCCTCCATAATGTTTGGAACAAAGACCCAGCATTTATTTATTTGCCTCTGTGCTCCACAATTTGATTTGTAATAGAGAAAAAAAAAATCACATGTGGTTAAAGTGCACATTGTCAAATTTTATGAAAGGCCATTTTTATATATTTTGGTTTCACCATGTAGAAAGTACAGCTGTGTTTATACATAGTCCCCCCCATTTCAGGGCACCATAATGTTTGGGACACATGGCTTCACAGGCGTTTATAATTGCTCAGGTGTGTTATACCTGCCTCCTTAATGCAGGTATAAGAGAGCTCTCAGCACCTACTCTTTCCTCCTGTCTTTCCATCACCTTTGGAAACTCAAGCTAAAAATGCATGCAACTGAGTAAACTTTAAAAATTAAGGATCACTTCCCGTTATAAATCATTTGCTACTGACAAATTAGATGTTAATTAAATACTTGCATGCAAATACCTTTGGGATTTAGTCTCAAGAGATTGCAGATGCTGAAATTGTCGTGATTTACTTGGCCTGCCAAGTAATAGACCAAATGCTATGATCTGATGGAGAGGCAGGGCTCTTTCTAGCAGTGTGTCACATGCTTCAGATATAGGTTATGACTTCCAAAGTGGAGACTGTAACTGAGAAGGAATTATGAGCCCTCAACTATGCACTCAATTTTGCGAAGAACACCGAGCTTAGCGACAAGCAGCTGAATTTATTTACACGGCCTACTTAATGTCATAAATTTCTTGGCTTTAGTTTAGTTTAGAGATATTCTGGTGCATGTAGTATTAAGACTGAACAAATTGGATGGCGCAATAGCTGAAGCACAGGAACAAACAATTTATTCTACAGAACCAGGCCGTTCTTTCAAGTCCCACTCTCCGATGAGCGGGTAAACTAGCAACAATACCTGAAGCACAGTATTCATTCACTTATTCATATAACTGAATGGCTTGGATCCAAATTTTAACACTGATTTCCGTGAATACATAAAAAGGACACAAAGTGCTAAACTCAGCGGATCAGGCAGCATCCCTGGAGAACATAGGTGAAGGTTCGGGTCGAGACCCTTCTTGAACATACACGTCTTAAATGGTTGTGAGGGCATTTAAAAAAGCATTATGGTGTATCTAATTACCTTTTGAAATAAGATGAGGAATCAAATTAATATTTTTTACGCCCAAATTAACAAGCAAATATGCAGAGGGATCTAAGTGTCCTAAATTATAATTTCCAAAAGGCTAGGAAGCAGCTGCAGTAAGTAATTAGGAAAACTAAAGGAATGTTATCATTTGTTGTTAAGGGAATTAAAGGCAAATATAGGGAGGTTATGCTTCAATGAAATTGTTGGAACTATGTAAGCAGTGCATTGTGTGCTATCGGTCTTTATTTAAGGAAGGATGTGCATGTTTAGTTTAGTTTAGAGATAGCGCGTAAGCAGGCCCTTCGGCCCACCGATTCCGCACCGACCAGCGATCCCCACACACTAATACTATCCTACGCACTAAACTAAACAAAACACTTGTGAATGGCGCCCAAACATTACAAACTAAACATTGAGCTTGAAGAAATGTTTCCCCATGTCAGGCCCAAATGTCTTGCCTTTAATCTGGGACTACAACCTGTAGCTCTAAACACCCTCAGCCAGAGGAAATTCGCCCCAGGATCCTTAGTATGAAGCCTTGGAAGAAATTTTATAAATCAAAGCGAGATCTCTTATTCTTTCAAACTCTAGAGGATACAAGCCTAGTCATCTCAATTTTGCTTAATACAGTAAACCTGCTATCTTCAGAACCAATCTAAAGAATCTTTCCTGCAATCTCTCCATGCCAAGCATAAATTATTTTGGCAAGATAACAAATACCTACAGAATGCACCAGGTAAGACAGAGATAAGGATTTTTTTTCCCCTTTCAGTCATTTTAAGGCAAAGTCAGTTTTCCTTTCAGTGCATTTTAAGGCAAATGTAGATAGAAACATGACAAGCAAGTAAGCCAAAGACTATCGTGGGTAGAAGGAAGTATAGTTTGAGGTTGAAGATAGACACAAAATGCTGGAGTAACTCAGCAGGACAGGCAGCATTTCTGGAGAGAAGGATTGGCTGACGTTTCGGGTCGAGACCCTTCTTCAGGCGATTTGAGGTTGTAATCTGATCAACTATGATCGTATTGAATAGCAGCGCAGGTTTGAGAAGCTGAATTGCCTGTTCGTGCAGACATACAGCACAGAAATAGCACAGCACATACATGGTCCGCTGGATTCATACTGACCAAGAAACTCTATCTATGATAGCCCCAATACAGCGTGGAAACATGCCCCTTCGGCACAACTTGTCCGCACCGGACAATATGTCCCAACCACACTAGTCCCACCTGCCTGCATTTGGCCCATATCCCTCCAAACCTGTCCTATCCATCAAAGACTTAATACTCAAGTCTTTTCAAGTAGAACCATTAGGCACCTCCTTTCACTGTTCCTCTCAGCAAGTTCAACTTGGCCATTTTTAAAATAGCTACACTTGAATTCTGCCTACTATTTGACTATTAAAATTCTTTGTTATATGGCAGTATTCATTATTTAATTAACACGTTGAGGAAACATTACTAACAAGATCATCATTTACTGCCTACACTTAATTGCCATCAAGGACACATTGGTAAAGGCACTTTGGGGCTAGTACAAACATCTGATAAAACAAGTTTCTGCAGTGTATTTAAACTAGAAGATCCGGGAACAAACTTCATCCAATATATTAACCTAAGAAATAATGCTCTTTGAATGTTGAACAGATCTTATTGTAACATACACTACAGTCAGCATTTGAGATACTCCCAAGTGGCTACGACAGAGGAAGTGCAAGGTAGTTAACTTCAATTAAATTAAAAAAACTCTTAGGACATAATAACTGATAGACTCATTAGACGAGCCATAAAATCAATCATGCCTGTGCTTAAGATTACACGGTCCTTTAAAGGACATAATTCAGTACTAAAACCTTTAATGAATGTCAAATCCAAGATCACAATTGCATAATAGTTTTGTTTCATACTACAAATCTGCTTTCTCAATATACTTATAAATATTCATTCAAATTAAATATTGAGAGAAACTTTAATGCTTACTTAGGTTGATGGAGATATGTAATATTTGTGCCTTTGTTTAAAGCCAAGGTCAAATTTAATTTGAATACTTTACCCAAAAGCTAATATCAAGACACTGGGATTTTAATATACAGGTTTTATCATCCTGGTTCAAATGCTTGGAGCCATAATTAAGTTTCACTTTAAATGTGAACTCTCAACTAAAAGTTTGCCCATTGTGCTGCATTTGTTAAAAGTCTAAATCACGAGATCGCAACCTTTTTCTTCCCGTTTACCCCTGGCAACTTTAATAACACATAACAATGTTACTTCACTTATTTATGAACAACTAATGATCAACAGATACCGGGTATACCAGAACCAAACATAGTCAGCCAATGAGAAAAAAATATGTACAAATCCAGAATCAACAAATTTTACCCCCTGGGTAGGCTAAATTTACCCCCTGGGGGTAAAATTACCCCAGGTTGGGAACCCTTGGTCACAATTAAGCTGCATAGGAAGTAACATGAAGACATATTTTTTTAAATTCCAATAAATTCCAAATCCCATGGCACAGCTATTTTGTTAACTCATAGCTCTTGAAAATTACATGACAATTTCAGGCAACTTTTAGTTTAGGAACTCAAATTCTATTGCCGTTAATTTTGAGGAGGAAATTCTCCAAAGCCTACGTCCTCTGAGCCACAGAGGACCTGCAAAGTTCACCACATCATTCGGATACCACATTTTCTGGTGCAATATCGGGAGCAAACTCTTGGAGCATTAAGCTACTCCATAATATTTGGGGCAAACACCGATCATTTATTTATTTGCCTCTGTAATCCACAATTTGAGATTTGTAACAGAAAAAAATCACATGTGGATAAACTGCACATTGTCAGATTTTATTAAATGCCATTTTTATACATTTTGGTTTCATCATGTAGAAATTACAGCTGTGTTTATACATAGTCCCCCCCCCTCCCCCGTCCCCCCCCCCCATTTCAGGGCACCATAATGTTTGGAACACAGCAATGTCATGTAAATGAAAATAGTCATGCTTAGTATTTTGTTGCATATCGTTTGCATGCAATGACTGCTTGAAGTCTGCGATTCATGAACATCACCAGTTGCTGGGCGTCTTCTCTGCCAGGCCTGTATTGCAGCCATCTTCCGCTTGTGCTTGTATTGGGGGCTAGTCCCCTTCAGTTTTTTCTTCAGCTTATAAAAGGCATGCTCAAGTGGGTTCAGATCGGGTGATTGACTTGGCCACTCAAGAAGACCATTTTTTAGCTTTGAAAAACTCCTTTGTTGCTTTAGCAGTATGTTTGGGATCATTGTCTTGCTGTAGAATCAACCGCCGGCCAATGAGTTTTGAGGCATTTGTTTGAACTTGAGCAGGTAGGATGTGTCTATACACTTCAGAATTCATTATGCTACTACCATCAGCAGTTGTATCATCAATGAAGATAAGTGAGTCAGTACCTTCAGCAGCCATACATGCCCAGGCCATAACACCGCCACCACCGTGTATCACAGATGAGGTGGTATGCTTTGGTTCTTGGGCAGTTCCTTCTCTCCTCCATACTTTGCTCTTGCCATCACTCTGATACGTTAATCTTTGTCTCATCTGCCCACAAGACCTTTTTCTAGAACTGTGGTTGCTCTTTTAAGTACTTCTTGGCAAACTGTAACCCAGCCATCCTATTTTTGCAGCTAACCAGTGGTTTGCATCTTGCAGTGTAGCCTCTGTATTTCTGTTCATGAAGTCTTCTGCGGACTGTGGTCATTGACAAATCCACATCTGACTCCTGAAGAATGTTTCTGATCTGTCGGACAGGTGTTTGGGGATTTTACTTTATTATAGAGAGAATTCTTCTGTCATCAGCTGTGAAGGTGTTCCTTGGCCTGCCAGTCCCTTTGCGATTAGTAAGCTCACCAGTGCTCTCTTTCTTCTTAATGATGTTCCAAACAGTTGATTTTGGTAAGCCTATGGTTTGGCTGATGTCTCTATAATAGTTTTATTCTTGTTTCTCAGTCTCATAATGGCTTCTTTGACATTCATTGACACAACTTTGGTCCTGATGTTGATAAACAGCAATAAAAGTTTCCAAAGGTGATGGAAAGACTGGAGGAAAGACTAGGTGCTGAGAGCTCTCTTATACCTGCATTAACGAGGCAATTAAACACACCTGAGCAATTACAAACGCCTGTGAAGCCATGTGTCCCAAACATTATGGTGCCCTGAAATGGGGGGCTATGTTTAAACACAGCTGTAATTACATGATGAATACAAAATGGATAAAAATTGCCTTTATTAAAATCAGACAATGTGCACTTTAACCAAATGCGATTTTTTTTCTATTACAAATCTCAAATTGTGGAGTACAGAAGCAATTAAATAAATAATGGGTCTTTGTCCCAAACATTATGGAGGGCTCTGTACACCAGTGCTAAATTATCAAAAGTTCTAGCAGCAGAATCTGGCCATTCCGCTCAAGTCTACTCTGCCATTCAATCGTGGCTGATTTATCTTTCCCTCTCAACCCCATTCTCCCGCCATATGCCCATTACCCCTGACACCCTTACTAATCAAGCATCTATCAATCTCCAACTTAAAAATATCCATTGACTTGGCCTCCACAGCCTTCTGTGGCAATAAATTCCGCAGATTCACAACCCTCTGACTAAGGAAGTTCTTCCTCAAAAGATATGTCCTTTCATTCTGAGACTATGGCCTCTGGCCCTAGACTCTCCCACTAGTTGAAACATCCTCTCCACATCCACTTTATCCAAGCATTTCACTACTCAGTAAGTTTCATCCTTCTAAACTCCAGCAAGTAAAGGCCCAGTGCCTGCAAACAGCCATCATATGTTAACCCTATCATTCCTGGGATCATTCTCGTAAACCTTCCTCTGGACCTACTCCAATGTCAGCACATCCTTTTCCTCAAATATCAAGTTCAAGTTCACATTTATTGTCACATGCACCAATTGGTACAGTGAAATTTAAGTTACCATACAGCCATACGAATAAAAAGAACACAAGACACAATTGAACTTAACATAAACATCCACCACAGCGGAATCAACGTTTCTCACTGTGATGGAAGCCAATAAAGTTCAGTCATATTTCTCTTTGTTCACCCGTGGTCGGGGCCTAGAACCCTCTGCTGTTGCCACTATGGACTGCCCAATGTACAGGCCCTCTCGCCAGGTTGATACTCCAAATGCAGTCTGGCCAGTGCCTTTTAGTCAGTTACAGATTGACAACAAATTATATCACTTAATACACACATACTCATTGAGCATCAACTTACCATCTTTTGATTAATAAATTATTTATGGGAATACATCTCAGTAAGGTGCCAATCGACATGAGCAAGGCAGCGAGTACCACAGTTAGTCTCAGGCCTGTGAAGAAAGCAAAATTTGAAATCAAAGGTGTATACTGTACCAATAAAATGACATCACAAAATAGAGCACCCTCGCACACGAGCAGGAAAATGAATTTTCAAATAAAGTTAGTCAATACTATAGACTTTAAAGATACAGAACGTAAACAAGCCTTTCAGCCCACCGAGTCTACATCGACCAGCGATCACCCCGTACAGTACAGTCGAAGAAGGGTCTCGACCCGAAACGTCACCCCTTCCTTCTCTCGAGAGATGCTGCCTGTCCTGCTGAGTTACTCCAGCTTTTTGTGCCTAACCCATACAGTAACACCAGATACCAGATTCAAGATTCAAGAGAGTTTATTGTCATGTGCCCCTGATAGGACAATGAAATTCTTGCTTTGCTTCAGCACAACAGAATATAGTAGGCATGAATAGGCACCACCCTACACGCTCGGGACAATTTACAATTTAACCAAAACCAACCTGCAAACCTGTACGTCTTTGGAGTGTGGGAGGAAACCGGAGCTCCCAGAGAAAACCCATGTCGTCACAGGAAGTATAAACTCCATACAGATAGCACTCACAGTCTGGATCGAACCCGGGTTTCTGGCGCTGCAATTCTTCTCCCCAATTTCCCACAAAGCATCTCGGTGGAGGGAAAGGACATGGGAACACCAGTAAAGCTCTAATAACCCAGCCCTCTTAGGAATTTGATGGGGCCTGATCAGCAGATTTTTGGACCACTGAAAGTACATAAACATATTCTTAATTCACCGTCTTTAGATGCCACGTGGCATTACAATGGATTTCCCAATTAATCAGGCAAATTTAAAGTGTAGACACAAGGAACTGCAGGTGCAGGAACCTTGAGCAAAACACAAGGTGCTGGAGGAGCTCAGTGGGTCAGGCAGCATCTGCAGAGAGAATAAACAAGAGAATTAGTCTGAAGAAGTGTTCTAATCCAAAACACCATTGGTATATTCCCTCGCCAGATGCTGCCTAACCGGCTGAGTTCCTCCGGCACGAACCCATTGGCATTTTTGAATTGCTGGTTACTGGATTATCAGAGCTTCAATGTACAAGGTTCAGAGTCGGTGATAATGGAACAAGCATTGAGACAAGTCAAGGGCCATAAGTAATTCAAATAGCACAGTTTGGAAATGACACCTGCAAAGTGTAGTTGTGGAGTGCCGTTCCCCACACGTTGCATGGAGATACCTTTAGGTAGACAGAAAATGCTGGAGAAATTCAGCGGGTGAGGCAACATCTATGGAGAGAAGGAATGGTGACGTTTCGGGTCGAGACCCTTCACATCCATTTATTTCTTAACTGCTCAGAAGGGTCAATAAACGAAGAGAGGGAATAATTGAAACTAAATAAAGAGTGGATGGTTAAAAATTTACCAAATATTGTGTTAGTCCAGGTGACAAGTTATATAAATCACCAGATGCTTTCTTACTTGGCATGTGTACAATTAAACCATGCCCAAGGTCATTTTAAGTGGCGTTTGAGAAGCTTTTCGATAGGCATGGATATGCAAGGAATGGGAGGGATATGGACCCTGTACAGGAAGAGGAGATTGTTTAATTTACCGTCATGTTCAGTGTGGACATTTGGAATAAAGGTCCTGTTACTGTTTGAGGTTGAAATGCAGATACTCTGCCAACCTTAACACATCTGAACTGATTTTTGTGCCCAGCTGTTACCAATTGCTGCCGATCTACTGGATGGAATCATTAAGTGCACTCAATCCAATTAGAGGACCTTGAAAGATTCCTGCATCATTATTTTACATCACGAAAGCAGATGCTTGTTGGAGCAGTGGATACTGGCAGTCATGAGAGCAATTGTGAGCAATTTTGGGCACCATATCCAAGGCAGGATGTGCTGGCGGTGGAGAGGATCCAGAAGAGGTTTACGAGAATGATCCCAGGAATGAGTAGGTTAACATTTGCGTTTGACGCACTGGGCCTGCACTCGCTGGAGTTTAGAAGAATGACGGGGGACCGCCTTGAAACAGACCGAATCGTGAAAGACTTGGATAGAGTGGATGTGGAGAGGATGTTTCCACTAGTGGGAGGGTTTAGGACTAGAGGTCATAGCCTCAGAATTAAAGTATGTTCCTTTAGGAAGGAGATGATGAGGAATTTTTTCTTTAGTCAGGGGGTGGTGCATCTGTGGAATTCTTTGCCCACAGAAGGCTGTGGAGGCCAGTCAGTGGATATTTTAAGGCAGAGATAGATAGATTCTTGATTAGTATAGGTGTCAGCAGGGCTCGAAATTAGAGGTTGCCACTGACCACTCAAAGCGCCGCCGGGCAACCTAAACACCGAGTCATTTGCCCGGCTTGGCAACCAGATACTGGTTTGTACCGAAGATAGACACAAAAAACTGGAGTAAGTCCGCGGGTCAGGCAGCATCTCTGGAGAAAAGGAACGCGATGTTTTGTGTCGGCGGTGACGGCTGTATTGCGGGGCAAAGATACTAGGTGCGGGGTGAGGAAGGGTTGGAGCGAATGACGGGCTTCGCACAGCGGCAGCAGCGGCCGCGACAGCGGAACCATCTCCTCCTCCTCCGCCCCGCCCGCCCCTGATTAGGGCCTCTGCTTGCAAACCCGCTAACGGCAATAACCGCTTTCGAAACAAACCCTCCCGCATTCCGAAGCGGGTGGAGGAGGAGGGGGAGGCTTCGGAGTGCGGGAGGGCAGCGGGGCTGACAAATGTTGTCCGAGGAGCGCTGACCTTCCTTCCTCCCCACCTCGCCCCTCTCTCCCCCTCTCTTGTACGCCCCCTCCACCCCCTTATCCTGGGACCCCTCCACTCCATCCCACACTGATCCCCATTCCCGCCCTCTATTCAGTCCTCACCGACATCCCCCGTGCTCCCCTCCCCATCTACCCCCCCCCATCTATTCATCCTGCGCTGATCACCCTATCCACCTCGCACTGATTCTCCTGCCACCCCCCCCTCCCATCCATCCTACACTGGTTCCCCAATTCACCCTGTACTTACCCCTTTCCCATCCATCCTCCACTTCTTCTCCATCCATCCTGTACTGATCCCCCATCCATCCTGTACTAATCCACACATTCATCCCATACTGACCCACCCTCCATTTACCCTGCACCTTCCTCCCCTTCATCCTGTAGTGATCCCCCATTCATCCTGCACAGACGCTCCGATCCACACTGTACTGACTCCCCCCATTCATCCTGCGCTGATCTCCCCCCCCCCCATCCATCCTGAACTGATCCTCCCATTCAATAAGAATGGAGGGAACAGTCTGAAGAAGGGTCTCGACTCGAAACGTTGCCTATTTCCTTCGCTCCATAAATACTGCCTCACCCGCTGAGTTTCTCCAACACTTTTGTCTACCCCCATCCATCCCGTATTGAACCCCCCCCCCCCCCCGATTCAACACCACTGACATCCCCGGTGCTCTCCCCTCACAATTTTACCTACTCCAACCAACACATACTAATTCACCTGCCTCAATCCATCCATTCTGCACCGACTGCCTTCTAACCCCCCACCCCCCGCCATCTATCCACCCCGCACTGATTCACACACACCCCCCTCCCTGACCCGATTGTGCTGGAAATGTCTTCAGAGCGAACTTTGACTATGTTTGATAACGGAATGCAATCAAATGTGTTTTAATTCCCAATGTTATTATTTGTTTTAATACATAAAGATGGATTAATTAAATTGTGAACACGTGAAACATTAAAACCGCAGTTACACAAAAATGCTGGAGAAACTCAGCGGGTGCAGCAGCATCTATGGAGCGAAGGAAATAGGTAACGTTTCGGGCCGAAACCCTTCTTCAGACTGCAGTGTTCGATTAAAACCGCAGTGTTCGATTGTCACTGCTGCCGTTCACACGTTATTACAGAATTCATTTTAACGGCAAATCAATGCTCTTAATATGGAGTATCAGTACTGCAGTTATTTAATGAGCAACATTCACAACTAAACGTAAGCATATATTTTACCATGGTCCAGGATTTATTGACACAGGTTGATCATACGCTGAATAATCCAACCACATTGTTGTTTGGAAATGGAAAGAACTAATAGAAATTGCATTAATTGCAACGTGTAAAAAGAGTTGAGATACTGTCTTATAATTTTGCTGCATGTCATTGTGGGATATATCATGTCTTGATTGGTGAATATGTTTAGTTTGTGACTTTATTTGAAGCAGAAATAATATGTGAATGCTTCATTGAGTATAATTCCGACTGGTAACTACGCACTTCGTCCGAGCACATTATTGCATGCGTCATGCAAGCCATCTTAAATGACCACCTAAACTGTCATTTGGCAACCTAAAAAGCTGCCAAGGTTGCCCGGCTGGCAACAGGGAAAAAAAGTTAAGCGAGAGCCCTGGTCAGGGGTTATGGGGAGAAGGCAGGAGAATGAGGTTAAGAAGGAGAGATAAATCAACTATGATAGAATAGCGGAGTAGACTTGATGGGCCGAATGGCCTAATTCTGTTCCTGTCAATTATGACGATGAGAGAAGGAAATCCAACCTGGCAAATGGTTGAACTTATCACGGGTAGAGAAGGTGTAAAACAAGATAATTTACAAGCTCTTCAGACACTCAAAAGCAAGAGTTTGAGAATTAACAGGACCAAGTACATTATTGTTACAAGTCAAGCTGCAAATGCTCGGATATAGTGCCCATACAAGTTCAATGATCTTGCACGAACCTTCAAGGTCAACATTTGCAATTTAATATTTTTTTAAATAACACAGCAGGATATTTTGCCAAGTTTGCAAGTATTTTTTTTGTGTCCCTTAATCAGAATTCAACCATTGCGGGATATGCATTAGCTATTCAACTGATGTTTCAACCGAATTTATATGGGTACCGAAAGGAAAAAATGGGAGACTCAGAAAATTAATTGATGGATGAGGGGGAGTGAGCAACGTGAAAATGGTTATTTTAAAAAAAAGAGAATAATACCACATACCACAATGGGAATTTTTATAAACACGATAATAAGGTTGCAGAAGGTGAATAAAAATAGATGTCACATTTAGTCCAACATCCAGATACATGTATTAGACGGGGACATTTGAATGGAAAAAAAGGAACACATTTTGTACTGATTGTGGAGGTGAAGCAAGAATGATCTTCACATGACAATTAACATGGTAGTCAATACCAAGTAACAATGCGGAATCAGAAAATAATAAATCTACTTAAACAGCCAAAGTAAATAAATCCCATTTTAGCGGGCATGTAATATTCAGAAATTGCATTATGTATGGACATGCACTTTGAGATTGAAGTTCATTTTTAGCATAATAATGTACCAACAAAGTTCTGCCAATGGATTTTTCCACAACACATTGACAATATAAATCAAAGAACTGACATAAGAATTGGGGAAAGGAACGGTGCACTGAGAAAGAAGAGTCTGAATCAGAAAGAAATTGTGAATAAACAGAAATGGCCAGCAATGCGATAGAGTTATGATAAGCGCATGGGTTGGAAATAGAAAGCATGCAGATGCACCGGGCAGCAACTTTGGCAGTTTATTCCGATCTTTAGGCAATTAACAAATAGTTATGGAAGGAGTTTAAACTGGTTCGAAAAATAACCAATCGTTCCTTGAGCAATAAATTGTGTTTCTGTGCTAATGAAGCCAAATCAGTATGGCAGAACAGTGGTTACCTTAGGAGAAAGGTATCTAGAGACCTGGGGGTAATGAGCTGAAGCAAGAGTTCAAATTCCACTACAAAAGCTATGGAATTTGAATCCAATTAGTTAATAACTTAAAGAACAAGTATCAGTAACTGCAATCATGAAAAAAAATGTCCTTATGCACAGCATAGATCGTTTCCAAAAACCATCTGAGCCACAAATGTTTTACAACGGAAGGATATCTGGCAACCTTCCCCATTCAGACCTTCCTCCGACTTAACGACACTCCGAAATCCATGGCCATCTAGTTCAAGGGCAATTAGTGAGGGGATTGTCAATGAAACCCACATCCTGTGAATGAATTCAAGGGAAAAAAATGTCTTCATCCAAAAATACCAAGGTAAAGTCCCAGACCTAACAAACTAAAAATCAACACCAGCTTTGGAAAGAGTATCAGGTAAAGTCTGCCAAAAGAACTGAAATCCTTGGAATAGGTTTAACAACAGAATAATAAGTAGCCAACTCACTGCATCTCACAAACAGGACTTGGACAAAATTAGATATGGATGTTCGCGGCTTAAAAAGGTGCAACGTGGGATAAATACATAATACTCTCGCAAGTCACTCATGGAAAATCAGCAAACTATATGAAGGACATCGAAGCCTTAGAAAGTTTGGCATGTCCCCAACAACTCTCACCAACTTCTGCAGGTGCGCCGTAGAAAGCATTTTAATCGGGGTGCATCACAGCATAGTTTGGGAACAGCTCCATCCAGGACCGCAAGAAATTACAGAGAATTGTGGACACAGACCAGACCATTACACAAACCAACCTCCCCTCCATTTACTCCATTTATACTTCACGCTGCCTCGGCAAGGACACCAGTATAATCAAGGAAGAATCTCACACTGCCTCTTCTCCCCTCTCCCATCAGGCAAGAGGTAAAGAAATGTGAAAACACACACACACCTCCAAATTCAGGGACAGTTTCTTCCCAGCTATTATCAGGCAATTGAACTATCCTACCAATGAGCAAAGAGCAGTCCTGAGCTACTATCAACCTCATTTTGGACCCTCGGGCTATTTTTGATCACCTTGCACTAAACATTATTCACATTATTCGCTTTATCGTGTATCTGTACACTCTGATGGCTCGATTGCAATCATGTATTGTCTTTCCACTGACTGGTTAGCACGCAACAAAAGCTCTTCACTGTACTTCGGCACACGTGACAATAAACTAAACTAAATATTGGGCTCGAAGATGGAAGGGCTTATGTGGGCTAACAATGCAAGGGAACATAGATAGTGTCACCTCCACAACTGACTTTAGGAACAAGATCCAATATATCAAATATATTGGGCCATTTGTAATTATGTACTGCCTGAATTAAACTTCAGTAAAACTTTCCTTGTGCCTGTTGTGATCCAATCAATGACAAATTTGGCCAACATACACTCATTATCCTTCAGCTTAAAAATGCAAGTCTCATACATGCAGTAAAGATTAATGAATCGATAAAGAAATCATGACTAACAAGAGATAGCAAGCTGTAGAACTGCATCCTGAGGTAAATTGGACCACACGGGGCTGCAGATGTTTATCATCTGCCACACCAATCATGACATGTAGCACGACATGATTGCCAAGTTACAACTGAGTACAAACTCAGAAAAATGGAGCACCCAAGTAACACAGAAAAGTAACCAAAGATGAAGGCGCAAATTTTAAAATATATATTTACTGCTAATTAACTAATGCACAAAACAGGAGTATAGAAAGTTGAAACGCCAGAGTGGGAAGAGAGATTTATGTGTACCGACATGGAAACTAAAATATTTTGCACACATTTTATATATATAAGTGGCGAGTCTCAACAGTACAAAGTCAGGAACTCGCCCAAAACGAAAACAAGTCAAGCACAATGGAAGTTTATTGGAGTGGAAGCACAATACAAGATGTTTTGGCAAAAGGGAGCAGAAAAAGACTTGACGGAATTCACTCGCACAATAATATGCAATTCTGGAAAGTTATTTGTGGAGAGGGAAAGTGTTAATGTTTCAGATTAATGATATTTCCTCTTAATTCAGAAATGTTAACTCTTCATCTCCCTAATTCAGAAATGTTAACTCTTCATCTCCCACCACAGGTGCAACCTGACCTGCTGAGTATTTCGGACATTTTGTCTATTTCAGGTTTCCACAAATTGCAGCTTTTTGACAAACAGCTTTGATGTTCAGATTTCAGTGGTGTTACACACAAAGTCAAACGTAGTACAAAGTGGGAAGCGTATCTGAAGTTGTAAACCACACTTGTTTATACTCTGCTTGTGTGACTTATCATGCCAATTTTAAATGAAGACAAACAAAGCCATTAATGCAATACACTCATGCTTAATTCAGCTCAACAAATAATGAACGCCTTCAATGCCCCTTAGGAAACCTGAACGGAAACCTCTGGAGAGTTTGTGCCCCACCCAAGGTTTCCGTGCGGTTCCCGGAGGTTCCCGGAGGCTTTTGTCAGTCTCCTTACCTGCTTCCACTACCTGCAACCTCCGGCCACCACCTGCAACCTCCGGGAACCGCACTGAAACCTTGGGTGGGGCACAAAGTCTCCAGAGGTTTCCGTTCAGGTTTCCTAAGTTATTTCTACCTATAACAATGTTGCTGGCACAATAATGGGGTAGCCAATAATGGGTATGATTTTATCAGATACAGGGGTGACAATCAACAGCAGGTTGGAACATGCACTTCAGAAACTTCCCAACCGATACTCTGTCCTTGATGTATGAGCCTGGACTCTATTCCACAGCAGCATAGAGATTGTGCATGAAAATAGGTCCTTCGGCCCACCGAGTCTGCGCCGACCAGCAATCCCCCCCCCCCCCCCATACTGGCACTATCCCATACACTAGGGACAATTAAACTTTACAGAAGCCAATTAATCTACAAAACCAGTACGTCTTTCAAGTGTAGGGGGAAACTGGAGCACCCTGAGAAAATCCATGTAGTCATGCAAGTTCTATCCCACGTAAAATGAGAACGTACAAAACTCCTTACAGACAGCACCGTTATAATTTATTTGTCAAGCGTAGCAGCAAGGCTCGCCTGTATATGCTATACTTTAGACTTTAGAGTGGCAGCACAGTGGCACAGCGGTAGAGTTGCTGCCTTACAGTGCCAGAGACCCGGGTTTGAGCGTGGATTCGGGTACTGTCCTGTACGGAGTTTGTACGCTCACCCTGTGACCTCAGGTGTTTTCTCCTGGGTGCTCCGGTTTTCTCTATTTTGAAGACACGAAGGTTTGTGGTTTAATTAGCTTCTGTAGATGTCCCCTCGTGTAGGATAGAACTGGTGTGTCGGTGATTGCTAGTTGGCGTGGACTCGGTGGGCCAAAGGTGCTCTATCCACGGTGTATCTGTAAAGTAAAATACTAAAGTGAAGTGAAATCTCCTGGGAAATGGAGACGGACATGCTGAACTAAGGGAAAACTCTTCACCCTACAGCGGCTACTGTCCCAGAACAAGGTCACCTGAATCTCAATATTCTAAATGCAGCATGCACACGATGATTGCATTTGCATTTACCTGGAGGTGTACACTTAGGTCTGACTACCTAAGGTGGTGAAGAAGTGGGTTTGCTATTAGATTGAATGTTTCAGAGTTTAAATCCTCCACAGTAATTTGAGAATTTAGATTGGTGTCAAACATACCAAAGAGATTCAATAATTGCAAAGAAAATCAGTACATCCTTCTCAGTCCACTATGAGAACTTTAGACTTTACTTTTGATTTTAGATACAATGTGGAAACAGGCCCTTCGGCCCACCAAGTCTACACCAACAAGCACTATCATACACAATAGGGACAATTTACAATAGTCAATTAACCTACAACCCTGTATGTCTTTGGAGTGTGGGAGGAAATTTGATTGGATTTTACTGGCTTTATCTACATGTTAGTCCCTTATCGTGTATCTGTATACTGTGAATGGCTTGATTGTAATCATGTATTGTCTTTCCGCTGACTGGTGAGCATACAACAAATGCTTTTCATTGTACCTCGGTACACGTGACAATAAACTAAACTGAACTAAATTTTGTCACACTGAACCCATAGAAAACCCGCGCGGTCACACACCCAAACTCCGTTCAGAGAGCATCCGTAGTCAGGATCGAACCCGGGTCTCTGGCGCTGTGAGGCAGCAACGCCACCACTGTGCCACCAACTCCAAATAAGTACCAAATCGCCAGAACTGTGTTCTGCAGGATAGACATGAACATAAAGGGGAGAAAGCCAGCAAATGTATAACTCCTCACACACATTCACAGGTAATCCAAATTTTGTGACACTTCTAAAGGAAAATTCCAGCAACTCCACAGAGAATTGCAAATGTTTCCCTGGAAAATCCAGACCAATTTCTCACCATGCCGTCTACTGAGCCACACCGATTCAGGAAACTATTCCACTGCAGTGTCGTAAGAATAAACAATAACCACATTTTCATAGCACCTGGCTAACATATTTACCTCCAGCCAGAAAATTATGAATTTCAGCTTCATATGAGATTTCAATTCTACATTATTGCCTTGCAGAGCAATAACTGCACTGTCAGAGACTTCACCTTTCAAATAACCTTTAAATTCAGGCCCCAGCTACCCTCCTGGAAGAGCATGAAAGATGGTCTGACAACTTGATTGAAGTGGATGGCGTGCAGCATATTACAGTGGCGTAGCAGTAGAGTTGCTGCCTTACAGCACCAGAGACTATGGGTGCTGTCCCTATGGAGTTTTATACGTTCTCACTGTGACTGCGTGGTTTCCTCCGGGTGCTCCAGTTTCCTGCCACATTCCAAAGATGTGCAGGGTTTGTAGATTAATTGGCTTCTGCAAATTGGCCCTTGTGTGCAGGGCAGAACTGGTGTGCGCGGGTGATCGCTGGTCAGTGCAGACTCAGTGGGCTGAAGAGGCCCGCTTCCAGGGTGTATTTCTAAGCTAAACTAATCCCAGAGACATGCAAACTTATAGGTTAATTGGCCTCTGTAATGCACCCCTAGCGTATAGGGGGTGGATGAGAAAGTGGGATAGCATGAATGAGTGTGAACGGGTGAAGCTGATCGCCTGTTTCCATGCTGTATCTCGAAACTAAAGCATTGACGTAATCAATACTTAACTCAACCAACATCAGAAATAGATTAGGCATGCAAGAAAATTCTGGAAATGCTAAATAAAAATTAGTTTGGAAGAAATATTCAGCAGATCAGGCAGCAATGATACTGCAATGAACAACTGATTTTATTGCTGTTTTTATGTTTTTTTTTAAACCAGACAGACCTTTATGGGCATTGTGCATTTTCAAGTGGTTATCGTAACCTTATATTGGGCAGCACAGTGGTAGAGCTGCTGCCTTAGAGCGCCAGAGGACACAAGGCCGATCGTGGACTACGGGTGTCGTCCGTATGGAGTTCATACGCTCTCCCCGTGACCGACGTGGATTTTCTCCGGAAGCTCCAGTTTCCTCCCACATCCCCAAGATGTGCTGTTTTGTCAGCCAATTAGCTAGGGGTAAAAATTGTAAATCATCCCTAGTGTTTATTCAAGAGTGTGTTGGATATAGCTCTTAGTGGCTAACAGGAATCAAATGATATGGGGAGAAAGCAGGAACGGGGTACCGATTCTGGATGATCGGCCATGATCATATTGAATGGTGGGTGCTGGCTCGAAGGCCGAATGGCCTACCCCTGCACCTATTTTCTATGTATCTAGTGTGTGTAGGATAGTGTTAGAGTGCGGCGATCGCTGGTCGGCATGGACTCGGTGGGCCAAAGGGCCTGTTTCCGCGCTGTATCACCAAATTAAATGGACTAAATTGAGTGACCATGGTCAGAGAGCACTAGCCACCCACCCATAGACCAAGATGCTTAATTCCACGTGATCCCAGGCCTGAAAGCACAGGGCTCTGAGAAGGATAATACGCGACCCGTCTGTGTGTATGGCCGTCTGCACTTTTTGAAAGGCTTTGACAGATGCAGAGGCCCAGCCCTCGAGGGCACCAGCTATTAAAACTGCTGTTTAAAATTTATTGATTGTGAATGTCTTTCGCATTCATGAGTTCAAAAACATCTGGGAATATTAGGGGAAAAAAAAGTTTTTGTAAAACTAAAATCTCAGAAAATATTTAAAGCAACTGAATTTAATTTAAAAAAAGGGTCTCTCTACCATTCCTCTGGATGCTGCAGCTTCCCATTCATTTAAACAGGACTCTGCACCTGTCTGCCAGTGTGCATTCAGAGGGCAGAATAATCCTTCCTCCTAAGTGCTAGAAATTGGGAGCGTCTACATTCTCTCGTTAGACTCCACAAGGAGCCCACTGGTGCAGGTCACGTGTCCAGGAGCTGGCAATTAAATGGAGCAAAGGCAACACGAGAGCTTGTGCTTGGATCTTCCAGCTTTGTAGCAGAAGTTCTGAGCCACTGGGCGGCACAGCGGTAAAGTTGCTGCCTTACAGCGCTGGAGAACCGGTTTCGATCCCCACTACGGGTACTGTCTGTACGGAGTTTGTGCATTCTCCCCGTGACTGCACGGGTTTTCTCCGAGATCTTCAGTTTCCTCCCACACTCTAAAGATGTACAGGTTTGAAGGTTAATTGGCTTGGTGTAAGTGTAAATTGCCTCTAGTGTGTGTAGGATGTGTTAATGTGAGGGGATAGCTGGTCGCATGGACTCGGTGGGCCGAAGGGCCCGTTTCCACGCTGTACCTCTAAACTAAACGCTGGGAAATAGTGCCCTCCATAATGTTTGGGACAAAGACCCATCATTTATTTATTTGTACTCCACAATTTGAGAATTGTAATAGAAAAAAATCACATGTGGTTAAGCACATTGTCAGATTTTATTAAAGGCCATGTTATACATTTTGGTTTCACCATGTAGAAATTACAGCAGTGTTTTATACCATAGTCCCCCCCATTTCAGGGCATCATCATGTTTGGGACACATGGCTTCACGGTGTTTGTAATTGCTCAGGTGTGTTTAATTGCCTCCTTAATGCAGGTATAAGAGAGCTCTCAGCACCTAGTCTTTCCTCCAGTATTTGCATCACCTTTGGAAACTTTTATTACTGTTTATCAACGAGACCAAAGTTGTGCCAATGAAAGTCTATTGTCTATTGAAAGGCAAAAGAAGCCACTATGAGAAACATTATGAGAAACAAGAATAAAACTGTTAGAGACATTAGCCAAACCTTAGGCTTACCAAAATCACTGTTTGAACATCATTAAGAAGAAAGAGAGCACTGGTGAGCTTACTAATCGCAAAGGGACTGGCAGGCCAAGGAACACCTTCACAGCTGATGACAGAAGAATTCTCTCTATAATAAAGTAAAATCCCCAAACACCTGTCGGACAGATCAGAAACACTTCAGGAGTCAGGTGTGGATTTGTCAATGACCACTGTCCGCAGAAGACATCATACACCGAAATACAGAGGCTACACTGCAAGATGCAAAAATAGGATGGCCGGGTTACAGTTTGCCAAGAAGTACTTAAAAGAGCCACCACAGTTCTGGAAAAAGGTCTTGCTTGTGGACAGATGAGACGAAGATTAACTCATATCGGAGTGACGGCAAGAGCAAAGTATGGAGGAGAGAAGGAACTGCCAAAGATTCAAAGCATACCACCTCATCTGTGAAACACGGTGGTGGGGTGTTATGGCCTGGGCATGTATGGCTGCTGAAGGTACTGGCTCACTTATCTTCATTGATGATACAACTGCTAATGGTAGTAGCAGAATGAATTCTGAAGTGTATAGACACATCCTATCCGCTCAAGTTCAAATAAATGCCTCAAAACTCATTGGCCGGCAGTTCATTCTACAGCAAGACAATGATCCCAAACATATTGCTAAAAGAACAAAGGAGTTTTTCAAAGCTAAAAAATGGTAAATTCTTGAGTGGCCAAGTCAATCACTCGATCTGAACGCAATTGAGCATGACTTTAATATGCTGAAGAGAAAACTGAAGGGGACTAGCCCCCAAAACAAGCATAAGCTAAAGATGGCTGCAATATAGGCCTGGCAGAGCATCACCAGAGAAGACACCTAGCAACTGGTGATGTCCATGAATCGCAGACTTCAAGCAGTCATTGCATGCAAAGGATATGCAACAAAATACTAAACACAACTACTTTCATTTACATGGCATTGCTGTGTTCCAAATATTATGCTGCCCTGAAATGGGAGGGACTATGTATAAACACTGCTGTAATTTCTATTTGGTGAAACCAAAATGTATAAAAATGGCCTTTATTAAAATCTGGTAACTCAAATCTCACTGTACCTTAGTTGGTTAAGTGACAATAAACACGAACTTGAACATCAACAATGTGCACTTTAACCACATGTGATTTTTTTCTAATACAAATCTCAAATTGTGCAGTACAGAGGCAAATAAATAAATGATGGGTCTTTGTCCCAAACATTATGGAGGGCACTGTAGTTCATAAGTTCTAGGAACAGAATTCAGCCATTTGTCCGATCAAGTCTACTCCCCCTATTCAATCATGGCTGATCGATGTTTCCCTTTCAACTCTATTCTCCTGCTTTTGCCCCATAACCCCCAACATCTTTGTTAATCAAGAAATCTGTCAATATCCACCTTAAAAATATCCAGTGACTTGGCTTCCACAGCCGGCTCTGGCAATGAATTGCACAGATTCACCACCCTCGGACTAAAGAAGTTGAATTGCATCAACGGCTTTCAAGCACTTTGGGATACCAAACGATCATGCTACATCAGACACGTCTCTCTTACCCCGAGGCAACTTGGGCCGACTGTAATCTTACAGCATGAAAATCGTTTTTTTCTTCCTTACCATTTAAAATGATTGAGAATGAAGCATCTGTTCCAGTACATGGCAGACTTATTGCAGATAAGGAACTCATCGCTATATAATAATTTCTGGAACAAATGGCAATTTTGACTGATGAGTAATATGCAGCCTAGACCATCGCACAAACCAACCGCCCTTCCATTGACTCTATCTACACTTCACACTGCCTCTGCAAGGTCAGCAACATAAATCAAGGATAAGTCTCACCCCAGACACCCCCTCTTCCATCGGGCAAGAGGTACAGAAGTGTGAGAACGCACACCTCCTGATTTATGGACAGTTTCTTCCCAAATGTTATCAGGCAATTGAACCATACATTGGGTGTGTGAACAAAGAATTTCACTGTGCCTAGTCACATGTGACAATAAAGTATTCCATTCCATAGTGAGCTACCATCGACTGCATTAGACACTCAGACTATCTTTAACCGGACTTTACCTTGCACTAAACGCTTTTCCCTTTATTCTGTATCTATCTGTGCACTGTGCTTCGATTGTAATCATACATAGTCTTCCCGCTGACTGGATAGCACGCAACATAAAGCTTTTCACTTTACCTCAGTCCGCATGACAATGAACTAATCGAAGCTATTAAAATCAAGTCATACGCTGGTGTTTTCCTTATAAATAACAGAATACTCAATTTTCCACAAATTAAAACCAAAACAAGAAAACTCACATAAATACAAGTACTTCATCACTTAGTCGCGCACCTTTAAACATTTTTAGATACCTACAGTAAATCAGTTCCCCCTTAATAGATTTATCAGTGTTCATGTGATAGGAGCAGAATTAGGCCATTCGGCCCATCAAGTCTATTCCGTCATTCAATCATGGATGATCTACCTTTCCCTCTCAATCCCGTTCTCCAGCCTTCTCCCCATAACCTCTGTAACTGTAACCTTATTCTTATCATGCTCATAAATTTACATTCCAAAAGGATATTAATAATCACTAAGGTACCACATTTAAGGTTCAGACAACATTGATAATAGAAATAAGTCGTTGGAGGAAGGAAAACATTGCAAAACAAACCTTGCAGAACTCCAGGAGTTACATGAATATTTTATTACACAATATAACAAAGGCTTGAGGAATTGGCACAACACTCATAGTGACTATTACAACATGTCAGTTTTCATGTATTCTTCCACATTCTTTTCGTTCATCATTAATTGTTATAAAAAGGAAGGAGGTAGTTTTGTTTAGATTCAAGATACAGAGCAGAAACAGATCCCACGGCCCATCGAATTCTCGCCGACCAGCGCACACCATACACTAGCACTATCCTACACACTTGGGACAATTTACAATCAATAACATTGTAAAGATTCACAATTCACCTACAAACCTGTACGTCTTTGGAGTGTGGGAGGAAAGCGGAGCTCCTGGGGAAAACCCACGCAGTCACGGGGAGAACGTAAAGACAGCACCCATAGTCAGGATCGAACCCAGGTCTCTGGCGCTGCAAGGCAGCTACTCTGCCGCTGCGCCTTGACGCCTAAATGCAGGCAGTTATACATAATGTTTGGGACAAAGACCCATCATTTATTTATTTGCCTCTGTCCTCCATAATTCGAGATGTGTAATAGAAAGAAATCACATGTAGTTAAAGTGCACATTGTCAGATTTTATTAAAGGCCATTTTTATACATTTTGGCTTCACCATGTAGAAATTACAGCTGTGTTTATACATAGTAGGTATGTTACAAAACTTACCTTCAGTCGCGCTGTAATTCTCTCACTGGCCGTGTGCGCGATTTTGGCGCCTTTAAGGGGGGGGGCAGGGTAAAACGCGGTTTCTCCTCCCTTGTCCTGAATTATATTTCGTTGGAGTACAAGCGTTGGCTGAAAAATCGTTCCTAGGGGCGTTTTGTGAATTTTTAATTTTTATTAAATCGTCAATGTCAGCGCTGGAGTAATTTTAAAAGCAGCTCCTGAAGCGTCAACGCCGATAACGGGAACGGATTTCACACACGGGACAGGTAAACGAAAGTGGTTTCTTTAAATGTATAAAAGTGCTTCTTTTAGAAGCCTTTAATTCACAATTTTTCATGCGAAACGGTGATTTTATTCCCCGAACTAACGGCAGTATTTTCCATGCCAATACGGGGTTAAATTCACCGCAAATGAACGTTCCAAAAGATCGCGTTCCAGAAATCCTCACTCGCAAGATGATTTAAATGCCCATTAATTTACAGGTATTAAACATTCAATTCCTTCCATTTGGCCTGTAAATTCATGAAAATGAGATTTAAAAATATGTTATGTTGTGAATTATTGTGTGAATGTTATTTGGACACAGGCTATTTAAAAATGTTAATCTATTCTTAAGAAATTGATAAATGTTTAGATCTAGTAATTGAATTTTGTAATTAGCTACAATTAGGTAACTAACTAATTATATGCTTTACTTTCATGTCTTCTAAGTAAGATTGTTTCATATTTGTTTCAGAATGCTTCAATCTATAATAACTGAACATTTCTTTCAGTTATCTTAATTTTTAACAAAGTTATGGGCTTTTAACTGTCCTCGATCACAGCTTTTGTGTTAAGTCAATGGAAAAGCAACAGGGAACAAGATGCTAATTTCCAAGTATGAAAATGGCCATAACTTCTTTAATACTGAAGATATGAAAGTGAATTAGGTGTCAAATTAAACTTCTTTTTATGCTTTATCTGATGGGATAAATTGCAGACTTTATTTTTAAAATCTCAAAATTTTGTAACATTGCTATACATAGTCCCCTCATTTCAGGGCACCATAATGTTTGGGACACATTGCTTCACAGGTGTTTGTAATTGCTCAGGTATGTTTAAATGCCTCCTTCATGCAGATATAAGAGAGCTCTCAGCACCTAGTATTTCCTCCAGTCTTTCCATCACCTTTGGAAACTTTTATTGCCGTTTATCAACATGAGGCCCAAAATTGTGCCAATGAATGTCAAATAAGCCACTGTGAAACTGAGAAACAAGAATAAAACTGTTAGAGACATCAGCCAAACCTTAGGCTTACCAAAATCAACTGTTTGGAACATCATTAGGAAGATAGAGAGCACTGGTGAGCTTACTAATCACAAAGGGACTGGTGGGCCAAGGCAGATCTCCACAGCTGATAGAAGAATTCTCTCTATAATAAAGAAAAATCCCCAAACACCTGTCAGACAGATCAGAAACACTCTTCAGAAGTCAGGTATGGATTTGTCAATGACCACTGTCCACAGAAGACATCATGAACAGAAATACAGAGGCTGCACTGCAAGATGCAAACCACTGGTTAGCCACAAAAATAGGATGGCCAGGTTATAGTTTGCAAGAAGTACTTAAAAGAAACATAGAAAATAGGTTTAGGAGTAGGCCATTCGGCCTTGCACCGCCATTCAATATGATCATGGCTGATCATCCAACTCAGTATCCTGTACCTGCCTTCTCTCCATACCCCCTGATCCCTTTAGCAACAAGGGCCACATCTAACTCCCTCTTAAATATAGCCAATGAACTGGCCTCAACTACCTTCTGTGGCAGAGAATTCCACAGATTCACCACTCTCTGTGTAAAAAATGATTTTCTCATCTCGGTCCTAAAAGATTTCCCCCTTATCCTTAAACTGTGACCCCTTGTTCTGGACTTCCCAACATCGGGAATAATCGGGAAAGAGCAACAACAGTTCTGGAAAAAGGTCTTGTGGACAGATGAGACGAAGATTAACGAATATCAGAGTGATGGCAAGAGCAAAGTATGGAGGAGAGAAGGAACTGCCCAAGATCCAAAGTGAAACACGGTGGTGGGGGTGTTATGGCCTGGGCATGTATTGCTGCTGAAGATACTGGCTCACTTATCTTCATTGATGATACAACTGCTGATGGTAGTCGCATAATGTATTCTGAAGTGTATAGACACATCCTATCTGCTCAACTTCAAACAAATGCCTCAAAACTCATTGGCCGGCGGTTCATTCTACAGCAAGGCAATGATCCCAAACAAACTGCGAAAGCAACAAAGCTAAAACATGGTCAATTCTTGAGTGGCCAAGTCAATCACCTGATCTGAACCCAATTGAGCATGCATTTTATATGCTGAAGAGAAAACTGAGGGGGAGTAGCCCCCAAAACAAGCATAAGCTAAAGATGGCTGCAATACAGGCCTGGCAGAGAAGACACCTAGCAACTGGTGATGTCCATAAATCGCAGACTTCAAGCAGTCATTGCATGCAAAGGATATGTAAAAAAATACTAAACATGACTACTTTCATTTACATGACATTGCTGTGTCCTAAACATTATGGTGCCCTGAAATGGGGGGGGGGGGGAGACTAGGTATAAACACAGCTGTAATTTCTACTTGGTGAAACCAAATTGTATAAAAATGTCCTTTGTTCAAATCTGACAATGCGCACTTTAACCACGTGATTTTTTTTCTATTACAAATCTCAAAGTGTGGAGTACAGAGGCAAATAAATAAATGATGGGTCTTTGTCCCAAACATTATGGAGGGCACTGTATGGTTGCATAATTATGAGTGGCCCGTGGAAAAATAAATAGCAAGTCTATGAATGAGAAGGAAGCCTCTATGAATGAGAAGGACCACTGCCCAACTGACCTCCCCACCATCGAAGGGATCTATCGAAGTCGCTGTCTCAAAAAGGCGGCCAACATCATCAAAGATCCACACCTTCCTGGCCACACACTCATTTCACCGTTGCCATTGGGAACAAGGTACAGGAGCCTGAAAAATGTAACGACCAGTTTCAGAAACAGCTTCTTCCCCACAGCAAATAAGCTCTGAACTACAACAGACTATTATTATTATTGTACTATATTTGTTTATTTATTGAGTATGTGTGAATGTGTATATATACACACTGAACTTTTTTTTTCTCCCATTATGTACTATGTTTACATATTCTGTTGTGTGCAGCAATTAAGAATGTCATTGTCCTATCTGGGACATATGACAATAAAACTCTTGACTCTTTTCTGGTACATGGCTGGCATTGCTGATCCAGTATTCCACAATTAATAATTCAGAGATCATAACAGTCTAATAGTGAAAGCCAAAATGCACAACATCAACTTGAAGGTTGGGAAATGGTCATCTTTGCGAAGTAAATCAAAGGTTAGCCACTCTTTTAGCTAAAGGAAACGACGATCACCAGTCTGAGTTTCTTATTAGCATTAACACCCTGTAGAATTGTGTTGATACTCCTCGTAGTTTAAAACTTGTGAAAATAGCCCATTACTTTGCCTATCCTGATAATTATGCTTGATCAACCTAAGAGTCTACACGCTCTATAGCTTTAACGAGATCTCTGTAATGAGACCACTAAATGAATGTGTACACAGCAAATCATGACACAAATGACCCAGAAGATACAGCCAAGAAATCAAGATGGTGAAAAGTCGTAAAGTACTTAAAAGTGGTTCAAAACCATTTTCTGCATCATTCGTTCGAGGATACTTGCTCTCCCATTAATTAAAACTATTAACTTGACCATAAAATGTCATTGTACGCAGCTGCACCCAAGAATTTATAAGCATACAAAAGAAAATGTAAAAAACACAGAAGCCAGAGGCAGCTTTTCAGCACCTTGTACTTGTTCCAGCATCAAGTTGAATCACAGATGCTCTTTTACCTCAGCATCACTTTCCTATCCAGGTAGCAAAAGTACTTTGGGAGTACTGTACTCAGAAGGCTGCAGTGGTTTAATCACACCTGTATCCCCAAGGGCATTTAGGGATGGACAATAAATGCTTGCTTTGCTGACGAGGCCCAAATCCAGAAAGTTAATTAATTTTCAAAAAGCTTTGATTCCGTTAACGTTCAAAAACCTATTGATCTCTGTCTTGAGCATACTTAACTACCGCCCCTCCTGAATAGAGAACAAGATTCGCCTTCACCCTCTGGGTTCCTGGCTCCACACCAAAGGCAGGGGGAACATCACCTCTTCACTTGCATTGTCTATTCAGTCGTCTTTTTTCCCCCCCCATACTTCCATGACATCTGAACTCCGGAGGGTATAGAGCTTAATTTCATAGAACAATAGAGGGCGGCATGGTGGCGCAGCGGTATAGTTAAGGGCCTGTCCCACTTACGTGTCCTTGGGACGCAAATTACCCGACCTCGTGGTCGCGTTGAGGCGCACGGGCATCGTATGGCCGCGCGGGGCAGGTCCCACTGAGAAGCGGGGAGAGGTATGTAGTTGTGCGCGACATCGCGCGGGGCTCCGAAATTTCTGTAGCGAACAAAATCTTCGCGCGCCAATGGCCTGTTGCGGAACTGGCGGCCAAAGTGGGACAGGCCCAAGACCCTGGTGCGACGCAACGTCTCACCTTTAACAGCAGCAGAAGCAGGCAAACGATCGCTGAGCTCGGCCAGGGACTCACGGCCGTTGCGGTCCGGATCCGCCCCCACTTCTACACCCAGAGCGGGGCCAAGAAGCAATGGGTGACGTTTCGGGTCAAGACCCTTCTTTCAGACTGAAGAAGAGTCTCGACACGAAACATCACCCATTGCTTCTCTCTGGAGATGCTGCCGGTCCCGCTGAGTTACTCCAGCATTTGCATCCATCTTCAAATGACGTCACGCGCTCCAGACGGCTGTGCGGTCGAATGAAGTCGCGCGCGACCTTCGCGGGACAGTCAGCTCAACGCGACCACGAGGTTGCGGAATTAGCGTGCCAAGGACACGTAAGTGGGACAGGCCCTTTACTGCCTTACAGCATCAGAGACCCGGTTCGATCCTGACTACGGGTGCCTTCTGCATGTTTGTACATTCTCCCTGTTTGTACATTCTCCATGGGTTCCTCCTGGTGCTCCGGCTTCCTCCCACACTCCAAAGAAGTACAGATTGTAGGTTAATTGGCCTCTGTAGACTGTAAAATGTCGCTAGTGTGGAGGCTAGTGTACGGTGTGATCGTTGGTCAGCACGGACTCGGTGGGCCAACAGGCCGATTAGTGTTTTAAGTCTCTAGCAAACAATACCTCCCTCCATCAGTGAACATTTGATGCACACACTTGAATACATTTTATTAGCCAAATATGTATACATACAAGGAATTTACCTTGGTGCTTTGCTCGCAAGTAACAATACGATATACAGTAGACAAATAAATATAAAACATACTTTAAACACGTGAAGAATTAAATAAAATACCAGAGCAAAAGGAGGCTACAGACTTTTGGCTGTTGAGTAGAGCTACTACTCGTGAAAAAAAGCTGGTTTTATGTCGGGCTGTGGCGGCTTTGACAGTCCAGTCGCCTTCCAGAGAGAAGTGCTTCAAAGAGTTTGTGGCCAGGGTGAGAGGGGTCAGAGATGATCTTACCCGCTCGCTTCCTGGCCCTTGCAGTGTACAGTTAGTCGATGGGGGGGGGGGGGGGGAAGGTTGCAGCGAATAATATTCTCAGCTGATCAAACGATGCGCTGCAGCCTCCGGATGTCATGCTTGGTGGCCGAGCCAAACCAGACCATGATGGAGAAGGTGAGGACAGACTATGATGGCAGTATAAAACTGGACCATCATTGCCTGTGTTTTCTCAGCTGCCACAGGAAGTACATCCTCTGTTGGGCCTTTTTGACTGTGGAGTCGATGGTGGCCTCCCACTTAAGGTCCCTGGAGATGATGGTTCCAAGGAACTTAAATGACTCCACAGATGTGACTGGGTGTTGTTGATGGTGAGGGGGGGGGGGGGGGGGTGGAAACCTCTCCTAAAGTCTGCAATCAATTCCACCGACTTAAGAACATTGAGCTCCAGGTTGTTGCGATGGCACCGGGACGCCAGCTGCGTCACTTCCTGTCTGTAGGCAGATTCCTACCCATCCTGGATCAGTGCAATCAGGGTTGTGTCATCCGCAAACTTGAGAAGCTTGACAGAGGAGTCTGTGGAGGTGCAGTCGTTGGTGTAGAGAGAGTAAAGGAGAGGGGAGAGGACGCAGCCTTGCGATGCTCCTATGCTGAGGTTCAGTGGGTCTGAGATGTGCTTTCCCAGCCTCACATGCTGCTTCCGTCTGTCAGGAAGTTGGTGATCCATTGACAGAGGGGTTCAGGCACTGTCAACTGGGAGAGTTTGGAGTGTAGTAGCTCTGGCACAATGGTGTTGAAAGCAAAGCTAAATTCCACAAACAAAATCCTTGCATAGGTCCCCTGGCGGTCTAGGTGCTGGAGGATGAAGTGCAGGCCAAGATTGACTGCGTCATCCACTGATCTATTGGCCCAGTATGCAAACTGCAGGGGGTCCAGCAAGAGGTTTGTGATAATTTTCAGGTGGGCCAGCACAAGTCTTTCAAGGGTCTTCTTGATTACTGAGTTCAATGCGACAGGCCTGCAGTCATTAAGACCATCATTAAGACAGTGCAGGTTTGCAGGGACCAATTGAAAATGTCTGTGTAGACTGGGTGCCAGTTGTTCGGCAAAGAGCTTCAGGGTAGAGGAGGAAATATTGTCCGGTCATGGAGATTTCCGGATTTTCTGTCTCCTGAATAGCTTTTCCGCCTCCTCAATAGCTGTTGTTAGTGATGGCGCCTGCCTGCGACGACTTTTGCAAAGCACCAGAACAGAAAAGGATTATCTACAACTCCCATCAACTCACCTGGATCTGGAAAACAGCAGAAATCGGTGCCGTTTCGGACAAGCTGCTTGGGGACCTGAAGGCTCTTGCGATTTCGCGATCTCCCCAGCTGCGGGAGCCCCGGACTTTAAACTTTTCCACGCTCGCTGGAAATCACCCGACCCGACAGAGAACGCAGGTACTGTACCTGGAAACTCCGGGATGACCTCCAGAGCCGACGAGATGCCATCTTCCAGGAACAACGAAGCTGGAGCTGCCGTCTGTGAGGGAATCCCCGTACCAGCGCAGGTTCGCAGAAACAGCAGGTACAGTAAACACAGTACCTGGAAACAAAGGGGAGGCTCCATTGTTGTCCGGAAACGTGGCCGACGGGCAGGACTCCAGGTCAGACTGAAGCGCAGGGGACTTCGGCCCCCTCTCCCTACTATCCTACTGGCCAATGTACAGTCCCTTGAAAATAAAGTGTAGGACTTAAGGGCAAGGCTGCTTTATCAAAGGGAGCTGAGGGAATGCTCTGTGTTCTTTCACAGAGGCATGGCTCACCCCCAGCTCACCAGACTCAGCGGTCCAGCCTGAAGGGTTCTCCATCCACCGTATGGACCGTACACTGGCATCTGGGAAAGGGAGAAGAGTCTGCCTCATGGTCAACTCTGCGTGGTGCTCAGACATGGCAGTCCTGTTCAACTCCTGCTCTCCACACCTCGAACATCTGGCGGTGAAGTGCCGTCCCTTCTACCTCCCAAGGGAATTCACCTCTATCATCCTGACCGCGGTCTACATCCCACCCCAGGCAGACGTCCGTCTGGCACTGGAGGAGCTGCACGCCGTGGTCAACAAGCACCAGACGTCTTACCCCGAGGCGTTTACCACCATAGCTAGGGACTTCAATAAAGCCAACCTGAAGAAATCGCTCCCAAACTTCCACCAACACGTCTCCTGCTGCACCAGAGGACCAAACACCCTCGATCACTGCTACACCACCATCAAGGATGCCTATCGCTCTATCCCCCGCCCTCACTTCGGTAAATCCGACCATTCTTCCTGCCTACAGGCAGCAATTGAAGAGCACACCCCCAGAGGACTACACAACTACAGGACTGTTTGGAGTCTGTAGACTGGGCAATGTTCAAGGACTCGGCAACGGACCTGAACGAATACGCCACAGTCGTTTCAGACTTCATAAAGAAATGTGTGGAGGACTGCATCCCAACAAAAACTTTCCAAGTGTTTCCCAAACAGAAGCCTTGGATGAACTATGAGATCCACACTCTTCTGAAGACCAGACACCGGGCATTCATGTCTGATGATACAGTGGTCTACAAGAAGTCCAAATACGACCTTGGTAAGGCCATCAAAAAGGCCAAAAGTGACCTGCTCCAAATTGGAGGATGAGACAGATATTCAGCAGCTGTGACGGGGCTTGAATGCAATCACCTCCTACAAGGCGAGATCAGGAGGCAGCTTGAATGTCGGCAAAACATCACTCCCTGACGAGCTCATAGGGACAACACTGATGTGCCTTCTCGAGCCCCCATTCTCTGTTATGGTATTTCGGTCACAGTCACAGAGGCTCTCCACTCCGCTCAGGACCACTTGGACAACAAAAACTCATATGTCAGGCTGTTATTCATTGATTACAGCTCGGCATTTAATACAATCATTCCCTCCAAGCTGGTTACCAAACTCGCAGAAGTGGGTCTCTGCGCATCCCTCTGCAATTGGATCCTCGACTTCCTCATTCACAGTCCAGTCAGTTCGTATTGGTGGAAATGTGTCAGCCTCGATAACAATCAGCACGGGAGCACTTCAAGGCTGCGTGCTTAGCCCCCTGCTGTACTCACTCTATACACATGACTGCGTAGCCGGTCATAGTGCAAACTCCATCATCTAGTTCGCTGACGATACCATTGTTGTGGGACGTGTCACTGATGGGGACGAGTCAGAGTACAGAAGTGAGATCGACCGACTGACCAAATGCTGCCAGCACAATAACCTGGCCCTCAACGCCAGCAAAACCAAGGAACTGATTGTGGACTTTGGAAGGGGCAGGATGGGGACCCACAGTCCCGTATCAACGGGTCGATGGTGGAAAGGGTCAAGAGCTTCAAATTCCTGGGCGTGCATATCTCTGAAGATCTTTCCTGGTCCGAGAACACTGATGCAATCATAAAGAAAGCACATCAGCGCCTCTACTTCCCGAGAAGATTACGGAGAGTTGGTATTCACAGCAAAAGGATTTGAGTATAGGAGCAGGGAGGTTCTACTGCAGTTGTACAGGGTCTTGGTGAGACCACACCTGGAGTATTGCGTACAGTTTTGGTCTCCAAATCTGAGGAAAGACATTCTTGCCATAGAGGGAGTACAGAGAAGGTTCACCAGACTGATTCCTGGGATGTCAGGACTTTCATATGAAGAAAGACTGGATAGACTCGACTTGTAAGCGCTAGAATTTAGAAGATTGAGGGGGGATCTTATAGAAACTTACAAAATTCTTAAGGGGTTGGACAGGCTAGATGCAGGAAGATTGTTCCCGATGTTGGGGAAGTCCAGGACAAGGGGTCACAGTTTAAGGATAAGGGGGAAATCCTTTAGGACCGAGATGAGAAAAACATTTTTCACACAGAGAGTGGTGAATCTCTGGAACTCTCTGCCACAGAAGGTAGTTGAGGCCAGTTCATTGGCTATATTTAAGAGGGAGTTAGATGTGGCCCTTGGGGGCTGTCTTGAGTTCTGCAGTAAACCAGGGCTTGTAATTGTTGAACCTGATCCGGGTCCTAGTGAGAATGCAACTGTCCTCACAAAAGCTGACATATGTTACAGTGTCTGTATATTCACCGAGGCTTGAGGTTGCTTCCCTAAACATTCCAATCCGTGCAGTCAAAGCAGGACTGTAGGTTTTGAATGCCCTCGCTTGTCCACTTTTTGATTGTTCTGACCACAGGCTTAGCAGATTTTAGTTTCTGCCTGTAGGTCGGAATAAGGTGAACTAAACAATGATCAGAGTCCTAGAGCCGCATGGGGAGCAGAGCGATATGCATTCCTGATTGTTGTATAACAATGATCAAGTGTTCTCTCCCCTCGGGTGGGGCAGGTAACGTGATGTCTGTATTTTGGAAGCTCTCGGCTTTGTTAAAATCCCCCAAAACAATGACCATGGAGTCACATTATATCAAATAACTTCTTCCTTGGAAAGGACAGACAGTCCTCTATTCTAGCACTGAAGGATAAGCTCCTGTACAGTAGTCTATCCTATTGTATTTATCCAACATCACAAGTCAAAACAGTATCGCAATTATAGTCTAGTAGGGCACTGTTACAACCATAGGAAAATGTCCGCTCTTGTACTCAAATCCTCTTGCCATTAAACGCATTGTACCACTAGCCTTTCCAATAAAAGTAATTGTGCAACTTGTATTTCTATTAAGGGCCATTGTACATTTAACTTGCTAATTAGTTGCTATACCAGCATGTTAACTGTCAGTAATTTGTGTACGGGGCACCCATGTTAGGTATGTTACAATACTTACCTTCAGCGGCGCTGCAATTCTGCCACTGGCCGTGTGCGCGATTTTGGCGCCTTTGAGGGGGGGGGCGGGGTTAAAACGCGGGTTTCTCCTACCTTGTCCTGAATTATATTTCGTTGGAGTGCAAACTTTTGCTGAAGAATCGTTCCGAGGGGCGTTCTGTGTATTATGTATTTTTATTCGCCCGACAATTTCAGCGCTGGATTAATTTTAAAATCAGCTTCTAAAGCCGTCAACGCCGACAACGGGACGGATTTCACGCACGGGACAGGTAAACGAAAGCCGTTTATTTTATGTATAAAAGTGCTCCTTAAGAGGCCTTTAATTCACATTTTAAGTTGCGAAACGGTTATTTTCTTCCCCGAACGAATCGGCAGTATTTTTCATGCCGATACGGGTTTAAATTCACCGCAAATGCAACGTTCCAATTGATCGCGTTCCAGAAAAACCCACTCGCAAGATGATTTAAATGGCCATTAATTTACAGGTTTTAAACATTAAATTCCTTCCATTTGGCCTATAAATCCATGACAATGAGATTTAAAAAATTATGTTATATTGTGAATTCTTGTGTGAATGTTATTTGGACACTTAGGCTATTTAAAAATGTTAATCTATTCTTAAGAAATTGATAGATGTTTAGATCTAGTAATTGAATTTTGTAATTAGCTACAATTAGGTAACTAACTAATTATATGCTTGAATTTCATGTCATCTAAGTAAGATTGTTTCATATTTGTTTCAGAATGCTTCAATCTATAATAACTGAAAATTTCTTTCAGTTCTCTTAATTTTTAAGAAAGTTATGGGCTTTTGACTGTCCTCGATCACAGCTTTTGTGTTAATTCAATGGAAATGCAATAGGAAACAAGATGCTAATTTCCGAGTATGAAAATGGCCATAACTGTTTTAATACTGTAGATATGAAAGTGAACTAGGTGTCAAATTAAACGTCTTTTTATGCTTTATCTGATGGGATAAATTACAGACTTGATTTTTAAAATCTCAAAATTTTGTTTTTCCATTTTCCCCCAATGTAGATGAACTTGATGTTTCCAAGATGGCGCCCAACCCATTGCGTGCTAGCCACAGGAGATCTACAATCACATATTACAATTGCTCCTCAATCTCTACTCTACAGCTACATTTCTTCACCAAACGTTACTCCCTTATGAACTTGTACACTGTAAATGGCTCGATTGTAACGATGCATTGTCTTTCCACTGACTGGACAGCACGTAACAAAAGCTTTTCACTGTACCAAGGAACAGGTGACAATAAAATAAACTGAATTGAACTCATTTTGTCCTATTATATTGTTGACCATTCACTGGGCCTGTCTTGACCCCTCACTGCATTCTCCTCGCCACAGTTCTGTGTATCATCTGCAAACTTTGATGCAACATCGAGGCAGAAGAAACTGCAAATGCTGGCATCTTGAGCAAAACAATGTGACTCAAGAAGATATATGTAGATTCCTGCAACCACTGATCGCACTCCATCAGCCAGAATATCTTCCTTCCACCACAACCCTCTGTCTTCCATGAATACGCCAGTTCTGAATCGATATGACCAACAAACTGTAAATCATGTGTATCTTAATCTTCTGGACCAGCCTCCCATTCGGGATCATATCAAAAGCCTTACTAAAATCCATGTATACAACATCCTTGCTTCGTCAATCTCCAGATGCAAGGCACAAGCATTTAGCAGTAATGGAAAAGTTGAGAGCAATAACAAAATGATTTGCTGATGATATTAGTAAGGACTGTCATGAGATTGATGCAGACAATAAGTAGCTCCAAAAGAGAAAACATGAGATAAAGAGTTTGCTGATTTATGCAGAAAAAGTATGGAATTTAATATTTAGGAAACCAGGATCGTAGGGCTGCAGAGCACAAGTAATGGCTGTGGAGAAGATGTTTCCACTTGTTGGAGAGTCTAGGACCTGAGGTCATAGCCTCAGAATTAAAGGGTGTTCCTGTAAGGAGATGAGGAGGATTTTTTTTTATTCAGGGGGTGGTGAATCTGTGGAATTCATTGCCACTGAAGGCTGTGGAGGTCAAGTCTATGGATATTTTTACGGCAGAGGTCGATAGATTCTTGATTAGTACGGGTGTCAGGTGTCAGGGGTTATGGGGAGAAGGCAGGAGAATTGCATTAGGAGGGAGAAATAGATCAGTCGTGATTGAATGGTGTAGTAGACTTGAGTCAAGTCAAGAGTCCAGAGAGTTTTATTGTCACCTGTCCCAGACAGGACAATGAAATTCTTACTTGCTGCAGCACAACAGAACATGTAAACATAATACAGAACGGGAGATAAAAGTTCAGTGTGTCTATAGACCATAGACACACAATAAGTAAACAGATAAAGTGCAATAGTAATAATAGACTGTTATTGTTCAGAGCTTATTTGATGTCGTGTTTAATAGCCTGATGGCTGTGGGGAAGAAGCTGTTCCTGAACCTGGATGTTACAGATTTCAGGCTCCTGTACCTTCTTCCCGAAGGCAAGGAGAGATGAGTGTGTGGCCAGGATGGTGTGGGTCTTTGATGATGTTGGCATCGTCTAATTAATTCTGCTCCTATCACTTCTGACATGGACAATGGTTGGGACGATGCCCTGAAAGGTTTTGCAAATAAGAATTCTAAACAATAGCCGATTCATAATGATAACTATTTACCTCTCCTCAGGTACTGCCCAACCTGTGGTACTTCCAATTTTATATCACCAGCGCTTCCCCAATGCCTTCTCTTCTTAGGCAGTTCCTTGGGATTGAGAACAGTGTTTCCTCGATGGCCTGCTTGCCTTCATCGGTCAGGGAAGCGAGTACAAGAGTCAGGAAGTCATGTTGCAGCGTTGTAGGACTTTGGCTACGCTGCATTTGGAGTAGTGTGTGCACTTCTGGTCACTTCATTACAGAAAGGATGTGGAGGCTTGGAGAGGGACTGAAAAAGTTTACCAGAATGCTGCCTGGATTAGATACACTCTGGAATTTTTGGAGGCTCATGGGAGAACTGATAGAATTATATACAATTATAAAAGCATAGATAGGGTAGACAGTCACAACCATTTTCCCTCAGTGTGGACATTTTACAAACTAGAGAGCATAGCTTCAAGGTGAGAGAGGCAAAGTTTAAAGGATATGAGGAGCACGTTTTTAAAAACATGCTTTTTCATTTTTTTAGATGGCGGTGGAAGCAGATACGATAGTGCTGTTTGAGAGTCTTTCAGATGGATATGCAGGGACATTGGCGGTTATAGATCACATGCAGGCAGAAGAGATTAGTTTCTCCCTCCATATATGCTTCCTGACCTGCTGAGTTACACCAGCACCTAGTCTCCTTGTTGTAAACCAACAGCTGCATTTCCTTGTTTCTAGAGATTAGTTTAACTTGGCATTGTGTTCAGCATGGATAATGTGGGCCGATTGGCTTGCTCTTGTGCTGTGATGTTCTATGTTCAGTTCTTTGCGTTTCATGGTAGCAGAAGCTTCCTATATGGAAACCAAAGACTGCCACAACTGGGGCACTAAGCGTGGTGTTTGAAACAGGGCTGTGGAGTCGGAGTCGGAGTCGTCGTCGGAGTAATTTTGGTGCTGCAGGAGTCGGAGTGGGTGAAAAAAGTCCCGACTCCGACCTCAACATAAATTTCAGAGACAACGTAAATCGGAAAAAATCCCACTTTTTAAACATACCGCACACGTTCCAGTTTAAACATGGGAAGGCAGACTTTTGATGTTAAACTAATGGAATTTAAGCAAGATTTTCTTGGTGGTTAAAAGAAGTAGAGAAATATGATTGCTCATCTAATCTTACAGTACAAGAAGTCATCCCTGCTTATCCAGAAATAGTAAAATTTGCAGCTATGATAGTAACAGCCATACCACCCACTCAGGTCAGCGTGGAGAGACTGTTCGCCGCACTGAAAATAATTAAATCAGATTTAAGGGCTTCAATGAAAGAGGATCTGGCAGAAGCAATTCTGTTCCAAAGGACAATTTATTAATGCATTTTAGACATTTTTGTAGCAAACTTAACTACCTATGCATTTAGTTTTAATTTCTATTGCACTTGAGGTTTTTTTGTCATAATTTAGCCATTTATCTCATACCTGTGGCCTAGGTTTAATACATTTTGTAGTAATGCTTTTATAATTTTTATTTAATTCAATGGAATGTTCATTTTGTCATAATCCTATATGTAACTTTTTTTTCTTATAGCATAATGAATTGGTTTTTTTTAAAGAATAAACAATAAAAACCACAATAGCATAGCTACAACCATTAGACTCAAACATTAAAGGACATGGGTTTAAAAGGTAGCCTGATGATTCATGTAGTTCTTATGAAATGCCATCTTGTGTAATGTCATCATAGCAGATTTAGAATTATTTTACCTGGGGGTGGGGGTCGTAGTCGGAGTTGAAGTCGGATATGCAAGAAATCAAAGAGTCGGAGTTGGAGTTGGGTGTTTTGGTTATTGACTCCACAGCCTTGGTTTCTTCAACTCTACGTGTTAACATCACCGAGATTGGAGATGCTCTGAACCTTTCTGGATGTTCTTCTCAGATCCGAGCTGTCACAGGTCAGACATTCCAATGCCTGGATGCTACAATCTTTTGTTGGCGAATTGGAGAACATCCTCAAAACATTTATTCTGTCTTTCTGGTAATCTCTTACTGTGATGGATTTCAGAGTAGTAGGCCAGTTTCAGAAGTCTAGCATCTGACATGGAAATACCTCAGAGCACAGATTAGATCAGATTAAGCTTGATTAAAGTCCCATTGCTGCAGATGGTGTCCTGATAATAAACACTGAATGGCAAACCAATGATTATGGACAATTTTGCACAGGCAGCTTTATTTGCAGAGCTCCAGTGCTCTAACGTTTCCGCGTTCCAGAAGCATCAACAGCTGCTTTAACATTGTGAGCTTAACGCAGGGTTTTGAAGTCTTGGTCTTCAAACGTACTTTTCTTAAATGAGCAAACTCTGTGCTGATGCAGTGCCACTTGCAGATGAATTAAGAGTGATACAGCGTGGAAACAGGCCCCTTGGCCCAATCTCCCCACACCAACCAACACGTCCCATCTACACGAGTCCCACCTGATTGCGCTGGGCCCATATCCCTCGAAAACCTGTCCGATCCGTTATATCACTGAGATTAGCCATCAAGAATTTTTTATTGTCATATGGAAATGGAAACAATGAAACAAAACGAAACAATGAAATTTCTAATGGCCCTGTCCCACGGGCAGGCGGTTACTGGCGGTGAAGCGCGGCGTCCCCGGAAGCGGGGACTGCGCGGCTACCGCTGGAGCGCCGCTCGGATGCGTCTCACGAGCATGCGGTAAGTTAAACCTTACTGTTGCCGCGCGTATGCCAGGTGGTCACCGCACGGCCTGTCCCACGGGCCGACTGGAATGGACGTCGTGCGGCATCGGGTGATGACATCATTGCGCAACGCAAGGCGCTACGCGATGACGTCGAGACGGCTCGCAGCGTACAGGCGGTGCTCGCGTCGCACTGGCGATGCTCGTGGCGGCTGGGCAGTCGGCCGAGATTTCTGAACAGTGTCAGCTTTTCTGAGCACCGCACGGTGTCCGGGACCAACTACATACGGTCCCGGCGGTCTGCGTGGGACCGACACCGCGGGCCATGCGCAGTCTCTGGCGGTTCCAACTTCCTGCTACACCGCCAGTAACCGCCTGCCCGTGGGACAGGCCTTTTACTTCCAGCAGCAGATATATAAACATAGCACACAACGGACAATAAGCAACAAAGGGAAGTTTAAATAGAAAAACAAAGAGACAATTTAGTGCAATATAGTCTCGGCCCCCACCTTCTCTCTCCCCCTGTGTGTGGGTCTCAGTTGTCTCTGTTGATGTTGGCTGCTGACATAGAGAAAGTAATCCATGTCTTTCCAAAGCTCTTTTGTGGAGCGTGAATGTCAGGGTCAATTTTGGCAGTGCAGGCAGTGTGGTGAAGGACATGTGTCTTCTATTCAGTGAAATGCTTCACCGAATGACTCAATGATCTTCTTCTTCTTGCTTATGGCGTGCACAGCCTAAAGTTGTAGGACAACTTGTTCTATTTGATCTTATTTGATTGTGCACGCCAGGTTGATTGCATTAGTCGAAAACAGGGCGGACCACGCGAAGGTTGCAATCTCCCACCCCGACTCAATGATGAACTTTCAGTTTAGTTTAGTTTAGTTTATTGTTGTGTGCTGAGGGTACAGTGAAAAAAGCTTTTTGTGTGCTGACCAGCCAGCAGAAAGACAGTACACGATTACAGTCGAGCCATTTACAGTGTATCATAGTTAAAGTAAGAAATGTTGCTGTATGAGTAGAGATTTAAGAGTGTGGAGCGAAAGTAAGATGTGATTGGAGATCTGCTTCTGTGGCAAGCACGCAATAGTCGCCTGGGTTGGGTGTCATCTTGGAAGCAGAACTGGAACTCGGGGTCCAAGAATGCGCATGTGCATGTGTTGTCCGAGTTCTGTAACTCAGTTCCACAGATGGGCGTGAGACGCAGGCATGCCTATCTTGTTCACTTTCCTTACACAGACAAATCAGCCTAACAACAAACCCTTGGATCCATTTTCTTGGCTGCAACAATTTTAATGACCATGCAATATTTGAGAAAGTTACTCCAAGAATATTTAAAAAATATATATTTTAAGATGAAAACAATTAGCCCTGTTGGCTTACTTTGGGGGGTGGGAATTAATTTAGTTGTTATTACTTGACTTTCAGCACAACAAGCACTAAAAACAGCAAAAATGATAATAATGATAATGACTGTAGATACAAGACACCAGAACACAAGCAAAAACTGTTCCAAAACCAACCACTATAAACACCACAGGCATGAGACAGGAAAAACGGAAGAAAGAGGAAGAGATGGGATTCAAGGAGCAACACCCCTGGCGGGGGGTAAAAAGGGGCACATTTTCTTTGATAATTGTACCTTGAAATGGCACCGTTTTCGTGCCTATTTACCCTTAATTTATACAGTAATTTTTTTTAATTGTACTGTAAAATAACACATTTTACTTGCTTGTCATTTCTTAAATTACACAAAAATGTGATAATCATATCTTAAAATGATACCAACACCTTGCTTGTTTACACTTGTCATATTGAAATATTTTATATTACACCTACACCTACTTGTAACGCGATACCTGTCATTGCTTGGATGGAGAGCGCGCGTACGTACCAAGGCCATACAGATACCGTGTGAGTGTTGTGTACGTAACTCTGTGCTCCCCGACCCAAGCCCGGTACGGTAGGTCTAGGGGCAGAGGAAAACCGCTACTCTACATGTGTGGAGCTGAGTGCAAGCTGTAATGATGCACCCGCGTACACGCCTTTCCGCTAAAATCGACTACGCAGATTTTCACGCACTCAACCATTGGTGTAGCGGCTCACTGCAGCGGAGGTTTAGACAGATTTTTTTTAACCGAATTTCAAACTCCACGGAAATCCGCAGAGAAATCTCATGCCTGACACCATTTCTCTCCATCAACAGTGCCTCGCCACATCAAGCCCTTTTCCACCTTATTTCACCCTACTGCCCTCTTTCCACTCTGCTCTTCATTTCCCCCCTCATTCCTTCCTCCATCTCAACTTGTATGTGTATGTGACAAATAAAGTTGACTTGAACTCCTTTAGCCACCTTCCACTTTTCCCCATCCATTCTTCTCTCCCCCTTTCTATAGCCCCATCCTTCTCCCTCTTCGGCATCTGTACCCACTCCCCTTTTTAACTTGCCCGTCTCTCCTTTTCCATGCCTGTCCCCTTCATTTTCTATCTAGCTACCTCTTTCCCCATGCTCCTCTTATCCGCATCACTCTCCCATCCCATTATCCCCTCCTTCCTCATTAACCCCACCCTCCCCACCCAATACCTACCCATTACCCCTCCCCCCCCCTCTACCCCATTACATAAAAACACAGAAAATAGGTGCAGGAGTAGGCCAATCAGCCCTTCGAGCCAGCACACTGCCATTCAATATGATCATGATAGACACAAAAAGCTGGAGTAACTCAGCGGGACAGGCAACATCTCTGGAGAGAAAGAATGGGTGACATTTTGGTCGAGACCCTACTTCAGCTTCAATATGATCATGGCCGATCATCCTCATCGTTAATCCGTTACCCCTCTCGCTGACCCATTACCTTCTCGCTCCCCTCAACCCCCCCCCCCCCACCCCATTACCCCTCTCTCTGGCTTATCTACCACCTCCCTCCCCATTAGTCTCCCCTCCCACCTCGTTACCCCCCTCTCCTACGCACATTACCCTCCCACTCCATTACCATTGCCCCTCTCCCCTCCACACTTTCCATCACCCCCAATCTCATTATCCCCTCCACCCACATCACCATCCCAACCCATTACCCTCCCATGCCATTACTTCTGCTTGCTACTTCACGACCGCCAACAGCTGGCTATCTCTTGCAGGTTACGCTCGCATGGGCACTGGTTGCAAAAGGGCTGTTTAGATTTTTAAGTGGGCAAGTTTGGTGAGATGATCTATGTCCAAAGTTGTCGAGATGTGGCTTGAAGAGCGACAAGGTGGTGTCGGGGAGGAGGTTCCACTCTGGGATAGTCCATGGATGTAGTGACTGTAGATAGCTATTTTTGTTTGCTCTAATTCTAGTATAAATAAAGTGACCCGAGGACTGTCTTGTAAACTTCTGGGTATTGGATTGAATGAGGTGAGATTTGTTACTGGGGATGATGCCATGAGTCTCCTTGTAGACAGTATGTAAGCAGGCTTTACTCCCATTATCTCCAACCTCATTACCCCCTCCCTCCCACCTCATTATCTTCCCACTCCATTACCCCAACCTCTTTACCCACCCCCCCCCCCCCAAACACACACACACTACCACTCCATTGCCCTCTCCTCCTCCCATTGCCCCACAAACCTCATTACCCCCTCCCTCCCACCTCATTTAACCTCCCAGTCCATTACCCCCTCCCTCCCTCCCACCTCATTAACCTCCCAGTCCATTACCCCCTCCCATTATCTCCTTACTTCACTCCCTCTCCCGCCCCGCGTACCTCTGGTGTCCATGAGCCAGGTGAAGAGGAAGCAGGGCGCGAAGCCGATGGGCCCCCACAGCACCAGCAGGCCGATGTCGCTGGTGGTGAAGCCCAGGGCGCGGCGGGCCGAGTTCTGGATCGGCCCCCACGAGTTCCACACCAGGCCCCTGCACGAAGCCGAGCAGCGAGAAGATGCCGAGCACCAGCCAGCGGCGCCGGAACACGCGGCTGCTGACCTGGCAGGGCGGCGGACCGAGCAGCGGCCTCCTCTCCTCCTCCGCCGCCCACATCGCGGGCGGCACTGACTGACTGACTAGCGAGCCGGCGGACAGGCCGCCCGTTGCCCCGGGTTACCCGCGGCCTGCTCGTTCCCCGGCACCACCAGCCACCTCTGAGCATGCGCACCCTCACACCGCCGCCGACAACCTCAAAGAGGTGACCTGGCCGTGCTATGACGTCATGGCACCGCTGTGGCGTAGGCCGCTAAATCCTTGCTTTAATTACCAGATGACGGTGTGATCGTAGGTTCAAATCTAGGCTGGTACATTGATTCACTCAACAAAAGTGTAGACTCAAAAACAATAAGTGTAGGAAGGAGTATGAAGGAACTGCAGATGAAACCGAAGATGTGGGCACAAAATGCTGGAGTAACCCAGCGGGACAGGCAGCATCTCTGGAGAGAAAGGAATCCATGGAAAATGTTAGCTGGGAGAAGTTAACAACACAGCAAGAGGATTTGAGTTTAGGAGCAAGGAGGTCCTACTGCAGTGAGAACACACCTGGAGTATTGTGTGCAGTTTTGGTCTCCTAATTTGAGGAAGGGCATTCTTGCTATTGAGGGAGTGCAGCGTAGGTTCACCAAGTTAATTCCCGGGATGGCAGGACTGACATATGATGAAAGAATGGATCGGCTGGACTTATATTCACTGGCATTTAGGATGAGAGGGGATCTTAGAGAAGCATATAAAATTCTTAAGGGATTGGACAGGCTAGATGCAGGGAAAATGTTCCCGAGGTTGGGGGATTCCAGAACCAGGGGTCACAGTTTAAGAATAAGGAGCAGGCCATTTAGGACTGAGATGAGGAAAATCTTTTTCACCCAGAGAGTTGTGAATCTGGGGAAGGCAGTGGAGGCCAATTGACTGGGTGTTTTACAATACAATTTATTTGTCTTTTGGACAAATTTGTCATTTGGACCCCGTTGAGGTCCAAACGAAATGTCGTTTCTGCAGCGATACATTACAAAACGAAGAAGACCCGAGACACAACACAATTTACACATGGAAGGCAAAAAAACGTATCTCTCCACTTTCAAGAGAGAGTTAGATTTAGCTCTTAAGGCTAAAGGAATCAAGGGATATGGGGAAAAAGCAGGAATGGGATACTGATTTCAGATGATCAGCCATGATCATATTGAATGGTGGTGCTGACCCGAAGGGCCGAATGGCCTACACCTGCACCTATTTTTTTATGTTTCTGAGACCCGGGTTCGATCCTGACTACGGGTGCTGTCGGTACGGAGTTTGTACACAAAGTCCCGGGATCTCCAGTTTCCTCCAACACTCCAAAGATGATCAGCCATGATCCTATTGAATGGTGGTGCTGGCTCGAAGGGCCAAAAGCACCTGTTTCTATGTTTCAAACAGAGATAAAAATGTCGGAGCCTGTTAGACAGGTCGGAGAACTGGGAAGGGGGGAGGGATGGAGAGAGAGGGAAAGCAAGGGTTACTTGAAGTTAGAGAAGTCAATGTTCATACTGCTGGGGTGTAAGCTTCCCAAGCAAAATATGAGGTGCTGATCCAATTTGCGCTGGGCAACTGCAGGTGCTGGTTTACACCAAGGATAGGCACAAGTGCTGGAGTAACTCAGCAGGTCAGGCAGCATCAAAGAAACAGGTGACCTTCTGGGTCGAGACCCTCCTTGATGGAGAGTCAGGGAGAGGGAGAGGGAGACCTAGAGATATGGAAGGGTACGGTGTGGAAAATGAGCCATTCTACACTTCCTTGTTCAGCATCTGCTTTGATCTGTCGTTTCACACCTTACCCTTCCATATCTCTGTGTCTCCATTTCCCCTGACTCTCAGTCTGAAGAAGGGTCTCGACCCAAAACGTCACCCATTCCTTCTCTCCACCGACGCTGCCTGCCCCGCTGAGTTACTCCAGCATTTTGTGTCTTATCTTAAGTTATAATAAATTATTAATTACCAAAAGGCCACAAAGTGTCATGCCGAGTTTATTGTCGTCATAGGCACACAAATATGGTGAGATACAGGTACAATGAAAATCTTGCTTGCAGCAGCTTCCTTCAGACTGAGAGTCAGGGGAGAGGGAAACTGGAGGTATGAAAAAGTACAGAACACATCAGAGCCAGCACCGATGGCCAAGGAGCCCACAATGGTTCATTGTCTGAAGAAGGGTTTCGGCCCGAAACATTACCTATTTCCTTCGCTCCATAGATGCTGCTGCACCCGCTGAGTTTCTCCAGCATTTTTGTGTACCTATGGTTCATTGTTCGCTGTGGAGGAGATGATAACGAAGGGATACGAACAGTGAAGCTAGCAGGACGCCTAGGGTGGGGGAGGGACGGAGAGAGAGGGGATGCAAGGGTCATTTGATATTAGAGAAGTCAATATTCATACCGCTGGGGTGTAAGCTGCCCAAGCGAAATATGAGGTGTGGCCTCACTCCGACAGTGGTGGAGGCCAGGACAGAAAGGTCAGTATGGGAATGGGAGGGGGAGTTAAAATGTTTAGCATTTAAAATCTTTTTTTTTTAGTTTAGTTTAGTTTATTGTCACGTGTACCGAGGTACAGTGAAAAGCTTTTGTTCCGTGCTAACCAGTCAGCGGAAAGACATGATTACAATCGAGCCTTTCACAGTGTACAGATGTATGACAAAGGGAATAATGTTTAGTTCAAAATAAAAGTCCAGTAAAGTCCTTTTAAAGATAGTCCGAGGGTCTCCAGTTGAGTTTATTGTCACGTGTGCTGAGGTACAGTGAAAAGCTTTTGTTGCGTGCAAACCAGTCAGCAGAATGACAATAGATGATTACAATTAAGCCATTTACAGTTTACAGATGCTTGATAAGGGAAAATACATGAGTGCTGGAGTAACTCGGCAGGTCAGGCAGCATTCCTGGAGTGACCTTTCAGATCAAGACTTTTCAGATCAAGACTCATTCTTCAGGGAACGGGGGTTCCCCTCCTCCACCATAGATGAGGCTCGCACCAGGGTCTCTGCCATACCCCGCAACACTGCTCTCTCTCCCCATCCCCCCACTCACAACAAGGGCAGAGTCCCCCTAGTCCTCACCTTTCACCCCACCAGCCGTCACATACAACAAGTGATCCTCTGTCAGTTTCGCCACCTCCAACGTGACCCCACCACTCGCCACATCTTCCCATCTCCCCCCATGTCTGCCTTCCGCAAAGACCGCTCCCTCCGTAACTCCCTTGTCAATTCTTCCCTTCCCTCCCATACCACCCCCTCCCCTGGTACTTCCCTTGCAACCGCAAGAGATGCAACACTTGTCCCTTCACGTCCCCCCTCGACTCCATTCAAGGACCCAAGCAGTCGTTCCAGGTGCGACAGAGGTTCACCTGCATCTCCTCCAACCTCATCTATTGCATCCGCTGCTCTAGATGCCAGCTGATCTACATCGGTGAGACCAAGCGGAGGCTTGGCGATCGTTTCGCCGAACACCTCCGGACGGTCCACAATAGCCAACCTGACCTCCCGGTGGCTCAGCACTTCAACTCCCCCTCCCATTCCGTATCTGACCTCTCTGTCCTGGGTCTCCTCCATGGCCACAGCGAGCAACACCGTAAATTGGAGGAAATGCACCTCATATTCCGCTTGGGCAGTCTACATCCTGGGGGCTTGAACATTGAATTCTCCCAATTCTGCTAGCCCTTACTGTCCCCTCCCCTTCATCAGCCCTCTGGTTGTCTCCTCCCCTCCCCCAGCCCTCGGGCTCCTCCTCCGCCTTTTTCCTTTTTTCCTTTCTTCTCCCCACCCCCTATCAGTCTGAAGAAGGGTTTCGGCCCGAAACGTTGCCTATTTCCTTTGCTCCATAGATGCTACTGCACCCGCTGAGTTTCTCCAGCATTTTTGTGTACCTATGGTTCATTGTTCGCTGTGGAGGAGATGATAACGAAGGGATACGAACAGTGAAGCTAGCAGGACGCCTAGGGTGGGGGAGGGACGGAGAGAGAGGGGATGCAAGGGTCATTTGATATTAGAGAAGTCAATATTCATACCGCTGGGGTGTAAGCTGCCCAAGCGAAATATGAGGTGTGGCCTCACTCCGACAGTGGTGGAGGCCCAGGACAGAAAGGTCAGTATGGGAATGGGAGGGGGAGTTAAAATGTTTAGCATTTAAAATCTTTTTTTTTAGTTTAGTTTAGTTTATTGTCACGTGTACCGAGGTACAGTGAAAAGCTTTTGTTCCGTGCTAACCAGTCAGCGGAAAGACATGATTACAATCGAGCCTTTCACAGTGTACAGATGTATGACAAAGGGAATAATGTTTAGTTCAAAATAAAAGTCCAGTAAAGTCCTTTTAAAGATAGTCCGAGGGTCTCCAGTTGAGTTTATTGTCACGTGTGCTGAGGTACAGTGAAAAGCTTTTGTTGCGTGCAAACCAGTCAGCAGAATGACAATAGATGATTACAATTAAGCCATTTACAGTTTACAGATGCTTGATAAGGGAAAATACATGAGTGCTGGAGTAACTCGGCAGGTCAGGCAGCATTCCTGGAGTGACCTTTCAGATCAAGACTTTTCAGATCAAGACTCATTCTTCAGGGAACGGGGGTTCCCCTCCTCCACCATAGATGAGGCTCGCACCAGGGTCTCTGCCATACCCCGCAACACTGCTCTCTCTCCCCATCCCCCCACTCACAACAAGGGCAGAGTCCCCCTAGTCCTCACCTTTCACCCCACCAGCCGTCACATACAACAAGTGATCCTCTGTCAGTTTCGCCACCTCCAACGTGACCCCACCACTCGCCACATCTTCCCATCTCCCCCCATGTCTGCCTTCCGCAAAGACCGCTCCCTCCGTAACTCCCTTGTCAATTCTTCCCTTCCCTCCCATACCACCCCCTCCCCTGGTACTTTCCCTTGCAACCGCAAGAGATGCAACACTTGTCCCTTCACGTCCCCCCTCGACTCCATTCAAGGACCCAAGCAGTCGTTCCAGGTGCGACAGAGGTTCACCTGCATCTCCTCCAACCTCATCTATTGCATCCGCTGCTCTAGATGCCAGCTGATCTACATCGGTGAGACCAAGCGGAGGCTTGGCGATCGTTTCGCCGAACACCTCCGGACGGTCCACAATAGCCAACCTGACCTCCCGGTGGCTCAGCACTTCAACTCCCCCTCCCATTCCGTATCTGACCTCTCTGTCCTGGGTCTCCTCCATGGCCACAGCGAGCAACACCGTAAATTGGAGGAAATGCACCTCATATTCCGCTTGGGCAGTCTACATCCTGGGGGCTTGAACATTGAATTCTCCCAATTCTGCTAGCCCTTACTGTCCCCTCCCCTTCATCAGCCCTCTGGTTGTCTCCTCCCCTCCCCCAGCCCTCGGGCTCCTCCTCCGCCTTTTTCCTTTTTTCCTTTCTTCTCCCCACCCCCTATCAGTCTGAAGAAGGGTTTCGGCCCGAAACGTTGCCTATTTCCTTCGCTCCATAGATGCTGCTGCACCCGCTGAGTTTCTCCAGCATTTTTGTGTACCTAAGACTTTTCTTCAAACTGTTTCGCGTTGGGACCTGACGTCAGGCCTATCCGTGTTCTCCAGGGATGCTGACTGACCCTCTGAGTTACTCAAGCAATTGGTGTCTTTTTTTGTGTAAACCAGCATCTGCAGTTCATTGTTTCTACGACGTTAGCAATCCTCCAATCCTCTGGTCCCACCCATACATACAGGGAGAACTGGGAAAATACAGTCAGAGTCATCACCATTTTCATTCTCACTTCTCTTAATTAACTGACCTACAGTTACTGAGTTAAGCCATTCATGACTAATAAGACTCAAGGTTCTAACTTGAAGTAAGGTCAATTTAACTAGACCATGGTTGACGGGGCTTTCAAATGCGTGTGTTCCATAAACAGCCGTCCATAACTTTAACTGTCTTTTACACGTATGACGAGCTTTCTCTACATCACCAGAAATTGCCCTGATATTGAGCAATTTTAATTCCTCATTAGCTTAGTTTAGAGATATAGCGTGGCAACTGGCCCACTGAGCCCGCGCCGACCAGCGATCACCTATACACTAACGGGGGCACAGTGGCACAACGGTAGAGTTGCTGCCTTACAACACCAGGGTTCGATACTGACTATGGGTGCTGTCTGTACGGAATTTGTACGTTCTCCCCATGACCTGCGTGGGTTTTCCCCGGGAGCTCCGGTTTCCTCCCACACTCGAAAGACGTCCAGGTTTTGTAGGTTAATTGGCTTGGTATAATTGTAAATTGTCCCTAGTGTGTGAAGGACATTGTTCGTGTGCAGGGATCGCTGGTCGGCGTGAACCCGGTGGGCCGAAGGGCCTGTTTCCGCACTGTATCTCTAAACTAAACTAAAACTAAAGATGGACACAAAAAGCTGGAGTAACACAGCGGGACAGGCAGCATCTCTGGAGAGAAGGAATGGGTGATGTTTCGGGTCGAGACCCTTCTTCAGACTAGTTAGGGAAAAGGGAAATGAGAGATATAGACCATGATGTAGAGAGATAAAGAACAATGAATGAAATATATGCAAAAAAGTTACAATGGTAAAGGCAACAGGATATTGTTAGCTATATATTGGATGAAAACGAGAAGCTGATGTGAGGGGATAGAGAGAGAGAGAGAGAGAATGCTGGGGTTGCTTAAAGTTAGAGAAATCAAAATCATACCACTGGGGTGTAAGCTGCTCAAGCAAAATATGAGATGCTGTTCCTTCAATTTGCATTTAGCCTCACTCTGACAATGGAGGAGGCCTAGGACAGAAAGGTCAGTGTGGGAATGGGATTAAAGTGTTTAGCAACTGGGAGATCAGGTAGGTCCAGGCGGACCGAGCAAAAACTAAAGGGGCCGATCCTGTTAACAGTACCACCTCGGTGTTCCCTTCAGGAAAGGCATCTGCATCCAGGCAGCCCACTAATTGTTGCACGTTGTCAGCTACCAAGGTCGTTCGAGGTTAATTATAATTGCGTGTACATTTCTAGCTCGTTGCTTTGGGGAGAATGTGCACCGGAGACGATAAACAGTGCGGCAAGCTGTGCAGCAAACCATCTCTTCATCCTCCCTGCTCCACAAACATGCTCGGTTAATGTTAGACTTACTGTAATTCAGGTTAATGGTCAATCCAGAAGCATTCAGGTTGAGGGGCAATTTACAGAAGCCAATTAGTCTATAAACCAGTACGTCTTTGGAATGTAGGAGGAAATTGTAGCCACCGGAAAAAACCCTCGGGGTCACAGGGAGAATATACAAACTCCGTACTGACAGCACCCGTAGTCAGGATCGAACCCTGGTCTCCGGCACTGTAAGGCAGCAACTCTGTCACAGCGCCACAGTGCCACGATTCTGTGCTTTCTTCATGTTGAATCTGTACTGTGGACTTTCTTTAGTCTCCCAAGATCAATAATGCAATGAACACCGAATAACCATATTTGCTGCTTGACATTTAACGGTGGATGATAATAAAACAGAAACAAAATCAAACGTGTCTGTATTGTAAATAAATCATTCAAATACCAATTTAAAAGAGTGATTCTAATCCATTTTACGCTGATTTGTTCAAACGCTGAGCCAAACCACAATTGAGGACAAACAGCCACTTAGTTTGATCGGCTTAAAGTCTCAGAGATCAATCAAACAAAATAACTATTCACTTGCTTCATAGCCTTGAAAACATCTCCCATAACTTTCTACTGTATGCTTGAGAGAAAGTGAGTATAATTTTTTTTTAAACACCGATAACGCTCCACTCAAAGTTATTGTGTTTGTGTGAAAATATCGTCCCCTTTGATCTGTATTTTCACACCTTCACATCTCACAGTTGAGGCTCCATAAGGCAACGGTCAGGCCGCATTTGGAATAATTGTGAGCAATTTTGGGCACCATACCTGAGGCAGGATACGCGCTGGTCCTGGAGAGGGCCCAGAGGAGGTTTACAAGAGTGATCCCTGGGAATGAGTGGGTTAACCTACGATGGGCATATGTCGGCACTGGGCCTGCACTCGCTGGAGTTCAGAAGAATGAGGGGGGGACCTCATTGAAACGTACAGAACAGTGAAAGGCCTGGATAGAGTGGATGTGGAGAGGATGTTTCCATTAGTGGGGGAGTCCAGAACTAGAGGTCATAGCCTCAGAATTAAAGGACGTTCTTTTAGGAAGGAGATGAGGAGAAATTTCTTTAGTCAGAGGGTGGTGAATCTGTGGAATTCTTTGCCACAGAAGGCTGTGGAAGCCAAGTCAGTGGATATTTTAAAGGCAGAGATAGATAGATTCTTGATTAGTAGAGGTGTCTGAGGTTATGGGGAGAAGACAGGAGAATGGGGTTAGGAGGGAGAGATAGATCAGCCATGATTGAATGGCAGAGTAGACTTGATGGGCCGAATGCCCTAATTCTACATCTATTCCTTATGACCTTATCCTTCCATATCTCGGTGTCTCCCTCTCCCCTGACTCTCAGTCTGAAGAAAGGGCTCGACCCGAAATGTCACCCATTCCTTTTCACCAGAGATGCTGCCTGTCCCGCTGAGTTACTCCAGCATTTTGTGTCTATATTCGATTGTTCTCTGGGGCCAGTCAGCAGTTCTCTGCGTGATCACCAACTGGGGATTCAATGCCCAATGACATTATAAACATGCATCGGGTTCTGCTGAAGAACAATGCTGACTCAATTAGCGAGTTTTAGTTGAGTTTGCAGCACCAAAATAGATTGTTTACTGCCTTATGGAATCCAGTTTGTGTGACCTCTGGAGCGGCACGGTGGCGCAGCGGTAGAGTTGTTGCCGCCCCAGAGGAGAACGTACAAATTCCGTACAGACAGAGACCCGGTTCGATACCGACTACGGGTGCTGTCTGTACGGAGTTGGTACCTTCTCCCCGTGGCCTGGGAGCAATTCTACCACTGCGCAACTCTACCGCTGCGCCACCGCGCCTCCCTGCCAGGGGAAGTGGCAGAAGCAGATACGATAGTGGCGTCTAGACTTTCAGATGGGCACATGGATATGCAGGAAATACTAAACAGGAGTTCGCAGCACGCTGGTGAGACCAGATCTGTCAGTGGCTATCATTACCTTGGACATCACTCACAATAATCTTGTCAGCTCAGCAGAGCCAGGAGTTTCAATGGTCAAAATAAAGGTCATGGTTTGACAATGTCTAGTTTCCAGGTCAATATTAGACACGGATGAAATATCAATGAAAATTTGAAATAACATTTGAACACTGCCAACACCAACTACACTACAAACTTTCTTGATTGTACTACGGTCTTTTGATTTGCACTAATATTGTTGTTTTTATTCAATTAACTTAATTGAATAAAATTAAAGGGCTCTTAAAGATAGCGGAGTCAGGGGATATGGGGATAAGGCAGGAACGGGGTACTGATTGGGGATGATCAGCCATGATCATATTGAATGGCTCGAAGGGCCATATGGCCTACTCCTGCACCTAGTGTCTATTGTCTATTATATGGTGGCGGCACGGTGGCGCAGCGGTAGAGTTGCTGCCTTACAGCGCCAGAGCCCCGGGTTCGATCCTGACTACGGGTGCTGTCTGTACGGAGTTTGTACGTTCTTCCCATAACCTGCGTGGGTTTTCCCCGGGTGCTCCGGTTTCCTCCGACACTCCAAAGACGTGTAGGTTTGTAGGTTAATTGGCTTCGGTAACATTGTTAAATTGTCCCTGGTGCATCGGATAGTGTTAGTGCAGGGGGATCGCTGGTCAGTGTGGACTCAGTGGGAGTTTCTGCGCTGTATCTCTGATCTAAACTGAACTGAATTATTCCATTTTTAATTCAGTGAACAATTAATCTGTTTATCGTGTTATCCATGCATATTGTATTTCATTATTCCTTTTCCAGTACATATTACAATTAAACATTCTTGATTCTCTGGCCAAATGTCAGGGGTTTTGGGGAGAAGGTAGGAGAATGGGGTTTGGGAGAGAGAGATAGATCAACCATGTTTGTTAGATTTGAAGGGCCATAGAAACAGAAAATAGGTGCAGGTGGCCACTTGGAGCCTATTGATTGTGATCATGGCTGATCAACCACAATCAGTACCCCGTGCCTGCCTTCTGCCCATATCCCTTGATTCCGCTAGCCCCTAGAACTCTATGGGGCTGAATGGCATAATTCTGCGTCTCTAACTTATGACCTTATGACCGTATGAAATCTAAATACACTACATCTACAGGCTTGCCTCGATCACCTACCTCTCCCTGTTGCATCCTCAAAACATTTTAAGTAACTTTGTCAAACATGGTTTACCTTTCACAAATCATGTTGACTAGCTTTAATTATCTTCAGCTTTCCTAAATGATTAGTTACTTCCTCTTTGATTATTGATTCTAGCATCTTGCCAACAGCAGCTGTTAATTGAAGGTAGACAAAAAATGCTGAAGAAACTCAGCGGGTGAGGCAGCATCTATGGAGAGAAAGAATTGGCGACGTTTCGGGTCTGAGTTTCTCCAGCATTTTTTGTCCACCTTCGATTTGTCCAGCATCTGCAGTTCTTTCTTAAACAGTTGCTGTGAACTAACTGGCCTGTAGTTCCCTTCTTTCTGTCTTTCACTTTTGAACAAGGGAGTCACGGTGGCTGAGCAAAGGTCCCGTCCCGACCCGAAACATCACCTGTTCCTTTTCTCCGGAGATCCTGCCTGACCAGTTGAGTTGCTCCAGCATTTTGAGTTACCTCCACCTTATCCACCATCTTCTGATTTATATATCTATAGAAACTTTTGCTGTTAGCTTTTATGCACACACAAGTTGTCTCTCTAAATTAATCTTCTTCTTTCTCATGGGCTTTTTTAATCTTCTATTGCTGAATCCCCAAAACTGTGCGGGAATCGCTGGCTGGCATGGACTCGGTGGGCTGAAGGGACTATTTCCACATTGTATCTCTAAAATTTAAACTAAAGTTTGTGAAGGGGACTCAGAAGGGCTGAGGGGGTTGGAGAAGGCGCTCCTTATTGCAAATGATCCTTTACAAAAAGAAGCCGTGCATATTTCTCTCATCCTTAGTTTAGTTTAGTTTAGTTTAGAGATGCATCGTGGAAACAGGCCCTTCGGCCCAACAAGTCCGCACCGACCAGCGATCCCCGCACATTAACACTATCCTACACACAGAATAGGGACAATTTATATTTATACCAAGCCAATTTGTCTGCAAACCTGTACATCTTTGGAGTGTTGGAGGAAACCAGAGATCCCGGGACTTTGTGTACAAACTCCGTACAGACAGCACCCGCAGTCAGGATCAAACCCGGGTCTCAGAAACATCGAAAAATAGGTGCAGGAGTAGGTCATTCAGCCCTTCGAGCCAGCACCCCCATTCAAGATGATCATGGCTGATCATCTAAAATCAGTATCCCATTCTGGCTTTTTCCCCATACCCCTTGATTCCTTTAGCCCTAAGAGCTAACTCTCTCTAGAAAACATCCAGTGAATTCGCCTCCACTGCCTTCTGTGGCAGAGAATTCCGCAGCTTCACTGAAAGTAAGCATGCAGGTACAGCAGGCAGTGAAGAAAACTAATGACATGTTGGCCTTCATAACAAGAGGAGTTGAGTATAGGTGCAAAGAGGTCCTTCTGCAGTTATACAGGGCCCTAGTGAGACCACACCTGGAGTATTGTGTGCAGTTTTGGTCTCCAAATTTGAGGAAGGACATTCTTGCTATTGAGGGAGTGCAGCGTAGGTTCACAACGATAATTCCCGGGATGGTGGGACTGTCATATGTTGAAAGAATGGAGCAGCTGGGCTTGTATACACTGGAATTTAGGATGAGAGGTTATTTTATTGAAACATATAAGATTATTAAGGGATTGGACACGCTAGAGGCAGGAAACATGTTCCTGATGTTGGGGGAGTCCAGAACCAGGGCCCACAGTTTAAGAATAAGGCGTAGGCCATTTAGAACGGAGATGAGGAAACACTTTTTCACACAGAGAGTTGTGAATCTGTGGAATTCTCTGCCTCAGAAGGCAGTGGAGACCAATTCTCTGGATGCTTTCAAGAGAGAGTTAGATAGATCTCTTAAAGATAGCGGAGTCAAGGGATATGGGGAGAAGGTAGGAATGGGGTACTGATTGTGCATGATCAGCCATGATCACAGTGAATGGCGGTGCTGGCTCGAAGGGCCGGAAGGTCTATTCCTGCACCTTTTGTCTATTGTCTATATTGTCTATTCACAACTCTCTGAGTGAAAACGTTTTTCCTCATCTCAGTCCTAAATGGCTGACCCCTTCTTCTTAAATTGTGGCCCCTGTACGGCAGCAACTCTACCGCTGAGCCACCCTTTATACGTTACAAGTTGTTGTGCAAGAATCACAAGGATCCAGCCCAGAATCATCTTTAATTATGTCAAAAGCTCTTGATGGATTAATATGGAATGACCAGGGGCTGTGATTCTGACTGCTGCGCTTTAGACTGGAGAGGGAAAAAAAAACATACCCAGAAGGTTGGGAGAGGGAGAAGTCGAACAAATAAATCTTTCTGTCTCTGCCACGCATTCAATTAAATGAGTGGAAGAATATGGGCCCCTGGTAATCATAATCAATTCATCAACTGTTGAAAAGATTGATGTTCCGTCAGGACCGTCACCAAAATAAAATCGCTCCTGTGTACTTTAGCACAGTTTGGCTAATCAATTTATTCAGATTAACGTCAATGCAGGCAATTCTGCGCTGAAGCTTCAGAGAGCGATCCTGACCTGTTCAATAGCACTGAAATATATGAAGTGCATTCATCTGCTTGAAGTGTGTCGCAGACAAGTTGGCTGCTCACAGACCAGTAATGACCGCACGTCACAAAAGGTACGCAGCGAAAAATAAGAGTGGTAAAGTCACTTATATGAAAGATTAAAATGTTCGCGCAAAGGATGGCGGGTGTACGGAACGAGCTGCCGGAGGGGACGGTCAAGGCAGGGACTATCGCAACGTTTAAGAAAACATTTATTTAGTTCCATGGATGGGACAGGATTTAGAGGGATATGGGCCAAACGCAGGCAGGTGGGACTAGTGTAGAGGGGACACATTGGGCCTGTTTCCACGCTGTATCACTCTATGAGATCTTTCAGAGACCATGCATGGACACAGTGGGCCGAATGGTCTCTTTGGAATTAGATATGTAATTCGCAGGATCGTTACAGTTTAGAGTCTTTTCAGCTCACTGTCTATTCTAACAAAAAGGTTTCTCACTGCACCTCGGTACACGTTTAGTTTATGTAGGGTGGAACTGCAGATGCTGGTTTAAACCGAAGAGAGACACAAAAAGCTGGAGTAACTCAGCGGGATAGGCAGAACCTCTGGAGAAAGGTGAATAGGTGATGTTTCGGGTCGAGACCCTTCTTCAGACAAAGATGGCCACAGGTTTCACGGTATGAAGGAGAGCACAGGAGTCACAGAATTGGATGATTTCACCGATGCTGCCTGACCTGCTGAGTATTTCCAGCATTTTCTGTTCTATATGTCAGAATTCCAGCCACCAAAGTTTTCTTTTTTAGTGTGTGGGAAGGAACTGCAGATGCTGGTTTACATCGAAGATAGACACAAAATGCTGGAGTGACTCAGCGGGTCATTTCTATTCTATTCCTTCTCTCCAGGGATGCTGCCTGACCCGCTGAGTTGCTCCAGCTCTTTAGAAACATAGAAAATAGATGCAGGAGTAGGCCATTCAGCCCTTCGAGCCAGCACTGCCATTCAATATCATCATGGGTGATCATCCAAAATCAGTACCCGGTTCCTGCTTTTTCCCCGTATCCCTTTATTCCGTTAGCCGTAAGAGTTATCTCCAACTCTCTCTTGAAAACCTCTTTGAGTCTATCTTCTTTTTAAGGTTCATTTACTACTAACATTATACAGTGGCGGCACGGTGGTGCAGTGGTAGAGTTGCTGCCTTACAGCGAATGCAACGCCAGGAGACCCAGGTTCGATCCCGACTGCGGGTGCTGTCTGTATGGAGTTTGTACGTTCTCCCCGTGACCTGCGTGGATTTTCTCTGAGATCTTCGGTTTCCTCCCACACTCCAAAAGATGTACAGGTTTGTAGGTTAATTGGCTTGGTGTAAATGTAAAAATTGCCCCCGTTTTAAGAAAGAATTTTTGTCCTCCCACTTGTCCCACTGTCTCCGCCCACTTTCTTTCTTTGTCCCTCCCCCTCCCCTGACATCAGTCTGAAGAAGGGTCTCGACCCGAAACGTCGCCATTTCCTTCTCTCCATAGATGCTGCCTCACCCGCTGAGTTTCTCCAGCATTCTGTGTCTACCTAAAAATTGTCCCTAGTGGGTGTAGGATAGAGTTAATATGCGGGGATCGCTGGTCGGCGTGGACCCGGTGGGCCGAAGGGCCTGTTTCTGCGCTGTAACTCTAAAACTAAAAACTAATATTACTGCCACTTCCCTTCCAAGAACATGTTGAAGGAATTCTCCTGCATCCAGTGGGATTGCTGTCTCTTTTGCCTAGTTCATTCTCAGTGGTATCTTTCTCGTCTTAGATTAGGTGTTGACCAAAACTTGCTTCCACAGCCAGAATCTTTCTGGCTCCAACTCGTTCCATCTGGTTCACAACTGACATTCCAACTTCCTCAATTCAGATCCACCCAGCGACAAGAATATTAAAACTATCCAGCGTTACTTGATTCTGGTTCCGACCCTTTCCTATACCCCAGCTCATAAGTCATAGGAGCACGAGCAGAACTGGGAGAGGGGTGGCTCAGTGGTGCAGCAGTAGAGCTTCTTGCCTTACAGCGCCAGAGACCCGGGTTTGACCCTGACTACGGGTGCTGTCTGCACAGGGTTTGTATGTTCATAAGTTCATATGTTAATGGGAGCAGAATTAGGTAATTTGGCCTATCATGTCTACTCCGCCATTCAATCACAGCTGATCCATCTTTCCCTCTCAACCCCATTCTCCTGCCTTTGCCCCTGACACCCGCATTAATCAAGAATCTGTTAAGCTCCACCATAAAAATACCAATTGACTTGGCCTCCACAATGTTCTATGGCAATGAATTCCACAGATTCGCCACCCTCTGACCTAAGAAATTCCTCCTCATCTCCTTTCTAAAGGTACGTCCTTTCATTCTGAGGCTGTGCCCTTTGGTCCGAGACTCTCCCAGTAGTGGAAACATCCACTCCACATCCCCCCCCACCCCCACCCCTTTACTTTCAGTCTGAAGAAGGTTTCCCACACGAAACGTCACCCAGGCATCCTTTTTCTCCAGAGATGCTGCCTGACCTGCTGAGTTACTCCAGCACTTTGTGTCCATCTTACTGGATTCACTGATCATCAACTATGCTACAGACAGAAACAAGCAACTGCAGACTGACTGAAGATGCTGAACTATCTACCTAATTAATATACTCTGAGAATTATAGATAGACTTGATGGGCTATTAATGTATTTTTTAAACATATATAGTTACTTTGGTTGTTTGTTTATTTATGGTGGTTACCGAGCACTATGCCGACAAGTAAGAATTTCCTTGTCAATTTCAGGATATATGACAATAAATGGTGGCGCAGCGGTAGAGTTGCTGCCTCACAGCGCCAGAGACCCGGGTTCGATCCTGACCACGGGGCACTGCCTGTACAGAGTTTGTACGTTCTCCCCGTGGGTTTTCTCCACAAGCTCCGGTTTCTTCCCACACTCCAAAGACGGACAGATTTGTAGGCTAATAGGCCTTGTATGAATGTAAATTGTCCCCAGTGTGTGCAGGATAGTGTTAGTTTGCGGGGATGGCTGGCCGGTGCGGAGTCGGTGGGCCGAGGGCTTGTTTCTGCGTTGTATCCCTAAACTAACCTAAACGTGAACAGGCACATAAAGCTGGAGTAACTCAGCGGGTCAGGCAGCATCTCTATAGTAAAGGAATAGGTGACGTTTTGACAGTAAAACACTCTTGACTTCCTTGACTATGCCGAACTCTCTAGCTAATCTATATCTTACTGTAGCTGTTGCTCAACCTTCTTTGCTGCCCACAAGGCCTTTGTGAACACATACCTGGGAATCACATACCCCAGTTTGTATTGACGTGTCCGAAGTAGAGATGGTTCAAAACTTCACATTCCTAGGAGTCAATATCACCAACAACATCTCCTGGACCACCCATGTTGAATATAAGCCCAGTCAAAATGGGTCGACTGGGCTTGTATTCACTGGAATTTAGAAGGATAAGAGGGAATCGTACAGAAACATATAAAATTCTTAAGGGATTGGACAGGCTAGATGCAGGAAAAATGTTCCCCATGTTGGGGGGGGGGGGGGGGGGAGTCCAGAACCAGGGGTCACAGTTTAAGAATAAGGGGTCGGCCATTTAGGACTGAGATGAGGAAAAACATTTTCACCCAGAGTTGTGAATCTGTGGAATTCTCTGCCACAGAAGGCAGTGGAGGCCGATTCATTGGATGTATTCAAGAGAGAGTTAGATTTAGCTCTTAGGGCTAATGGAATCAAGGGATATGGGGAGAAAGCAGGAACCGGGGTACTAGTTGTGGATGATCAGTCATGATCATATTGCTAGCTGGCTCGAAGGGCCGAATGACCTACTCCTGCACCTATTTTCTATGTTTCCATGCTTGTACAACACCACTTATTTTCATGTCGTCTGCAAACATCCAGTGGATAATAAGACCGATCAGGATAAGATGTATATCTGGCTATTAAAACTTGCAAGGGAACAAATTACACTGGCTCAGCTAATCCTTGCTCCTACTTTCACATTTAAGTTGTCAATATATATCACAAACAACATGGGTTCAACACCATCAATACAGCACTGATCCCTGTATTATTCCACTGAATCATCCTACTACAACTACAGAGCAGTGCTGAACTACTATCTACATATCTCATTGGTGATCCTCGGACTATCTTTGATTGGACTTTACTGGCTTCACCTTGATAAGGAGATAGACAAAGGAGATAGTGATTGACTTCAGGAAACAAAGTTTCCCCAGTTTGCATTGACGGAACTGAAGTAGAGATGGTTGAAAACTTCAAATTCCTAGGAGCCAATATCACCAACAACTTCTCCTGGACCACCCATGTTGAAGCAATGACCAAGAAAACACATCAACTTCCTTGGAAGGCTATGGAAGTTTTGAATGTCCCTTACAACTCTCACCAACTTCCACAGATGCACCATAGAAAGCATTTTATCGGGATGCATCACAGCTTGGTTTGGGAACAGCTCCATCCAAGACGGCAAGGAATTGCAGCGAATTGAGGACGCAGCCCAGACCATCGCGTAAACCAACCTCCCTTCTGTTGACTCCATCTACACCTCACGCTGCCTCGGCAAGGCCAGCAGCATGATCAAGGACAAGTCGCACCCTGGCCACTCCCTCTTCTCCCCTCTCCAGTCAGGTAAGAGGTACAGAAGTGTGAAAATGCTCATCTCCAGATTCAGGGACAGTTTGTTCCCAGCTGTTATCAGGCAAATGAATCATCCTACCACAACCAAAGAGCAGTGGTGAACTACTATCTACCTCATTGGTGACCCTCGGACTCTCTTGGATCAGACTTTACTGGCTTTACCTTGTGATCATGGCTGATCATCCCCAATCAGTACCCCGTTCCTGCCTTCTCCCCATATCCCCTGACTGCGCTATTTTTAAGAGCCCTATCTAGCTCTCTCTTGAAAGCATCCAGAGAACCGGCCTCCACCGCCCTCTGAGGCAGAGAATTCCACAGACTCACCTCTCTCTGTGAGAAAAAGTGTTTCCTCGTCTCCGTTCTAAATGGCTTACTCCTTATTCTTAAACTGTGGTCCCTGGTTCTGGACTCCCCCAACATCGGGAACATGTTTCCTGCCTCTAGCATTCTCCTGCCTTCTCCCCATAACCTCTGACATCCGTACTAATCAAGAATCTATCTATCTCTGCCTTAAATATATCCACTGACTTGGCCTCCTAGCCTTCTGTAGCAAAGAATTCCACAGATTCACCACCCTCGTACAGACAGCATCCGTGGTCAGGATCGAACCCGGGTCTCTGGCGCTGTGAGGCAGCAACTCTACCGCTGCGCCACCGTGCCTCCCTTTTCCAAATTCCCTAAGGTAGGTGAGTCTAAGTGGTTAATATAGAGAGCTACACAAGGTTACATCCTGTTCGCCAGTGAAAGCAGGGAGTATAAAAGTGGGAATTACCATAAATTATAAATAAGTTCTCTTGGATTTTACCTTCAAAGATTTGACAACAAGGCTTTAGCTCAAGAAAAGCAATGGTATGAAATAATGTTGTGGTTCGATAAGGCATACGGCCCCACATACCTGTCTAATAAACCTTTTAAAGCTGCTAAAATGTTTAAATCCGGAAGGGATGAAATTGTAAAAGATAATTATGGAAAGAAACGTAACAAACCGCTCAAAAGCATCTTTTGGTTCACCTTATTTACGACCAGGTGATGCAAAATAAGTCTGGCTAAGCCATGCTCACAAATTCCCTGTACCAATGGGTTTTACACTAGATTAAACGCACGCAGGTTTACACAACGCTTCAAGTCAAAGTCTTCGAAGCAAAAGTAAATGAAATTAATTTTCAGGTATAATACTGGGCCTCATCGGCGTGAAACATATACATGTGCATAAGTATATGTATGTATGTGTATATATATATATGTGTGTGCGTATATATATATATATAAGTATATATATATATATACACAATATAATACATTTCTTACACATACAAGTCAAGTCAAGTTTATTCGTCACATACACATACGAGATGTGCAGTGAAATGAAAACATGTACACATGATACATTTCTTACACACATATATATATATGTGTATATCACACATATATATATTATATATATATATATATATAGGTGAGAAAGAACTGCAGATGCTGGTTTAAATCGAAGGTACACACAAAATGCTGGCGTAACTCAACGGTTCAGGCAACATCTATGAAGAAGGGCTTCGGCCCGAAACGTTGCCTATTTCCTTCGCTCCATAGATGCTGCCTCACCCGCTGAGTTTCTCCAGCATTTTGTGTCTACCATTTTTGTGTGTGTGTGTGTGTGTGTGTGTGTGCGCGTGTGTGTGTGTTTTTTCCCAAGACTCTCAATATGAAGAAGGGTCTCAGCCCGAAACGTTACCTATTCCTTTCCTCCAAAGATGCTGCCTGTCCTGCTGAGTGACTCCAACTTTTTATTTCTATCTTCGGTTTAAACATGCATCTGCAGTTCCTGCCTACACACACATATATTTTTACACATATGTGTGTGTATGTGTGTGTGAATATGTGTGTGTATATACACACACTGAGCTTGTTTATCATATTGTTGACAGTGTACTATGTTCACATATTCTGTTGTGCTGCAAGTAAGAATGTCATTGTTCTATCTGGGACAGATGACAACAGAACACTCTCCCTTGATCTATGTTGGAAGAAGGGTCCCGACCCGAAACGTGCCTATGCATGTTCCCCAGAGATTATCCTTGACACACTGAGCTACTCCAGCAATTTGCATCCTTTTAAAAAAAATGCAGTAGTTTGTTTCTTAGATTTGAGATACAGCATGGAAAAACAGACCCTTCGGCCCATCTAATCCACCCTGATCATCCATCACTCATTCACACTAATTCTACGTTAGACCATTCCACTCCCTACACAGTAGGGGCAATTTTACAGAGGAAAATTAACTTGCAAACCGGCACGTCTTCGGGATGTGGGAGGAAACTGGAGCCTCTAGAGGCAACCCACGCGTTCACATGGGAGAACGTGCAAAGTCCACCAGACAGCACCTGAGGTCAGGATCGAACCTGGGTCTCTGGCGCTGTGAGGCAGCAGCTCTACCAGCTGTGCTACTGTGCTGACACCATCGTGCCAGGACTGTAGAAAATAAGGCTTAGAATCTTTTAAAATATGGTTAAAGGAGAATATGATAGTAACTTTAATTAAAAATCAGCCTACTGTAAACATGTAAGAAATAATGGAACACGTTAAAATAAAATCTACTTAATCGGCCTTCGCTGCACGATAGCTATTCAAGGAAACATATTTGCCTTACTCTCCAGAAACATCAGCTGAAACGAGAATGTTGCCCCAGTACTAGAGGGCCTGAGCTACAGGGAGAGGTTGAGCAGGCTGGGACTCTATTCCCTGGAGCGCAGGAGGATGAGGGGTGATCTCATAGAGGTGTACAAAATCATGAGAGGAATAGATCGGGTAGACGCACAGTCTCTTGCTCACAGTACGGGGAATCGAGAACCAGGGGACATAGATTTAAGGTGAGGGGGTAAAGATATAATTAGGAACCTGAAAGGTAACCTTTTCACACAAATGTATGGGCAAAAAGGCTGCCAGTATCATCAAAGACCTTCATCACTCTGACCACGTTCTCATCTCATTCCTACCATAGGGAAGAAAGTACAGGACCACCAGGTTCAAGAATAGTTTCTTCCCAACCATCGAGCTCTTGTATACTACACGACACTAAACTCAACTATGAACTTCTATGGACTGTAAATAGACAGCAAATGCTGGAGTAACTCAGCGGGTCAGGCAACATCTCTGGACAGAAGGGATGGGTGACGTTTCAGGTCAAGACCCTTCTTCAGGCTGAGAGTCAGGGGGAGAGGGAGACACAGGGATATGGAAGGGTAAGGTGTGAAAATGAGAGATCAAAGGGGACGCAACTTAAGGAAAATGTAGAATGGATCATTGTTAGCTAGGGGAAGTTGACACTGAGGCATATAAAAATAAAATTTAATCAGGACAGTCAGACAGGTCGGGGAACTAGGAAGGGGGAGGGATGGAGTGGGAAAGCAAGGTTTACTTGAAGTTAGAGGTTAATGTTCATACCGCTGGGGTGTAAGCTGTCCAAGTGAAATATGTGGTGCTGTTCCTCCAATTTGCACTGGGCCTCACTCTGACAATGGAGGAGGCCCAGGACAGAAAGGTCAGTATGGGAATGGGAAGGGGAGGTAAAGTGTTTGGCAACCTGGCGATCAGGTAGGTCTATGGACTGTGTTTGGATGTACTGGGCACTTTGAGTTTTTTGTACAAAATTTGTAGTCAAATCATTAATTTTTTGTTTGTTTATTATATGTGTATTGTATATAAAAAGCCTGTTATGCTGCTGCAAACATTTCATAGTTTTGCTGTTAGTAGGCATGACAATTAATCACTCTTGACTCTATAATAGGAGCTGAATGTCTGCATTTGATATTAAAAGTTAATACTAATTCTGTCTCTCTTGTGGAGACAGAACAAGCTATAGCAGAACTCACTGAGTCAGTGTGGGCTGAACTACTCACTCAAGAGAGGCAACCACAAACCTTCTCTCTATCACATTACCCCTCACGAGTAAGACAGTTTTCCTTTCTGTCCACAAAGTGGGCCAGATGAATCATAGCGGCAAGCTGACAGATAATTCTATCTTTCCGTCAGTCAATATTGAAGTCATCACAAAGGTTCATAGCAACATAGAAAATAGGTGCAGGAGTAGGCCATTCGGCCCTTCGAGCCTGCACCGCCATTCAATATGATCATGGCTGATCATCCAACTCAGTATCCTGTACCTGCCTTCTCTCCATACCCCCTGATCCCTTTAGCCACAAGTTCCTGGTTAACCTTTCAATGGAAAATTAGTAACACCCTCCTGCACCAGACGTTTGTTATAAATGATACTGGAAGGCCTTTGTTTAAATAACACCATTTACAAGATACTTCGACAGGTACATGGATGGGAAAGGTTTAGTTTAGTTTCGAGATACAGCGCAGAAACAGGCCCTTTGGCCCACCGAGTCCACACCGACCAGCGATCCCCATACATTAACTCTATCCTACACACACTGAGGACAATTTTTACATTCATACCAAGCTAATTAACCTGCAAACCTGTACGTCTTTGGAGTGTGGGAGGAAACCGAAGCACCCGGCGAAAACCCGCGCAGGTCACGGGGAGAACGTACAAACTCTGTATAGACAGCACCCGTTGTCAGGATCGAACCCGGGTCCCTGGCACTGTAAGCACCGTAAGGCAGGAACTCGACCCCTCCGCCCGTTTACAATAGACAATAGGTGCGGGAGTAGGCCATTCGGCCCTTCGAGCCAGCACCACCATTCAATGTGATCATGGCTGATCATCCCCAATCAGTACCCCGTTCCTGCCTTCTCCCCATATCCGCTATTTTTCAGAGCCCTATCTAGCTCTCTCTTGAAAGCATCCAGAGAACCTGCCTCCACCGCCTTCTGAGGCAGAGAATTCCACAGTTTAGGGATAGTTTAGAGACATTTGTTTAGAGATACTTTAGTTTGGGGGTACAGCGTTTGATGGTTGTTTATCAGTGGTCGAGGCAGTCTGGGCCTCTGATGGAACAGGAGATATGCTTAACATATTTTGGTAGCACAGATTATAGAGATACAGCACGGAATCAGGCTCTTCGGCCCACCGAGTCGGTGTCGACCAACAATCACCCATATGCTAGTTCTATCCCACAGGTTAAGGACAATTTACCGAAGCCAATTAACCAAAAAAAATGGACGTCGTTGGAGTATGGGTGGAAACTGGAGCTCCCGTAGAAAACCCACGCTGGTCACTGGGAGAGCGTAAAAACTCCGTACAGACAGCACCCGTAGTCAGGATCAAACATGGGTCTCCAGCGCAGTGAGGCTACCGCTGCGCCACCGTGCCGCCCTAGAGAGGTATGGATCATATGCGGGCAAATGGGACCAGCTTAGATGGGGCATCTAGGTCTGGATGGATGAGTTGGGCCAAAGTTGGACCCGAAACGTCACCTATTCCTTCGCTCCATAGATGCTGCCTCACCCGCTGAGTTTCTCCAGCATTTTTGTCTACCTTCGATTTTTCCAGCATCTGCAGTTCTTTCTTAAACAAGAGTCTTGTAAATGTTTTTTAAACAGTTTAAGGGGTGTGCTTTAACAAAGATCTCCCAATATCATTTTTAGCCACAAAATACAATGTATGGTGCAGGAGGGTGCTACTAATTAACGATCCTCAGGTTTTCCTGGGACTTGGAAGACAGACACCAAAATGCTGGAGTGACTCAGCGGGACAGGCAGCATCTCTGGCGAGAAGGAATGGGTAACGTTTCGGTCGAGACTGATGAAGGATCTCGACTCGAAACGCCACCCATTCCTTCTCTCCAGAGATGCTGCCTGTCCCGCCGAGTTACTCCAGCATTTTGTGTCTGTCTTCGGGGGGCAGTTCCTTTCCAGTGATCTCTTGATTCCAACCGAGACGTGTAGCGTCACACATCAACAGAGAGCTCTGCGATCTCACTGTTGAAGGCAATAAGCTTTGATATGTATGAAAAGAAATGAAGGATGAAAGAAAGAGTGCCAGAAACTGCTAACGTCCCTTGTACATTAGGGTTGCTGCAAAATTGACTGGAAGATATTGACTGCTCAATTTAATATCTGTCTTGTAAAGGTCAAATGCTTAATCTTGGAAACTAGATGACTGTTAGCTTGACATCTGCATTGACAGGAAAATATAATCAGGCCAATTAAACAAAGATGCAATTTGACAGCAGAGCAATAAATCCTTTGCTGGTATGAAGTTATGGGCAGCGATTCAACTCTTTGCAGCGAGTTCTTAAAGCATGACCTAATCGATGGAAGACTCGCATATCTCCGTGACCATCCTCACAAGGGTCTTAAAGTTAAAGTGGCAGCTCGCAGCGATTTCCTAATATGAAGTAAAATGTCTTCTTTATTAGGTGCTTAACACGACTGCATCTCATGGGAATCGCCCAGCAATTGACACGGACCTCCCGTGGAATCCACATCATTAGAACATAATTTGTATAAATCGCCTCATTTTTTGCCGTTTCTTTTGCCAATAACCTCCCAACCGTGTCCTTTAGTCAAAAACATTTTTTTTTGTGCACAAATTGACATTAATTATCCTTCCTCACCACCATCTATTGGGTCATAGAGTGATACAGCACGGAAACAGGCCCTTCGGCCCAACTTGCCCACACCGGCCAACATGTCCCATCACATGCGACACATAAAAGAACCATACCATACTCTGTCCAGGCCTTTCATTATTCTGTAAGTTTCAATGAGACCCCTCATCTTTGTAAACTCCAGCGAGTACAGGCCCAGAGCCAGCAAATGCTCCTCAATACATTAACACCATCAACCCCGGGACCATTCTCTCTGGACCCTCTCCAACACCAGCAAATCCTTCCTCCGATAAGGCAGAGAAAGATTCTTGATTAGTACGGGTGTCAGGGGTTATGGGGAGAAGGCAGGAGAATGGGGTTAGGAGGGAGAGATAGATCTGCCATGATTGAATGGCAGAGCAGACTTGATGGGCCGAATGGCCTAATTCTGCTCCTATCGCTTCTGGCATGATATGGGTCTGAAGAATTGTTTAAGAAAGAACTGCAGGTGCTGGAAAAATCGAAGGTAGACAAAAAGCTGGAGAAACTCAGCGGGTGAGGCAGCATCTATGGAGCGAAGGAATTCTTCTTCAGAGATTCTTCTTCAGAGGTCTCGATCCGAAACATCACCTACTCCTTCGCTGCATAGATGCTGCCTCGCCCGCTGAGTTTCTCCAGCTTTTTGTCACCTTTGGGTCTGAAGAATGGTGCGAGCCAGGTGGATAGAAACAATGCAGGAATGAATTTCTACGCATAGCCACTCCAATCAAGTGTCATTCAATCTTAACTGCAAGTGAATGATTCTTGTTTAAATTGCTTTCACGAACAGCAGAAATTAGTCTGGATGCAGGGAGTGAGTGAATGAGTTAAAGACTAGAATTGGAGGAATGTGCAAGACTGGATAGTGCTGCATCGTTCCAAGATAGAGAGAATAGATTGAAATCATCGCTTGTTATGGACAACGGGGCCGACTTAGAATCTCTGAGCACATTTCACAAATATCCTCTTCCACACCCGTTCCGAGACATCGTCACCGTCTGAGAAGATATTGTGGTCAGTTCTGAAAAGCAGTTCAGTTCAGTTTAGTTTATTGTCACGTGTACCGAGGTACAGTGAAAAGCTTTTGTTGCGTGCTAACCATTCAGCGGAGAGACAATACATGATTACAATCGAACATTTACAGTGTATAGACACATGATAAGGAATTGCAGATGCCGGTTTAAACAGTAGACACATAAAGCTGGAGTAACTCAGCGGGTCTAGAGAAAAGGAATTGGTGATGTTTCAGACCGAGACCTCTGAAGAAGAATCTCGACCTGAAATGCCACCTATTCCTTTTCTCCAGAGATGCTGTCTGACCTGCTGAGTTACTCCAGCTTTTTGTGTCTATCTTCATGATAAGGTAATAACGTTTAGCGCAAAGTAAAGCCAGTAAAGTCCGATCTAAAATAGTCCGAGGGTCACCAATGAGGTAGATAGAAGTTCAGGACAGTAGTTGTGGTAGTTGCTTGATAACAGCTGGGAAGAAACTGTCTCTGAATCTGGAGGTGTGCGTTTTCACACTTCTGTACCTTTTGCCCCAAGGGAGAGGGGAGAAGAAGGAGTAGCCAGGGTGCGACTCGTCCTTGATTATGCTGCTGGCCTTGCCGAGGATCAAAGATGGACCACTCGCACTTTTTTAATCCCCAGACATTCGGGATTCACCCTTGAGAACAACTTGTCTAAGTCACAGCCGTAATTTCACAGCAGGCTACGTCATGGCAAAATGAAACTTGGACTTCTTTACAGATGAAAAATTACAAATAAGTTTTAAAAATCCAATTAATTTAATGACTATGCCGAGTACGCTGGAGGTGACTAATGTAAACAGCCGAGCCTCTTTAATCTTCGCGGGTAATGGAAACTGAGTCGTGAAACCATTTATTGCAGTCAGAGTCCGTGACCATCGAGATAATGCAGCTAGCGTTAGGAATTGTACGTAGAAAACCCCCAATCTCAAAGCAAGAAACTGTCCAGGAATGTTCTTGAAATCCCTCCATCATTTGAAAAGCTGTCATAAGTGATAGGAGCAGAATTTGGCCATTCGGCCCATCAAGTCTACTCCGTCATTCAATCATGGCTGATCTATCTCTCCTATTCTCCTGCCTTCTCCCCATAACCCATGGTAATCAAAGATGCATAGCCTGTTTAAATTTATCTCCAATATAAATCAATGAGCAGGATCTAATCTCAGATGGTACAATTTGTCCAGTAATATTTATTTATTGTATGCATGTAAAGGACTCTGATCCCTCCCGTCAGGGAATTCAATATATCCTTGTCATTTCAATATCACCACGGTGTCTTCGAGGCAAAAACATCATTTGAAAATCTGTGGTGTGGTTTGGGATGGGAAGAGATAGACACACTCAAGAGGAACACCATAGATTGAAGGGTCTTGACCTGAAACATTACCTATTCCTTTTCTCCAGAGATGCTGACTGACCCATTGATTTACTCTACCATTTTGTTTAGGAAGGAACTGCAGATGCTGGTTTACACCGAAGATAGTCCGAAGAATAAATGAATGAATGAATAAGTTTATTGGCCAAGTATATACACATACAAGGAATTTGCCTTGGTGCTCCGCTCGCAAGTAACAACACGACATACAGTAAATAACTAAGAATAAAACATTATAGTTTAAATATGTGAATGAAATAAAATACAAGTGCAAAAGGATGCTACAGACTTTTGGTTATTGAGTAGAGCTACTACTCGTGGAAAAAAAGCTGTTTATGTCTGGCTGTAGCGGCTTTGACAGTCCTGAGTTGCCTTCCAGAGGGAAGTGTTTCAAAGAGTTTGTGGCCAGGGTGAGAGCGGTCAGAGATGATCTTACCCGCTCGCTTCCTGGCCCTTGCAGTGTACAGTTCGTCGATGGGGGGAAAGTTGCAGCCAACAACCTTCTCAGCTGATTGAACGATTTGCTGCAGCCTCCGAATGTCGTGCTTGGTGAAGAAGGGTCTTGAACCGAAACGTCAGTCATTCCTTCTATCCACAGATGCTGCCTGTTGAGTTCTCGTTGAGTTACTCCAGTATTTTGTGTCTATGTTCGGTGTAAATCAACATCTGCTGTTCCTTCCTACAGAAGATGTTGGGATCGATTTTTATTCTCCCCAACCCCCAATTTGGCTCGATCATTCCCCTCCTCAGAGTTAGCTACCTGTTGTCCACCAGCTCTTGTTTCATTCCTGCCCCTCGCTTCTCTCTCTTTAGACTTCAGACTTTAGAGATGCAGCGCAGAAACAGGCCTTTCGGCCCACCGAGTCCACACCGATCAGCGATCACTCCGTCCACTAGCACCATCCTACACACTAGGGACAATTTACAATTTTTACCAAAGCCAATTAACCTACAAACCTGTATGTCTTTGGAGTGTGGGAGGAAACTGAAGCACCCGGAGAAAAAGGGGAGCAATGAGGGGGACCTCATTGAAACGTAACAAATAGTGAAAGACCTGGATAGAGTGAATGTGGTGAGGATGTTTCCACTAGTGGGAGAGTCTAGGACCAGAGTCAATAACCTCAGAACAAAAGGACATACCTATAGAAAGGGGATGAGGTGGAATTTCTTTAGTCAGAGGGTGGTGAATCTGTGGAACTCATTGCCACAGAAGACTGTGGAGGTCAAGTCAATGGATATTTTTAAGGTGGAGATAGATAGATTCTTGATTAGTACGGGTTGTCACGGGTTCTGGGGAGAAGGCAGGAGAAGGGGGCTGAGACGGAAAGATAGATCGGCCATGATTGAATGGCGGAGTAGACTTGATGAGTCGAATGGCCTGATTCTGCTCCTAAAAGCTATGAACATGCAGACAGCGCGCATGGTGAGGATTGAACCTGGGTCTCTGGCTTCTGCAAGGTAGCAACTCTACCACTGCGCCACCGTGCCGTCCCTCTCCCCTTTCAGTCCTAATGCAGGGTCTCGATCTGAGACGTTGACCATCCCTCTGCCTCCACAGATGCTGCCTGACCCTCCCTGATTTCCTCCAGCAACTTGTATTTTATTTTTGCACTGAGCACATTAAAGATTTGTAGATCAAGGTGCATTCACTCAGTTGGTCAAAGTCACTGATGCCGTGCTTGGCTGAATTATTAGCATCCAAGGCTGGCTATAATTTTGCTCCTGTAACTCAAATCCTCCTCCATCAACTCAAGTGTTTCTTCCACAAAGAATCTTGGCATGTTTCGGTGACGGGTTAGGGTATAAACCACACAGGAATGAAGAGGGGAGGTCAGGAGGGCATCAGTAAACCCCATTTCTCTTCCAAATGTTGCCACTAACACAAGCATAACACTGCAAGCACTCAGCAGGTCAAGCAACATCTGTGGAGGCAAGAATTAGCATTTCAGGTCAGTGACTCTTCATCAGAGCGAGCATGAACAGAGCTGCAAGCACAGAGGCTGCGGAACGATGGCGCAGGAGGAAAAAATAAAGAGAAAGGTTTTCAAGTGGATGAAAGGAAGGAGATCACATTACAAAAGGGATTACGGTGGAAGGCAGAAACTAATAGGATCAGAAGAAATGATACATATATACAAGAATCACCTGAAAATACTTTTAAAAACATGCAAGATGCTGTGGCTAGGCTTTAGAAATACAACGCAGAAATAGCCCTAAAGCCCACCGAGTCCACACCGACCAGTGATCACCCCATACACTGGCACTATCCTACACCTTAAGGACAATTTACAATTTACAGAAGCCAATTAACCTACAAACCTGTACGTCTTTGGAGTGTGGGAGGAAACTGGAGCATCCGTGGAATAATACAAGCTCCAAATAGCCAGCGCCCGTGGTCAGGATCGAACCCGGGTCTCTGGCGCTGTAAGGCAGCTACCCCAGCGTACTGCCCTGGTTACTATACTATATATTCTATGTATGTGTGGAAGGGCACTGCGGTTGCTGCTAGATACTGAAGATAGACACAGATTGATAGATTTTCAGATTTTCAGCTGGAAAAAAAAGACACAAAGTGCTGGAGTAACTCAGGGGGTCAGGCAGCATATCTGGAGACGCTTCGGTTTGGACCCTTCCTCAGACAATGTACTTTTACACTATGTACATTGGTTTTAGAACGATCATGGTCTAGTTTACAGAATAATTGACTGTATATTTATTGTTGTTTACCATGGAGTACTATTACAATGGAGTTTATTCTGGACAGAAAGTAGTTCAGTCTGTTTAGTAAGTTCAGACAGTCTGAAGAAGGGTTTCGGCCCGAAACGTTGCCTATTTCCTTCGTTCCATAGATGCTGCTGCAACCCGCTGAGTTTCTCCAGCACTTTTGTCTACCTTCGATTTTCCAGCATCTGCAGTTCCTTCTTAAACAGTAAGTAAACTGGACTGGTCCAGGAACGCTGAGGCCCTGCACAAGAAGGGACGGAGCCGGCTCTACTTTCTGAGGAGGCTCCGCTCTTTCAGTGTCTGCATTAAGATGCTGCAGATGTTCTATCAATCGGGTGGTGTCCAGTGCCATCTTCTACACTGCCGTGTGCTGGGGCAGCAGGGCGAAGGCCGCGGACGCCAACAGGATCAACAAACTCATCAGGAAGTCTGGCTCCGTCCTGGGGGCGGAGTTGGATTCATTGCAGGTGGTCTTGGAGGGGAGGATGCTCATCAAACTGCAGAGCATCCTGGACAATACAGCTCACCCCCCTTCGTGCCACACACGGGTCAACCTGAGGAGCACCTTCAGCAACAGACTGGTTCCAAGATGCAGCACAGAACGCCACAGGAGATCCTTCTTCCCTGTGGCTATCAAACTGTACAACTCCCCCCCCCTTTCTGTCATGGAGTAGACTGACCCCACCTCCCCCAAAAATCTTTGCACATCCCCAATCCTGGACTTTCCACTCGTCACTTTAATTTCATATTTCAAGTATCTTGTGTGTTTTTATGATGGTCGGCAGACCAATTTCCCTCCTGGGATAAATAAAGTTCTATCGTATCATATCATATCCAATATGCCTGTAAAGCTGCAGTAAGAATTTTATTGTTCTCGTTCACATCCGATCTATACAACAAATAGATGCTCTGGCCTTATAATACTGATTGTGTTGCTGATAATCCACTTCTATAATTCAAGTCCACTGTTTTCAAAAGCAGATTTGAAAAGTAGAGATCAAAGGGTAAACACTGTTGGGAAGGTAGCAAAGACCAAGGTGGCACGGTGGCGCAGCAGTAGAGTTGCTGCCTTACAGCAATCGCAGTACCAGAGACCCAGGTTCGATCCCGACTACGGGTGCTGTCTGTATGGAGTTTGTACATTCTCCCCGTGACCTGCGTGGGCTTTCTCTGAAATCTTCGGTTTCTTCCCCCACTCCAAAGACAGAGGTATGTAGGTAAATTGGTTTGGTATAAGTGTAATTGTCCCAAGTGTGTGTAGAATAGTGTTTAATGTGCGGAGATCGCTGGTCGGTGCGGACTCAGTGCCGAAGGGCCTGTTTCCGCGCTGTATCCCTAAAACTGTTCTTCATTGTTCTCAAGCGGCACATCTATGTTGACTATCATAGTCATAGAGTCATACAGCGCGGAAACAGGCCCTTCAGCCCAAGTTGCCCACGCAGACCAATATGCCCCATCTACATTAGTCCCACCTGCCTACTTTTGACCCATATCCCTCTAAATTGGTTCACTGGTGGTGGAATTCATTTCCACAAAAGGCTGTGGAGACCAAGTCAATGGATATTTTTAAGGCAGAGATAGATTGATTCTTGATTAGGACGGGTGTCAAGGGTTATGGGGAGAAGGCGGGAAAATGGGGTTCGGAGGAAGAGATAGATCAGCCATGATTGAAAGATGGAGTACACTTGATGGGCCGAATAACCTAATTCTGCTCCGATCACTTATAAACCTATTCCATCCATGTACCTATCTAAATGCTTCTTAAATGTTGCGATAGTATCTGCCTCAACTACCTCTTCTGGCAGTTCGTGCCAGACATCCACCACCCTTTGTGTAAAAATGTTACCCCTCAGGTTCCTATTAAATATTTCCCCCTTCACCTTAAACCTATGTCCCCTGGTTCTTGATTCCCCCACTCTGGACAAAAGACACTGTGTGTCTACCCGATCTATTCTTCTCATGATCTTGTACACTCAAGGATGAATTGTCAAGGGTCAAGAGTATTTAATTGTCATCTCTCACCGTTCTCCATATGTATGTTTCCAATAGCGACCAATATCATATTGCCATGAGTCTAGATGGGGCACAGGGGAGGAAAGGTGGTGGAAAATAGAGGGGGGGGGGAGAGATGTAGGGGAAAAGGGGGGTAGTTAGAAGTTACCTAAACTTGGAGAATTCAACGTTCATACTGTGTTGGAAGGAACTGCAGATGCTGGTTTAAACCGTAGACACAAAAGGCTGGAGTAACACAGCGGGACAGGCAGCATCTCTGGAGAGAAGGAATGGGTGACGTTTAGGGACAAGACCCTTCTTCAGACTGTTGGGTTGGAAGCTACCCAAGTGGAAGATGAGGTGCTGTTCCTCCAGTTTGCGTGCGGCCTCACTCTGGCAACGGGGGAGGCTCAGGACACAAAGGTCAGCGTGGGAATGAGGAGGGGAGTGAAAATGCTTATAGGCCTTGGCGGACTGAGAGCAAGTGTTCAGCAAAATGGTCGCCGGCCCTACGGTTGGTCTCAATTTTTCATTGCCATGTGGGCCCTGCTTTGAATAAAATACTTTTGAAGTCAGGAGATAAACCCTACTAATGCAAGATTCTCTTAAATCCATTGAGCTCAGATTAACCAAGAGCCAGAGCCTGTGGCTCCTTGTCCTCCCAGATGATCCGCTGTTTTTCCCAGGTCAGAACCTGTTGGTATTTGGAGACGACAGGCTCGGTGGAGGGATGTATGAGCTTATGGTAAACTAGATGCAATCTCCACGTAGGATTTACAGCATTAAAGGGCGAATTGATCTTCTAAGTGCCTTTCATGAGCCATGACATTAAATCAATTGTTTCCCCGATGTACATCTTTCCACAACTGACTTAATGCCAGCTGCATTGACTGAAGGGGAACAAGACAATTTTTTAACCCTTTCTACACCAAGTTTCAGATGTACTTTTCAATCCCAAATCAATGGCTCACCATGGCTGCAGTCAGTTTAGTTTAGTTTAGAAATACAGCGCAGAAACAGGCCCTTCGGCCCACCGAGTCCGTGCTGACCAGCGATCACCCCCGTACACTAGCACGTTGCTACACACCAGGGACAATTTACGATTTTTTACCGAAGCTAATTAAGCGACAAACCCGTACGCCTTTGGAGTGTGGGAGGAAACCGGAGCACCCGGAGAAAACCCACGCAGGTCACGGGGAGAATGGACAAACTCAGTTGCTTTAGTTCACTGCCACATGTACAGCGAAGAGCTTTGTTGTTGCATGAATGACTATATATGATTACATTCAAGACGTCTACAGTGTACACATACAGGATGAAGAGAATAACGTTGGGTGCAAGACAAGGTCCAGTAACGTCCGATTGAAGATGGTCCGAGGGTCTCCAATGAGGTAGATGGAGGGTTAGATGCGTGGTAGATGCGGCCCGGTGGCGCAGCGGTAGAGTTGCAGCCTGACAGCGCTTGCAGCACCGGAGACCCGGGTTCGATCCTGACTATGGGTGCTGTCTGTACGGTGTTTGCACGTTCTATCCCCGTGATCTGCGTAAGATTTCTCCGAGATCTACGGTTTCCTCCCACAATCCAAACACGTACAGGTTTGTAGGTTAATTGGCTTAATATCTGTGTAAATTGTTCCTAGTGTGTGTAGGATAGTGTTAACATGCGGGGATCGCTGGTCGGTGCGGACTCGGTGGGCCTGTTTCCGCCCTGAACCTCTAAACTAAACTACTCTCCAATTGGTGATGGGATGTTTCAGTTGCCTGATTACAGCTGGGAAGAAACTGTCCCTGAATCTGGAGGTGTGCGTTTTCACACCTCTGCACCCCTTTGCCTGATGGGAGAGGGGAGAAGAGGGTGTGACCGGGGTCACATTGGCCCTTGATTATGCTCCTGGCCTTGCCGAGGCAGCATGAAGTGGAGATAGAGTTAATGGAAGGGAGATTGGTTTGCGTGATGGTCTGGGCTGCGTCCACAACTGCAATTTCTAGTCAAATAAATTAAAGAAAATATACCTTCATGTTTTTTAAAAATAAACCGTTAGCTGTCTGGTGTTATTTGTACATGAAAACATATCCAAAGTCTGTTTGAATGGTACTTAAATGCCTTTTAACTATAGTTTGAACGCCTTTGACAAAAGGTAAGCTGTCAAGCTGTCAGGGCGGCACAGCGGTAGAGTTGCTGCCTTACAGCGCCACAGATCTGGGTTTAATCCTGACTACGGGTGCTGTCTGTACGGAGGTTGTACGTTCTCCCCGTGACCTGCGCGGGTTTTCTCCGTGATATTTGGTTTCCTCCCACATTCCAAAGACGTTCAGGTTTGTAGGTTAATTGGCTTGGTATAAATGTAAAATTGTCCCCAGTGTGAGTAGGATAGTCATAAGGTCATAAGTGATAGGAGTAGAATTAGGCCAATCGGCCGATCTAGTCTCCTCCTCCATTCAATAATGGCTAATCAATCTCTCCTCCTATCCCCATGTTTGTGTGCAGGGATTGCTGGATGGTGCAGTCTCGCTGGGCCGAAGGGCCTGTTTCCGTGCTGTATCTCTAAACTAAACTAAACGCAAGGGCAGCACCTCAGGATTCACCAGCTGAGCCCCATTGCTACTTGCAACCTATTCCTTCTGCAGGCTATGTCTCGTGGGAACTTGAGGCGTGCCAACCCTTGTTATCTAGAATGGGTTAGTGGGTATGGGCAGGCATCAAGCCCATTTATAATCATATTTTTTGAACAGTCATAATCGGATTCACAGATGCTGAAACACCATCTGGTAACGATGCTGCCACAGAAAACTACCTGCTCCAAAAGCTTACCCTGTTTTTTTTAATATTTAATAAGCACAAATCATAGGTAAAATTTGGTAAGATTAAACGAGAACTTACCAATTTGAATTTTGATCTGTATTTTATGAGGAGTTACGATGAGGGATTACGTGAAGAACCCGTCCAGCACGCATGCGCGACATACTTCAAAGCAGCGGTGTGGAATCACAGGAAACACAATAATTGAAATAAACATAGTGAAGAAAAGGAGAACGAAGATACCAGTTGATCTCTATAATTGAGGGTGGGAGCGGAGGGCACGTAATCCCTCATCGTAACTCCTCATAAAATACAGATCAAACTTCAAACTGGTAAGTTCTCGTTTAATCTTACTATTTTACTTCGGAGTCACGTGAGTGACTACGTGAAGATTTTAAAGCTCTGTGATTTCAAACCGTGTAACAGTTCATACTTCACTCGGTGCCGAAGTCATTCAAGGGAGGAAGTATGTTATCGTAATCAACCATGAATCTGTTTGTAAACAATAATGGTATTTATTAAACAATAACAAAAGATAAATGCTCCCCCGGGCTTAAATTATATATTTGCTGATTCTAAAACTCTTTCTGCAAATAACACAGGTTCTGCTAGCGGCTTGTTGTAGAACGTTTGGAACGTTTTCTCCATGGACCACCCCGCTGTAGCCAGGATGTGGTCCAGTGGCACGTCCATCCGTTTAGCCGCCGATGTGGATGCTGCCCTGGTGGAGTGAGATGTATATACGTCAGTATCTACTCCAGCAGCTCCCAGTACCTGCTTGAGCCATCTTGAGATGGTTTGGCTCGACACCCGACCATGAGGTTTCTTGTGGCTGACCCATAAGGCTTTTTCTCTCCCTCGGGAATCTCTTGTTGTGTTGATGTGAGTAAGTGAGTTATGACACACAACCGTGGGTCAGGTGGGTATGCCCGGAAATCCATAACTAGGCCTGAAGTACATTGGTTATGGTTGTAGATGAGTATGTTGTCCCAGTATTCGAGCAGTATCTTTCCCACTTCCTGATGCTCGATAGGTATTGTTTCCTGGTGGACATACGGTGGGACGCTGTCATCGTGTTGATGGTCCTGTCAGACAATCTCAGGCCCAGCAGTGGTCTTTCATAATCTGCAACCCAGTAGGTTAATTTTGTCATGGCATGGATGACATGCCTGATACCGGGTGAGTCAATAGGTCTGGGCTACTGGGAAAGGTCATAGGAGTTTTGATGACCATGTCAAGGACCACTGGGAACCATGGCTGTGTAGGCCAGTCGGGTACTATCAAAATACCTGAAGCAGAGTCCATCTGTATTTTGCGTAGTACCCTACTGATGAGCCAGTAGGGGGGGGGAAGCATAAAAGAAATAGTTTCCCCAGTTCAGCGCGAATGCATCTATCGTTGCTGCCTCAGGGTCTGGTTCCCAAGCGACATACATTGGTACCTGGTGATTTAGTCTGGATGCAAAGAGATCGATATCTGGTGTGCTATATTGCTTTGTAATTTTAGCAAAAGCTTTAGGATTTAACATCCATTCGGTGTTATCATTGAATTTGCGTGACCTGGTGTCTGCCACTGTATTTAGCTTACCTGGTAGGTAAGTTGCTGATAGCCAAATATGTCTATCGACACACCATTGCCAGATTTTGTTGACCAAATTGTCACATATCGATTTTATTCCACCCATATGGTTAATATAGGCCACCACCGTGGTATTATCAATCTGTAAACGAACATGCAAATGGTGCATATTCGTAGAAAATGCTTTTAAACCATAAAACGCACCCAACATTTCCAAATAATTTATGCCCAGTGTTTGTACTAAAGATGATTCTAGGTTAGTCCATCTACCACCTGTGCTGGATATGGTATTAGTTGCTCCCCAGCCTTGAGCACTGGCATGTTTGTATAGTTAACGTTGGGTTATTGATGATGATGGGACTGGAACTATGCCAAATGTGCTCTATCCGCCACTGTAACTCTGATATTGCTTCAATGGGTAATTTCATGGATTCGGTCAAAGTGACCTGCATGTCGTTTTAACGCCTGTACTTTTGCCCTTTGTAGGTTTTGATAGTGCAGAGGTCCAAATTGTGTAGCTGGAAATGCTGCTACCATTTTGCCAATTACTCTTGCCACTTGTCGGATGGTTGGTCGATCGCTAACCATTAAATTGTTACACGTCTGTGCCAATTCTGCTGCTTTATCTTTTGGCAACGTTACAGACATGTGGACTGAGTTAATTGTGAATCCCAGATAGTCCATAGTTGTGGATGGTGTCAACTTAGATTTATCTGGATGCAAGACAAATCTCAGGGTTTCAAACAATTGTTTGGCAGCTAATACAGCTGATTTAGCCAATTCCATGGTTTTGCCTACTATTAGAATATCATCAAGATATGCTTTCTCTGTTTTCTTAATGTTGCCAAGGCTGGTTTTAATATCTTGGTAAATAGTCTTGGGGCTGATGTTAACCCATTAGGCAACGCTTTAAACTGCCATAGTTGGCCCATCCAGGTAAATTTCAGGTATCTGCGATGATCCTTTTGAATGGGTACTGTATAGTAGGCATCTTTTAAATCAATGCTTGCCATAAAGTATCCTTTGGAAATCAGTTGTTTGGCAGTTACAAATGTTTCCATTTTGAAATGTATATACTTAACAAAGGTATTTAGTGAGGTTAAGTCAATGATGATGCGACATCCACCATCTTTTTTGTTTTTGGTAAATATATTTGAGACAAATTCCAAAGGTTCATGTTTGGATTTCTCAATGATACCCTTTGTAAGTAACCTCACCAGTTCTGCTTGACCCTCTAGTTTTTCTTTGACTGAGAGGGTAAAGACCCTTTGGGGTACATGCTGAACTGGTGGCATATTTTCTTGAATGAACTCTATTTTGTATCCACGAATACTGTTAAGTATATAACTATCATTCGTGATAGACCTCCATGCTTCAATGAACAGGTGTAATCTCCCCCCTGTTAGTACAGTTTCCCCACTTTTTATATGCTGGTAGGAACCAGACCCACCTACCTCCATAGTTATGGGAGTGTTCCTTTCTTTGGTTTCTTCATCCGTCGTTGTACTGCTGGATGCACTGCTGGTTGGGGGTGGCGCATTTTCCATGGGGTCCGCTCTGGGCCCTGGCCTAAAAAAGGCTTTCGGGGATGGTATGCAGAACCCGAGCTTTCACCAGTCCCATAAGTTTGACGTCGACTGGTGGACGCGGTGGGGTACTGCCGTCTGGGTTGTGTGGGTCTGCTCGTTCCGGGGCCTGCCCTCATGAGGCCGAATGCTTTGGACTCTTCCTCCAGGTCTTTCACTTGTTTTGACAAGTCCTTTCCAAATAACAGGATCTGTGGCTCTGAGGCCGGTGTTTTGCACAGTCCTGCAAATTTGGGATTGAGGGCAGGTCTTATTATCTCCTTGCGGAGGTTGTTTATCTCATATTGGGTGTTGCACAGCAGAGCCAGAGTGTCTTGCTGGTTGGTGGTCATATCCACCCCATCCACGGAACAAGCATAGGATGTTATACCTGTCGTCAGGAGCTTGAGGATACGCTGTAGTTTTAGCTCCTGGTTCCGGATACTCTGTCCAACGTACCCCCAGATTTGGCTGTTAACGGCCGGTACGTTGAGTGAACTGCAGTTCTCCGGAGGCGAGTAAAGTTCTAGTGCCTCATTGACTACATGTTCTTGTAGGGGTTTGAGGGACAGGTAGTCAATGCTGGCCGCCAGTTTTGGCTGCAACGGCAGCCCTGCTCGTGGTGTAGCCATGTAGCGATTCACCACACCCAGCAGCTTTTCCTGGTCCTGTACCCCATGCGTACTCCCGATATCTTCGGCCAATGACCCCTGTTCCTGACCAGCCCAGCCCTGGTCGCCAACGTTGCCCTCGGCTGAGGGGGAAGCGATGGCCAATGCATTGTAAGGCACTGGTGTGGGAGTGCCTGAATTCCCTTGGCGAGACTGCTCCAGCTCCCGAAGCAAGTCTCGCTGGAGCATTTGCTCCATGAGCCTTTCCATGCGGCTACCTCTGCCGCTCTCAGGCGGAGAGTCCTCCTCATCGGAGTTATCATATATCACCGGCCGGTCAGTTTTTCGTTTTGATTTACCTCCAGTCCGCTGCTGATGGTCAGGCTGCACTAGCGGTACTGGGCTCGGCTCGGTCTCAATGATTGTGGACCGCAGCATGCGCGGTCCAGGTGCCATCTCTCGCCCCCCACTGATGGGACACTCCTGTTCTGTTGGAGTCGAACGGGGGGCGGTCTTTTTCCCTTGCCGTGCTTTGCTCATTTTCCAGCTTCTTCAACCTGGAATTCACAAAGCAGAGCAAAGCTTCCCAAGTACAACCTCAGAGTAAGTACTTACCTGATGGTCTGCTTTTTTAAACTTGTAGCGGGAGCGCCTATACTCCCGTTCGTCGCTGTTGCACTGCGTGAATGCTAATGTCGCGCATGCGTGCTGTACGGGTTCTTCATGTAGTCACTCACGTGACTCCGAAGTAGAATAGAATAGTTCCACTGCGGGACTATTAAGTGTGATAATTTAAACATGTTATAACCTTCTGTACGGAGTTTGTACGTTCTCCCCGTAACCTGCGTGGGTTTTCTCCAAGATCTTCGATTTCCTCCCACACTCCAAAGACGTACAGGTGTGTAGATTAATTTGTTTGGTATAATTGTAAATTGTCCCTGGTATATGTAGGCTGCTGTTAATGTGCGGGAATCGCTGGTCGCCGCGGACTCGGTGGGCCGAAAGTCCTGTTTCTGCGCTGTATCTCTGAAGTCCGAGGCTGATGCATTTTGGGGCCGCAACGGGATTGAAAATAGGGAGAAGGTTAGGTGCAATTTTACTGAACAATGGAGCAGGCTTATGGTTGGAGAACCAGGAGAAATATTGTTGACTTTCATTTGCAAACCATGCCATACGACTTTTAATACGGTGAGACACACACGTCTTATTGATGGTAAGTTTTCCAAAACCGGCACTGACAAGTGACTTGTGACCAAAGGCAAGTGAGTGAGACGCTGGTTTACATTGAAGGTAGACATTAAAAGCTGCAGTCACTCAGCGGGTCAGGCATCTCTGAAGAGTAAGTGAGGGTAGGTGAGATTAATGGGAGCGATGCCTGTCCAGCAGGATCTCAGTCATCAAGTGAATCACGTCAGGGTGGACCAAGCAGTTTATCAACTCATCAGTGGACACCAGAGTCCCGTCGCCACTGGCAGGGTTGGGATGGCAGTGCAGGTCTTGCTGATTAGCTTCCAAGCTGCTGTCTGCAGGGTGATCCTCAGACACTCTGTCCTCTGCTGAAGCAGCTTCTTCTTCTTGCCGAACCGGAACCAAGTTGGGTCCAAAGCAGACGTTAGCGTCATTGGTATCTCTCAGCTCTGCCAGGTTCCTCGGTCCACCTGCTCCTGGATCGCCTTTCCTTTTCTTTGGCAGGGCAGGTGAATCGTGCATCCTCTGGCCTCTCCCCTCTCTGCTGCCTGGAGAGCTGGTCTTTGCCTTGTCTAAACAGGCTTGAAGTGCCAGGTTGATGTAGCGTAGGTTTGATTCATACGACGTGATTGCATCCTGCAGACAAGAAACACAGTTAAAGTGTAGAATTGTATAAGTGTACGCTTGTGCACTTGCAAACTTGCTGTTTAATTAAAGCAAAGCATCGCAAAGGCTGCAGGCGGGTGTTGCTGCGATGTGCTTTCTGCCAGTGCTTGTCGAATCGTGAAAGGCCTGGATAGAGTGGATGTGGAGAGGATGTTTCCACCAGGTTAGGTTAGGTTAGAGATACAGCGCGGAACCAGCGCAAGAAGAAAGGAAGAGGCGTAGACAGTAGGTTATGGGAGAGCTGGGAAGGGGAGGGGAAGGATGGAGAACGCAAGGACCACCTGAAATATTGGAGGTCAATGTTCATACCGCTGGGGTGTAAACTGCCCAAGCAAAATATGAGGTGCTGCTCCTCCAATTTACGGTGGGACTCACTCTGGCCATGGAGGAGGCCCAGGACAGGAAGGTCGGATTCGGAATGGGAGGGGGAGTTGAAGTGCTGGGTCACCGGGAGATCAGGTTGGTTTGTGTGAACCGAGCGGAGGTGTTGTGCGAAGCGATCGCCAAGCCTACGCTTGGTCTCACCAATGTAGAGCAGCTGACATCTAGAGCAGCGGATGCAATAGATGAGTTTGGAGGAGTTGCAGGTGAACCTCTGCCTCACCTGGAAAAAACTACTTGGGTCCTTGAATGGAGTCAAGGGGGGAAGTAAAGCGACAAGTGTAGCATTTCCTGCAGTTGCAAGGGAAAGTACCAGGAGAGGGAGTAGTTTGGGTGGGAAGGAACTAATTGACCAGGGAGGTACGGAGGGAACGGTCTCTGCAGAGAGCCGAAAGGGGAGGAGATGGGAAGATGTGGCCAGTGGCGAAATGTCGGAGGATTATCTGTTGTATGTGACGGCTGGTGGGGTGGAAGGTGAGGACAAGGGGGACTCTGTCCTTGTAACGAGTGGGGGGGGATGGGGAGTGAAAGCGGCGCTACGGGATATAGAGGAGACCGTGGTGAGAGCCTCATCTATAGTCGAAGAGAGGAACCCCCGTTCCTAAAGAATGAGGACATCGCCGATGCCCTGGTTTGGAACATCTCATCCTGGGTGCAGATGCGGCGTAGACGGAGGAATTGGGAGTAGGGGGATAGAGTCCTTACAGAAATCAGGGTGGGAAGAAGTGTAGTCCAGATAGCCATGGGAGTCAGTGGGTTTGTAGTAGAAGTCGGTCAGTAGTCTGTTACCTGCGATGGAGATAGTGAGGTCTAGAAACGGTAGGGAGATGTCGGAAATGGTCCAGGTGAATATGAGTGCCGGATGGAAGTTAGTGGTGAAATGGATGATGTCAAGTGAGTTCTGCATGGGTGCAGGAGGTAGCACCAATACAGTCGTCAATGTAGCGGAGGTAAAGGTCGGGGATAGGGCCACGGTATGCCTCGAACAAGGATTGTTCGACATACCCTACAAAGAGGCAGGCATAGCTGGGGCCCTTGCGCGTGCCATAGCTACGCCTTGTATTTGGAGGAAATGGAGGAGTCAAAGGAAAAGTTGTCATGGGTAAGGACCAGCTCCGCTAGGCGGAGGAGAGTATCTGTAGACGGGGATTGGTGGGTTCTCCGGTCAAAGGAAGAAATGGAGGGCTTTAAGACATATTAGTCTTATTAATTAGTCCTATGCTTTCTCAGATACTCTATTCTACCATCGCCGATTCTCACGCCTTCTCATGGCGCCTTACGTGATACAGGACGCACAACATTCCCCTTTTACCCCTTCCCTTCCCGCCCAAACACTTGTAGGGGCATTGAGTACAAGAGTAGGGATGTTACGTTACAGTGGTACACGATGTTGGTGAGACCACACCGGGTATATCACCTGCAATTCAGGTCTCCATATCGCAGGAAGGGCGTGTTTATCCTGGAGAGGCTGCAGAAGAGATTCATGTTCATAAGTGATAGGAGCAGAATTTGGCTATTCGGCCCATCAAGTCTACTTCCCCATTCAATCACGGCTGATCTATCTTTCCCTCTTAACTCCATTCTCCTGCCTCCTCCCCATAACCCCAGACACCTGTACTAATCAAGAATCTATCTATTTCTGCTGCTCATCTCGTCGCTCCTTCACCCGTCCCACAGCGACCCTCTCTGGCTCCGGTTTCAACACACTAGGAGCGTGGAGAACCAGCTGGGAACAGACTCCGCGATCTCTGCAATTCACTGTTGCACCACAGCCCCACCCGGCTCTGACCTGCCCCGCAAAGAGTGGGTCGCCCTGAACCGTCTCCATGCAGGGGTCGGCCAGTTCAACGCCAACATGCATCACTGGCGGCTGCGTTCATCAGCAGCCTGCATGTGTGGAGCAGACCAGCAAATAGCGTAGCATGTCATTTTTGACTGCGCTGTCCTCCGCCCCCCTGGTGTAGGGGTAGACCTCACGGCCCTCGACAGCAGCACATTGAACTGGCCACAGTGCCTGGAGGGCGTTACGTAACCTCTGCTGCCTCAAACGCAAGAAGTATCTATCTCTGCCTCAAATATATCCATTAACTTGGCCTCCACAGCCTTCTGTGGCAATGAATTCACAAGCTTGTTATCGGGACAGTAGCGCTTGAGTAAGAAGGAGAGGCCTGGTGGACTGGGACTGTTTTCCCAGGAGTGATGGAGCTTGAAGATGGGCATTATTGGGGTCCACAAAATCACGAGGTGAAAGATAAGGAGGGTGATTTTGGTCTTTTTCCTAGGTTGGGGAGTCTGAAAATTGGAGATGAAAAGGGAAACATTCAAAGGGAACTTGAGGGCCAGGCTTTTCCTTCCAGAGGGTGGTGAGAAGTTGGAATGAGAAGTTGAGGCGGATACAAGACATTATTGGTGCATGGTGAGGTGACAGGTACACGGTGAGGTGATATTTAGAATATGGTGTTCAGTTTTGGTGACCATGTTACAGGAAAGATGTTATTAAGCTAGAAAGGGTGCAAAGAAGATTTACGAGGATGTTGCATGGAATATACAATTATAAAAGGACTGGACGAGCTAGATGGAGGAAAAATGTTCCCAATATTGGGCGTGTCCAGAACCAGGGGCCACAGTCTTAGAATAAAGGGGAGGCCATTTAAGACTGAGGTGAGAAAAAACTTTTTCACCCAGGGAGTTGTGAATTTGTGGAATTCCCTGCCACAGAGGGCAGTGGAGGCCAAAGCACTGGATGGATTTACGAGAGAGTTAGATAGAGCTCTAGGGGCTGGTGGAATCATGGGATATGGGGAGAAGGCAGGCACGGGTTATTGATTGGGGACGATCAGCCATGATCATAATGAATGGCGGTGCTGGCTCGAAGGGCCGAATGGCCTCCTCCTGCACCTATTTTCTATGTTTCTATGTTTCTATGGCTCGAAGGTCTCAGCTGCAGGGAGAGGTTGGGCAGGCTAGGACTTTATTCGTAAGGTTATAAGGAATAGGAGTGGAAATTTGGCCATTCAATCATGGCTGATCCATCTCTCCCTCTTAAGCCCATTCTCCTGCCTTCTCCCCATAACCTCTGACACCCGTACTAATCAAGAATCTATCTATCTCTCCCATAAAAAAAAAGAAGAGAAGGCATTGGGGAAGCATGGTGATATAAAATTGGAAGTACCACAGGTTGGGCAGTACCTGAGGAGAGGTAAATAGTTATCATTATGAATCAGCTATTGTTTAGAATTCTTATTTGCAAAATCTTTCAGGGCATCGTCCCAACCATTGTCCATGTCAGAAGTGAAAGGAGCAGAATTAGGCCATTCGGCCCATCAAGTCTACTCCACCATTCGATCACGGCTGATCTATCTCTCCCTCCTAACCCCATTCTCCCACCTTCTCCCCATAACCCCTGACACCCGTGCTAATCAAGAATCTGTCAATCTCCGCCTTAATAATATCCATTGACTTGGCCTCCACAGCCGTCTGTGGCAATGAATTCCACAGATTCACCACCCACTGAATAAAAAAAATCCTCCTCATCTCCTTCCTCCAAGAACGTCCTTTAATTCTGAGGCTATGACCTCTAGACCTAGACTCTGCCACCAGTGGAAACATCCTCTCCACATCCACTCTATATAGCCTTTCACTATTCTGTATGTTTCAATTAGGTCCCCCTCATTCTTCTAAACTCCAGCGAGTACAGGCCCTGGAGCGTAGGAGAATGATGGGTGATCTTATAGAAGGCATAAGATCATGAGGGGAATACATAGGGTAAATGCACAGAGTCTTTTACCCAGAGTAGGGAAATCAAGAACCAGAAGTCATAGGTTTAATGTGAGGGCAGGAATGTAACGGGGATAGCTTGGACCCGATAGCAGCACAGAATCAGGCAGGTATAGTTGGTACTGAACTTTATTCGGACACTAGAACACAGGAATGGGTACATCGTACTCACACAGAGACTTAGGATTGAGCGAGGGTTCCAAAGAGGGGCTGGCAGGTTCGAATCCTTGTAGGCAGTCGGGAAATCGCTGGAGAGTCTTGCATGAATGCTGAGAACAATCTGGCACTGTGGGAACGGTGAGGAGAGTCTATATACCGGATTAATTGGTGATTAGAGGCAACTGAGTGCCACAGGTGAGGAGAGTTGGGCTGATGAGAGGGGCGTGGCAGGCAGGCAGGAGAGGGCAGACTGTGACAAGGAAAGGTTGAAAAGGAACCAAAGGGGCATAATTTTTACACAAAGGGTGGTAGTATATGGAACGAACTGCCAGAGGAGGTAATTGAAGTAGGTACTATCACAACATTTAAAAAATATTTGGACAGGTACATGGATAGGACAGGTTTAGCCGAAATGTGTAGGAAGAAATTGCAGATGTTGGATTATACCTTCTTCAGTCTGAAGAAGGGTTCTCACCTGAAATGTCGCCTATTCCTTTTCTCCAGGGATAGTATCTGATCTGCTGAGTTACTCCAGCATTTTGTATCTATTTAAGGTTTAAATGGATATGGGCCAAATGCAGGCAGGTGGGACTAGTGTTGATTGGGGCATGTTGGTCTGCGCGGGCAAGTTGGGCCGACGGGCCTGTTTCCATGCTGAATGACTCGGATAGGAAATATTTAATCTTTTTGTCTGGCAGAGTATTCCCAGTATTGTGTATTTTACTATTTTGCTTTTGGATATCGATGATTTCAATGTATTTACATTTTTCATTTTCTGCAGGTGCTGTACAAATATGCTTGAAGCATACAATCTAATACATATTTTATTTATACGGGTTTGAATATGCACCAAGCTTTGCCATAATTTATATTACCTATTTAGCACACATTTAGGAACTAATTAACAACACTTTGATGCATCGAGTTACAGACACTGACAGCACACGAAGGTGGCTCGTATCATTCTGTTTGTCCTAACTGCATCGTGCATTATGTGAAGCTGAACCAGTCAACACCAACCATATTCTTTACTAACTTTCACCACGCTAGTTATCCACTTCCCTGATAGTTACCATGAAGAAGTTCTTTCATGGTGCAGGAAGGAACTTCTTCCTGATTATGGCGTGCACAGCCTAAAGTTGTAGGCCAAGGGTAGACATCCAGGCCAGGACAGCATCAGTTACTGGGTGGATGGCTTTGATGCCCCCAGGGAAAAGCCTCAGTGGGCAGCCATTCACGATGGCCGTTGGCTCGCTCGGAGCTCATCCGCCCTTTGACAGGTCTTGTTTTTGGCCCTGCTGGGGGTCCACAGCCCCCTCCTCACCTGGCAAACTAGGTGGGGGAGACAATTTAGTCGCTGACTATCCGATCATGGAGCAGGTAGCATGGGATTACATGGTACCCGTGGCGGGGGGAACTCCCCCCGACCTGACCCATCAGTGAAACCATGAATTATAAAGTTCATAAGTATATAGGAGCAGAGGTAGGCCTTTTGGCCCATCCCCTAATGATTTTCTCAACTGCAGCTCATCCACAGACTTCAGGAGTAAAGACCAAAGATTTACAACGACTGAGTGAAGATGTTTTTTTGCTTGTTTCAGTCAATGGCTAACTCCTTATCGTGAGACAGTATTCCCTTTTAAATGCTTATTGGCTATAAACCTTTTTGTTGTCACAATTTTTGCTTCTGTTTTTCAGTCTGCGTTCACAGTTAGAAATTGCTGCAAAGGTTAAATCAATGTGTTTGTGGGCTCCTCAGTGACTTGTTTTTATATTTTCATCAGTTATACGAGCAGAATAAGGCCATTCTGCCCATCAAGTCTACTTCGCCATTCAATCATGGCTGATCCATCTTTCCCTCTCAACCCCATTCTCCTGCCTTCTCCCCATAACCCCTGACACCCATACTAACCAAGGATCTGTCAATCTTCGCTTTAAAAATACCCAATGACTTGGCCTCCACAGTCATCTGTGGCAATGAATTCAATAGATTCACCACTCTCTGACTAAAGAAATTACTCCTCATCTCCATTCTAAATATGCGTCATTTAATTCTGAGGCTGTGCCATCTGGTCCTACTCTCCCACTAGTGGAAACATCCTCTCCACATCCACTCTATCCAAGCCTTTCACTATTCTGTATGTTTCAATGAGGTCTTCTGTCAGTCTTCTAAACACCAGCGAGTACGGGCCCAGTATGTCAACCCAATTGCCCCTGGATTATTCACGTAAGCCTCCTCTGGAGGTAAATTCACTCAGGAATTCACTCAGGGTGGCGCAGCGGTAGAGTTGGTGCCTTACAGCGAATGCAGTGCCGGAGACCCGGGTTCGATCCCGACTATGGGCGCTGTCTGTACGGAGTTTGTACGTTCTCCCCATGATCTGCGTGGGTTTTCTCCGAGATCTTCAGTTTCCTCCCACACTCCAAAGACGTACAGGTTGTAGGTTAATTGGCTTGGTAAATGTAAAACATTGTCCCTAGTGTGCGTAGGATAGTGTTAATGTGCGAGGATCGCTGGTCGTCACTGACCCGGTGGGCCGAAGGGCCTATTTCCACACTGTACCTCTAAACTAAACTAAGTGCAAGCAAATACTTGATCCAAACACCAGCTGGTGGTTTTATATTTGAGTTTGATAACCAAGGATGCATTGATAAATTAAACATGGACTCACACACCTCAGTGGCATTCAGCCAGCTGGCAGTGTCAGTAGAATGATCAGTGGACTTCAGAGCACAGACTACAGTCCGAGTCAACGCCTCCCCAACTCTGGCTTCATCATCTTCGCCCTGGAAACAGAAAGGATCAGAATCAGAAGCTCTAATGGCATGCAAGTAAAAAGTAGCAAAACTCTGCCTCTTTCCATGGATGTTCAACAGAACAAAACACAAAGTGCTGGACTAACTCAGCCCACAAGAAATTGCAACGAGTCGTGGACACAGCCCAGGCCATCACGCAAACCAACCTCCCTTCCATTGACTCCATCTACACTTCACGCTGCCTCGCAAGGCCAGCAGCATAATCTAGGACCAGTCGCACACTCTTCTTTTCCCACTCCCTCTTCTCCTCTCTTCCATCAGGCAAGAGGTACAGAATTGTGAAAACGCACACCTCCAGATTCAAGGTCAGTTTCTTCCCAGTTGTTATCAGGCAACTGAATCATACTATCACCAACAAGAGAGCAGTCCTGACCTACCATCTACCTCATTGGAGACCCTCGGACTATTTTTAATTTAGGCCACTGCAATAAAGGTTATTCCCACTATCATGTAATCATGTATAGTCCTGCTGCTGATTGAATAGCACGCAACAAAAAGCTTTTCAGTGTACCTCGGTGCACGTGACAATAAACTAAAATAAAATCATGGACAGACCATGTTTTAAGTCTGGATCCTTCTGCAGTATTTTTCTCAAGATACCAACACGGTGGTGCAGTGGTAGAGTTTGCTGTCTTACAGCGCCGGAGACCCAGGTTCGGTCCCGACTACAGGTGCTGTCTATACGGAGTTTGTACGTTCTCTCCGTGACCTGCGTGGGTTTTCTCTGAGACCTTCAGTTTCCTCCCACACTCCAAAGATGTACAGGTTTGTAGGTAAATTGGCTTGGTATAAATGTAAATTGTCCTTAGTTAGTGTAGTGGAGTGTTAATATGCGGGGGATCGCTGGTCGGCACGCATTCGGTGGGCCGAAGGGCCTGTTTTTGCACTGTATCTCTAAACTAAACTAAATGAATTGCAGTTCCTAAAAGCCCTGCCCCACGGTACGAGTTCATTCCAAGAGCTCTCCCGAGTTTGCCCTGATTCGAACTCGGAGATTTACGGTAATGGCCACTCGTCGGTACTCGGGGCTCTCGTGGACATTTCTCAACATGTTGAAAAATCTTCACGAGTGCTCCCGTGCTTACCTGCCGTTAGCGAGTCTTCGCGAGTACCTGCCGTTATCGGTACGAGGCGCTAAGAGGCGTCCCCGAGCTCCGACGTACCCGCTACGTTTATTCTCCGTGCTTACCACGAGTTGATTTTTTTTTAAACTCGGGAGAACTCTTGGATGAACTCGTACCGTGGGACAGGGCTATTATATCCTCATTGTGCATCAGGACATACTTGTTTTTAAAAAAACACGTCAATCAGATTCCAACCTTATTTGCAGCCCCAGTAGTTAACGTCTAGACACTGTCAGGACTTGACTCCCTCCTCCTTGAGAGAATCTAGAACTAGGTGACACACTTTCACAACAAGGGGCCCACTCATTTAAAAGTGAGCCGAGGAGGAATTTCTCCTCTCACAGGATTGTAGATCTTTGGAATTTTCTACCTAAGAGTCACATTTAGGGCTGACATCATGTTTAGATGACTGGTGAAGCGAGGTTCTGGGGAACAGAAACATAATGAAAGGAGGCCAAGTTCAGATCAGCATTGAATGGCAGAGCAGAGCCCAGGGACTGCATGACTGGCTCCTGCTCCGAGTACTTACTTTCTTCCTTACTGTCTCTTTGGTGTTCAATTAATTTGAAAGGTTCTACTGTCTGACCACTTCTCAATTTACAAGATTGGAAATATGAATTTTCCATTTAGAAACGATGACGGCATTATAGCTCAGTTTAGTTTAGAGATATAGCGTGGAAACAGGCACTTCAGCCCAAGTCCCCGACGACCAGCGATCACCTGTACACTAGTTCAATTCTAACATCATCAGCGGTCACTCGAAACGGGTATGACTGCCCTCTCATGGAGGATGCCAGTTTACAGTGGGGAGACTGCTGCACAGACAGCCACCCCACGGTCCTTGACAGATCTGGGTCAGCATCCAGTGGCATGGAGTCCAAGACGACCGGGGACCCTTTTCTGCTGCAGCCTTCATCCGCCTTCCCAGCCGTTGTGAAGCTCCACTAAGGGCAGCCATCATCCTCCGCCTGTTCCACCGTTGCGGTCTTGGTTGGATTGCTCTTTGTCAGAGTCCTCCCCTTCGACCTTACTGCCATGGGCGGCCCTACCAGGAGCATAGCTCCAGACGGCATCGCTCTCAGGATCTTAGGTCCACACAAGCTTCTCCACCACGACAAGGTGACAATCCACGGAGAAGTCTATTCTATACACTTGGGGTGTGTCTACACAACCTGCACGACTTTGGAATGTGGGTGGAAACCTGAGCACCTGGAGAAAACCCACACGGTCACAGGAAGAACGCCAAGGCCTATGTGATCTCCCGCTGGGTAAACACTTTAACTCCCCCTCCCATTCCCACACTGATCTTTCTGTCCTGGGCCTCCTTCATTGCCAGAGTGAGACCCAGCGCAAATTGGAGGAACAGCACCTCATATTTCGCTCGGGCAGCTTACAACCCAACGGTATGAATATTGACTTCTCTAACTTCAAGTAACCCTTGCTTTCCCTCTCTCTCCATCCCTACCCCTTCCCAGTTCTCCGATTAGTTTCACTGTCCTCCGGATTAAATTTTAGATTGTATGCCTCATTGTCATCTTCCCCTCAACTAACAATGATCCATTCTACATTTTCCTTGAGCCTCTTCCTTTGATTTCTCATTTTCACACCTCACTCTTCCATATCTCTGTCTCCCTCTCCCCTGACTCTCAGTCTGTAGAAAGGTCTCGACATGAAACGTCACCCATTCCTTCTCTCCAGAGATGCTGCCTGTTCCGCTGAGTTGCTCCAGCATTTTGTGGCCTATCTTCGGTGCAAACCAGCATCTGCAGTTCTTGCCTACACATATGGAGTTGTTTAAGCTGACACATAATGCTGGAGTAACTCAGCGGGACAGGCAGCATCTCTGCAGAGAAGAAATGGGTGACGTTTCGGGGTCGAGACCCTTCTTCAGACTGATGTCAGGGGAGTGGGCGGTACAGAGATAAAATGTAATCGGAGACAGTAAAGGGCCTGTCCCACTGTACGAGGTAATTCAAGAGTTCTCCCGAGTTTTCCCCTGATTCGCACTCGGAGAATGTCCGTAGCGTGTCCATAGGAGTTCGTGGACATCTCGTAACGGCTCTTACGAGTAAAAAGTAACAATTATTTTCATCACAAGCCTTTTTTTACTCGTGGACATTTTTCAATGTTGAAAAAACGTCACGATTTTACCGTATTTCCCGAGTACCTACCGTTACTCGTACGAGCCGCTACGAGACATCCACGAACTCCTATGGACCCGCTACGGACATTCTCCGAGTTCGAATTGGGGGAGAACTCTTGAATTACCTCGTACAGTGGGACAGGCCCTTTAGACTGGTGGGTGAACTGGGAAGGGTGAGTTGCTCAAGCAGTTTGTTTCTTTGCTCCACTTATAATGCTCCTGGGTTGCAGAGCTTTGAGCTATTCTGAGCTTCACCCTGGATGTGGCTTTGTAACTGAAGCATAATTTCCCAGCTGGTACCCTTGAGATTCCATTATCGTGGTCATCCTATCACTTCCATTGATTTGTTTACAGATACCAAATCGCTTATTACTTTCCAAATGAAAGTACAAAAGGACCAGCTGACAAATAAACTCCTTAACACGAAGCAGGTAAGGTGATTCAACAGTACAGTAAAATATTTTGCCCTAGATGTCGCATTAATAATGAAAGATATTTGAGGAAGTGTTTGGATGATGTGTTATACTTGGAGCTTGAACTCCCTCGCTTATATCTTAACCATAAAAGTCCCTGCTGCTTTAAAACCCTCAGTAACCATATAAACTGGAGTAGCATAAACAAGGTATTTTTCACTTGTTTGTTGACATTATCCCCGGCGTATTTATGGAGGTCCCACAATAAGGCACCAGGTGATTTAGTGCAGCTCGTGCAACACTACTTTGTGAGCATAATCATACGCAGCAAGACTCTTCTGGGTCTCATTCATAAGCAAAATGGTGTTATCAAAATTACACACTCGCATCCTCCTCTCTCCTCTCCACTGCACACTTTATACCTTGCCTATAAAACATAAATCTGCACCAGACATATCACACAGAGGGGGGGGGAGATAGAGGGGCGGGGGAGAGGGGCAGGGAAGGGAGGGGGCGAAAGAGCGGAGAAGGGGGGGAGAGGTGGAGAGGAGGGAGACGGTAGGCAGAGACAGGGATAGGTGGGGAGAGGGAGAGGCGGGGAGGGGGAAAGAGGGAGGGGGGGAGGGGAGAGGGAGAGGGACGGCGGGGAGGGGAGGAGAGGAGAGAGCGGGGAGGAGGGAGGGGAAGGCGGGGAGAATAGAGCACGGAGGGAGAAAGGCACTGAGAGGGAGAGAGAGAACGGGAGAGAGAGAACAGGGAGACAGAGAACGGGGGAGACAGAGAACGGGAGAGACAGACAATGGGAGAGCCAAGGAATGGGGAGACAGAGAGGGGAAGGGACCAAGAGAGCTTTTCCATTTTATTCTGTTACTTATACCCTGTCAGTTATTTCATTTCTTTGAAAAGTTTTTTCTTGTGGAGTAAACACAGTTGGTATTACATCACTGCACGCAAAGATTCTCTGAGGTTGGAAAATGTGACTGTCTCCGTTCATTACCTACAACAACATAATTTGCAAACTTTGAAAAAAATATACAGCGGTAATGTTTTCTTGGCCAATTCCTCAACTTTGTTTAGTGTAGGGAGGAACTGCAGATGCTGGCTTACACCGAAGATAGGCACAAAATGCTGGAGTAACTCAGCGGGACAGGCAACATCTCTGGAGGGAATGGGTGACGTTTCGGGTCGAGACCCTTCTTCAGATTGATTCTCCTCAACTCTGTAGCTCTCTTGGCCCCATAAACCCTCTTCCAGGACTGTAAATATTGCTGTCTGCTGTACTTGTGGTTGCTAAACAGGGAATTTGTAAATATACCGTAGAATACAGCACTATGGTAGATTAGTGTGGAACGTGACCCGAGTTAACTAAATACACGTTGAAGCAGCCGGTAACTTTCAAAAAGGTCACATTAATAAATTTACATTACTCTGCACAATGAACCTTTTATGTCTGTGCCAGCTGGAGGTACATAGGTTCATTAGAAGTCAAGACCTTTAAACGGGTGGCTATGCAGAAGACAATGCTGCAACAGGAGCCAACTAAGGGAGAGCATGAATATGCATTTCTGTTAATGTTTACTGTTATAAATAACCATGTAAATAATGCAATGCATTCATCCCAATAAGCTGGCCAGGCACAGAAATGTGCAAATCACAGCCATCTGCACTGCTTGAGAAAGATCACAAAAGGACACAAAGTGCTGGAGTAGCACAGCGGGTCAGGCAGCACCTCCGGAGAAGATGGATAGGTAACGTTGAAGGTCGAAACATTTCCCAGTTCTGAGTTTAGTTTATTGTAACGAGGTTCAGTGAAAAGCTTTTTGTTGCATGCTATCCAGTCAGGAGAAAGACAATACATGATTACAGCATCTGCAGTCCGAAGAAGGGACTCGACCCCAAAAAAAGACACCTATTCCTTTTCTCCGGAGATGCTGCTGGTTCCGCTGAGTTGCTCCAGTTTTCTGTGTCTATCTTTGGTTTAAACCAGCGTCTGCAGTTCCTTCCTACAGATCTGCAGTTTCTTCCTCCACTGATTATTGGTCATTCAGGCTCGCGCCGAGAACAGATTCCATGCACCCAGAGCAGAGGAGCGGCACAGTGGCACAGCCGCTGGAGCTGCTGCCCCTCAGCGCCAGAGACGCGGATTCCATCCTGACCGCGGGAGCTGTCAGTGTAGAGATTGCACATTCTCCCCGTGGCAGCACCTCATATTTCGCTTGGGCAATTTGCACCCCAGCGGTATGAACATTGACTTCTCTAATTTCAGGTAGTCCTTACTTTCTTCTCCCCTTCTCAGCTCTCCCTCAGCCTCCACCTTTTTCTTTCTACCTCCCACCCCCGCGCCCCCCCCCCCCCCACCCTCACATCAGTCTGAAGAAGGGTTTCGGCCCGAAACGTTGCCTATTTCCTTCGCTCCATAGATGCTGCCTCACCCGCTGAGTTTCTCCAGCATTTTTGTCTACCTCCCCGTGACCATGTTGGTTTCCTCCACGTGCTCCAGTTTCCTCCCACATCTCAGAGATGTGTGGTAGACACAAAATGCTTGAGTGACTCAGCGGGTCGAGACCCTTCTTCAGACTGAGAGTCAGGGGAGAGGGAAACCAAAGGTATGAAAAGGCGATGTGTGGGTTGGTAGGTTAATTGGCCTCTGTAAATTGCCCGTAGCGTGTCGGGGGAGTGGATGAGAAAGTGGGATAACATGGAACTGGTGCCTTTCTCCACTTCACAATGAAATGTATTTTCTTAAAGACCAGTTACTAGGACCAGAGGTCATAGCCTGAAAATTAAAGGACGTTCCTTTAGGAAGGAGATGAGAAGGAATTTCTTTGGTCAGAGGGCGGGGAATTGGTGGAATTCACTGCCACAGAAGGCTGTGGAGCCCAAGTCAATGGAGATTTTTAAGGCAGAGATAGATTCTTGATTAGTACAGTGTCAGGGGTTATGGGGAGATGGCAGGAGAATGGGGTTAGAAGGGAGAGATAGATCAGCCATGATTGAATGGCGGAGTACACCCGATGGGCCGAATGGACTACTTCTGCTCCTATCACATGAACCTTTTCTAAAACAAACAATTTTGTTCATAAGAAAATCCCCTAAACAAGCTACTGAGCAGATTAATCTGCTTTCAGTTAAGTTAGCTGAAGATTAACATGAAGATTCAAAACTTTTAAGAAACATTTAGGCAGGTACATCGATAGGTCAAGTTTAGGGGGATAGGGGTCAAAAGCAGCAACATGGGACCAGTGTAGATGGGACATATTGGTCGGCATGGGCAAGTTGAGCCGAAGGGCCTGCTTCCATGCTGAATGACTCTATTCATTATTCCATGATAAAAGGAATGGGTGATGTTTCGGGTCGAGACCCAAAACTTCACCCATTCCTTCTATCCAGAGATGCTGCCTGTCTCGCTGAGTTGCTCCAGTATTTTGTGTCTATCTTCAGTGTAAACCAGAATTTGCGGTTCCTTCCTCCACTATTATCATTCATAGAGTCATAGAGTGATACAGTGTGGTAACAGGCCCTTCCCAACATGCCCACACCGGCCAACATGTCCCAGCTACACTCGTCCCACCTGCCTGCGTTTGGTCCATATCTCTCCTAAAGGGGCTGTCCCACTGCGGCGACCTAATTGACGAGTTTAGAAGAGTTTAGGAGAGTTTGAAAAAGTGTCATGTTGAAGACCTCCTTCGATTATGTGGAAGAGTAGCTTTGTCTAATTTCGACTAGCTTCGGGAAAATTGGACAACGAATAGTGGAGAGTGACCTCCTTCGACCTCCCTTCGACTATGCTGAAGACCATCTACAACTACCTTCGACTACCCTCGATTACGTTCGACTACCCTTGATTACCTAAGAATAACATGCTGACCTACTACGACCTACCTCGACTAAACCTACGAGTAAAAAAAATATCGATTTTTTCCATGGCGACTTTTTTTTACTCACGGGCATTTTTCAACATGTTATAAAATACGCCGCGACCTAGCTGAGGCCTCGAATACGCGGGGAGTATGAGTCGAGGGCAAGATCTTCTGAACTCGCGGATTAGGTCCCCGCAGTGGGACAGCCCTTATCTTGTCCTGTCCATGTACCTGTCCAAAGGTCTCTTGTACTTTGCAATAGTACCAGCCTCAACGACCTCCTCTGGCAGCCCATTCCATGCACCCACCACCTTTTGTGTGAAAAAGTTACCCCTCTGAAATCATTTCCCCTTCACCTTAAACCTATGTCCTCTGGTCCTCGATTCCCTCACTCTGGGCAAGAGACTATGCATCCACCGCTCTATTCCCCTCATGATCTTATACACCTTTACAATATCACCCCTCATATTCCTTTGTATATAATAGGTATGTTACAAAACTTGCCTTCAGCGGCGCTGCAATTCTGCCACTGGCCGTGTGCGTGATTTTGGCGCCTTTGAGGGGGGGCGGGGTTAAAACGCGGGTTTCTACTACCTTGTCCTGGATTATATTTCGTTGGAGTGCAAGCTTTTGCTGAAGAATCGTTCCGACGGGCGTTCTGTGTATTTTGTTTTAAAATTCGCCTGACAATTTCAGCGCTGGAGTTATTTTAAAATCAGCTTCTAAAGACGTCCATGCCGACAACGGGGACGGATTTCACACACGGGACAGGTAAACGAAAGCCGTTTATTTTATGTATAAAAGTGCTCCTTAAGATGCCTTTAATTCACATTTTAAGTTGTGAAACGGTGATTTTTTTTCCCCGAACGAACCGGCAGTATTTTTCATGCCGATACGGGTTTAAGTTCACTGTAAATGCAACGTTCCAATCGATCGCGTTCCAGAAAAACCCACTCGCAAGATGATTTAAATGGCCATTCATTTACAGGTATTAAACATTAAATTCCTTCCATTTGGCCTATAAATCCATGACAATGAGATTTAAAAATTATGTTATATTGTGAATTCTTGTGTGAATGTTATTTGGACACTTAGGCTTTTTAAAAATGTTAATCTATTCTTAAGAAATTGATGATGTTTAGATCTAGTAATTGAATTTTGTAATTAGCTACAATTAGGTAACTAACTAATTATATGCTTCAATTTCATGTCGTCTAAGTAAGATTGTTTCATATTTGTTTCAGAATGCTTCAATCTATAATAACTGAAAATTTCTTTCAGTTCTCTTAATTTTTAAGAAAGCTATGGGCTTTTGACTGTCCTCGATCACAGCTTTTGTGTTAAGTCAATGAAAAAGCAATAGGGAACAAGATGCTAATTTCCGAGTATGAAAATGGCCATAACATTTTTAATACTGAAGATATGAAAGTGAATTAGGTGTCAAATTAAACTTCTTTTTATGCTTTATCTGATGGGATAAATTACAGACTTGATTTTTAAAATCTCAAAATTTTGTAACATTGCTATATATAACGTTAAAATGACTGATGGATACAGATGGCCTGTAACGTCCTATCTTAATCTGACTGAGCTGCGTGACACCTCTAACGGATGCTGCCAAATATCAACGTTGGAAGTGACTCAGTTAAAATTTCTGGGGAATGAAACGTTGAAGACATGTGTATCAAAATTCAGGAAACCACAATGACTATGGAGGCATGTGGCCTAACAAATCAACTGCCTTTCAAACATGTGATACCAGCCTCAGTCATGAGGATGTCCTGCTGCCTTATTAAAGTTCTCCGCAAAGCTGGCTGTACTCGAGGTGGGCGTGAACTACATGCAATGGTGCAAGACTGCATGCAGTACTACCTGCGCTAATCCACCTTTGCATGCAATGCAAGGACACCAAAAGAGTTCAAATGTCCAAATAAAAAATACTTCAGTTGTCTTTCAATGCTAACCTTCATCCATCAGGGGCATTGAATATAAGAGTCAGGAAGTCATGATGCTCTATAAGACTTTGGTTAGGCCGCAGTTGGAGTGTTGCTTGCAGTTCTGGTCACCCCATGAGAGGAAGCATGTGGAGGTTTTGGAGAGGGTGCAGAAGACGTTTACTAGATCCCTGCCTGGATTAGGAGGCACTAGGTACAAGGAGAGGTTGGACAAACTTGAATTGCTTTCTCCAGAGTGCCAGTGGTTGAGGGGGATACATAAGTTCATAAGTCCGAGGAGAATAATATGGCCATTCGGTCCATCAAGTCTACTCCACCATTCAATCATGGCTGATCTATCATTCCCTCTCAACCCCATTCTCCTGCCTTCGCCCTATAACCCCTGACACCCGCACAAATCAAGAAACCTGATAGATACAGGATAGATCTCTATTAACTGTTGAGAGGTACAGTAGGTAGGGTAATCAATCAGAACCTTTTCCCAGCGTGGGAATGTCACAGACTAGAGGGTGTAACTTTAAGGTAAGAGGGGCAAAGTTCAAAGGAGATGTACGGGGTAATTATTTTTTTTTCACAGATGGTGGTGGGTGCCCGGATCTTGCTGCCAGGGATGGCGGTGGAGGCAGGTATGATAGTGGTGCTTAAGAGTCTTTTAGATGGGCGCACATGCTCTACTCAGGCATGTGCCGTGAGTGATTACTCAGGGTAGGCAGTCAGTCGGCTTTAAAAAAAATTAAACCACGCATGCGCAGATTGTTCTCTCCGTAAAAATAAAAAATAAAAATAATGACAGTAACAATTCAATTTGCCCAAGGCTTCCAAGTCTCCTTTATTCTGAATTACTGAATGGGTGGGGGGGTGAAGGGTGATGGCAGGTGGAGAGATGGTGGGAAAAACGGGAGCAGAGGGAAAAGTTGAACAAGTTGTCATCTAATTGAATGACAACACTTGTTCAAGGGACCAATTGGGGGGAGAGTTCCTTTCACAGCGTGTGGAGAGTCTGTGCCAGGGGTGAAGTTGCGGGGAGGGCAGGAGTGTTGAGAAGGAGGGGGTCGGGGATAATGCCAGTAACTCACTCACTCGCCGCTGCTGCTGCGTTCTGGGCTCCGGGTGCCACCGCATTGTAGCCGGGGATAGAAACAGCTCGGGGAGCTGTGAGCGGCCGCCGGGAGCCAACAGCAGAACAGGCCGCCACTTCAGCGCCTTCTGCCGGCCCGCTCACCTCTGGCAGTGCTCTCCTGTCTGAACACCTCTCACCTGCCGCTCGCTCATGTCAGCGGCTTCCTGCAAATCCTTAAATTCCCACAGCCGAGTAACCTCAACCTCAACCTGACATGAGTGAGGCCAGCGAGCGGCAGGAGAGAGGTTTTTAGACGGAGAGCTGCCAGAGGTGAGCGGGGGTCGGAAAAAGGTGCTGAGGTGGCGGCCGGTTCCGCTGTTCGGCCCGGCGGCCGCTCACAGCCACCCGAGCTACTTCTCCCCCCCCCCGGCCTCAATGCGGTGGCATTGCACGCCACCGTGCAAGAAGCATCGCAAGTGGTATGATCCCGACCCCTCCTTCACAACATTTGTGCCCTCCCCGCAACTTTACCCTGGGCCAGACTCCCCAAACGCTGTGAAAGGAGCTCTCCCCCCACCCCCACACCCCGGGAAATACGGTATTTAAAAACATAAACACAAAATGTACTTACCACATTATCGGTACACGAACTCCATTCTTCTCTCTTTGTTTCCTAACATACACTTAAAATATTGACAATCCATATTTGAAAACCCCGCCAAGAAACCAGTGCTGCGCATGCGCAGTACGCTGCTACGCATGCGCAGTGCTGCAAAGGCAGAATTTCAGCTGCCTTCAGCTCCCCTTGAAATTGACGCTTGAAGCAGCGCTGACGGCACGTGGGCTGCACAGACCTTCAAGGGTTACAAGTGCTGCGGATGAAAGGCACGGAGAATTATGCCTACCTAAGAGATCGATCTCTTAGATAGGCATAATTCTCCCATGCCTTTATTATTTATATTTAGATATTACCATTTTATAATTTTAGTCAGGGTAGGCAGTGCCTACCTTGCCTACTCTGACGGCACGTGCCTGGCTCTACTGAACAAAAAATAAAGACACAGATACAAAGTGCGGGAGTAACTCATCGGAACGGGCAATATCCTTGTTGTTTGTACTATTCTATGTTCAGACAGTGTGTAACTCTGGAAGTTAATAGCAGAATACATTGCAAAAGGTGCTGTTGCCGAGGCAAGTGCAATGAAAGCGAAGGATGCTCTGAAGCTGAAACATAAGTGCACTGGCCTCTGCTGGGCGACAAGTCAAAGAGACAAGACCAGGTTTTGTAAACCAGGAAGAGAATTTTAACTTTGCGGTACCTTGGACCAGAGACCAGATGCAACGACAGCACAGTGACAGGTGGACAGGACCTGGTTCAAAATTGAGGTTGGAGGCAGTCGGAATTTGGATGAGCTCAAGTCTATAAAGCTGGGGTTCCCAACCTTTTTCGTCCCGTTTACCCCTGGCAACTTTAATAGCACATAACAATGTTATTTCACTTATTTATGAACAACTAATGATGAACAGATACCGGTATACCAGAACCAAACACAGTCAATCAATGAGAAAAAATATGTACAAATCCAGAATCAATAAACTTACCCCCTGGGGGTAAATTTACCCCAGGTTGGGAACCCTTGCTATATAGGGTATGAGTGATACAGTATCAGTTTAGTTTATTGTCACGTGTACCGAGGTACAGTGAAAAGCTTTTGTGGCGTGTTATCCAGTCAGCGTAAAGGCAATACATGATTACAATCGAATCATTTACAGTGTGGGGTGGGAGATTTCAACCTTCACGTGGTCCGCCCTGTTTCGACTAATGCAATCAACCCGACGTGCACAATCAAATAAGATCAGATAGAACAAGTTGTCCTACAACTTTAGGCTGTGCAAGCCATACGCAAGAAGATTTACAGTGTACAGGTACATGATAAGGGAATAATGTTTAGTGCCAGGTAAAGCCCGATCAAAGATAGTCCGAGGGTCTCCAAATTGGTAAACAGTAGTTCAGGACTGCTCTCTAGTTGTGGTAGGATGGTTCAGTTGCCTGAAAACAGCTTGGAAGAAACAAGAAGAAGGTGTGCGTTTTCACACTTCTGTACCGTTTGCCTGATGGGAGAGGGGAGAAGACGGAGTGGCCTGGGTGCGACTTGTCCTTGCATCAAACGAGTGGGGGAAAAAAGCTCAGGATTCAGTAAGATTCAGTCCGGTCCATTGTAAGCTTTATATTTGTTTTGCAATATTGATCATGTACATTATAGATTAACGCATGATAGCACCTAGATTTCTTTGCCATTCAACATATACCAACAAATAGAGAGCAGTCCTCAGCTACTATCTTCCTCATTGGAGAACATCGGACTATCTTTGATTGGACTTTATCTTGCACTAAACATTATTCACGTTATTCCCTTTATCCTGTATCTGTACACTGTGGATGGCTCGATTGCAAATATGTATCGTCTTTCCGCTGACTGGGTTAGCACGCAATTAAAGCTTATTACTGTACCTCGGTGTACATGACAATAAACTAAACTCCAACTCACATTTTAGCAATGTCTTCAAATGCAAGACTATAATAAGGAATAAGCAATATTGTCTTTTGAACCTGCTCTCCATTCAATGTCATGGCTCATCTTGTGTTCCAAGTCTAATTTAAGCACCTATAAGCTCCAATTTCCTTGATGCATTAAATTACATTGATCTAAGTTGTCAACACACCTGACTATGCAAGCTGAAAAATGCCGCCACCCCAAGGAAACTTCCTTTGATAAAAATCATGACAAAACCAGGTCTGATGAAGGTCCTGTCCTTAAGTGGCACGGTGGCGCAGTGGCTGTGTTGCTGCCTTACTGCGTCAGGGACCCGGGTTCGATCCTGATTATGGGTGCTGTCTGTATGGAGTTTGTATGTTCTCCCTGTAACCGCGTGGGTTTTCTCCGGGTGCTCTGGTTTCCTCCCACACTCCAAAAACGTGCAGATTTGTAGCTAAATTGGGTTCGGTAAAGTTGTAAATTGTCCCTAGTGTGCAGGATATTGCCATTGGACGGCAGGATCGCTGGCGAACTCGATGGGCTGAGGGGCCTGTTTCCGCGCTGTATCTTTAAAGACTAAAGATACATCACTTATCCATGTTCTCCAGTAATGCTTCTTGATTAGTACAAGTGGCGAGTGGAGTGCCGCAAGGCTCGGTGTTGGGGCCGCAACTGTTTTTCCATATATATTAATGATTTGGAAGAGGGAATTAGGAGCAACACTAGCAAGTTTGCGGATGACACAATGCTGGGTGGCAGTGTGAACTGTGAAGAGGATGTTAGGAGGTTGCAGGGTTACCTGGACAGATTGAGTGAGTGGGCAGATGCGTGGCAGATGCAGTATAATATAGATAAATGTGAGGTTATCCACTTTGGCGGCAAAAACAAGGGGGCAGATTATTATCTCAATGGGGTTAGGTTAGGTAAGGGGGAGGTGCAGCGAGACCTGGGTGTCAATAAAAGTTGGCTTACAGGTACAGCAGGCAGTGAAGAAAGCTAATGGAACGTTGGCGTTCATAACAAGAGGATTCCAGTATAGGAGTAAAGAGGTTCTTCTGCAGTTGTATAGGGCTCTGGTGAGACCACATCTGGAGTATTGTGTACAGTTTGGGTCTAATTTGAGGAAGGACATCCTTGTGATTGAAGCAGTGCAGTGTAGGTTCATGAGATTGATCCCTGGGATGGCGGGACTGTCATATGAGGAAAGATTGAAAAGACTAGGCTTGTATTCACTGGAGTTTAGAAGGATGAGGGGGGTTCTTATAGAAACATATAAAATTATAAAAGGACTGGACAAGCTACATGCAGGAAAAATGTTCCCAATGTTGGGCGGGTCCAGAACCAGGGGCCACAGTCTTAGAATAAAGGGAAGGTCATTTAAGACTGAGGTGAGAAAAAACGTTTTCACCCAGTGAGTTGTAAATTTATGGAATTCCCTGCCACAGAGGGCAGTGGAGGCCAAGTCACTGGATGGATTTAAGAGAGAGTTAGATAGAGCTCTAGGGGCTAGTGGAGTCAAGAGACATGGGGATTAGGCAGGCACGGGTTATTGATAGGGGACGATCAGCCATGATCACAATGAATGGCGGTGCTGGCTCGAAGGGCCAAATGGCCTCCTCCTGCACCTATTTTTTATGTTTCTATGTGTCAGGGGTTATGGGGAGAAGGCAGGAGAATGGGGTTAGATCAGCCATGATTGAATGGCGGAGTAGACTTGGCCTAATTCTACTCGTATTCCTTAAAACGTTATGCTGCCTGACTCGCTGAGTTACTCCAGCACTTTGTGCCTTCCTTCTGGAAAACATGGGGCTCCTTCCACTTCTCAGGGCCCTCAGCAACCTTGGAACCAATGGAAAATGGAGTGGAAGCCTGTTATCCTCAACTACAAGGGCCGATCAAAGATGAAGATAACCACTCGACACAGGAACCCTAACCGACAAGACCACTGTCCAGCAGTTGGGAGCCAAATAATCCCCAGGGGAAGATGACACATGCCTGAGAACACAGACTGAAGTGTCTAATTGTGCTTGTGCTTGTGCTTGTGCCAGAACATAACGAGATTTTAATAAACATATTCCACAAGAGAAATGGAAAATAACAAATCTGTTATCAAGCACAGCCAAAGAAAGTCATATCAGTCAAACTTTCAATGGAGAAGACGTCTGACTGGGTGTAGTAATTTAAGAATGTTTTTGCGCAGTTCTCTCGGAAGACAGGTTATTGATTGACTCCTGCAGGAATCTACTCGGGGAGTTGCACTTCACATTCCATATAGTAGAGGGAGATGACATAATGTTATTTAATTCGTAAAACGACATTGAGATCTGTGCAGACGCCAGAACCAGGATAAGAGACGATTTAGCAGCGAGACGAATGCTGTGAACTATTGGAATTCTCTGCCGTAGAAGGCTGTGAGAGCTTCGGTTACATTCAAGACTGAGGTTATGGGGTGTGATGACAGCATTGTTGAGGATGAAGATCAATGGGCTCAAGGCCATGTGCACTACTTGTAAAATTGTAGTGTGTTGGAAGGAACTGCAGATGCTGGTTTGCACTGTAGACACAAAATGCTGGAGTAACTCAGCAGGACAGGCAGCATCTCTGGAGAGAAGAAATGGGTGACGCTTCGGGTCGAGACCCTTCTTCAGATCCTGAAGAGTTTCAAGAAGGGTCTCGACCCGAAACGTCACCCATTCCTTCTCTCCAGAGGTACTGCCTGTCCGGCTGAGTTACTCCAGCATTTTGTGTCTATCTACTTGTGTTTCTAGCATTGGAACAAAAGTGGGGAGGATAAGGCGTGGTTTGCAACGTGATACCAGAAATATGAGGCTATCAGAAAGAAATGAACTGGCTTGATCTCTTTAGATAAGGATGCTGACTGATTGAATGGAGGTGTTTAAAACTGCATGTTTAGCTAGATACAGCATGGAAACAGCCCCTTCAAACCATCGAGTCCACGGTGACCATCGATCCCTCGATCACACGAGTTTTATGTTATCCCACTTTCTCATCCCTTCCCTGCACACTCGGGACAATTTACAGAGGCTAATAAACCTGCAAATCCACACGTCTTTGAGGAAACCAGAGCACCCGGAGGAAACTCACGTGGTCACAGGGAGAACGTGCAAACAATGGATGCAGACAGCATGAGGTCAGGATCGAACTGGGGTTTCTGGCGCTACAAGGCAGCAACTTCTACCAGTTTACTTTATGTTTGGTTGTGCCACCGTTGCAGCACCACTGTGCTGTCCTTAAAGGGCCTGTCCCACTTTGCGATTTTTTTCGGCAACTGCGAACGTCAACGACTGCCGCCCGTAGTCGCCCTAAAAACCGTCAAGTTGTACGACACTCAGCGTCACCGTCACGTCAAGCTACGCCACTCCGTGTCACCCGCCTTCACAACACAAGAAGGTTACACCGAAGTATAATAATCACATTGGAAATGAACTTATCGACAATAAATCTAAGGACCAATAACTTTTTAAGAAATAAATTGTTTATTTAACGTCAGCGTTACCGGCCGTCACCCACCGGACAACATACGTCAGCGTGTGACAGGACACATGACATGATAAGACACCCAGATGTCGCCTGAAGATTTTGAACATTCCAAAATCCAGGGGCGGCAGGGAGACACCGCGCCTCACTACATGCGTCACCCCGCGTCACGCCCCGACCACGCCGCGACAACCTTTTTTCAGGCTGTCGCCGAAAATGTCGCCTAAGTGGGACAGGCCCTTTAGTGTAAGGAACAATTCACACCTCTGCTATCTTTATCTCCTTATCTTACATCTTTTGTCTTTTCACCTCTGGACTTTGTTCAACCATCCACCTATTAAAAAAAAAACTCACCTATATCCACCTATCACTTGCCAGGCTCTGCCTGTCTTCTACTCTCTTCCACCTGTCTTCCCTTCCCCACCACAATCAGTCTGATGAAATGGCACCTATTCATGTTCTCCAGATGCTGCCTGACCCGCTGACTTATGCCAGCATGTTATTTTTTTAAATATATATACAATGTACATTTGAATTTAATTAATATTATGGGAGTTCTCTTGCATGTAGAGGTGTCCATAAGTAACCTGGCTTGTAGAAAGTGTGTACATGGGTCAGCACGGTGGAGCAGCAGTAGAGTTGCTAACTTAAAGTGCCAGAGACCCGGGTTCAATCCTGACTACGGCTGCTGTCTGTATGGAGTTTGCACGTTCTCCACGTGACTGCGTGGGTTTTCCACGGGAGCACTGGTTCCCTCCCACACTCCAAAGACTTGCAGGTTTGTGGGTTAATTTGGCTTCGGTAAAAATTGTATATTGTCCCTAGTGTGTAGAATAGTGCTAGTGTACGGGGATCGCTGGTCGGGGGCCGAAGGACCAGTTTCCGTGGCGTATCTCTAAACTAAACATGAATTACAACCTTCAGAGATGAGAATAAGGCTAACTTAGCACTAGTGACACCTAGAGGAAGGATGAAGAATGCAGGCACAAGGAACTGCAGATGCTGGAATCTTGAGCAAAACATAGTGCTGGAGGATCGACACAAAAAGCTGGAGTAACTCAGCGGACCAGGCAGCATCTCTGGAGAGAAGGAATGGGTGACGTTTCGGGTCAAGACCCTTCTTCAGACTGGTTGGGGATAAGGGAAACGAGAGATATAGCCGGTGATGTGGAGAGATAAAGAACAATGAAAGAATGATATGCAAAAAAAGTAACGATGATAAAGGAAACAGGCCACTGTCAGCTGTTTGTTGGGTGAAAACGAGAAGCTAGTGTGACTTGGGTGGGGGAGGGACAGAGAGGGAATTCCGGGGCTACCTGAAGTGAGAGAAATCAATATTCATACCACTGAGCTGTAAGCTGCCCAAGCGAAATATGAGATGCTGTTCCTCCAACAGTGCTGGAGGAACTCAGTGGGTCAGACAGCATCTGTGGAGGGAATGGACAGGTGATGTTTCGGGTTGGGACACTTCTTCTGACTGATCTGAAGAAGGGTCCCGACCTGTAAAGGTCTCGGTCCAGTTCCTCCGCAGGTGCTGCCTGACTCCCCTGAGTTACACCAGCACTTTGGACAAAGAATGCTGATCATAGCACTTGATGTAACACAAGCAGGATTAACAAACTCATCAGGAAGGCTGGCTCCGTCCTGGGGGCTGTTGGATTCACGGGAGGTGGTCTTGGAGGGGAGGATGCTCCTCAAACTGCGGAGCATCTTGGACAATACAGCTCACGCCCTCCATGACACACTGGTCAACCCGAGGAGCACCTTCAGCAACAGACTGGTTCCACCAAGATGCAATACAGAACGCCACAGTGGCTATCAAGCCACTTCCATGTGGCTATCAAGCTGTACAACTCTCCCCCCTTCTGTCATGGGGTCGATTGACTCTCCCCCCCCTCCCCCCGTCCCTGTCCCCAAATCTTTGCACATCCCCAATCCTTTTCACTCGTCACTTTAATTTCATGTTTCATGTATCTTGTGTTTTATGACTGTTGGCAAACCAATTTCTCCTGGGATAAATAAATAAAGTTCTATCATATCGTATCGTAAAAAAATTCCCATGTTTAAAGGAAACCACTATATTTTACCAGTTCTATCCAGGAGTTAATGCTGATGGTGACAGGATCCAAGGATTCCACATAGTGCCACCAATGACTGGGGACAAACAGGACCTATGAGGAGAAAGAAGAGATAATGCAAGATGAACTAAATCCACTGTGAGAAATATCTGTGCATTGTTTCTATAAGACAGAGGATCAAAATTCAGTCCATAATTACTTCACTGATTACAAACTCGTGGTATTGTTTAATAATCAATCAATAGTAAAGGCGGTGGCGTAGCGGTAGAACTGCTGCCCTACAGTGGGGTTTGATCCTGACTACGGGCGCTGTCTGTACGGAGATTGTACGTTCTCCCTGTGACCGTGTGGGTTTTTCTCCGCGACCTCCGGTTTCCTCCCTCACTACCAAGACGTGCGGGTTTGTAGGTTAATTAGCTTCTGTAAATTGTCCATAGTATGTAGGATAGTGCTAGTGTATGAAGTGATCGCTGGTCGGTGCGGACTAGGTGGGCCGAAGAGCCCGTTTTCACACTGTACCTCTCAAGTCTAAAGTGAAGCCAAAAGTCTAAAAATATATCTTCCTCTGCATACCCTTAGTCCCATGTTCCCCTCCCCTCTGTCTTACTGCTCTATTTTGTTTTGTTTATTCCTGACTCTCAATTGTAAAGCGACTTTGAGTCCTGAAAAGCGCTATATAAATAAAATCTATTATTATTATTATTATTATTACTTGAGACCGAACAAATCGTCACCGAAAACTGGATCTCTGATATTGGCCTGGATGCTTCTGGATTGACCATCAACCTTAACGTTAAATCTGAAGTAGGGTCTCGACCCGAAAAGCCACTCATTCCTTCTCTGCAGAGATGCTGCCTGTCCTGTTGAGTTTCTCCAGCTTTTTGTGTCTATCTTTGACCATGAACATGTTGTGCTATCTTCTGCCCTGTTGACTTTCTTTGGATCATGATGTAAATTGTATTCCATTAAATAATCAAGTACTGGATTATTTAATTGCATGAACAGATTAAAAACATTTTTTTCCCCAATTAGTGCCTTGCATTTTCGGAAATCCCAGAACTCCAAACTACACACAACTAAACAAGGAAGGCAAGATTTTGCTTCCAAATATTCAGTAAAGTAAGGCAAATTATCTTGGAATCTTTATCCTTTTTAAATAGCAGCCATCTGTTATATGCTCTCACTGCCTCAGCAAAATATTCTGCCAAAAAAATAATCCATGTCACAAATGAGCAAATAGGCTGAATTTACACCAAGATGCTTCACCATACCTGGTACCCATCCAAAACATCTAAACTCCTTACACCCTCCAGGTGCTGGTTTAAGTAAGTAAGTAAGTTTATTGGCCAAGTATTCACATACAAGGAATTTGCCTTGGTGCTCCACCCACAAGTAACAACATGACATATTGTGACAGTTACGAATGACTCAGAAAACACTAAACATTAATAAAAATAAGACATTCATGATAAAACACCATTGATCAAGCATGTGAACCAACAAAATACCAGATCAAAGGGAGGCTATAAATTTTTGACTGTTGAGTAGAGCAGCTACTCGTGGATAAAAACTGTTTTTATGTCTGGCTGTGGCAGCTTTGACAATCTGGAGTCGCCTTCCAGAGGGAAGTGATTCAAAGAGTTTGTGGCCAGGGTGAGAGGGGTAAGAGATGATTTTGCCCGCTCGCTTCCTGGCCCTTGCAGTGTACAGTTCATCAATGGAGGGAAGGTTGCAGCCAATAACCTTCTCTGCTGATCGGACGATTCGCTGCAGCCTTCAGGTGTCGTGCTTGGTGGCTGAGCCAAACCAGACCATGATGGAGAAGGTGAGAACAGACTCTACGATGACCGTGTAGAATTGGACCATCATTGCCTGTGGCAGATTGTGCTTCCGCAGCTGCCGCAGGAAGTACATCCTCTGTTGTGCCTTTTTGACTGTGGAGTCGATGGTAGCCCCCCACTTAAGGTCCTTGGAGATGATGGTTCCCAGGAACCAGTTTACACAAAAGTACTGTCATTTAGACAGGTACAATTAATAGGACATGTTTAGAGGGATATGGGCAAAACACAGGCAGGTAGTGTAGATGGGACCTGTAGGCCGGTGGTGTGGGCAAGTTGAGCCGAAGGGCCTGTTTCCATGCTGTAAGACTCTATGACTGTAACTCAGTGGGTCAGGCAGCATCTCTGGAGAACATGGACAGGTTCTAAGGTAGACACAACATGCTGCAGTAACTCAGCGGGTGAGGCAGCATCTATGAAGAGAAGGAATGGGTGACATTTCGGGTTGAGACCCTTCTTCAGACTGATGTCGGGGTTGGGGGCGGGACAAAGATAGAAAGTAGGCGGAGACAGTAGAACTAGTTGGAGAACTGGGAAGGGGGAGGGGATGGAGAGAGAAAGCAAGGGCTTTCTGAAGTTAGAGAAGTCAACGTTCATACCGCTGGGGTGTAAACTACACAAGCGAAATATGAGGTGCTGTTCCTCCAATTTGCGCTAGGCCTCACTCTGACAATGGAGGAGGGTCAGGACAGAAAGGTCAGATTGGGAATGGGAGCATTTGTGTCTACCTTCGATTTTATCCAGCATCTGCAGTTCTTTCTTATACATGGACAGGTTCTATGCATGTTTTTACGAGATGCTGCCTGACCCGCTGAGTTACTCCTGTTATTTCGTGCTTCTCTTCAGATGAGCACCATATCTACATGGGAATGCATATGGCACCGCAGATTAAAGTCTCATCTGTGAGGTGGCAACCACCAGCACTGCAATAATTCCCCACTACAGGACTAGGGATATGAAGAAGAGAACTTTCACCAAGAATGTGTTTACAGTAGGGCATTCACTGCCTGAAGGATTACTGCGTGCAGGAACTCGCACAAGACTTAAAAAGTAGCAGGCACTGGAACTCCCAAGATATAAAGTATTACTCCCTCCTTCTCTTCTCCATCTGCTCTCCTCTCCCAACAGGCGAGAGATACAGAAGTGTGGGAACGCACACCTCCAGATTCATGGACAGTTTCTTCCCAGCTGTTATCAGGCAACTAAATCATCCTATCACTAATAACCCTGTCCCACGGTACAAGTTCATTCCAAGAGCTCTCCCGATCAAACTCGTGGTAAGCACGGAGAATGAACGTAGCGGGTACGTCGGAGCTCGGGGACGTCTCTTAGCGCTAACGGCAGGTACTCGGGAAGACTCGCTAACGGCAGGTAAGCACGGGAAGACTCGTGAAGATTTTTCAACATGATGAAAAATGTCCACGAGAGCCCCGAGTACCGACGAGTGGCCATTACCGTAAATCTCCGAGTTCGAATCAGGGCAAACTCGGGAGAACTCTTGGAATGAACTCGTACCGTAGGACAGGCCTTTAACTAGAGCAGTCCCGACCTCCCGTCTACCTCATTGTAGATCTTCAGACTATCTTTAATTGGACTTTACTGAACTTTATCTTGCATTATACGTTATTCCCTTAATCTGTATCTTGACACTGTGGACGGCTCGATTGTAATCATGTATAATCTTTCTGCTGACTGGATAGCATGCAACAAAATGCTTTCCACTTGTACCTAGGTACACGTGACAATAAACTAAACTACAGTGCTGATAAATGGGATTATCATAAATGGGGTCTGAAGAAAGGTCTTGACCCGAAACGTCACCCATTCCTTCTCTCCAGAGATGCTGCCTGCACTGAGTTACTCCAGCATTTTGTGTCTATCTTCACTGTACATATGGGTACACGATGGGAGGCATGACGAGGGTTTGTTTCTGTGCTGGACAACTCTATTCTGCAGTTCTCTGGAGCATGACTTTAATCAATAACCTTCTGACTCGGAGCTGAGCGAGCAACCAGCCGACTGAACGATAGCTGGTCAGGGTGGCCAGTGAGTGACTACAACTGCAAATGAAAACTACTCAGCTGCTGTGTTTTTGCACCGCTAGACATTCCCATGGCTAAAGTGACGGCAGTTCAGTGTGATCGCTAAGACTGCAGATATTGTTTTCTGGGCACAGCTCCGAGCTTCCACACTGTAAATGAGCTGATTACTGGGTTAACAGATGTAATTACTTAGGAGCAACTGAAATATAGCTGGTGACAGCGTTGTCACAAATACTAATTACTAAGTGGCGTTGCTCTTCAAATTGTTATTTTTCTTTTGGCCCATCTGAGCATTGAGCTTTGACAGCTGCGATCAAGAGAGAAAAGATGCCCGAAACACAAAAGATACAGATCTGTGAAAGAGATATGTCGAGGTGGAGGTGGGATTGTGGGGGAAAGGAGAAGAATGCAAATGACACAGTAAGAACAATTTAAATGAAAAATCAAATGCAAAAATGCCAATCATAGCAGCACGACAATTGCTCCAAAGATAAATGCAGTGCTTCTACGAGATTAAAAAAAAAAATAAGCTGAATAATTTAACATCTAAGAGTCATAAAATTAGTCCATATTTAGTTTAGTTTAGAAATATAGCGCAAGAAACAGGCCCTTTGGCCCACCGAGTCGGCACCGGCCAGCGATCCCCGTACGCTGCTAGCATTATCCAACACTCTCGGGGCAAATTACAATTTTTACTGAAGCTGATTAACCTACACATCTGTACATCTGCGGAGTGTGGGAGGAAACCAGAGCACCCTGATAAAACCCACGGCGTCACAGGGAGAACGTACAAATGCCGTACAGACAGCACCCATAGTCAGGATTGAACACGGGTCTCTGGCGTCGTAAGGCAGCATCTCTACCGTTGCATCACCGTTCTGCCATGTGTTGGGTATCTCCCAGGTTTCTTGGTTAGAAAGGGTTGGACTGGGGAAGGCAGGAGAAAGGGGCTGAGAGGGCAAAATAGATCACCCATGATCAAATGAGGAAGGAGGTTCTCCAACATGACTTCAGAGAGTTGGGAAGAAGACTGAAATGCCGGACTTCTAGGGTCATTCTACTAGATTGCTTCCAGTACCACGTGCTAGTGAGGACAGGAACAGGGAGATAGGGGATCTGAATGTGTGGATGAGGGGCTGGAGCAGGGAGCAAGGATTTAGATTTATAGACCGCTGGGATCTCTTCTTTGGTAGGGGTGACCTGTACAAAAGAGAAGGGTTACACCTTAACTGGAGGGGGACCGACATTCTGGCAGGCAGGTTTGCTAGGGCTACACGTGTGGGTTTAAACTAAATAGTGGGGGGGAGGGATTGACAAATTGGGAGTATAAAGATGGAGTTGAAGGGGAAGTGGCTACAGGAAAAATTACAAAAGATTCTCGAATTAATGGGAAGGAAAGCTTGTGAATGGACAACAGAGTAAGGTCAGGACAAATTGCGAGGGGGGAAGTGAATACGGAGGTCAATGTACTGTATATGAATGCGCGAAGTATAAGGAATAAAGTGGACGAGCTTGAGGCTCAGTTAGAAACTGGCAAGTATGATGTTGTGGGAATTACTGAGATGGCACATGGTGTTGGATAGACTGAAGGGACTGAAGGCTGATAAATCCCCAGGGCCTGATGGTACGAAGAAAAGATGAGGTAAGAAGGTAAGCTAGCCAAGAATATAAAGGAGGATAGTAAAAGCTTCTTTAGATATGTGAAGAAGAAAAAATTAGTTAAGACCAAAGTTGGACCCTTGAAGATTGAAAAAGGTGAAATTATAATGGGGAACAAGGAAATAGCAGATGAGTTAAATAGATAATAATAACTTTGGATCCGTCTTCACTAAGGAGGACACAAACAATCTTCCTGATATAACAGTGGCCAGAGGATCTGGGGTGACAGAGGAACTGAAGGAAATCCACATTAGGCAGGAAATGGTTTTGGGTAGACTGATGGGACTGAAGGCTGATAAATCCCCAGAGCCTGATGGTTTGCATCCCAGGGTACTTAAGGAAGTGGCTCTAGAAATCGTGGATAATTTTCCAATGTTCTATAGACTCAGGATCAGTAGATTGGAGGGTAGCTAATGAAATCTCACTTTTTCAGAAAGGCGGGAGAGAGAAACAGGGAATTATAGACCAGTTAGCCTGACATCGGTGGTGGGGAAGATGCTGGAGTCAATTATAAAAGATGAGATAGCTGCACATTTGGATAGCAGTAACAGGATCGGTCCGAGTCAGCATGGATTTACGAAGGGGAAATCATGCTTGACTAATCTTCTGGAATTTTTTGAAGATGTAACTAGAAAAATGGACAAGGGAGAGCCAGTGGATGTAGTGTACCTGGACTTTCAGAAAGCATTTGATAAGGTCCCACATAGGAGATTAGTGGGCAAAATTAGGGCACATGGTATTGGAGGTAGAATGCTGACGGATAGAGAAGTGGTTGGCTGACAGGAAACAAAGAGTAGGGATTAACGGTCCCTTTCAGAATGGCAGGCAGTGACTAGTGGGGTACCGCAAGGCTCGGTGTTGGGACCGCAGCTATTTACAATATACATCAATGATTTGGATGAAGGGATTCAAAGTAACATCAGCAAATTTGCAGATGACACAAAGCTGGGTGGCAGTGTGAACTGTGAGGAGGATGCTATGAGAATGCAGGGTGACTTGGACAGGTTGGGGGAGTGGGCAGATGCATGGCAAATGAAGTTTAATGCGGATAAATGTGAGGTTATCCACTTTGGTAGCAAAAACAGGAAGGCAGATTACTATCTAAATGGCGTCAAGTTGGGAAAAGGGGAAGTACAACGGGATCTGGGGGTCCTTGTACATCAGTTTATGAAAGTAAGCATGCAGGTACAGCAGGCAGTGAAGAAAGCGAATGGCATGTTGGCCTTTATAACAAGAGGAATCGAATATAGGAGCAAAGAGGTCCTTCTGCAGTTGTATAGAGCCCTAGTGAGACTACACCTGGAGTATTGTGTGCAGTTTTGGTCCCTAATTTGAGGAAGGACATTCTTGATATTGAGGGAGTGCAGCGTAAGGTTTACAAGGTTACTTCCCGGGATGGCGGGACTGTCATATGCTGAGAGAATGGAGCAGCTGGGCTTGTACACTCTGGAGTTTAGAAGGATGAGAGGGAATCTCATTGAAACATATAAGATTATTAAGGGCTTGGACACACTAGAGGCAGGAAACATGTTCCCGATGTTGGGGGAGTCCAGAACCAGGGGCCACATTTTGAGAATAAGGAGTAGGCCATTTGGAACGGAGACAAGGAAACACTTTTTCTCACAGAGAGTGGTGAGTCTGTGGAATTCTCTGCCTCAGAGGGCTGTGGAGGCAGGTTCTCTGGATACTTTCAAGAGAGAGCTAGATAGGGCTCTTAAAAATAGCGGAGTCAGGGGATATGGGGAGAAGGCAGGAACGGGGTACTGATTGGGGATGATCAGCCATGATCACATTGAATGGTGGTGCTGGCTTGAAGGGCCAAATGGCTTACTCCTGCACCTATTGTCTATTGTCTATCAAATGGTGGTACAGGGCCCAATGGCCCAATTCTGCACCTATGTCTTATGAACATGACTTTCAGCTCCACTTCAGAAACTAGGTTGACACTTAAAGTACAGCGTTGAGTGCGACACTCTCAGAAATGACGCCTTTTGTTTTAAAACAATAAACAATGTCCTTTTCTCAATAAATTAAATAAAAAACCATGGCACAATTTTAGAAAGCAAGCTCTCAAGTGCCCCTCTATTTAGAACATTATACCCTGGGTCTGTAATTGAGACATTGCAAATTTACTGTGCACAAGCCAGATTTTTTTAGTTTAGTTTAGAGAAACAGCGCGGAAATAGACCCTTCGGCCTACCGGGTCCGCGCTGACCAGCGATCCCCGCATATTAACACTATCCTACACACACTAGCGACAATTTTTTACATTTACCAAGCCAATTAACCTACAAACCTGTGCATCTTTGGAGTGTGGGAGGAAACTGAAAATCTCAGAGAAAGCCCACGCAGGTCACGGGGAGAACGTACAAACTCCGTACAGACAGCACCCGTGGTCCGGATCGAACCCGGGTCTCCGCCGCTGCTTTTGCTGTCGTGCAGCAACTCTACCGCTTTGCCACCGTGCCGCCAAATTGTACATTATAAATGAGGGTAACATTTTTAAAAGTACCGAGTTAGATAGGGCACCATATAAATTCTTCAATGAACTTAGTTGCAGAGGGTTGTGGACGCCGCTCAGTCCATCACGCAACCCAACCTCCCTTCCACTGTCTCCATCTATACTTCACATCGCCTTGGCAAGGCCAGCAGCAGAATCAAGGACCAGTCTCACTCCATTCATGCCCTCCTATCCCCTCTCCCATCAGGCAGGTGGTACAGAAGTTTGAAAACACATATCTCCAGATTCAGGGACAGTTTCTTGGTCACCCACATGGTTGGGATCTCTGCAACAGACTTCAGTTGCTTTATAGGTGCCAATAGAAAGGTTTGAACCCTGAACAGGTTGCTTTGAAAGGTGTTCAAGAATTTAGAAGGATGAGAGGCGATCTTATTGAAACATATAAGATTATGAAGGGTTTGGACACGATAGAGGCAGGAAACATGTTCCCGATGTTGGGGGAGTCCAGAACCAGGGCCACAGTTTAAGAAATAAGGGGTAAGCCATTTAGAACGGAGATGAGGAAACACTTTTTCAAACAGAGAGTTGTGAGTCTGTGGAATTCTCTGCCTTTAGCGGGCGGTGGAGGCCGGATCTCTGGATACTTTCAATAGAGAGCTAGATAGGGTTGTAAAAGATAGTGGAGTCAGGAGATATGGGGAGAAGGCAGGAACGGGGTACTGATTGTGGATGATCAGCCATGATCCCATTGAATGGCGGTGCTGGCTCGAAGGGCCTACTCCTGAACCTATTGTCTATATTGTTTTGATTTGGTCCAGTGGGTTAACTGTAACCTTCGTTTAGTTTCGTTATCACCCGTACACAGGTTCTACCCACCACGGACAATTTACAGAAGCCAATTAACCTGCAAACCTGGACGTTTTTGGAATGTGGCAGGAAATTGGAGCACCCGGAGAAAAACCCACGCAGCCACGAGAAGAACGTATAAACTCTGCACGGATAGCACCTGTAGTCAGGATTGAACCTGGGTCTCTGACGCTGTAAGGCAGTGGCTCTACCGCTGCGTCACTGTGCCCCCTCTTTCTAGACATCTTTAATAGTAACATCATAAGATGCGATGTATAGGAAGGAACTGCAGATGCTGGTTTAAACTGAATATAGACACAAAATGCTGGAGAAAACTCAGCGGGTCAGAGAGCATCTCTGGAAAAAAGGAATTGGCGACGTTTCGGCTCGAGACCCTTTTTTCAGACTGAGAGTCAGTGGAAAGAGAAACAAGAGATATAGCTCTGCTGGCCTGCATGACTATGCTCTCTACTTTGCTCTCTACTTACATACACATTAGCAAATAACGTCACCGAGACAGATAGCAGCATCATTCTATGAAACTCACAATTCACGGGATCCCCAGTTTACCAACCTCCACAGATGCTGTCTGACGTGCTTAGTTCCTCCAGCACTTTGTGTTTTTCATTGGACAAGGCTGCCATCGAAGCACCACCTGGTGGAATAGGCATTTTTCAAGCTAGTCATATTAATAATAATAATATAATAATTAATGGTATTCGTTAATGACTGGATGCAGTATAATTTCCATTAGCTTAATTTAGGTATGTTACAAAACTTACCTTCAGCCGCGCTGTAATTCTGCCACTGGCCGTGTGAGCGATTTTGGCGCCTTTAAGGGGGGCGGGGTTAAAAAGCGGTTTCTCCTCCCTTGTCCTGGGAATATTTTATTGGAGTACAAGCCTTGGCTGACAAAATCGTTCCTACCGGCGTTTTATGAATTTTTTATTTTTATTAAATCGTCAATGTCAGCGCTACAGTCATTTTAAAAGCAGCTCCTGAAGCGTCAACGCCGATAACGGGGACGGATTTCACACACGGGACAGGTAAACGAAAGTGCTTTCTTTAAATGTATAAAAGTGCTTCTTAAGAAGCCTTTAATTCACATTTTGTCATGCGACACGGTGATTTTATTCCCCGAATTAACGGCAGTATTTTTCATGCCAATACGGGGTTAAATTCACCGCAAATCAACGTTCCAAAAGATCGCGTTCCAGTAATCCTCACTCGCAAGATGAATTAAATCCCCATTAATTTACAGGTATTAAACATTCAATTCCTTCCATTTGGCCTGTAAATTCATGAAAATTAGATTTAAAAATTATGTTATATTGTGAATTATTGTGTGAATGTTATTTGGACACTTAGGCTATTTAAAAATGTTAATCTATTCTTAAGAAATTGATAGGTTTAGATCTAGTAATTGAATTTTGTAATTAGCTACAATTAGGTAACTAACTAATTATATGCTTTACTTTCATGTCTTCGAAGTAAGATTGTTTCATATTTGTTTCAGAATGCTTCAATCTATAATACCTGAAAATTTCTTTCAGTTATCATAATTTTTAAGAAAGTTATGGGCTTTTAACTGTCCTCGATCACAGCTTTTGTGTTAAGTCAATGGAAAAGCAATAGGGAACTAGATGCTAATTTCTGAGTATGATAATGGCCATAACTTTTTAATACTGAAGATATGAAAGTGAATTAAGTGTCAAATTAAACTTCTTTTTATGCTTTATCTGATGGGATAAATTGCAGACTTTATTTTTAAAATCTCAAAATTTTGTAACATTGCTACTTAATTAGGGATAATTAGGTGGATGGATTGGACAAGGATAGGATGGATAAGGCAGCACGGTGGCGGAGTGGTAGATTTGCCGCCAGAGGCCCGTGTTCGATCCTGACCACGGGTGCTCTCTGTACGGAGTATGAACGTTCTCCCCGTGACCAGGGCCGGATTTACGTATAAGCTGGACAAGCTTAAGCTTAGGGCCTCGAGATCCAGGGGGGGCCTTGCAGAGCCGGATTTACCACTAGGCTTCATAGGCTGAAGCCTAGGGCCTCGAAATCTAGGGGGCCTCCGGCCAAGGCAGGACACCTGCCGTTCAACTCTGGGCGGGCCCCCCTCTCTCTATCTCTCTCTCTCTCTCCATCTCCCCCCGCCATCCGTATCCGGGCCGCAGGGCTCTGCTCTCCGTTCACTCCTCATCTGCCAGCACGGCAGGCCGCCTTGCACATGCGCATGGCTACGGCCAGCACGTCCTCCCCCTGCACAAGCGCACAACCACGGCCCGCACATCATCGGCCGCCCTGCGCATGCGCACTGCCACGGCAACTGATCGGCGCTGGGCACTTTCTCCCTCGAATTGAACTCTCCCAATTCTGCTAGCCCTCCCCTTCATCAGCCATCTGGTTGTCTCCTCCCCTCCCCCAGCCCTCGGGCTCCTCCTCCGCCTTTTTTACTTTCTTCTCCCCACCCCCTATCAGTCTGAAGAAGGATTTCGGCCCGAAACGTTACCTATTTCCTTCGCTCCATAGATGCTGCTGCACCGCTGAGTTTCTCCAGCATTTTTGTGTACCTTCGATTTTCCAGCATCTGCAGTTCCTTCTTTAACACTTTCTCCCTCGCTTTGAATTGTGGGAGATTTGGCCGCCATTGCTATCCGGTCGCTGCCTCGCTGCAACCACTGAAAACCAACGCAGAATCACTCCCTGACCCTGGATCAGGAGTAACTCCCTGGAGTAACTCTTGCTTCTGATTTCTTGGTCCTCCATAAATATTCTAAATGGAATTTAAACTGAAGGTGGGAGAGGGCTGAACAATAACAGCCTATTGCATTTTATCTGTTTATTTATTGTGTATATATATGGTCTATGGTATATAAACACACTGAACTTTTTATCTCCTGTTCTGTATTATGTTCACATATTCTGTTGTGCTGCAGCAAGCAAGAATTTCATTGTCCTATCTGGGACAAATGACAATAAAACTCTCTTGACACGACTTGGACTTAAGCAAAAAAGGGTTCTTGGGGAAAAAAGAGGTACCTTAAATTTAGTTGCGTCTGGTTGGGTAACTATGGTAGGGTGAAGACTATTCCATGCTTTAATTGTGCGGGGGAACTCCATGGAGCAGCCAGCAACTCAGCATAGAAGAAATTGGGTGACGTTTCGGGTAGAGACCCTTCTTTAGACTCCCTCTAGTTTTAGTGTCTTTAGTTTAATCAAAAAATACAGCGTGGAAACAGGACCTTCAGCCCACCAAGTCCACGCCGACCACTGATTACCCGTACACTAGTTCTTTCCCACACATTAGCGGAGTAAGTCAAGTCAAGAGTTTATTCTCTCACGTCCCAGTTAGAACAATGAAATCAGTACTTGCAGCAGCACAACAGAATATGTAAACATAGTACTCTGTAAACAATGTTATAAACGAGAAAACAAAATGGTGTATATTTATATATGAATACATAACTATATAATCTATCTATCTATCTATCTATCTATCTATTATTAAAACGTTCTCTGTGTGTGTGTGTGTGTGTGTGCGCGCGCGCGCGTGTGTGTGTGTGGCGTTCCATTTTCAGACTTTTTTTCAGATTAGATTTTCTGGCCTTTGATTCTTTGATCAGCCAAAACCACACTAGCGATTTCGCTTTTACATTCGCAAATACACTCCTCTTTACCGTTAGACATTTTTATGTACACATTTTAAAATAAAATCCTCCCCCCCCCCCCCCGACACCTTTAAAAATCTAAACGGGACTCACGAGCTGCTGACATCACAATCCCACATTCCGACCAATCGAAGCGGCTTCTCTCTCTCCCTTCATTTGGCAGCCCGGCTCTCCTCCCTCCCCCCCTCCTCCAACTACGCTCGCACCGCGCCACCCGCAGCTCGATTCGCCCACCGGCCCGTTCCAACCCCCCCTCCCCCCCTCCCTCCCCCCGTTCTCAAAATGCTCTGCAGATCGGGAGAAGAGATAACTCTTTGGCTCTCTGACTTCTCCCTGTTCTGTGTTCCTCTCTCTGAATGGGCAAGATCCTGGGGAGGGGGAGTGGGGGGTTTGAGGGAGAGGAGAGGAGAGGAGGGAGAGGGGGGAATGGGGGAGGTGAGGAGGGAGAGTGTGGGAATAGAGGGAGAGGAGTGGGGGTGATAGGGAGTGGGGAATAGATGGACTGCCCCCACCCCTCCCCCTCCCCCTCCCTCCCCACTCTACCCCATCACCCTCCCTCCCCACTCTCCCCTACCCCCTCCTCCTCCTTCCCCACTCTTCCCCCTCCTCTCCCTTCCTCCACACTTTTCCCTCTCTCCCCTACCCCATCTCCCTCCAGCCCTCCCTCCTCCCCTCCCCTACCCCCTTCCCTCCACCCCATCCCCTCCCCCCCGCCTCATTCCCCCACCTCACCCCCTCCCTCCCCCCCTTCCCTCCCCCTTCCCCCTCCCCCCCTTCCCTCCCCCCCCTCTCAGTCTCCCCTCCCCTCTCTCTCTCCTCCCATCTCTCTCACCCCACCCTCCCCCCTCACCCACTCTCCCTCCCCCTCCACCCCCTCTCCCTCTGTCTCTTGCCCTTCTGTCTCTGCCCCCTTCTCTTTCTCTCCCCATTCTCTCTCTGCTCTCTCTCTCTCCCCCCTCTCTCTGTGGAAGGAAACAACACCCGGAGAAAACCCATGCAATCAAAGGGAAAAGGAGCAAACTCCATACAGACAGCACCCATATTCAGGATCAATTCCGGGTCTCTGGCACTTTTGGGCAGCTACTTTATGGCCAATGTACAGCCCCATAGTCTTGAACTTAATTAAAACGACAAGTGTAGCATTTCCTGCGGTTGCAAGGGAAAGTGCCAGGAGAGGGGGAGGTTTGGGTGGGAAGGGACGAATTGACCAGGGAGCTATGGAGGGAGCGATCTCTCCGGAAAGCCAACAGGGGAGGAGATGGGAAGATGTGGCCAGTGGTGGGATCCCATTGGTAGACAAAAAAGCTGGAGAAAATCAGTGGGTAAGGCAGCATCTGTGGAGCGAAGGAATAGACGACGTTTCAGGTCGAGACCCTTCTTCAGATTGATGTCGGGGGGGGGTGACATGAAAAAGAAAGGAAGAGGCGGAGACAGTAGGCTGTGGGAGAGCTGGGAATGGGAGGGGAAGGTGGGAGAAAGCAAGGACTTCCTGAAATTAGAGAAGCCTATGTGCATACAGCTGGGGTGTAAACTACCCAAGCAAATATGAGGTGCTGCTCCTCCAATGTGCGGTGGGCCTACCTCTGGCCATGGAGGAGGCCCAGAACAGAAAGGTCGGATTCGGAATGGGAAGAGGAGTTGAAGTGTTGAGCCACCGGGAGATCAGTTTGGTTATTGCGAACTGATTGGAGGTGTTGTGCGAAGCGATCGCCAAGCATGCGCTTGGTCTCACCGAGGTTGATCAACCACATTTTTGTTTGGAAGTGGAAAGAAATAGAAATTGCATTCATTGCAACGTGTAAAAAGAGTTGAGATACTGTATTATAATTTTGCTGCATGTCATTGTGGTATATATCATGTCTTGATTGGTGAATATGTTTAGTTTGTGGCTTTATTTGAAGCAGAAATAATATGTGAGTGCTTCATTGAGCATAATTCCGACTGGTAACTACGCACTTCGTCCAAGCACATTATCGCAAGCAGTCTTAAATGACCACCTAAACTGTCATTTGGCAACTTAAAAAGCTGCCAAGGTTGCCCGGCTGACAACAGAGAAAAAAAATTAAGTGAGAGCCCTGCAAGGTGTATAATATTTTTGACACTGTCATAGGCCTTTCTTACATATGCTGTCACAACGCACTGTAGTCTCTAAACGACCCTTAGTAATTTTCCTTGCCCTCCATTTCACAATAATAGTGTTTTAAGCCAATAACTCGACACTAGCACTGGCAATAAATAAATAAATAAATAAAGCGCAGCTTTCCAGTCCCTTATCTCATTGGCCACGCTCGGCTGCAAATCGGTGTCAATCTGGTGGACCATCTTCCTCTAGTCGTGGGGGTGGGGGGCCTCACAAGTGGAACAGCTTAGGGCCTCTCTTCATCTAAATCCGGCCCTGCCCGTGACCTGCGTGGGTTTTCTCTGAGATCTTCGGTTTCTTCCCACACTCCAAAGACGTACAGGTTTGTAGAATTGGTTTCGTATAATCATAAAGTTGTCCCTAGTGTGTGTAGGGTGGTGTTAATGTGCGGGGATCGCTGGTGAAACCAAAATGTATAAAAATACCCTTTAATAAAATCTGACAATGTGCACTTTACCACGTGATTTTTTTTCTGTTACAAATCTCAAATTGTGGAGTATAGAGGCAAATAAATAATTGATGGGTTTTTGTCCCAAACATTATGGAGGGCACTGTAGTACCTGCCTCAGCTAACTCTTCTGGCAGCTCGTTCCATATATCCACCACCCTCTGAATGAAAATGTTGCCCTGAGGATACTATGAAATCTTGCCCTGCTCACTAAATTACCGATCAAATTGTGGCTGTAAGTAGTCAAAGGCTATTAGCTGTGTTGGAAGAACTCAGCGGGTCAGGCAGTATCTGTGGAAGGAATTAACAGGCAATGTTTAAGGTCAAGATCCCTCTGCAGACCTGACCCATTGAGTTTGGTCAAGATTCCAGCATCTAGTTTCTTGTATCTCCATGATATAAATGACCAGCTAGTTGGATCTGGTGAATCCAGCATCCGAAATGTCCTCATTCTTCAGGGAACGGGGGTTCCCCTCCTCCACCATAGATGAGGCTCGCACCAGGGTCTCTGCCATACCCTGCAACACTGCTCTCTCTCCCCATCCCCCCACTCACATCAAGGGCAGAGTCCCCCTAGTCCTCACCTTTCACCCCACCAGCCGTCACATACAACAAGTGATCCTCCGTCAGTTTCGCCACCTCCAACGTGACCCCACCACTCGCCACATCTTCCCATCTCCCCCCATGTCTGCCTTCCGCAAAGACCGCTCCCTCCGTAAATCCCTTGTCAATTCTTCCCTTCCCTCCCGTATCACGCCCTCCCCGGGTACTTTCCCTTGCAACCGCAAGAGATGCAACACTTGTCCCTTCACCTCCCCCCTCGACTCCATTCAAGGACCTAAGCAGTCGTTCCAGGTGCGACAGAGGTTCACCTGCATCTCCTCCAACCTCATCTATTGCATCCGCTGCTCTAGATGCCAGCTGATCTACATCGGTGAGACCAAGCGGAGGCTTGGCGATCGTTTCGCCGAACACCTCCGGTCGGTCCGCAATAACCAACCTGACCTCCTGGTGGCTCAGCACTTCAACTCCCCCTCCCATTCCGTATCTTAGACTTAGACTTGGATTCCTTTATTGTCATTCAGACCTTTCGGTCTGAACGAAATTTCGTTGCCTGCAGTCATACATATAATAAACAACAAAACACACAACAAACACAAATTAACATCCACCACAGTGAGTTCACCAGGCACTCCCTCACTGTGATGGAGGCAAAAGTCTTAAAGTCTATGTCTACCCTCTTTGTTCTCGCTCTGAGCTGAGGCGATCCAGGCCTCTGATGTTGTGGCCCCGCCGGGTGATGGTAAGTCAGTCCCGCGGCTGAATCCGTGGTCCGTCCGCGACGGGCCGGTTCAAACTCCACAGCCCGGGGTGGCCGAAGCTGCCGCCCTCCAGTCCAGTGGACGCAGCTGTAGTTGCAGGAGCCCCAGAAAAACAGGTCACCCACCTGTGACCTGCGAGCTCCCGACGATGTCATCCACCAGGCCCGCGGCCGAGCCTCCGGATTCAGGTCGCCACCAGTGTCCTCGGTCGCCACCGCCGGAACGCCACCGCAGTCCCGAAGCCGGCCAGCCCCGCGCTGGTAAGTCCTGGCTCTGCCTCCGGAGCCTCGAGGTCGGTCGGTCGCAGTTGGAGTTGGAGGCCGGCAGCTCCGCCATTTTGGCCTCAGCGCAGACGGAGGCAGAGAAGGGGGATACGACAAGAAAAAGTCGCATTCCCCCGAAGGAAGAGACAAAAGTCATGTTTCACCCCCCCCACCCCACCCCACACATACACAACCCAATAAACTAAAATTTAACTAAAACAGGACAAAAGAAAACAACAAAAAAAGTAAAAACAGACGGACTGCAGGCGAGCCGCAGCTGTGCAACAGCGTCGCCACTTCCGGACTGACCTCTCTGTCCTGGGTCTCCTCCATGGCCACAGCGAGCAACACCGGAAATTGGAGGAAATGCACCTCATATTCCGCTTGGGCAGTCTACATCCTGGGGGCTTGAACATTGAATTCTCCCAATTCTGCTAGCCCTTGCTGTCCCCTCCCCTTCATCAGCCCTCTGGTTGTCTCCTCTCCCACCCCCCCCCCCCAGCCCTCGGGCTCCTCCTCCGCCTTTTTTCCTTTCTTCTCCCCACCCCCTATCAGTCTGAAGAAGGGTTTCGGCCCGAAACGTTGCCTATTTCCTTTGCTCCATAGATGCTACTGCACCCCGCTGAGTTTCTCCAGCATTTTTGTGTACCTTAGATCTGGTGAATGACTGTTTTCTTGCTTTCCTATTTCCATGACAGTCCCCCTCCCCCCCCCCCCCGCCCCTCACATATTTTGCACATCATCAATATTTAAGTCATAGAGTAATACAGCGTGGAAACAGGCCCTTCGGCCCAACTTGCCCACACCAGCCAACATCTCCCGGCTACACTAGCCCCACTTGCTCGCAATTGGTTCACATCCCTCCAAACCTGTCCTGTCCATGTACCTGTCTAACTGTTTCTTAAACGTTGGGATAGTCCCTGCCTCAACTACCTCCTCTGGCAGCTCGTTCCATACACCCACCACCCTTTGTGTAAAAAAGTCACCCCTCAGATTCCTATTAAATCTTTACCCCTTCACCGATGTCCTCCACACCTCAATTCACCTACTCCGGGCAAGAGACCCCGTGCATCATTCACTCATATTCTGAGCAGCAAGTAGGATTTGTCAAATTTGATCAAAATTAAGTGTTCTTCATTAAGATGTTGTCTGACATTATCATACATGAGCACTTCCATCCATCATCTTAATACACAAACCAAAACATGATATTTCACAATTGTACCCTTCAGGAGTTTTCTGACATCCTGTTTACATGCAAAATGATGCTTTGTTTTCCCATATTTAGTAAATTGTAATTCAATAGATCCAATTTACAGTTGCAAATCAGAAATTCATTTCCATATACTGTTGCAAAGTAAGCACAAATGAACAATACACTCATTAATTCTACCTAGCACTCAGTCGATTAAATTGTCTGTGCTCAAACACCATAGTAGAAGCTGCATTGTGCAGAAAGGAACTGCAGATGCTGATATATACCGAGGAGAGACACATTGTGCTGGAGTAACACAGCGGGTCAGGCAGCATATCTGGAGAAAAAGAATGGGCGACGTTTTGGGTCGGGACCCTTCTTCAGACTGAAAGTGGAGGGGAGGAAAAACTGGACGTAAGCGAAGGCCAGAACAAAGCAGGGCTGGCAATAGGTGACCAAGGAAGGGTGGAGCCCACAATGGCCCATTGTTGGCTGGGGAAGAGGTGATAACGAAGGGAGACAACTGGAAGCGAACAGTGGAACGAGTAGAACGTCTAGGATGGGGGAGGGTTGGAAGGAGGGAATGTGACAGGATGAAAAAAAATGACCTGTGCAGAAAAGAGAGGAGAGGGACGAACATCACATACAAAAGTTCATTTGCTCATTTATAACTCTCGTTATGCTATCAGGTTGATTTAATGTCAGTGTACCAGGCACACAAAAATCTCCAAGGTTAATTTGGGACAACTTGTTCTGATGAGAGAACAATTATAGTAATGAAACCTTTAACTTAAATCATGAACAATCTATCTTTGTATCTGGATAATTAAAACTCCTACCTTAAATTAAAAAAAAAGTGAAGCCATGTTTTAAACTTTAGGTGACAGAGTTTTAGCACTCCTACTGATCTCCCATTATTGTCTTCAAGTCCCAGAAGATCACTGAGCTAGAATTAATCTTTAGGAAGGAGATCGGAAATAATTTATTTAGTCAGAGGGTGGTGAATCTGTGGAATTCATTGCCACAGACGGCTGTGGAGGCCATGTCAATGGATATTTTATGAGGCAGAGATTGACAGATTCTTGATTAGTATGGGTGTTAGGGGTTACGGGGCGAAGGCAGGAGAATGAGGTTGAGAGGGAAAGATAGATCAGTCATAATTGAATGACGGAGTAGACTTGATGGGCCGAATGGCGTAATTCTGCTCCTAGAACTTATGAATCCCTTTCTGCCTTCTCCACTACCCTAGATCTATCCCTTTATTTTTTTACTATTCTCTACACTCACTTTGAATTTAAAGTCTGAATTACTCGTCCAAGTTCCAGCGGAAGGTCGTTGTTCAGAAATGTTAACGCTGCTTCTCTCTTCGCAGATGCTTCCTGACCTGCTGAGTTTTTCTTGCATTTGCAGGGGTTTCTTTTTAGATATCCAGCATAGGCAGCATTCTGCTCTTGTACAAGAGTCTAAATAACTGGATAGCCCTTTCAAAGATCTCCATGCAGGATTGTGCCCAGTCAACATGGTGGCACGTTGGTGCAGTGGTAGAGATGCTGCCTTGCAACGCTTTCAGCACCAGAGACCTAGGTTCCATCCTGACTACGGGTGCTGTCTGTACGGAGTTTCTACGTTCTCCCTGTGACCAGCATGGTTCTTCTCTGAGATCTTCCCTCCCACACTACAAAGACGTACAGGTTTGTAGGTTAATTGGCGTGGTATAAACGTAAACTGTCCCTAGTGTGTGTAGGGTAGTGTTAATGTGTGGGGATTGCTGGTCGTTGCGGACTCCGGTGGGCCGAAGGGCCTGTTTCTGCGCTGTATCACTAAACTAAAAACATAACTGGCATTTTCTGATAGCGTTCTGAGACAATGGACACATTTGCGTTAAAACCATTTGCACTTCCATTTACTTTCGTCTCCCTTTACGCACATTTCCCAGAGTAAACTTTCATTAGGGCATACATAGAAAATAGGTGCAGGAGGAGGCCATTCGGCCCTTCGAGCCAGCACCGCAATACAACGCAATATACGATGCAACACTGCCTGAAGATGAAGACAAGCGAGAGTTATTGGTTTTACTGAAATAAAATTAGCATTTGTGGCTGAAAGTAGCAGGGTTGAGGTACGTCAAGGGGAGAAGGCAGGAACGGGGTACTGATTTTGGATGATCAGCCATGATCATATTGAATGGCGGTGCTGGCTTGCAGGGCCAAATGCCCTACTCCTTGCACCTATTCTCTATGTTTCTATTAGCAGGTTTTAGTGTCTCTCATTTGATATGATATTTGATATTGTCAATAAGGTTAAGAACAACCTAGAATGAAAGAACATCGTCATGAAGCGATACCTCCCTGTTCCCTTGTTAAAGGGGCTGTCCCACTTGGGTGACCTAATTGGCGAGTTTAGAAGAATTTAGGAGAGTTTGAAAAAAATGTCATGTTGAAGACCTCCTTCGATTATGCAGAAGACCTCCTTCGACCATGTTGAAGACCAGCTTCGATTAGCTACGACTAACTTCAGGAAAATTGGACACCGAATAGTGGAGAATGAAGACGACCTCCTTCGATCTCCTTCGACCTCCCTTCGACTATGACTATCTACGACTACCTTCGACTACCCTCGATTACCTACGACTAACATGACGACCTACTATGACCTACTATGACTAAACCTACAAGTAAAAAAAGTATCGATTTTTTCCATGGCGACCTTTTTTTATTCGCGGGCATTTTTCAACATGTTGAAAAATACGCCGCGACCTAGCTGAGGCCTCGAGTACACGGGGACTACTCTCAAGCATTAAGGAGAGTTACAAATACCTCCTAGGACCTCATGTCGACCATGCTGCGAGTATGAGTCGAGGGCAAACTCGCCAGAACTCGCTGATTAGGTCGCCCAAGTGGGACAGCCCCTTAAGTCCCACCAGCCCCTAGTCGTGGTTAGTCCCCATTTGGGATGGGTGAAAGAGGGGGATTCGTCGTAGGGGAGGGGAGGGCGTGGAGTTGCTGCCATGTGCAGCGACAGGCAGTAGATAGGACTGTTCGGTGGACTTTAGTAACTTTGTCAGCGCCAAAACGTGGCGACACTTGTGTACTGCTGAGGTGAGGTCTGCTGTATTATTTTACCAGGTTGCACGCAAAACAAAGCATTTCACCATACCTGGGTACATGTGACACTAACGTATCATTGAATCATCGAGATGGAAGCCCCACGTATTGATCAGCCAAAAGGTTTCCTTTTTCTTTCTGGCCTCACATTTCTGCCATATTCTCCCAATATGCCAGGGTGGATATTTTCGAGAGAAATGGAGATTTACCGAGACGAGGGGCTGGTGGGACTTCGCAAAGGAAAAGGGAGGTATAATTTCTTGATGATGTTCCTCTCTTCCAGGTTGTTATTAACCTTATTGGCGATATCAAATACTCTGAATGCGAGACACCAGTACACGTTACCCTTTATTCCTCATGATGTACCTCAACCATAGACCAATACAGCTCAATAAAACAAAGTCAAAGAGAACAGGGGTGTTCCTTATATCTCAGGGTAATACAGGTGGTCACGTTGGCGCAGCGGTAGAGTTGCTGCCTTACAGTGAATGCAGCGGTTCGATCCCGACTACGGGTGCTGTCTGTACGGAGTTTGTACGTTCTCCCCGTGGGTTTTCTCCGAGATCTTCGGTTTCCTCCCACACTCCAAAGACGCACAGGTTTGTAGGTTAATTGGCTATAATTGGTATAAATGTAAAAATTGTCCCTTGTGGGTGTAGGATAGTGTTAATGTGCGGGGATCGCTGGTCGGCGCGGACCCGGTGGGCCGAAGGGCCTGTTTCCGTACTGTATCGCTGAACTAAACTAAACTAAACTAAAGGCACATAGAGAATGCCAAGCTCCCTCAGCTGTGATTTATATGGAATTTCCACTTCAGACCAACACTATCCTTAACCCTGGAGACATTAGAGACGAGCTCGAGGAACGCAGTGGGATCAGGGGAAAGAAAAGACATTAGAGTTCGAGGAACATTTCAGAATTTGGAAAGATTATTGATCTGATATGTTATCGCTGTTTATCTTTTCATGGATGCCTCTGATCTTCAGAAATAACTCCTTTTTTGTTATTATGTTAGTATTGACATTTAACATTTCCCACCTCTCCACAGATGCTACTTGACGTTAATTTAGCTTAGCTTAGAGATGCAGTGTGGAAACAGACCCTTCAGCCCACCGACCATCAATCACCATGTACACTACTAGTTCTACCCTACACACTAGGGACAATTTAATGAAGCCTATTAACCTTCAAACCTGCACGTCTTGGGAGGAAATCAGAGCACCCGGAGAAAACTCATGCGGTCACAGGGAGAACCTGCAAACTCCATACAGACAGCACCCTTAGTCAGGATCAAACCTGGGTCTCTGGCGCTGCAAGGCAGCTACTCTACTGATGCGCCACTGTGTCCCCCTCACAATGCAGATAATTTCCTACACTTTCTATTTTTATTTCGCCCTCGTGTTTCTATATGCTAATTCCCAAGCCCTGTCAGCAACTGACAAAAGTCATCCCAATTAAAGTTGGTACATTAATTCAACCACAAAGTCTGAACTTGCAACCATTTGGTTGGAAGCCAGTGCTCAAAGTTCCAAGCTATTAGTTACACGCACACCACATTCCAACGTGACATAGAAAAGGATCAATGTTAAATTTGTGCAACAAACAGAACTTTCCCAGCCCATTGCAACATCAGCATAAAAGTGAAAGCTCCTCAGTGAAGTGGAATGTGCACTCTCTGTACAAGTCAAATACTGAACCAGTATTGTTTTCGCTACAAAACGTCTTGGTTAATATGTGAAGTGCATACTGCAATTCACAGACATCTCGAAGCAATAATAAAATTATTATAAAGTGAAGAAAAAAATTGCCCAGACATACATATATATATTTAAATTGCCGTTCCTCACGGGTCCAGTTTAAGCCTAAAGAGGTTTGACACATCTAAATGGCGTTTTAAAAAAAACGGACAGCTTCTCAAACACATTGCAACAGTCCAAAATTCTGTAGAGGTTAGCAATGGTATTCAGTTACAATAAATGTAAACATTAACGTCAACTGAAGGCTAAAAAAACAATGTGAAATTGGTCAACAATGATAGTCAAGCACTCGGATACATATTGCATGGTGGAACTGCATTGAGAAGCTAAAAGTCTCCTCTTGTTCCCGTATTTATAAGTCTGAGAAGAAAACACAATCTCACCTCTCCTGGACTCAAGGTCACAACATACGGCCGGACTCTGCTGAATCGAGGGAAACGCTCCAAATCAGGGTTGACTATGTTCACACTGCTAAATACACTGGATTCTTCGTAAGGAATTCTGGTGGGATACAGGAAGGAAGTGTCCTCTGGTGGGAATAAGTGCCACCTTTTCCTGAAAACATACATTTAAAATTCCTGAATTAATTTGAAAGTCATGCTTTATGTTCATGCCAATACATAAAAGTGATTCTTGGTAAAACGTATAAATGAATGTCTCAGGCCCATATATATTTACGATCTGATGGCAAACTCTCTGCAAAAATAGGGTCACCTGCGCTGACACTGAGACCGTGCACAACATGAAGCCCTGGGCAATTGTTCTTTAAAACTCCTGTCAGAGGGAATAGTTACTGCTTCAATGCAATGGTTCTTTTGGAGCTGATATAGGATGTGGCATCAAATAGGATATGGGGAGAAAGCAGGAACGGGGTACTGATTTAGGATGATATTGAATGGCAGTGCTAGCTCGAAGGGACGAATGTCCTACACCTGCATTCTATGTTTTTAAATGATTATGCATTATTTTCAAGTCCTATCGAAATATATGAATTCTTAATGTGATTTTTGCTGTTACATTGCAGGTAATGGTGACAGAGGGTGGAGGCCAAAAAGGGCAGCACAGTCGTTGCTGCGTTAGAGTTGCTGCGTTAGAGCGCCTTAGACCCGGGTTCGATCCTGACTACGGGTGTTGTCAGCACGGAGCCTGTACGTTCTCCCTGTGACCGCGTGGGTTTTCTCCGGGTGCTCCGGTTTCCTCCCACAGTCCAAAAACGCACAGGTTCGTAGGTTAATTGGCTTTGGTAAAATTGTAAATTAACCCCTGTGTGTAGGATAGTATTAGTTTTTACGGGGTGATCGTTGGTCGGCGCGGACTCGGTATGCCGAAGGGATACCTGTTTCCGTGGAGTACCTCTGAAGTCTAAAGTCAACAACTTCAACAACAATTGATTTGACATGCAATGGATGTTACTGCAATTAGGGAGAACTATAATCACAGAATCACAGAACATGGGGCCTGCCCTTCGGCCCAATGAGTCCATACAAACCGTCAAGCACCCATCTTTATCCTAATCCTTTCTATCCTCCACAGTCCCCCAAAAGATTCTACCACCCATCAAAAAGTAAAATGTAAACTTAATGCAAAATTATTTCATATTGCAGTCATTTTTTCCTGGGCCACTTACAGCAAGATTAATCCTTAGTTGATGCACATACTAAATCAGACATTTTCTAGCTCAACAGACTGATCCAGAAATCTATCTTGCATACATTCCAGGAATTTATTCTCAACATTAAGGTAATCATTTGATTCATCCAGTCTCTTTGTGGATTATAGTTCTCCCTAATTGCAGCAACATCCATTAGATGCACTTCTAATTTCCTTATTTATATCATACTTTCAGCCTATAGTTTATAGATGACAGCAAATCAAGTGCTCATCTTATGACTTTTTAAAATTTGAAAAAATGAAAATAGGCCCTTCAGCCCACACCGACCATCGATCACCTGCTCATGCTAGTTCTATGCTATCCCACTTTCATATCCACTCCTTACACACAAGGGCTAGTGACAGAGGCACGTCTTTGGGATGTGGGAGGAAAGCGGAGATCCCGGTGGGATCCAATGCTCACAGGAAGAACGTGAACTCCACACAGATAGCACCTGAGGTCAGCATCAAGTCCAGGTCTCTGTTCTACAAGCTGTTCTACAAGCTGCACCGATCTGAGAAGCCAAAGACAGACACAAAATGCTGGAGTAACTCAGCAGGACAGGCAGCATCTCTGGAGAGAATTAATGGGTGACGTTTCGGGTCTGAAGAAGGTTCTCGACCTGAAACGTCATCCATTCCTTCTCTCCAGAGAGGCTGCCTGCCCCGCTGAGTTACTCCAACATTTTGTGTCTATCTTTGGTTTAAACCATGCTTCTGCAGTTACCTTCATACACTTCTCTCTGAGAAGCAATGGTTTCTGCTTTCACCACTCCATCAGAGTGAAATTAAGACCCCCATCACTCTTCACCTCCTGATAGAACCAACGATAGACTAAAGCTCCCCTTAATGAGTAATTGAAGGCTAAAATATAAAGATCTTATTTTCACCCACGACAACTTTCTTCGATTTCCATGTGTGACAGGCAACTTAAGAGTTAAATTGGAGAAATTGTGTGCTGTGGGTCCATCTTTCAAAACTTCTGACTTGAATGCTCTCAACTCATTTCTGTTGCTACAAATTAGATAAGGAAACATTCAACCAATTAGTCTGGGCCGTATTTAAATCTTCGCGGTGTACAGACAACATTCTACACCAGCACATCCCACTGCTGAACTGAAGAGATAATTGTTAAAAGCTGTCGATTTTCAGTAAATTGCTTTCACTCCAAAAGACCCATTCTTCAAAGAGTCAAAAGTTCAGCGAGCTTGAATATAAATTGCATTTTTTTTATTAAAAAAAAATTCAAATTCATTCAGTGAATGTGGGCTTCACTGGCACGGATGGCTTTTATTGCCAGCCTTACTGCCTTCAAAAAGGTGGTGAGGATTACCTTGACCTGCTGCAGTGCATATGGTGAAGAGAGCCCCACTGAGTATTCTGGGATCTTATGCAGCGACAAAGGAGGAATGCTCATATATTTCCAGGATAGGATGATGGAAAACTTCAGTGTAATCTTGGGGGTAGGTGTGGAGGGGGTGGGATGCGGTGTATTTTCTATGTGACTAAGGCTCTTGTCTTTCTAAGTGATTGATGGGAAGTTGTATTTAAACCTTTTTTATGTTCTGGTGCTCCTCAAGGCTGCGTGCTCAGCCCCCTGCTGTACTCACTCTATACTCATGACTGCGTAGCCGGTCATAGTGTGAACTCCATCATCAAGTTTGCTGACGACACCACTGTTGTGGGACGTATCACTGATGGGGATGAGTCAGAGTATAGAAGAGAGATCGAGCGACTGACCAAATGGTGCCAGCACAATAACCTGGCTCTCAACACCAGCAAAACCAAGGAACTGATTGTGGACTTTGGAAGGAGTAGGATGAGGACCCACAGTCCCGTTTATATCAACGGGTCGATGGTTGAAAGGGTCAAGAGCTTCAAATTCCTGGGCGTGCACATCTCTGAAGATCTTTCCTGGTCCGAGAACACTGATGCAATTATTAAGAAAGCACAGATTACGGAGAGCCGGTTTGTCAAGGAAGACTCTCTCTAACTTCTACAGGTGCACAGTAGAGAGCATGCTGACTGGTTGCATCGTGGCTTAGTTCGGCAACTTGAGCGCCCTGGAGAGGAAAAGACTACAAAAAGTAGTAAACACTGCTCAGTCCATCATCGGCTCTGACCTCCCTTCCATCGAGGGGATTTATTGCAGTCGCTGCCTCAAAAAGGCTGGCAGTATCATCAAGGACCCACACCATCCTGGCCACACACTCATCTCTCTGCTACCTTCAGGTAGAAGGTACAGGAGCCTGAAGACTGCAACAACCAGGTTCAGGAATAGCTACTTCCCCACAGCCATCAGGCTATTAAACTTGGCTCGGACAAAACTCTGAACATTAATAGCCCATTATCTGTTATTTGCACTTTATCAGTTTATTTATTCATGCGTGTATATATTTATATAATGGTATATGGACACACTGATCTGTTCTGTAGTCATTGCCTACTATGTTCTGTTGTGCTGAAGCAAAGCAAGAATTTCATTGTCCTATCAGGGACACATGACAATAAATTCACTTGAATCTTGAATCTTGATTATGAGTTTGAAGGTTTTCTCCGGGATCTCCAGTTTCCTCCCACGCTCCAAAGACATTAAGGTTTGTAGGTTAATTGGCTTGGTATAATTGTTAATTGTCCCTAGTGTGTGTAGGATAGCGTTAGTGTGCGGGGATCGCTGGCCGGTATGGCGGCGGTGGGCTGATGGGCCATGTTGCTGTGCTGTATCTCCAATCTAAACTAAACTTCAATCAGCATCAATGGTGCCAAAGTGAAAATGGTTGGTTGAGAGCTTCCTTTGCATTAATATTACCAATGATCTGTTGCCAAGAATAGCCAAGAAGGCACAAGTATGCCTTAGAAGACTGAGGAAATTCAGCATGTCCCTAATGGCTCATACAAACTTTTATAGATGCAACATCAAGTTATGTCGGGTTGCGTCACAGCTTGGTTTTGGAAACAGCTCTGCCCAAGACTTTAAAAAATTGTAGAGTTGTATATGTAGCCGAGTCCATCACACAGACCTGACTCCACACCATTGACTTCCTCCACACTTCACGCTGCCTTGGAAATGCAGCCAACATTATCAAAAAATGGTCCCACCCTAGTCACAGGGTGGGACAATTCAATGCCGAGAACTATATTCTGCGCTCTGTATCTTGCCATTTGCTCTAACTAGTATACTCAAGCTTGGCCTGATTGTATTTATGATCGTGCTATCTGATCTGTGTAAGAAGGAACTGCAGATGTTAGATTAAACTGAAGATAGACACAAAAAGCTGGAGTAACTCATTTCTGCAGCATTTCTGGAGAGAAGGAATGGGTGATGTTTTGGGTCGAGAGCCTTCTTCAGACTAGTATGGGATAAGGGAAACGAAAGATATAGACGGTGATGTGGAGAGTCTGAAGAAGGGTCTCGACCCGAAATGTCACTCATTCCCTCAGATTGGAGAGCATGCAAAACAATGCTTTTCATTGTTTCTCGGTACACGTGACAGTTTTAACTTATCATCTAAAGTCTTGGAAAGATGAAGTATTGCATCTTTTATATTTACGCCACGACTGCCTCAACATAGAAGAATTGAATCCAAGTTGGAGCTTTCGAACATAGTAAGCACATTGTCAAGAAAGGAGTAATGCAGTTGTTTGTAGGTTAATTGTCTTGGTTAATGTAAAAATTGTCCCTAGTGGGTGTAGGATAGTGTTAATGTCCGGGGATCGCTGGTCGGCGCGGACTCAGTGGGGTCGAAGGGCCTGTTCCGTGCTGTATCTCTAAAAGTTATACAAATAACCTCTCAGGTGGAACAATGGCATATGTTCATGATCAAAGGTTCCAGGAGCAGAATTAGGTGATTCGGCCCATCAAGTCTACTCTGCCATTCAATCAAAGCTGATCTATTCTTTGCCTCTCAAACCCGTTCTCCTGGCTTCGCTCCATAACCCCTGACACTCTTGCTAATCAATAATGCTAGTAAAAAAGAATGGGGATAAATATCAATTATTTTAGTGCAAAGGATAAATCACAAGTTATTCATGTGGCTTCGCTAAGCTAAGTTGGAAATTTAAATTCAAATATTTGCTACTTTTAATGACTTTAGGCAAACTAGCACAGGAATACATTTTAGATGGTAAACATCTACTTGGACAGGTTGATGGATAAGGACAGGTTTGGTGGGATATGGACCAAGCGCAGGGCAGGTGGGACTGGTGTAGCTGGGACATGTTGGCCGGTGTGGGTAAGATGGACCGAGGGCCTGTTTCCACACTGTATCACTCGATGACTCTATACCCTCTAACATCTGTCCCGAATTCTGGGTATCTACGATTTAATCAGTCTGGGTGCAGTTCAGTAAAGATCTAGTGGCAGATTTAAGGGCATGGTGGCGCAGCTGTAGAGTTGCTGCCTCGCAGCGCAAGAGACCCGGGTTTGATCCCAACCACGGGTGCTGTCTGTATGGAGTTTGTACGTTCTCTCCATGAGTTGCATGGTTTTTTTCCGGGTGCTCAGGTTTCCTCTTACACTCCAAAGACATACGAAGAAACCGGAGCACCTGGGGATCACCCACGAGGTCACAGGGAGAACTCATAAACTCCTTACAGGGGGCACCCGTGGTCAAGATCGAATCTGGCGCTGTAAGGCAGCAGCTCTACGCTGCACAACTTTGCCGCCCCAGTTAATTCCACACAAATTTGTAAATATTCCAAATTTTCTTGACTTCAGTCACCTGCTCAAGTTGTGGTGGAACAATTCGCTTATCAAACAGCAGATTTTTTATTTTGGATCATGGCCCAATTTTCCTTCCTACATCCTGGTGGATGAGGAAATGTCTCCCTCTACCATTGTTCAAGCAAACACACATCTTTGAACATTTTAAGAGGATTGTTATTCACAGTCATACAGCATGGAAACAGGCCCTTTGGCCCAATGCCCACACTGACCAACATGCCCCATCTACATTAGTCGCACCTGCCTGCATTTGGCCCACATCCCTCTACATCTGCCTCAACTACCTCCTCCAGCAGCTCGTTCCATACACCCACCACCCTCTGTGTGAAAAAGCTAACCCTCAGATTCCCATGAAATCTCTTCCCATTCACCTTAAACCTAAGGTTTCTCTGGTTTTCGAGTCTCCTACTCTGTGCGTCTACCCAATCTATTCCTCTCATGATTGTTGCATAATAACAGCTCTCCAGATGTTATATCTTCTGTGTGCCAACAGGCCGAAGCCAAATGTTCATCAGGATGTGCAGACATCTATTTGCAAAAAATAACATTCAATCTTGAAAATGTTTCAGAAGCTTGAAACGGTCTAATCCCTGAACAAATTACATAAGCTTTGCAGTCTTAACACGATCAATGCAACACCACCCATTCTTTGCAAAATGAGCCCCTGCCACTGTAATAGAACCATCTCTCTTCTGTAAGCAGGTTTCTCTTCCTAATGCATCCACTTTCTTAAATGATTAACGTAGTAATTCTGATCAATGATATTAATAATGGTGACATTTTCTGGAATGCAGAAGATTAATGGGTGGCCAAATTGATTTATTTCACTGCAGATGGAGTAAAAACGTCTTCTGAGTAAAGAGTTCAAAACAAGGTGGCGCAACTTTAAATCAGAGAAGTCATTTCGAGGTGATTCCAGCATGCTCCTCGTGATCTTGTACTCCTCAATATGGCCGCTCCTCAAGCCCCTGTCCCACTTTCACGACCTAATTGGAGACCTCTGCCGAGTTTGACTCATACTCGCAGCATGGTCGCCACGAGGTCGTAGGTCGTAGGAGGTCTTCGTAACTCTTCCCCATGCTCGTGAGTAGTCTCCACATACTCGTGGCCTCAAGTAGGTCGCGACGTTTTTTCCAGCCTGATAAAAAATGTCCACGAGTATAAAAAGGTCGGCATGGAAAAAATTGACAGATAGGTCGTAGTACGTCGTGTTGGTAGTCGTAGGCCGGTAACTGGCCCGAGAAAAAAAAATGCAAACATGACATCATTTTATCATGTGATAAATTTCCACTCGTAGCTAGTCGTAGTTGGTCTTAGGTGTGGAAGACTGAGGTCGAGGGGGGTCGTAGACATAGTCGTAGGAGGTCGTAGACATAGTCGTAGGAGGTCGTAGACACAGTCATAGGAGGTCTTTTACATTGGTGGGTCAACACAACATTTTTTTCAACTCGTCTAGGGTCTTCTAAACTCGTGGATTAGGTCGTCCAAGTGGGACAGGCCCTTAACTCAGCAGGACAGGCAGCATCTCTGGAGAAAAGGAATGGGTGATGTTTTTTGGGTTGAGCCCCTTCTTCCGCCTGATTTCACCAGATAGATTGAAGAACGGTCTTGACCCAAAACGTCACCCGTTCCTTCTCTCCTTAGGTCGTCCAAGTGGGACAGGCCTTCAGCCTCCTACGCTCCAAAGAAAAAAAGCCACAGCCTACAACTATGGAATGGAATACTTTATTGTCACATGTGAAATTATTTGCTTGCACACCCAAGGTATGCAAATAGTCGGCACATACGGCGCGGACAAAGTTAAAGTACCCCCGCCAGCTCCTCCTTTGTTCTCCCCACTCCCCCTCCTCCGCTCTGGGTCCTCCATTGTTCTCCCCCCCTCCCCCCCCACGCCGGCTCCTCCATTGTTCATTGTTCTTCCCTCTCCCTGCAAGCCCAGGTAACATCCTGGTGAAGATAAGACACAAAGAGCTGGAGTATCTCAGCGGGTCAGACAGCATCTCTGGAGAAAAGGAATAGGTGAAGTTTCGGGCCGAGGCCCGTCTTCAGACTGAGAGTCAGGGGAAAGGGAAAGATTGATGTAGAGAGAAATAGAACAAATGAATGAAAAATGTGCAAAAAAATAACGATGATAAAGGAAACAGGCAATTGATAGCTGTGTGCTAGATGAGAACAAGTTACAGACAATGAGACTCAACAAGACGACCTCCTTCTCTCCGACTAACTCTGCAACATCTTGGTGAATTTCTTCTGCACCCTTTCCGATTTAATGACATCCTTAGAGGCGAGACAGAGGTTTACATGCACCTCCCTCAGCATCATTGATTCCATTTGGTACTCTCAACGTGGTCTCTTCTACACTGGCGAGAGCAAGCGTAGTTCAAATGACTGCTTTCCAAGCACCTATGCTCTGTCCAGCAGGGCCAGCCGTAGCTCTCAGTTGCTAATCATTTTAACAGAGAGTATCAGTACTTCATGAATGAATGCTCCACAACAGGAGGAGTGGAAGGGTGCTCCGAGGGCGGCACAGTAGCGCAGCGGCAGAGTTGCTGTCTCACAGTGCCCCAGACCCGGGTTCGATCCTGGCTACGGGTGTTGTCAGTATAGAGTTTGTACGTTCTCCCTCGTGTTTTCTCTCTGGTTTCCTCCCACATTCCAAAGACATGCAGGTTTGTAGGTTAATTGGCTTCTGTAAATTGTCCCTAGTGTGTGGGATAGAACTCATGTGCGGGTGATTGGTGGGCCGAAGGAGCTGTTTCTATGCCGTGTCTTTAAAAACTTTAAACTAAAAAAATCACAGGTTACAGATTACCAGTCAGAAAATCACCCCTCTTTCCCACCCCTCAATCTTCTATGACTAAGCCAAAAGATGGTTGTTGGCTGCAACCTTCCCCCCATTGGTGAACTGTACACTGCAAGGGCCAGGAAGCGAGCGGGTAAGATCATCTCTGACCCCTCTCACCCTGGCCACATCTCTTTGAATCACTTCCCTCTGGAAGGCGACTCTGGACTGTCAAAGTCGCCACAGCCAGACATAAAAACAGCTTTTTTCCCCACGAGCAGCAGCTCTATTCAATAACCAAAACTCTGTAGCCTCCTTTTGCTCTGGTATTTTATTTCATTCTTCACATGTTTAAACTATAATGTTTTATTCTTAATGTTTTAATGTTTTATGTTTTATTCTTAATGGTTTACTGTATGTCGTGTTGTTACTCGCGAGAGGAGCACCAAGGCAAATTCCTTGTATGTGTACATACTTGGCCAATAAACGTATTAATTCATTTAGGTATGTTACAAAACTTACCTTCAGTCGCGCTGTAATTCTGCCACTGGCCGTGTGCGCGATTTTGGCGCCTTTAAGGGGGGGCGGGGTTAAACGCGGGTTTCTCCTCCCTTGTCCTGGGAATATTTTGTTGGAGTACAAGCCTTGGCTGACAAAATCGTTCCTACCGGCGTTTTGTGAATTTTTTATTTTTATTAAATCGTCAATGTCAGCGCTACAGTGATTTTAAAAGCAGCTCCTGAAGCGTCAACGCCGATAACGGGGACGGATTTCACACACGGGACAGGTAAACGAAAGTGCTTTCTTTAAATGTATAAAAGTGCTTCTTAAGAAGCCTTTAATTCACATTTTGTCATGCGACACGGTGATTTTATTCCCCGAATTAACGGCAGTATTTTTCATGCCAATACGGGGTTAAATTCACCGCAAATCAACGTTCCAAAAGTCGCGTTCCAGTAATCCTCACTCGCAAGATGAATTAAATCCCCATTAATTTACAGGTATTAAACATTCAATTCCTTCCATTTGGCCTGTAAATTCATGAAAATTAGATTTAAAAATTATGTTATATTGTGAATTATTGTGTGAATGTTATTTGGACACTTAGGCTATTTAAAAATGTTAATCTATTCTTAAGAAATTGATAGATGTTTAGATCTAGTAATTGAATTTTGTAATTAGCTACAATTAGGTAACTAACTAATTATATGCTTTACTTTCATGTCTTCGAAGTAAGATTGTTTCATATTTGTTTCAGAATGCTTCAATCTATAATACCTGAAAATTTCTTTCAGTTATCATAATTTTTAAGAAAGTTATGGGCTTTTAACTGTCCTCGATCACAGCTTTTGTGTTAAGTCAATGGAAAAGCAATAGGGAACTAGATGCTAATTTCTGAGTATGATAATGGCCATAACTTTTTTAATACTGAAGATATGAAAGTGAATTAAGTGTCAAATTAAACTTCTTTTTATGCTTTATCTGATGGGATAAATTGCAGACTTTATTTTTAAAATCTCAAAATTTTGTAACATTGCTAATTCATTCATTCATCCAGTTTACCATCTCCCTGCGGATCCCACTTGACATCAGGGTTAGCCTACCATGAGTGTGACTCGTCAATTGCTTTACAGAGGTCTTTGCGGACAACATTCACTATCCTATCCTCATCAATGATCTTCATTAATTCCTAAGAAGACCAAAATTTGCAAGACAGGACCCCCCGGCACAAAGCCATGCAGATTATCCACGAATATACCCAAGCTTTTCCAAATATAAATAAATCCTGTCCCGAAATATCTTCTCCAGGAATTTCTACATCACTGGTGCAAGGCTAACAGAGGAACATCATTGGCTTTTCTCCAATCCTCAGGCATTTCATCCGCGGGCTGAAGTAGACACAAAGATCTCCGTCGAGGCCCCTACCGTGCTTCTCTGTATCCTGGGATAGACGCCTTCAGGCCCAATGAACCTATCCGCCTTAATTGTGTCAAGATTCCCAACAACTCCTTCTTAATATTGACATACCCCTCTCCAATGTTTGCATCATTCATGCCCTTCTCAGAGTCATCCAGCGTGAAAACAGACCCTTCGGCCCAACTTGCCCACACTGGCTACCATGTCCCAGCTACACTGGTCCAACTTGCCTGCGTTTGGCCCATATCCCTCCTGTCCCACCCATGTACCTGCCAAACTTCTTAACTTCTTAAATGTTGCTATAGTCCTTGCCTCAACCATCACCTCTGGCAACTCATTCCATAAACCCACCACCCTTTGTGTGAAAATGTTACCCTTCAGATTCCTCTTAAATCTTTTCCTCTTCGCCTTGAACCTATGTCTTCTGGTCCTTGATTCCCCTACTCTGGGCAAGAGATTCTGTGCATTTACCTGATCTATTCTTCTCATGACTGTACACCTCTATAAGATCTCCCCTCATCCTCCTGCGCTTCAAGAAATAGAGTCCCGGCCTACTCAACCTCTCCCTGTAGTTTAGACCTTCGAGTCCTGGCAACATCCTCATAAACCTTCTCTGTAATCCTTGTTGAATACCATTGTAAAGTACTCATTAAGGGCTTCACTACTTCCTCAGACTCCACACATAAATTCCCTTCTCTGTCATTAACTGCCCTTTCCCTACATACTTCATGCTCGTAATTTAATGGCCCTTTTTGGTCCTAACTCAAGACCTTCAGCCCTAATGTTAAACCCAAGCCCTTATACCCATATCCGAAACAAAACAATAGAAACCTTCCTTTCTGAGAACCAACAAAACCATTAAATGCCCCAAATATTTATCCTATTATCCTCTTCCATTCAGTTGTGACCTTGTTAATACTTGATATGCTATAAAAATTTAGTATCTTCCCCAGGGGAACACAATTACAAAAACATGTGTTTTTGATTATCCAAATGCAATTACAAGTAGGAACAACCAGAACTTGATGTTCTCTTCAAAGCTAATTTTCTGCAAGAACAAAACAGGTTTGAGAATCTGCATTCAAAATGTGCCATAGAGTCTAGAGAGCTTCAGAGCAGCCATCCCTTTGCCTCCACAGATGCCGACTGACCCACTGAGTTCTCCCAGTAACTAATTTTACGCACCATCCTCCAGCATCTGCAAAACAATGTAGAACAGTACAGCACAGGTACAGGCCCTTCAGCCCACAATGCCTGTGCTGAACCTGATGCCAAGAAAAACTCTTAACTGCCTGCACATAATCCACATCCCTCCATTCCCAGCTTATCCATGTGTCTCTAAACACCGCTATCGTATCTGCCTCCACCACCTCCTGTAGCAGTGGTTTTCAGGCAACCAACATCTTCTGAGTGGTAAACTAGCCTCTCACTTTTCCTTTAAACTTTGCCTTAAAACAATGCCCTCTGGTATTTGATATCTCCTTCCTGGGGGAAAGGTTCTGACTGCCCACCCTATCCACGCCCCTCATAATTGAATATACTTCCACCAGGTCTCCCCTCAACCTCTGGCATTCCAGAGAAAACATTCCAAGTCTGTCCAACCTCTTGTAGCTAATTCCCACTAATCCATGCATCATTCTGGTAAACCTCCTCTTCACCCTTACCAAAGCCTCCACATCCTTCCTATACTGGGGTGACCGGAACTACACACAATACTCCTAACGCAACCTAATCTAAGTCCTACGAAGCTGCACCATGACTTCTTATACTCAATGCCCCGACCAGTGAAGGCAAGCATTCCATATGCCTTCTGTACCACAATCTCTTGCGGCATCAAGGATCTCTGGCACAGCTACTCTGACATCAAGGAAGGCATTTGAAACTCACCTCTGCGATTCCAACCATTGGTTCAGGTTGAGATCCGTAGACAGACACTTTGTGTCCTTTTTCCACAACAACTGAGCTGTACAGTTCAAAATCCATACAAGCTGAAGGAAAGCAATGTTGCGTTCATCTCTATGCATATTTGCACCTCTTAATATGAATTGAATGGGAATCTCATTTGCGGAATTGAATTTCGTTAAATGGGATCAAAGCTTCTGCAATACCTAATATTTGTTTCCCAAACAATTTTCAACCTCAGTGGCCTGAAAAGCGGCAGTTCTTGTTTGGTCTGAGCACAATCACGTTTTATGCAAATCAAGAGCTACAATCAAGCGTGGACGGCTGTGGAGGCCAAGCTTATGGATATTTTTAAGGCAGAGAAAGATTCTTGATTAGTGCGGGTGTCAGGGGTTATGGGAAGAAGGCTGGAGAATGGGGTCAGGATCGAGAGATAGATCAGCCATGATTGAATGGCAGAGTAGACTTGATTGGCCGAATGGCCAAATTCTGCTCCTATCACTTATGAACATAAACTAAGGTAGACAGAAATGCTGGAGAAACTCAGCGGGTGAAGCAGCATCTATGGAGCGAAGGAAATAGGCAACGTTTCCGGTCGAAACCCTTCTTCAGACTCTAACATAAACATAAACTAACTAATCTGACATAAACTAACCCTGCTAATCTACAGTGGCAGAACTCAGTTCAGTTTAGTTCAGTTTATTGTCACATGTACCGAGGTACAGTGAAGAGCTTTTGTTGTGTGCTAACTCCAATTGCATTCTTTGCCCTCCCAGAGCTCTGGGTCGTTATCACCCTCAGTTTCCGCGCCACTGGATTATTCCATGCTGCCGTTCCTTTCCACCTCTCACTATTTGGTGCTCACTTTACATTGGGAAAGATCACCAAAATCTCTCAACTGTTCCTCGGGGCACAGAAACGGATGGCTGGCAGCTCAAGTTTCCCTTTAGCCGGCACGGTTGCGGGTCGTGGTGTCGCACTGGAGGCACTGCAGCAGCTGGGGATGAGCGAGCACGTTTAGTTTAGTTTAGTTTAGAGATACAGCATGGAAATAGGCCCTTCGGCCCACCTAGTCCGCGCCAACCAGCGATCCCCATACACCAACACTATCCTACACACTAGGGACAATTTACAATTATACCGAGCCAATTAACCTGCCAACCTGTACGTTTTTGGAGAGTTGGAGGAAACCGGAGATTCCGGAGAAAACCTACGCAGGTGTACAAACTCCGTACAGACAGCACCCGTAGTCAAGATCAAACCCGGGTCTCCGGCGCTGTAAGGCAGCAACTCTATACCGCTACGCCACCATTCCGCCCACGTTTTTATCAGGGTGCATCACAGCTTGGTTTGGGAACAGCTCCTTCCGAGACCGCAAGAATTGTGGACGCAGCCCAGACCATCACACAAACCAACCTCCCTTCTACTGACTCAACTTATACCTTACGCTGCCACGGCAAGGCCAGCAGCATAATCAAGGACGAGTTGCACCCCGGCCACTCCCTCTTCTCCCCTCTCCCGTCGCGCAAAAGGTATAGAAGTGTGAAAATGCACACCTCCAGATTCAGCGACAGTTTCTTCCCAGCTGTTATCAGGGAACTGATACAATCCTACCACAACCAGAGAGCAGCGCTGAACGACTATCTACCACAATGGGGACCCTCGGACTATCCTTGATCGGACTTTGCTGGCTTTCCCTTGCATTAAACGTTATTCCCTTTATCATGTATGTGTACACTGTAAATGGCTCGATTGTAATCATGCATTGTCTTTCCGCTGGCTGGTTAGCACGCAACAAAAGCTTTTCACTTTATCCCGAAACACGTGACAATAAATTGAACTGAAATGAACTGAGAGCGGCCTGCAGCAATGGCATCATGGAGTGGCGGCGGCGATGAAAGGAAGCATGAGCATCGCGCTGGGCCAGGCAAACCCCTATCTAGCATCCTACTATAAGGTCATAAGATATAGGAGCAGAATTAGGCCATTCATCCTGTCATATGCTCTGCCATATGATCGTAGCGGATTTATTTTCCCTCTCAACCCCAATCTCCTGCCTTCTCTCCATCTCCTTTGACGCCCCTACTAATCAAGAAACTATCAATCTCCATTTTGGTCATACATTGGTATACATCAAAACTAGCATCAAAGCTTGCCCCACAGATGGAACAGATTAAAAAAAAGTCCTTGTGTAATATAATCATAGTCATAGAGTGATACAGCGTGGAACCAGGCCTTTCAGCTCAACTTGCCCACATGTTCCCATCCAACATGTCCCATCCATACTAGTCCCACCTGCCCGCGTTTGGTCCATGTCCCTCCAAACCTGTCCTATCCCTGTACCTGTTTAACTGTTTCTTAAACATTGGGATAGTCCCTGCCTCAACCACCTCTTATGGCAGCTCGTTCCATACACCCACCACCCTTTGTGTGAAAAAATGACCCCTCAGTTTCCTATTAAATGTTTTACTTTTCACCTTAAAACGAAGTCCTCTGGTCCTCAATTCACCTACTCTGGGCATGAGACTCTGCACCTACCCGATCTATTCCTCTCGTGATTTTATATACCTCAAGAAGATCACCACCTCATCCTCCTGCGCTTTGGGGAATAGAGGCCTAGCCTACTCAACCTCTCCCTATAGCTCAGACCAAATAGTCCTGGCAACATCCTTGTATATTTAGCAAAATTACACACTAAAAGCGATACTGGACAAAATCCAGGAACATTTTTGGACCGCATTGAGATTCATCACATGTACTACTGACAGGATCCTAAACCTACTAAACCTCGAATGACAGAATGGATTCGGATTCACAGAATCATACAACATAATAGAAGTCACATACAGTATGTGCTGTAAGATGCTGCCTATCTAAAGCAGCTGCAAAGTTAGCCCTTCTCAGCTGCTTTAGGGCTGAAAAGGGCTAAAGCAGCTTTCTGGTGATTATCCTTCTTTAAATATTCATCCAGTGTTATTTTCAAAACTTTGGAAGTAAGCTGGATTTAGATTTTAAATTTAGACTGTGTCGCCAGAGCCAGGAACACGTGTAATGCTCTCATCTGCAACTCTTAATACTGCAACTTTACACACCATCAATACAAAATGCCTCGTTAACTGTAACGAGGCAGAAGATGCAGGAATGTGTAGCAAAAAAAAGGGGGAGCAGCTGAAAAAGGGAGAATCAGTGGGTCTGGCATCATCATTTAATTTAGTTTAGTTTAGAGATACAGCGCAGAAACAGGCTCCTTCGGCCCACCGAGTCTGGACCGACTAGCGCCCCCGCACACTAACACTACCCTACACACACCAGGGACAATTTTACATTTTATACCAAGCCAATTAACCTACAAACCTGCACGTCTTTGGAGTGTGGGAGGAAACCGAAGATCTCGGCGAAAACTCACACAGGTAATGGGGAGAACGTACGAACAAGCACACGCAGTCGGGATGGAACCTGGGTCTCTGGCGCTGCAAGGCTGTAGCTCTACCGCCACGTCACCTTGCCGCCATCTGTGGAGGGAATGGACAGATGATGCCCTGAAACATTTGGTTGAAACATTTGGGCAACTACATAGTTAGGATAGGTTTAGAGGGATAGGGGCCAAACATAGGCTGGTGGGACGAGTGTAGATGGGACATGGGCAAGTTGGGCCGAGGAGCCTGTTTCCACACTAAAGTTAGAGCCTGTCTGACTTTATGGATCTGTTCCTCTGCTGGCTCTCATTTTTTGCCATAATCCATAACAATCTATGAGACCATAAGACATAGGAGCAGAATGAGGCCATTCAGCCCATGGTCAATGCCGCCATTCAATCATGGCTGATCTATTTTTCCCTTGCAACCCCATTCTCTCTGTAACCTTTGACACCCTTACTAATTAATAATCTATCAATCTCTGCTTTGAAAGTAGCCACTGCTCGGCCCTATCTATGCTTCCCTTATTATTTTATTGAAAAGATCCCCGTGTACACCTTTAAATCTGCCATGTTTAAGGATGGAGAATGTACAACGTCCAAATTCTGACCACACCGTAAAACAGGGCATGCCATTCGCATTATTCGCTGCAGATAAAAGTTTAGTTTAGTTTAGGTTAGAGATACAGAGCAGAAAACAGGCCCTTCGGCCCACTGAGTCCGCGCCGACCAGCGATCACCGCACGCTATCCTACACACATTAGAGACCATTTACAATTTTACCAAAGCCAGTTAACCTATAAACCTGTACGTCTTTGGGGTATGGGAGGAAACCAGAGCACACGGAGAAAACCTACACAGTAGGTATGTTACAATACCTACCTTCACCAGTGCTGCAGTTCTGCCACTGGCTGTGTGCGCGACTTTGGTGCCTTTGAGGGGAGTGGGGGGGCGGGATTAAAATAACGTTTTCTCCTGCCTGTCGGAGTCGATCTTTCTCAGGCTGTTCAGCTGCTACAGAAAAATCGCTCCGACATCCGTTCTCGGAAGTTAAAAAAAATAAATCGCTGGACAATTTAATCGGAGTAAAATAAAAATCTACTTCTAACGCCGTCAACGCCAACAACGGGACGGATCTCACGTAGGGAACAAAACATAAGGTAAGTCGTTTATTTTACATATAAACTTGCTTCTTAGGATTACTTTAATCCAAATTTCATTGGCGAAAATGTGATTTTGGCCCCCTATACGAACCAGCAGTGTTTTTCTGCCGATATGGGGTTCAAATTCACTGCAACCGCAACGTTCCAATCGATCGTGTTCCACAAAATCTCACTCGCAAGATGATTTAAATGCCCATTAATTTACGGGAATTAAACACTAAATTCTTTCCATTTGGCCTATAAATTCATGACAATGAGATTTAAAAATCATGTTATATTGTGAATTCTTGTGTGAATGTTATTTGGACACAGGCTATTTAAAAATGTTAACCTTTTCATAAGAAATTGATAGATGTTTAGATCTAGTAATTGAATTTTATAATTAGCTACAATTAGGTAACTAACTAATTATATGCTTTAATTTCAGGTCATCCTAGTAAGATTGTTTCATTATTGTTTCAGAATGCTTCAATCTATAATAACTGAAATTTTCATTCAGTTCTCTTAGTTTTTAAGAAAGTTATGGGCTTTTGACTGTCCTCCATCACAGCTTTTGAGTTAAGTCAATGGAAAAGCAATAGGGAACAAGATGTTAATGGCCATAACCTTTTTAATACTGAAGATATGAAAGTGAATTAGGTGTCAAATTAAACTTCTTTTTATGCTTTCTCTGATGGGATCAATTGCAGACTTAATTTTTTTAATTAAAATTTTTTGTAACATTGCTATACACAGGTCACAGGGAGAACATACAAAACTCTGCACAGACAGCACCCGTGGTCAGGATCGATTCTGGGCCTCTGGCGCTGTTGGGCAGCATATCTACCACTGCGCCACGGTGCCACCCCAGACAAAGGACAAAAGTCCACGAGTAACTCAGCAGGTCAGGCTGCATCTCGGGAGAACATGGATAGGTGACGTTTCGGGTTAAGACCGTTCATCAGTTTGATTGCGGGGGAGTGGGAAGAGGAAAGCTGGAAAAGAGCTGAGGCAGGAAAAAGCACGGCAGTATCTTTCTGCAGTTCTTCGTTTCTGCCACTCCCTGCAGATAAAGTTCTCTGCTCGCAAATCTTATGGTTTTTTTTTTTACAATTGACAGTTATCTCACCTGCCTCAAAAGCCAGACCAGCTCTCCAATCAGTAACACCCCACGAGCTTGGACAGACACAGAAGGCTAACAAGCACACCTACAGCACATGCAGCAAATCAGATAGTGACAAGCATCTACACATTTATTATTTCCGTCTTATCTCCGAGCAATGGAAAAATCCATCAGGAGCATTAGAGCAAGAATAAGGAAGTTCTGCTCTGTCCTGGAGGTAAAAGAGCAAAGGAGGAAATCAGTTTTCTAGTAAATCACTCAACCAGCTAGGTATTAGATGGGCTGCAGGAAGCAGCTAATGAAACATTTTCAACAGAGAATAGAGATCCAAACTCGTGGGTTGGAGGTGGAGTCTCGTGGGTCGACAGAGCCCGTGGCCATTGGTGCCAGGGTCTGCAGAGCCCGCGGCTGGGGCTTGGGTCAGCGCCACATGGGGCGTCTGGACAGGACCTGGCAGCGTTAGTGGAGAGGTCGACGCAGTGGTCGATGATGGCGTCGACCGATGGACGAGGACGGATCACGAGGACGTCGTGGCCGAGGGAAGGAACAAAGGAGTTCCTGGCCTGGGGGGACCGCCATGAGGGAGGGGGGGGTAGAACAATGGACAATGGGGAGCCGGTGTGGGGGGGACTGCTGTAAGGAGGGGAGAAGAACAAAGTGGGAATTGGCGCGGAGTGGGGGGGGGGATGTGTAACTTAGTAAATGCCCTTTATGGGCGACTATTGGCAAAGTATACAAGCAAAGAATTTCACTGTGACTTGTCACATGTGACAATAAAGTATATGCCACCAGGGGCAACGCACGATTGGCAGCCCCGCCAACAGTCTGTCTGTTTTTTCGTCTTTTTAACTTTTTTTCATGTGTTTTAAAAGTTTGTGGAAATGTTCTCCGGTTTGTTTTATGTGGGGGTCGGGGGAAACTTTTTTTCAGTCTCTTACCCTGCCGGAGATGCGATTGTTTTCCGGGTCGTATCTCCGGTCGCTCTGCAGCCTAACATCGATGGAGCTGGAGGCCTCCTGGGACTGACTTAAGCCCCACCATGGGACGTGGACGTAACATCGGAGCTGATCCCTTGCCTGGGCTCGCTGCAACCGTGGCCTGGGGACTTTACCATCAAGAGCTCGCAGTCTCGGGAGAGGCCGAGTCGGGAGCTCCAACGACGCAGAGGCTCGACCAGCCCCGACCCGGGGTCCGATCGCCAGCGCGGGGGAGTTGACATACCCCCGATGTAGGAGCTGGTCGCCCCGATGCGGAGGGCCCAAACGCTGCCGACTACGGGAGTCAAGATCGTCCCGTCAACGGAGGGCTCGAGGCCTCCGACTGCGGGAGAGCAAAGAAGGGAAGAGATTTAACTTTTTTGCCTTCCATCGCAGTGAGGAATGTGAAGGAGTCACTGTGGTGGATGTTTATGTTAGAATGTGTTTTGTGTGTTCCGTTGCTTTTTATTGGTATGATTGACTTGGCAAATGAAATTCCTCGTATGTTGCAAAACATACTTGGCTAATAAAGTATTATTGTGATTGATTGTGATATTCTATTATAAATTGATGTACCTTCCTTGCACTTGTAACACCAGATTGCATCCGTAGGAATCCAGGTGGCAGGGTGTGTTTGCTGCTTCACTGCCGATCCACAGAGTGCTGTCTCGTCCATCCCTTCCAGGGAACCCAAAGTCAGACCAGATCACATCCTACCAAAGAAATAACCACGTCAGTGCAACTTTATTAATTATGACCCGAGGACATAGATTTAAGGTGAAGGGGAAAAGGTTTAATGGGAATCTGAGGGGTAATATTTTCACACAAAGGGTGGTGGGTGTACGGAACAAGCTGCCAGAGAAGATAGTTGAGACAGGGACTATCCCAACGTTTAAGAAACAGTTAGACAGGTACATGGATTGGACAGGTTTGGAGAGATATGGACCATACGTAGGCAGGTAGGACCAATATAGCTGGGACATGTTGGCTGTTGTGGATAAGTTGGGCCGAAGGACCTGTTTCCACGATGTATCACTCTATGATTCTACAACATGGACAGTTTAGTTTTAGTTTAGTTTAGAATCGAGTGGTGGCATTCCTCCACCTACAGTACCTTCCATGCATTGAGTTCATCGGGAACGGATCCCAATATGCCGTGCACCTTTGTTACCACCCTGTCTACTTGCCGATGTTGTTGTCCTTAGACTTCAGAGATACAGCGTGGATAAAGGCCTTTCAGTCTGCCGAGTCCGCGCCGACCAACAATCACCCGTACACTAGTTCTATCTACACACTAAGGACAATTTACAGAAGCCAATTAACCAACAAACCTGCACGCATTTGGGATATGGGTAGAAACCGGAGCACCCAATGAAAACCCACGGGGTCACAGAGAGAACGTGCAAACTCCACACAGACAGCACCCGAGGTCAGGATCGAGCTCGAATCTCTGGCGCTGTGAGGCAGCATTCCACCTGTACCTCTGACGACTGGCCTCAGAGCAATGGTTTATTATTGGTATGCAATTTCCTTGTACTTATATAAAAAAGATATTACTCAAACTGTACAGTGCACATTGCTATGTTGGGAATCTGGCAGGAAACACTACTGTGTGCTGCCGTTCCAGGAACCTGGGTTCTGAGAACCTGGCACATTTATACCTCACGCTGCCTTGGCAAGGCCAGCAGCATAGTCAAGGACGAGACGCACCCTGGCCACTCCCTCTTCTCCCCTCTCCAAGCGGGCAAAAAGTACAGAAGTGTGAAAACACACACCTCCAGAAACATGGACAGTTTCTTCCCAGCTGTTATCAGGCAACTGAACCATCCTACCACAAATAGCGAGCAGTCCTGAACTCTTCGGAGTCCCTAGGTCTATCTTTGATTGGTCTTTTCTGGCTTTATCTTGCACTGAACGTTATTCCCTTCATCATGCATCTGTACACAGTGAATGGCTCGATTGTACTCATGTATTGTCTGTCTGTTGGCTGGTTAGCACGAAACAAACATTTTTCACTGTACCTCAGTACACGTGACAATAAACGAAAGTCTTGGACTCGCAATTGGAATCTGGCACCGATCCCTGACCTTCGCTATCTCACCTAGAGAGTCACCTATGACTCAGCATGGGCAGAAAGCCCAAGAGGACTAGTGGTGGGCAGGCTGTCAGCACTGTGATGAAGGCCATTGCTGGGGTGTGGCAGAGCCTGCCCCATGTGTTGACAGATGCCCCACATCCCATGGAAGGCAGGACAACACAATACAGGGACAGGCCCTTTGGTCCACGATGTCTTGTGCTGACCCTGCTGCCAATTTAAACTGCACATCTGTCTGCACATGGTCTATGCACCCTCCTGCATTCCCTGCCTCTTCATATAGTCTCTCTCATTTCCTGCAGAACAGGAATAGGTGACGTTTCGGATCGAGACCCTTCTTCATCTCGACCTGAAACGTCACCTATTCCTTTTCTCCAGAGATGCTGCCTGACCTGCTGGGTGACTCCGGCTTTTTGTGTTTTGCTTCAGTTTAAACCAGCATCTGCAGTTCCTTCCAACGCACTCTCTCATTTCCAGTTGGCGATATTGGAATCAATTGTCCTGCATTTGGCTGCACTGCTCTCTCCATCTCAATGATTTCTCTATGGTAAGTATCGCGGGACGTAGATCAGCCGGAAAGTTGGGCAGAGTGGCGGCAGATGGAATTTAATCCAGACAAGCGTGAGGTAATGCACTTCGGGAAGTCAATTACATATGGAGTAAATGGTTAGTTATGTTATATGGAACTTCATATTTTCTCAGCATTGGCAAGGTGGCTTGAAGTGCTGCATGATTCAATTATATTTAATAATTCAAGAGTTAGGCCGGATTTAAGCTCATCATCAAAGAAAAGTCTCTGAAGAATTTGCAGCCAGATGAAGCAAGGGGGACAAGCAGTTACCATAATTTCCAACAGTTGATAGTGACTGAAGATAGACACAGAGTGCTGGAGTAACGCAGCGGAGAAAAAAGGATGGGTGACGTTTAGGGTCTGGACCTGAACAATGTTCACCCATCCTTTTTCTCCAGAGATGCTGCCTGACCCGTTGAGTTACTCCAGCACTTTGTGTCTGTCTTTGGTATAAACCAGCGTCTTCAGTTCCTTCCTTCACAGTTGATAGTGACCATCGGATGAGAGCAGCCTGTCGACGTAAGGAGTGGGTGATGCCAGAACCCAGCTACTGGTGTACCCACTCCTGCCAACCACAGTGTCAATAGCTTATCATAGAATCATAGAAAGTAGGTGCGAGAGTAGACCACCAGGTCCATCGAGCCCGCACCGCCATTCGCTCATGGCTGAACACCAAACAGACACCCCTACCCACAAACAGTAGACACAAGACACAGAACACAAGACACTACCCTCCCCTTTATACCGCTATCACCCCTCTCCACCCCAAGAACCGCGTGATCTCCTGGGGGAGGCAAAAAACCGGATAAAAACCCAGGTCCAATTCGGGAAAAAAATCCGGGAAATTCCTCTCCGACCCCAATCCAGGCGATCGACACTTGTCCAGGAGATCACTCAGGTCTTACTATACTAACCCTACCTAGGTCCATATCCCTGCCCTCTCCCCGTAGCCCCTTATCCCCTTGGCAGCTAAAAAACCATCTATTTTAGACTTAAATATATTTAATGTTTCTGCTTCCACTGCTCGCTGGGGCAGTGAATTCCATAGATTAACCACCCTCTGGGTGAAGAAGTTCTTCCTCATCTCAGTTTTATAAGAGCCCCCCCTTATTCTGCAACTATGTCCCCTACTTCTAGTTTCCCCGATCATTGGGAACATCCTCGGTGCATCCACCCGATCAAGGCCCCTCACGATCTTATATGTTTCAATGAGATCGCCTCTCATTCTTCTAAACTCCAAAGAGTAGAGTTCCAGCCTACTTAACCTTTCCTCATATGTCAATCCCCTCATTGCAGGAATTAATCTTGTAAACCTTCGCTGCACTGCCTCCAGGGCCAGTACATCCTTTCTTAAGTATGGACCCCAGAACTGTACACAGTATTCCAAATGTGGTCTCACTAATACTGTGTACAGCTGCAGCAAGACCTCCGTGTTTTTATACTCAATCCCCCTAGCAATAAAGGCCAAAACTCCATTGGCCTTCCTGATAGCTTGCTGCACCTGCATACTAACTTTTAGTGATTCATGTACTACTACCCCTAGATCCCTTTGCGTTGCATTACAACGCAGCTCCTCCTCATTTAGAAAATAACTTGCCCTATCATTTTTTTTCCCAAAGTGAATGACTTCACATTTATTAGTATTAAATTTCATCTGCCAAGTTGTTGCCCACTCACCTAGCTTATCTATATCCTTTTGCAGACTCTTCCTATCCTCCTCATCCCCTACTTTTCTTCCCATTTTTGTATCGTCCGCAAATTTTGATATATTACACTTGGTTCCCTCCTCCAAATCATTTATATAAATTGTGAACAACTGGGGTCCCAGCACCGACCCTTGCGGAACCCCGCTAGTTACCGGTTGCCATCCCGAATATGAACCATTTATCCCCACTCTCTGCTTCCTATTTGTTAGCCAATCCTCTACCCATGCTAATATATTACCCCCAATCCCATAATTTTTTTATTTTTAGCAATAGTCTCTTATGTGGCACCTTGTCAAAAGCCTTTTGGAAGTCCAAGTATACCACATCCACCGGTTCCCCTTTATCCACCCGGGTTGTTACTTCCTCAAAGTGATGCCTCCATGTGATGCCATAACAAACACTTTTAGGGCTGATTCCACTAGACAGCTCTGGTCCTGGTATCCTGCTTGCCAAGCAGCATTCCAGTGTATGCTGATGAAGTCTGAAGAAGGGTCTCGACCCGAAACGTCAACCATTCCTTCTCACTAGAGATGCTGCCTGACCCACTGAGTTACTCCAGCATTTTGTACCCATCTTCGGTGTAAACCAGCATCTGCACTTCCTTCCTACACATACCAGTGTAATCTTCATTTATTTGTCCTCCAGATGATTCTTTTTGGGCAAGTCACCCATCTAAACTCTCAGGTGGGTCTGAAACATCTGATGGGCCTGTCCCACTTAGGCGATTTTTTCGGCGACTGCCGGTGACTGTCATAGTCATAGCAGGTTTCCGAAAAAATGGCGACTGGACCCCCCACGACAATGTCTACAACAACCTACCTCCTAGTCGAAGTCAAGCTACCGACAAATGGTGACCCATTAGGACGTCCACCTACAACCACACCTACGACAACCCACGACCACCCGCGACAAGCTACGGCAAGGTAAGACAATTCAGTCGCCGGTACCTGTCGCCAGTTGACGTAGGTAGTCGCCAATGGAATTCAGCGAAGTCAGCACCGGCGACAACCTACGTCATCCTGGCGACGTCAGGCTACAATTGTTGGCGTCAAGCCCATGGGCGCCAACTGTCACCGAAAAGTTTTGAACATTTCAAAAATCAGAAAAAAAGTACGACTCTTTGGGCGACTGAGGAGACCATACCGGCGACACCGCCTAAAAATCCGCCTAAGTGGGACAGGGGCATGAGGGTCTTACTGGGGTGTTACCCCAGAATTCTAGATCGTAACTTCCTTCAAGTAAAACTGAACACAAAGATGTGGCTCATTATTACCCAGCTGTATGAGAGACCTTGCCGTCTGCTGTGTTTTCGCCATTACAACGTCTATACATCAAACATAATTCAGTGGCTGTAAGGTACCCCGGGATGTACTGACATCATGCAAACCATGAGAAACGTACACACTGTTCTTTTCGGAAGCCCCCCTCCAAAATGACTGATCATCTACTTCTCCCGCCCGTTCATTAGCTTCTTCATTTCTCCGCTGTGACTCAGCTGATCCTGCTTTCGTACACATCAGACTTCCACAGCTGGATGGAGGATGTGTTTATTAAATCAGCCTGTCTGGATTGGAGCCCAAGTACACTGAAAAGATTGAACGAACGAACCATCGCACCACCCAGTCTCCAAGGGCACGTTCCACAACTTAACCTGACTTTTGCTGCCCTCCCTGCCTGCATTCCCCCGCCTGCTCCTCAAACAACAATTTAAATGCCGATGATGCAGCCCTGCATCTCCTATCCCCGACAACAAACTTAAATCAGAAGTTGGTATTTTGTTTGGTTATTAACAATCGGGTCTTAAGGGATATTACACAAACCAATTTGCTGGGTCCAATCATTCTGATGTCATTTAGGAATGATCATAAGGCAAAGGCTGCCAGAAGATTAGATCATGTGTTGGTAACTTCTCACTAATATTGTTAGCTTGTACCAGGTTCTGAATGTTTATATCTATCCTGACATTTATTTTAACTCTTTCCTTGCACAAACCACATCACAGTTCTGAAGGTAGACACAAAATGCTGGAGTAACTCAGGGGGTGAGGCAGCATCTCTGGGGGGAAGGAATGGGCAACGTTTCGGGTCGAGACCCTTCTTCAGACCCGAAACTTTGCCCATACCTTCTCTCCAGACTTGCTGCCTCACCCACTGAGTTACTCCAGCATTTTGTGTCTACCTTCGATTTAAACCGGAATCTGCAGTTCTTTCTAACAATTTCTTCCACGGTTCTGAATCCAAACACCTTTGCAAAACATCGGCAGCAAGATACCATTTGTGACACTTCAGCTGTCACTGCTGCTTGTGGTGCGCCGAGGTTCAGGAGGCCTCTGGTCCCAGACCACCCATGTTGAAGCAATGGCCACACAATTCTCTGCAATGGTCCTAGACCAGTGGAAACATCCTCTCCACATCAACTCTATCCAGGCCTTTCACTATTCGGTAAGTTTCAATGAGGTTCCCCCTCATCTTTCTTCATAGTGGATAGGCAAGGGTGACTGGAACACACTGGACAGACCTTGGTAAAAGCTCGCACAGCCAACAAGGGTTGAACTGCCATCTTCTATACTGTAATTATTACAAAACCACTGGTGCTTAAACACTGCCGCTGATGCGTAAAGGTTCAGGAGGCCACAAATTTAAGGCAGTGGAGGCATTATTTCAACGTATTGAGCTATGATAAGCTGGAATAGTTTACATTGATACTGGATGCAGATATGATGGTAACTTCCAAAAGGGAATAGGATATATACTTGAACAATAGAGCTTAATAAGTTCATAAGTACTCGGAGCAGAATTAGGTCATTCGGCCCATAGAGTCTACTCCACCATTCAATCATGACTGATCTATCTTCCCCTGTCAAGCCCATTCTCCTGCCTTCTCCCCATAACCCCTGACACCCGTACCAATCAAGAATCTGTCAATCTCCACCTTAATAATATCCATTGACATGCTGTCTGTGGCAATGAATTCCACAGATTCGCCACACTCTGACTAAAGAAATTCCTCCTCATCTCCTTTCTAAACATACATCCTTTTCTTCTGAGGCGATGTTCTCTGGTCCTAGACTCTCCCTCTAGTGGAAACATCCTCCTCACATCCATTCTATCCAGGCCTTTCACTGTCCGGTAAGTTTCAATCAGATTCCCCCTCATCCTTCTTCGTAGTGTATAGGGAAAGGTGACTGGGACAAACTGGACATTTCTTGGAAAAAGCTCGCACAGCAACCAAGGTCTGAGCAGCTATCTTCTGTACTGTATTATTACAAAACCACACACAAATTCAAGACAAATTCAAGCCCACCCCATGAATTGTAGCCGGAACACCAAGGGTGTCATGGTGAGGCAGCGGTAAAGCTGTTGCCTTACAGCGCAAGAGACGCATGTTCAATCCTGACTACAGATGCTGTTTGTGTGGAGTTTGTATGTTCTTCCAGTGACAGGAAACCGGGTGCTCCGGTTTCCTGCTACACTCCAAAGACATACAAAGGTTTGTAAGTTAATTGGCTTGGTAAAATAGTAAATTGTCCCCAGTGTGTGTAGGTTAATGTTAGTGTTCGGTGAAAGTTGGTCGGCAAGGTATGCCGAAGGGCCTGTTTCCCTGCTGTATCTCTAAAAATTAAAAAACCAAGTCTCAATTCTACTGTTTTCCTTTATCGCTTCTCATGCCAGTATCTGTAGGAAGAGGGGAAAAAAAGAAACGTGTGGCTCTATAAACCGAAGAATGCACGGGGGAAAGTGATTCTGATCCAGCAAGAGCTACTTATCACCCTTTTGTTTATGGTTTCCAATTAAAATGGAAGAGAAAGATGACAATATTGTTTGCATAAGCTGTCTTGTTCCAATATGGATTCAGCAATTTAATTCTGCATCTGCTGAACATCATTTGATAGTAGACTGCATTTTTATATTTTAAGAAAATCTTCCTACAATTTGGAAGACATTTACTCAATGTAATGGGAGCAATAATTCTACTGTAGAACACTTTTACTGCAAATACATGATCTGCAAAAAACTGCACGTCTAAGCTTACTGCTGGAACTTTATAACTTGCAATGACTTAAACTGTAATAATAGTGAATCGGTTAAAGTGATGTGTTAATCACAGAGTGGACAATCAGTAATGAAAAGCTCGATCACAAGTTTGATCGCAATTTTCGTGCACATTTTTTTTTCCCAAATGACATGTAGGACTAAATGTACCAGAAACACGTCCAAGAAAACAGGATTTAAAGCTCTGGTGAAATAATCTATCAAAAAATATCAGTGTCTCTAATGAAACTCTCCAGAGCAGCTGGACTGAGCACTGATCCAGAATGAAACGGCTACAATATAAAAGTCATTTAAATCCAGCTGTGTTTATTGGTTTATTCTCATAGTCCAACTAGTGATCTCAAGGTTGGGACTTCAATTCCCATCGAGGTAATAAGAAACCTATCCTAAACATTGAACTGGTTCACAAAGACCATAAGACATAGGGGCAGAATTTGCCCATTCGGCCCATCTATGAACTCCGCCATTCGATCATGGCTGATCTATTTTTCCCCTCTCAACCCCACTCTCCTGTCTTCTCCTCGTAACCTTTGATGTCATTATTAATCAAGAACTTATCAATCTCCGCTTTAAAAACGCCCAACAACTTGGCCTCCACCGCAGTATGTGGCCATGAATTCAAAAGATTCACCACCCTCTGGCTAAAGAAATTCTTCCTCATCTCCATTCTAAAGGTACGTCCTTTTATTCTGAGGTTGTGCCCTCTGGTCCTGGACTCTCCCACGACTGGAAACATTCTCTCCACATCCACTCTACTACTCGCTGCCTTTCATTATTCGGTATGTCTCAATGAGGTCCCTCCTCATCCTTCTGCTTCAATGAAAGCTACATCTCCTCATATTCCACATTGTGTGCTTGTAGCAGACCGAATGTCAAGAACCAAAAAGTCAGCGATCCATTCCCTCCACAAATCCTGCCAGACCCGTTCAGCTCCTCCAGCATTTTGTGATTTGCCTAATAGGCCTGTCCCACTTTGGCGACTTTTTCGGCGATTGCCGGCGACTGTCATAGTCGTAGCAGGACGCCAAAAAACCGGCGACTGGACCCACCCCTACGACAATGTCTACGACAATGTATACAACAACCTACCACCTAGTCGACGTCAAGCTACTGACAACCGGTGACCCATCGGACGTCCACCTGGACGTGGTACAGTGGAACAGCGGTAGAGTTGCTGCCTCACAGAACCAGAGACCCAGGTTCGATTCTGACTACATGTGCTGTTTGTATGGAGTTTGTACGTTCTCCCTGTGACCACGTGGGTTTTCTCACATACCTATTCTGGACAGGTAGGTGGATAGGACAGGTTTAGAGGGATATGGGCCTAACGCAAGCAGATGGGCCTAACGCAAGTAGGTGGGACTAGTGTAGCTGGGCATGTTGGTCGGTGCGGGCAGGTTGGGCCGAATGACTTGTTTCCATGCTATATGACAAACGGGAAATTTTAATGTGAGAGGGCGAAACGTTCAAAGTAGATTAGTGAGGCAAGTTTAAAAAAATATTTTACAACAAGACTGATTGGTGCCTGGAACTCACTGCCAGGTGGATGTGGTGGAAGCAGATACTATAACAACATTTAAGAGGTATTTAGACAGATACATGAACGGGCAGGAAAAAAGGGACATTGACCATGTGTAGGCAGCTGTGCAGTATAAATTGTCATCATGGTCGCACAGAAGATGTGGGCCAAAGGGCCTGTTCTTGTGCTGTAATGTTCTAGAAGATAGACACAAAGCTGGAATAGCTCAGCATCTCTGGAGAAAAGGGATAGGTGACGTTTTGGGTCGAGAACTTTCTTCAGACTATGTTCTATGTTTACAGCTGGGCTCTATGCATGTTAGTATTCACTAATGCTACTGCAGATGCGCTGCTTGCTGTTTGTTGTTTAAAAGCACATTTACAATGTGATTGATTATAAGTTGCCAAGGACACTGCTGCAATGCAACATGACACAATGTCTTATTTCGCCCATGAAGGTGTTCTTAAGCTGGTTAAGTGCGGTTTGGCTCCCAAGTGGCAGATTGAGCAACAACCAGTTGCAAGACAAATATAAACAGCTGGGAAAGGCTACGATCAACAATCTGAAAGACCAATTAAAGCTGATCCTTCCCAACAGGGCTTTTCAGCATTCTACATTTGAAAGACACACAGTTTAGTTTTAGCTTTGCAGATACAGCGTGGAAACAGGCCCACCAAGTCCGCGCCGACCAGCGTACATTAGTTCTCTCTGAAAAAAAGGGACAAATTTACAGAAGCCAATTAGCTTCCGATTATGTTTAAGAAGGAACTGCAGATGCTGGAAAATCGAAGGTAGACAAAAGTGCTGGAGAAACTCAGCGGGTGCAGCAGCATCTATGGAGCGAAGGAAATAGGTAACGTTTCAGGCCGAAACCAGTCTAAAGAAGGGGTTCGGCCTGAAACGTTGCCTATTTCCTTCGCTCCATAGATGCTGCTGCACGCGCTGAGTTTCTCCAGCACTTTTGTCTAGATTACAACCGGCATATCTTTGGATTGTGAGGAGAAACCGGAACACCCGGAGAGGCAGCGTTGCTTCCACAGCCCCAGTTTCTTCCCTACCTTGGCCACCCCCCCCCCCCCCCCCCCGAATCAGATTCCCAGCACCTTCAGGAAGTCAGGCTTGATGGTGAAAGGGACGGAAGATCGGTCGGGCCAAAGAGCATGGCCTCGCTCTTCCTGCGGTTCCTCTGGCTCTCGTGGCCGACTCAAACTGGTCGCAGACGCTAATCAATCTGCGGACCGACCCTGGATCTGAGCAGAAGACGGCGACATCGTCCATGTACAGGGAGGTTTTGACCTGTGTGCCCCCACTGCCTGGCAATGTCACTCCTCTTATCCTCGCGTCCTTCCTGATTGATTCGGCAAAAGGTTCAATACAACAGACAAAACAAGACAGGGGAGAGAGGGCAACCCAGACCTGACGGGGAAGCTGTCTGATTCCCACCCATTGATATGGACTGCACTACAGATATCGGTGTAGAGCAGTTGGATCCAATTTCTGATTCCCTCCCTAAAGCCCATTTTCGAGAGCACGTCCCTCATGTACGTGTGCGATATCCTGTCGAAGGCCTTCTCCTGGTCCAAGCTGACTAGGCAGGCACCCAACCGTCTGTCCTGCACGTAGGCAATGGTATCTCTCAGCAGCGCTAGGCTGTCTGAGATATTCCTGCCAGGTACAGCACAGGTTTGGTTCGGGTGGATCACCCGTCCCAGAGCAGACTTGACCTGGTTGGCGATGGCCTTAGACAGGGTCTTGTAATCAACATTCAACAATGTGATCGGTCTCCAATTCCTTATGTCATTCATCTCCCCCTTCTGCTTATAGATTAGGGTGATGCTGCCATTCCTCATAGAGTCTGACATGCTGCCGGCTAGAACCATGTCGTTGTACACTTCCAGCAGGTCCGGGCCCACCCAGTCGCACAGAGCCGAATACAACTCGGCTGGTAAGCCATTGCTTCCGGGTGTTTTACTCGAGTCGAACGAACAGATGGAGCCAGTCAGCTCCTCTAGGGTCAGTGGTTGGTCCAGACGCTCCCACTTACTGTCCTCCATGACCTCCGTGACAGAGGCAGCAAGTTCTGGGAGTTGGTGCTGTCTGTGGCCTTTCTGTCATACAAATCCGTATAAAACGATTTGCAGATCCTCAGCATGTCCGTCTGCAAGGATGTTACCAAGCCGTTCTCCTCCCCAAGGCTGTTCATCACAGAGCTCTCCCTGTGAACCTTATGAGAAAACTCATGCGGTCACAGGGAGAACATGCAAACACCATACACACAACACCCTAGTCAGGATCAAACATGGGACTCTGGCGCTGTAAGGCAGCAACTCTACCGCTGCGCCACCCGAAGTTATTCATGTTTCTTTAGCCATGACTGGCATTACAATACAATACAATACAATCAGTTTTATTCATCGCTTGCACATAGAGTGCAAGTGAAATGAATTTGCCAGCAGCAGTACAATGAAAAAGAACACAATACACAATAAAAATTTAACACAAACATCCACCACAGCATTCATCATTGTGATGGAAGGCACAAAATTTGGCCAGTCCTCCTCCATTTTCCTCCGTGGTCATTTAGTTTCACATTGCGCCATATGCTACGTCAAGACAGAAGTCAGAAATGAAAATGTTTAAATGCCAGTTTCTCCATTCCTTTATTTCCAATGTTTATTCAACATCTCAGAGCACTGGGGGGAGCTTTGAGGCCTTGGTTACATTTATTTTATAATATAAAAACAGAAACTGGTGACAATGCCCAGCATGTAGGGCAGCATGAGGCAAGAAGAACAGTCCACGTTTTGAGTCAGAGACTCTTTGTCAACTCACTTACACTCGTTCGGCTATGTTGAGCTGGCCAAGTGCCTCACTATAATACTCATATCAACACTCCATTTTGAGCTCTGCGAGAGGAGAGAGCGAGCCTGAGAAAAAAAAAGATTCAAGGGCGTTGCTCAATGATTCTTTGAAGAAGGGCAACATTCCCACTGATTCTTGAGAATCTCTGGGCCATGAATGCTCAAAATGGAGGAAGAGCACAGTGGCGCAGTGGTAGAGTTGCTGCCTTACAGCGTCAGAGACCCGGGTTCGATCCTGACTACGGGTGCTGTCTGTATGGAGTTTCTGCGTTCTCCCAGTGACCCTGTGAGTTGTCTCCGGGTGCACCGGTTTTGTCGCACATTCCAAAGACGTATAGGTTTGCAAGTTAATTGGCTTTGGTTAAATTGTAAAAACGGCCTGCAGAAGCTCAAGGTCAGGCACTGGAAGCACTGAGAAACAATGCACAAGCAGTGGAAAGAACGCTAGCACTTTCTGGAGCGCTAGTATGGGTGTTGTAGGCGGAAGGGACTGGTTTCCAGAGGGCTAGTATGGACATTGTGGGCCGAATGGATTCTTGGGCTGGCGGCTCAGTCACTCAAGCCTGTATTGCTGGCAGCTCACTCACTCATGGCTGATGGGCTGGCAGTTGACTCACGGCTATTCCTTGAAATTCCATTTCAAGCAGAGTGCAAGGCCACCAAATTCAAGTGCAGTTTCATACCATTTCAAGCAGGGTGCAAGGCCAATAAAGACAGCGAGTGGTGACCTCTCCCTCCTCCATCTCGCAGAGACAGAGCCATGCCTACACTTCTGGGTTTTATAGTCCCTCCCCCCACCAGAAGGGGGGTGGCCTTCATGGCGTGATTGACAGGAGAGAGAATCCTTTAATTAGGCATCATAGCTTTAGCATTTCCAAACCAAAGGCAACACAGCTTTAGCATTTCCAAACCAAAGGCAACACAGCTTTAGCATTTCCAAACTATATTTTCAAACCACATTAAGGGCACTGACAGGTCAGTAAAACCACTCACAGTTTAGTAGACATGTGTTCAGTGTTATTCACAGCTCAGACTGAGAGACGTGACCCTCTCGCTCCCCCATCTTGCAGAGACTGACTGAGGCACTCAACATTTCCGGGATTTATAGTCCCTCCGGAAGGGGCGTGGCCTTCAGGAGAGAGAATCTCAACATTTTTTGAAACACTAATAACTCTTTTATTTTTCATAGATGGGAAAAATCCTCTTGTCCTGCGCAGCAGAAGGGGGTTCTCAGTAAGATGGTCAAAAATCACAGCCGTAAGTGGTAACGTTTTTTCTAAAATCAATATACAGAACAACAGGAAGTGGTCAAGATCAGACTTTTAGTAATATAGATGAGTGACGTTTCGGTATGAGACCCTTCTTCAGACTGAGACTCAGGAGAAATAGATGGTGATATAGAGAGATATAGAACAAAGAAATGAAAATTTTCAGTCTGAAGAAGGGTCTCGGCCCGAAACCTCACCCATTCCTTCCCTCCAGAGATGCTGCCTGTCCCACTGAGTTACTCCAGCATTTTGTGTCTATCTTCGGTGTAAACCAATATCTACAGTTCCTCCCTGCACTTGTGAACCGAGGGGTCTGTTTCTGCGTTATATTGGTCTATTTGTCCATGGTTTCCTCATTGGCTTCATTAGTCTCCCCAAAGCCGCAAAATAACGGAGCTGAAGCAAGCCATCCTCAACACAGAGGGACCGTCCAAGGAGAATTGTAGAGAGCCCAGAGGGGTGAAACTTTGCTGCTGTTTTCTGGCTACACCATATGAAGCCAAAGCATTTCCTTGATGTGTCAAAACCTGCATTATTCAAAACCCAGAAACGCTGATTGTGAAGGTTAGTTCATAAAAAATATTACAACTTTCCTGCATGTTGTTTCCAATTAATTTTAAACAATCATTTACTGCCTCCCTACTGTAAAATCATCTTGTGTATACACAGGGTGCTGTGGCAGCGTAGTCAAGTTCTGGATTAGGATGATTGAGAAATAAGAGTTTGAATCCCATCTTGTTAGCTGGAGAATTTTAATTAAATTAAACGGTGATTATGAACCATTGGATTGTTGTTGACGTCCATCCAGTTCATAAGTGATAGGAACAGAATTAGGCCATTCAGCCCAACAAGTTAACTCCGCCATTCAATCATGGCTGATCTATCTCTCCTTCCTAACCCCATTCTCCTGCTTTCTCCCCATAACCCCTGACACCCGTACTAATCAAGAATCTATCTATCTCTGCCTTCAAAATATCCATTGACTTGGCCTCCACAGTCTTCGGTGGCAATGAATTCCACAGATTCACCACCTTATGACTAAATAAATTCCTCCTCATCTCCTTCCTGAAAAAACATCCTTTAATTCTGAGGCTACGACCTCTGGTCCTAGACTCTCCCACTAGAGGAAACATCCTCTCTACTTCCACTCTATCCAGTCCTTTCACTATTCATCCTTGCCCTACTTGGCATATAAACTACTCCTGACGCATCGATGTAAAGGACTACAGCAACGAAACAAACCCTTCAGTCCTTCACGTCTTAGTGTGTAGGGAATAGTTGAGAAAGTGGGATAACATAGAACGAGTATGAACGGCGATCGATGGTTGGTGCAGACTCGGTGGGACGAAAGGCACGGAGGCGCAGCGGAAGAGTTGCTGCCTTACAACACCAGAGACGGGGTTCGATGCTGACCACGGGTGCTGTCTGTACCGAGTTTGTACGTTCTCCCCGTGCCTGCGTGGGTTTTCTCCGAGATCTTTGGTTTCATCCCACACTCCAACGACCTACAGGGTTGTAGGTTAATTGGCTTTGCATAAATGTAAATTGTCCCTAGTGTGTGTAGGGTCATGTTAGTGCGCGAAGAGCCTGTTTCTGCATTGTATCTTTAAACTAAACTAAACTTAAAAAGGGCCTGTTTCCATGCCGTGTTTTTAAATTAATTTGAAAAAATGCATTTGGTCTTTGGATTATCCAGAGGCGCATAAACCAGAAACACTATTAAAAAAAAATGCAGATTCTGAAAGTCTGAAGTAAAACAGCAGAAAATGGGTGAAAAACTGAGGTGGGGCAGCATCTGCAGAGAATTAGTTTTCAAATCAAATACTCTTCTTCAAACTTCAAAGGCAGACAGAATTATTTTCCAGTGTACCAAATGTTAACCTTGTGCAATGCAACCAGCGGGACAGAAACTAATTACATAATCCATCATAGCGAGAAAAAACGTCCCTTTTAAAAACTGCAGGAATCTCAAAGATTGGACCAGATTTTCTTTTCTTTTTTGTGAGAAATACTTTTTTCTTTCTATCATCTCCATGACCTGAAGTGTTTTACAGGCAATAAAGTGCTTTTGATATGTAATCACAGCAAGGTCTTACAAACAGCAACAAAGTTAATGATGTGTTTTAATGATGTTAGTTGATGTATGAATATTAATGCTTTTCTTTGAAATAATGCAATGGGATGTTGCAGGGAGCAAAGGCTGAAGACTGGAAATCAGATTGATGTTTCATCCAAAGTGATTTGACCAGCATGATTAATTTCTGATTCATAAAAAGGTTTTTTCGTGTTTACTGGGTTTGAATAGATTTTTTTGGAATATTGCATAAAGATATTTTTATTCGCTTCTGTACCTGAAAGAGCTCAGCGTTGTCCTCAAACGTCACGGCGATGTACTTGTAGTCCGCGTACGCCCAATATTGAGAGCGAGGGAAAGGGCCGAAAGGTCCAGGTGAGGAATTGGTTTCACTGTGAAGCCAATCCAAAAACTCTTGCAGTGTGGCCTGAATGTAGTCACAATGGGTCTCAAATTGTGGAGCTAGAACATAAACATATTTAAATAATGACTGTTTTAGAAGAAAAAAAAGCCCTATCCTTGTTTTGCCTGATATTTTACACACTGATTGATTGAAAGACACAGCATGGACACAGGCCATTCGGTCCTCCAAGACCACGCTAACTATTGATCACCCGTTCACACTAGTGGTCCACCATCGAACTTCCAACATCGTTGGTTCCAGAGCCTTTCTGGATAATCCAATTTGGCTAGACCAACGGAGGTCAGGGCTTCCGAGAGGAGTCCAACGGTAATGGAACGGTCTGCGTCTGCCGTTGAGGGACCGTGATACCAGCCTTGGGAGGAGCAAAGTTTAAAAATTGTGCAGAGCAAGTTTTTTTTTACCCAGAAGGTGGTGAGTGCCTGGAATACTTTGCCCGGGATGATGGTTGTGGCAGATATGATAGTGGCTTTTTAGAAACTTATGGATAGGCACACACATATACAGAGAATGGAAGGATATGCATTATGTGCCAGCAGATAAGAATTATTCTTGTTCGGCATGGACATTGTGGGCCAAACGTCCTATTCCTCTTCTGTATGTTCTGTTATAAGATTAAACAGATTCCATAATCTCCACAGGAATTGTTCCAAAGACTGACACTCATTGATTGAAATATTGTTTCTACATACATACATTTAGCCTTGCTTCTCGAAAAGAAAACCCAGTCCACCATGGTGTGGAATCTTTCACAGTGTTACATTATCATTTATTTTCTGACATATAATAGCCCGCTGCACATCTTCAATTCACCCCATCGAAACCCCCCGCAAATTAATGTTCTATAGTCACTGGAGCAGAAGGTTATTAAATGAAAGCGCTCAGATTACATCTGCGCAATAATAGTAGAATACTTAATGTTCAGAAAGAGGAAGGTTAAAATGTGCTGTGCATTGTTAAAAAAGAAAAGTAAAGGACTTTAGAGAAAACACACGGGTTCTCTTTGGAGAAAACTGCTGAAAAAGAACAGAAACCAGCATACAAATATGGACTTCTCCAAGTAGACACTTCTTCAAGTTATTTGTCATGCTAACACAAAGTCTTACACTTTTAGTTTAGTTTAGAGATACAGCACAGTACCAGGCCCATCGGCCCATCAAATCCGTGCCAACCAGCGATCCCCGCACACTAACAATATCCTACACACTAGGGCCAATTTTTTACATTTATACCAAGCCAATAAACCTACAAACCTGTACGCCTTTGGAGTGTGGGTGGAAACCGGAGCTACCTGGAGAAAACCCATACAGGTCACGGGGAGAATGCACAAACTCCATACAGACAGCACCCGTGGTCTGGATCGAACCTGGGTCTCTGGCGCTGTAAGGCAGCAGCTCTACTGCTGGGCCACAAACTTCCATTTGTATTGTGTTTCATAATAAAATTAAACAAACTGCTTAAAGGTTTAATCAAACCAAGTCATAAGCTGATAACCAAAAGCTTGGTCAGGGTTGTTTTAATGAATGTCTTAATGAAGGAAAGGGTGGCAGATATTTAGATAAAGACTTCAAAGGTCCAGGGCTGCCAAGGGCCAGAATAGGTGAACTGCAGAAAATTAGAATTAGAAAACAAATGACATTTTAAAAAGAAAGACCTTGTCTTAATGACTACAGGATTACTTGTCTTAATGACTACAGGCCTGTCGCACTAACCTCTGTAGTCATGAAGACACTCGAAAGGCTTGTGCTGGCCAAGCTGAAAAATATCACAAACTCCCTGCTGGACCATCAGCAGATTGCATATCGGGCCAATAGATCTGTGGATGATGCAGTCAACCTGGGCCTGCACTTCATCCTCCAGCACCTGGACCGCCAGGGGACCTATGCAAGGATCCTGTTTGTTGATTTTAGCTCTGCATTCAACACCATTGTGCCAGAGCTACTACACTCCAAACATTCCGAGTTGACTGTGCCTGAACCCCTCTGTCGGTGGATCACCAGCTTCCTGACAGACAGGAAGCAGCATGTGAGACTGGGAAAGCACATCTCGGACGCACAAACGCTCAGCATAGGAGCACCGCAAGGCTGCGTACTCTCTCCTCTCCTCTACATCAATGACTGCACTTCCACAGACACCTCTGTCAAGCTTCTCAAGTTTGCGAACGACACAACCCTGATTGGACTGATCCAGGATGGGGAGGAATCTGCCTACAGACAGGAAGTGTCACAGCTGGCATCCTGGTTCCGTTGCAACAACCTAGAGCTCAATGCTCTTAAGACAGTAGAATTGATAGTAGACTTTAGGAGAGCTCCCCCTCCCCTCACCCCACTCACCATCAACAACACCACAGTCACATCTGTGGAGTCTTTTAAGTTCTTGGGAACCATCATCTCCAAGGACCTTAAGTGGGGGGCTACCATTGACTCCACAGTCAAAAAGGCACAACAGAGGATGTACTTCCTACGGCAGCTGAGGAAGCACAATCTGCCACAGGCAATGATGGTCCAATTCTACACGGCCATCTTAGAGTCTGTTCTCACCTTCTCCGTCATGATCTGGTTTGGCTCAGCCACCAAGCACGACACCTGGAGGCTGCAGCGAATCGTCCGATCAGCAGAGAAGGTTATTGGCTGCAACCTTCCCTCCATTGATGAACTGTACACTGCAAGGGCCAGGAAGCGAGCGGGCAAGATCATCTCTGACCCCTCTCACCCTGGCCACAAACTCTTTGAATCACTTCCCTCTGGAAGGCGACTCCGGATTGTCAAAGCTGCCACAGCCAGACATAAAAACAGTTTTTATCCACGAGTAATTGCTCTACTCAACAGCCAAAAATCTGTAGCCTCCCTTTGATCTGGTATTTTGTTGGTTCACATGCTTGATCAATGGTGTTTTATCATTAATGTTTTATTATTATTAATGTTTAGTGTTTTCTGAGTCATTCGTAACTGTCACTGTATGTCATGTTGTTACTTGTGGGCAGAGCACCAAGGCAAATTCCTTGTATGTGAATACTTGACCAATAAACTTACTTACTTACTTACTTACTCTGAACTCCGATCTTCCCCTTTAGTTTAGTTCAGTTTTTAAATAGAGCATAGAAACAGGCTCTTCGGCCCACCGCATGCGCTGACCAGCGAACACCTCGTACACTCGTTCTATCTGACTCACGTGGAACAATTTACAGAAGTGAATTAACCGATACGCCTGCACGTCGTCGGAATGTGGGAGGAAATTGGAGCACCCGGCGAAAGCCTTTGCGCTGTCTATTGTACTCGAGTTTGATTTGATTGTATTTATGTCAGTGTACCTGATCTGTTTGGATAGCATGCAAGATCAAAATTTTCGCTGTGCCTCGGTTCATGTGACAATAATAAACCAAAACAAAGACCAAGACAGGTCAACAGTCAGCAAACATGAGATCAGGACAAGGAGATAGATCTCGGACTGCATAATTCTGGATGACATAGAATGATGTAAGCTGACTAGGTGTGCAATGAAATACTGCAGTGAAACAAAAGTATGGATGATGGTTTCAGCAGCTGATGAGCGAAAGCAGGAGTGGAATTTTTCGTTGTCGCTGAGGTGGGAAGAAAGCAGTCTTAAACATGGCACAGAAACGTGATTTGAAGCTCATCTCAAAGTCAAATATAACATCAGGGCTCTAGACAGTCTGGTTCGGTTTCAAACAGATGACAAGGAGAAGATGGAGTCAGCAAGAAAGGAAAGATTTTGTGACAAGGAACAGAGACAAGGCTTTGGTGTTTCCAATATTTCACTGGAAGAAAATGTTCATCCAATTGTGCCAGCTGTCAGACAATATATAGAAAGTGGAGCGTCAAGAGATGCACTGATAAGGTTACAGGCGAGTGTAGTCAGCATACCGTGGAAAATGACACAGTGCTCTGATTACATTGCTGAGGAGGCAACAGAAGTACGACGAGTGATGTATATCGAAAACGCAACGTGAAATTTAACTAGCATCCAATTTTAAACATTCAGGATCGAGCTTCTCCTAAGGGGCAAAGATCGTGTTCAAGACCGTGTCGTGGAAACCCATTTTGAGGCTGCTTCAGTCCAGATCCCAGTGAACACAGCACTTCAGTAAACCTGCCTGAATTCTGCATGAATGTACTTGAACAAAAATCCTGTGAGATCTGCAAATGTGACTGGTAATTTAATGAATGTGAAGATTTTCACACAGGGCAATATAGGGAACTTTTCTAATGTTGAGTCTGAGCATTAACATTCTGCAATCTCCTCAAGGTACAGTATGACGTTTGTACACATTAACATTCTGCTCCAAACTGATATCAAAGCCAACTTGAGAATGCTCCATGCATGTAATGGGTGTTCCAAATGGATTAATTTCACAAGCATTTATACATTGCTGAGAGTAAAATTCATTGAACTATAATCATTTGCCATTCGAACCCAAAAAACAACTTTTCTCTCTCATTAGCACCATCAACACTGCGCTGAAAGGGAATTTTATTTTCCGCATTTTTCAGGGCATGGTCCATTGCTGGAAGCTAGATTTGCCTCATCAACTATAACTGTACTCAAGGCTCATTGTTTTCATTAGACCTTTGCTACAAAGTCTAATGCAGCTACGTACCATACAAATCATGCTTTTACTCAACTAACATTAACTGTTTCAGGATTAGAGTGCATTTTATTACCAGCCTCAGGAGTAGTTTCTTCCCCGCCATTATCAGGCTTCTGAACGGTCCTTCCATAAGCTAGGGTACTGTCTGATTCACCTCTACCTCATCGAGGACATTGGACTGTGTCTGAGGAACTGATGCACTACAATGCTCAGAAAGATATTCTGCACTCCTTATCTTCCTCTTTGCTCCATCCAATGTACTCGAGTTTGAACAATGTATCTTTGCATGGGATATTTGATCTAGTTGGATAGGATGTGAAACAAAGCTTTTCATTGTACCTTGGTACAATAACAAACCTAAGCCTTATAAATAACTTAATTACCAACTAATCACAGCCAATAACAGACAAATATGTATTGTCCCAATGTGAGATTTACATTTTAAATATCAATTTGCGCCAGAGATCCGGGTTTGATCCTGACTACGGATGCTTTCTGCATGGAGTTTGTATATTCTCCCTGTGACGCCGTGGGTTTTCTCCGGGTGCTCCGGTTTCTTCAGCCCTCCAAAAACGTGCGGGGTGTCAGGGGTTATGGGAAGAAGGCAGGAGAGTGGGATTGAGAGGGGACGATAGATCAGCCATGATTGAATGGCGGAGTAGACTTGATGGGCCATATGCCCTAATTCTGCTCCTATAACATGAATTTGTGAACTTGAGGTTTTTAGATTAATTGTCTTTGTAAATTCTCCTCTATCCCATCGAATACATTGTCTAAGGAATTAATGCACTACAATGCTGAGAACCATATTCTAACTTCCTCTTTGCTCCATCTATTGCAGTTGAGTTTGAACTGATTGTATATGTGTATGGTATATTTGATCTGTTTGGATAGCATGCTAAACAATGCTTTTCAACTGTCCATGTGACAATAATGTAATAAGCCTAATCCTAGAATTACCGGCTGTAATTTATTACAAATATTTTAAAAAATGCAAGATAATGCCTCTTAAATTATCTGACCTTAACAGTTAACCCATGCCTGATAAAGGATCTGCAGATGCTGGTTTAAACAAAAGGACACAAAGTGCTGGAGTAACTCAGCGGGCCAGGCAGCATCCCTGGAGAATGAGAATAGGTGACGTTTTGGCTTGGTACTCTTCTTCAGAATGAATAAAAGAACCTCCCTGAAACATCACCTATCCACGTTCTCCTGAGATGCTGCCTGACCCGCTGAGTAACTTTGTGGGAACATCCCTGAAACGTCACCTATCCATGTTCTCCAGAGATGCTGACTGACCCGCTGAGTAACTTTGTGTCCTTTGCTGATAATTACCACTTCCTCACATTCTTGAAAATTGTATTTTCATATCAATGCTACAATCCTGAGAGTTGATGGTGATTGCCCAATGCAGTACTGAAGAAGTGGTGCACTGTTCGAGGTACCTCTGCAACTGGTTCCTTGACTTCTTCATCAACCGAACACAATCTGTACGAATTGTAGCAACACTTCCTCCTCGATACCCAACAGCACTGGAGCACCTCAAAGCTGCGTGCTCAGCCCCCTACTCTACTCAGTTTAGTTTAGAGATACAGTGCGGAAACAGGCCCTTCGGCCCACTGGGTCCGCGCTGACCAGCGATCTCCGCACATTAACATTATCTTACACACACTAGGGACAATTTTTACATTTACCAAGCCATTTAACCTACAAACCTGTACGTCTTTGGAGTGTGGGAGGAAACCGAAGAATCTCGGAGAAAACCCACGCAGGTCACGTGGAGAACGTACAAACTCCGTACAGACAGCACCCGCAGTCGGGATCGGATTCGGGTCTCCGGCGCTGCATTCGCTATAAGGCAACAACTCTACCGCTGTGCCACCGTGACCGCTGTGACTCTATACTTGTGACTGTGTAGCTGGGCACAGGCTGCCTCGAGTGATTCACCCGAGATGGGACTGCAAAGTACCCGCTGCAAAAGGACAAGGAATTCTCCTCATATTGGGCCCACATTGCTTCATCAATAAATTCCCAAAAAACAATTGAACAGGTCTTCAGTTCAGTGCTGTTTATGGGTATGTTACAGTGTACAAAACCTGCACAGTTATATCCCCATAAACACCAGTGAACCGAACATCTAATAATGTTTTTGAAACAGAAAGCCTAACAGCAATGGCCCTCTGTCAAATTAATTCATCATTCAGAATATTAGAAGGTTCAGATGTATCCAATGCCACATCAATTATTGCCCGACTGATAAATGGCAAATAATTATCTCCCTTGCATTTCATACCATTAACTGTGGTCAATATATTTTTATCTTTCAATGCTTGCCTTACTTAAATTTGCAATCTTCCTTTTCTCAAGTCTAATATCAAAAATTGAAGTCATTACTTGAAAGAAGTTTCCTTATCATCGGGCTATTAAATAATTCTGACTCGTAAAGAAACTATAATATACATTATTATAGTTACTTAAATGGTTACTTAAATGGAGTTGTAATCCAGAGCTTCGGACTAATGGTTCCACAACATGAACTAACATGCTGCTGAGCTACCAGGGTGTTTGAATTCAGTATTTTTTTAACAAATCTGGATTACAAAATTCTTAATAAAAGTGACCATGGAAAGCCAGCACAAAAATAAAAACTTCTGGTTCACTCATTTGTCACCCATCCAGACTGAGCCTGTTTTTGATTTCCCCACACACAACGTTCAGTCGTTCTAGCAGCAGAATTAGGTCATTCGGCCCATTAAGTCTACTCCGCCATTCAATCATGGCTGATCTATCTCTCCCTCTCAATCCCATTCACCTGCGAGACCCCATATCCCTCCAAACCTGTCCTATCCATGTACCTGTCTGTTTCTTAAACGCTGCAATAGTCCGTGCCTCAACTATCTCCTCTGGCAGCTCGTTTAGTACACCCACCATCCTTTGCGTGGAAAGCTCACACACAGGAGAATTCTCCCTTCTCCCCATTACCCCTGACACCCGTACTAATCAAGAAAAACGTTGATTCTTAGCTACTCCTTAAAATGGAGCACCAAAGCTGACCAAGTATGAAGAAGGGTCTCAAACCAAACATTACCTATCCATCTGCTCCAGGGATGCTGCCTGATCCGCTGAAATTACTTTGTGTCCTTTTGTGAATGCTATCCAGTTTGTGGACACATAACGATGGGGATTTTTTTTTAAATCTTCGAGAGTGCCACTCACCATTTTACAGATGAGTTTAAAAGAGAGAAAATTCTATGTCCCTTTGGCACCAGTTTTGTGTCAGTTCTTACGACATATTGTTCTTCAGTGGCGCAGAGGTTAGTACTGCTGCCCCTCTGCTCCAGCGATCCAGGTTCGATCCTGACCTCGGGACCGCAGTTGTCTTTATACAGCGCACACGATGTCCCTGTGACTGTACAGGTTCTCCTCTGGTTTCCCCTCCATTGTCCCAAAGAGGTGTCGCTGGGTTAATTGACTGCTAAAAATTGCCCCGGTGTAGGTGGGTTGCAGGACAGTCAGGTTAAAAGGGAACGGGATTGATGAGATGGCTCTGAAAGTGGCATTGAGGCAATGGGCTAAATTGTCTCCTTCTTCTGCGCTGCGTGAAATATAACAACATTCTAGAAATATATTATCTCCAACTTCGGTTCTTTCGTTTCTCCCTCAGCATGTGGAAAATGAAGCTGTGTGGGAAAATTTAAATATCAAAAATGCGCTTAGATTAAAGTGGAGCACTTGCTTCACAGTGCGTGCTGTCACCTTGAAAACTGTCTAAAGATAGTTGAAGAAAAAAGGGGAAGCAGAATGGGTCAGTACTTCCATCCGAATTTAGCATAAAAAAATAATGAAGTTATCATAAATGGCCCACGTGCTATAGATAACTAATCCTGATGAGATGTAACTAACTTCCCAAAAAGGTCAAGCCCTGTACAATTTCTAATTTGATTTGGGGAAACAAATCATGTTTCGATAAGCCGCTAACTGAGCGTTGGTGTAATTCACGCACTGTTTCTTCTGCAAGAGCAAATTAATGCTGTTAAATCCATTACAAGGCGATTGAGACCGAAAGGATTAGCAGCGAACAAAACACTTATTTATCCCCCATATGATATCACAAGGAGAAATAGTAAATCAAACACAATAGCGGAATTTAAGAAAATCACTTTTACTTTTTTGTTGTGAAGAAACTGAACCTGTAGAATCTGAGGCTAACTATTCCCCTCTGTTGTGTGTCCTTGGTGCATACTTTTCATATTTCCCCTTGTGAGCACAGAAGCATTATCATCAGGCTTTACACATCTTTGGAAGCAAATGGATCAGCAAGCACATGAAGCAAATGAATGTTCAAGATCTCCCCTTCATCGAATGCCTCACCATTCAGTTCAGTTTAGTTTATTGTCACGTGTACCGAGGTACCATGAAAAGCTTTTGTTGCGTGCTATCCAGTCAGCAGAAAGACAATACATGATTACAATCGAGCCATTTACAGTGTACAGAAAAGTGTGGAGCAATTGTAATGAGTGATTGCAGCTCCACTTCTGTAAAGAGCACACAGGTAGTCGGCTGGGTTGGGCGCTATCTTGGAAGCTGAGCAAAGTCCCATAGTACTTTAAACAATGTGATATACACACAAGAACCGCACAAAGTGCTGAAATAACTCAGTGGGTCAGGCAGCATCTCCGGAGGACATGGATGGATGATGTTTCAGGTCAGAACCCTTCCTCATATTGGCCGTAGTTGGGGGGGGGGGGGGAGGGTCAGAAAACTGCAAGAAAGTGAAGCAGCTGGGCTTGTACACTCTGGAGTTTAGAAGGATGAGAGGATATCTCATTGAAACATATAAGATTGTTAAGGGTTTGGACATGCTGGAGGCAGGAATCATGTTCCCGATGTTGGGGGAGTCCAGAACCAAGGACCACAGTTTAAGAATAAGGGGTAAGTCATTTAGAACAGAGACGAGGAAACACTTTTTCTCACAGAGAGTTGTGAGTGTGTGGAATTCTCTGCCTCAGAGGGCGGTGGAGGCAGGTTCTCTGGATGCTTTCAAGAGAGAGCTGGATAGGGCTCTTAAAGATAGTGGAGTCAGGGGATATGGGGAAAAGGCAGGAACGGGGTACTGATTGGGGATGATCAGCCATGATCACATTGAATGGCGGTACTGGCTCGAAGGGCCGAATGGCCTACTCCTGCACCTATTATCTATTGGCAAGTGATAGATGGAATGTGTAGGAAGAAACTGCAGAAGCTGATTTACACCGGATAGACATAAAATGCTGGAGTATCTCAGTGGGTCAGGCAGCATCTCGGGTGAAAAGGAATAGGTGACGCATTGGGTTAAGATTCTTCTTCCATCTGAAGGGGAAGCAGAATGGGTCGAGACCCTGTTTTGTCTGAAGAAGGGTCTCGACCCGAAGCGTCACCTATTCCTTTTCACTAGAGATGCTGCCTGACCCGCTGAGTTATTCCAGCATTTTGTGTCTATCTTAAGTGATAATTGGATATGGGTGAAGGGGTTTTGATTGGCAGATGGGTGGACAAAGGCTACACATGAAAAATAGACAAAAGGGTGAACAATAAGAAGAGGTGAAATGTGAAGCCAGAGGAAGGGATGGAAGTGGTAAGGGACACGGAGTGGGATAGGGGGAGGATAGGGGAGAGGGGGGGGGGGTTGTAAAGTGGGAGAAATAGGTAGGAAAGAACTCAGATGCTGGTTTAAACTAAAGATAGACACAAAAAGCTGGAGTAACTCAGCGGGACATCTCTGTATAGGTGTGCACACAGGTCTTCTTCCTCGTGTCCGGCCATCTTCTATATCACGTCTTTCCGGTCGGTCAGTGACGGTTGACGGTCGGTGGTTGCAGAATTGGCTACTTCAGTCAGTAACTGTGGTACAGTTTCTGTCATCAGCATTGCCCGGGATGTGCCGCGTGGAGGCTTCTGCTTGCATCCCGCGCACACAGGTGGGCACAAGGAAGGGTTGGGGGGGGGGGGGGGTGGGGGGAAGGGGATGAGTGTTACCTAATATAGGAGAATTCAATGTTCATATTAAAAAAAGACACACAAAATGGTGGAGTTTCACAGTGGGCCAGGCAGCATCTCTGGAGAAAAAAGAATGGGTGACGTTTCGGGTCGGGACCCTTCTTCAGACTGTTCCTACTGTTGGGATATAAGCTACCCAAGCAGAATCTAAGGTGCTACTCTTGCAGTTTACGTGGCCTGTCTCTAGCAATGGAAGAGGCCCACGACAGAAAGGAGAGTATGGGAATGGGAAAGGAAGTTAAAATGGTTAGCAACCATGTATAAACTACAGGATTGGAGGGGACAAGGGTATGACCGAGTGTGACTGAGGAGTGAATGAATAATGCGATGTAAAGCGCCTTGAGTATTAGAAAGGCGCTATATAAATCCCATCCATTATTATTATTATTAAGGGTAGCTGTTAAATTCCGTGTCAAGTAAAACAACAAAATGTCGGCATCGTCACAGGGAAAAATTATTTCGCATTTACACAATTCTGACTGACCTGATACTTCCCCAGAGTGTTTTATAGCAAGTTAAGAACTAGAAGCATAGCGATCTCATAGCAAGGATATAGAAAACACTCAGCTGGTTAGACAGCTCCCATAGAGAGAAGGGGACAGCCAATGTTTCAGATTAGTGCCTTTAATGTCAGAGTTTACAAACCTAAAATAATGAAGACAATTAATACTCGGTGGTGTAGTGGTCACGCTACTGCCTTGCAGCGCCAGAGTCCCGGGTTCAATCCTGACTATGGGTGTTTGTCTGTACAGAGTTTGTACATTTTCTCCGAGATCTTCGTTTTCCTCCCACACTCAAGACGTACAGGTTTGGAGGTTAATTGGCTTGATATAAATGTATATTGTCCCTGGTGGGTGTAGGATAGTGTTAGAATACGGGGGTCACTAGTCTGTGCAGACTCAGTGGGCCGAAGGGCCTGTTTCCGCGCTGTATCTCTAAACTAAATTAAATAGGGCCACTTAGGAATTCACAAGATAAACACATGGATAATGAGAGCATAAAGATGTCTTAATTTTAAATAAAATCTAGTTTAAAATATAGAGCCTTTCATGAATGGTTTTTAATTACATTAACTAGGAAATTTGTAGTTCTGATGAACGGTCATTGACATGAAAGGTAAATAATTTCTCTCTCGCCACAGATGTTGGCTGCTTTGATTATTTTTCCAGCATTTTCTGTTCTTTTTTCAGACTTTCATTTATTATTACATTTATTTGATGAACAAATCATGAAATTCAATTGGCCTAAAGGCCCCACACATGCCTGCTACCAGTCTCCGTCTACCTTTCAAAGAAGATGTTCTTATCTTTTAATTAGTTACTCCTTTATATATTAACCTTGCTTCCCCTCAACACGATCGACACTATTCACCTCAAAGAATCTCAATTCACCTCAAAGGGTATGATGAACTCATGTTGAGCTCATTGTCATATGCACGTACGGTGAGGTACAGTTATAAAAACATATAATATACCTAAATGACACTAAAATGTTAATGGAAAAAGACACTAGTACAAAAATACGCAATTGGAAACAAGTCCATTGTAGTGCAAGAGGTATCCGCAAGGTTTAGTTGCTGAGGTAGGACATGACTTGTGCTGGTCGGTTCAAGAAACTAATAGTCATAGTTCCCAAACCTGGTGGTGTTCTGGCTTCTGTGCCTCCTAATAAAGACGAAAGACAAAAGACAATAGACAATAGGTGCAGGAGTAGGCCATTCGGCCCTTTGAGCCAGCACCGCCATTCAATGTGATCGTGGCTGATCATCCCCAATCAGTACCCAGTTCCTGCCTTCTCCCCATATCCCCTGACTCCGCTATCATTTAGACACAAGATGAAGAACAAAGTATGGCTGTGTGGGGGAGGGGGGGGTGGGGGACGGTGGTGTGGGGGAGGGGGAACCTTCAAAACCTTCATAACTTTTGTACTATTTCACCGATCGGAACAAAACTGATTTGACTTGCAGCAGAGGAGAATGGTGAGTAAGGCAGTGAAAATCGTAGCGCCATGGGGGATCATTTTTGAGCAAACTTAATTACAACGCAGACAGGAAGTGGTCAAGATGAGTTTTAGTAATATATAGATAGATAGATGTTCAGTTATGTGCACCATGTCATAAAAAACATGTTGTCAAGCAGGAAAGGGTACAGAGAAGATTTACAAGGATGTTGCCAGAGCTAGAGGGTCTGAGCTAAAGGGAGAGGTTGAGCAGGCTGGGATCCTATTCCTTGGAGCGCAGCAGGATGAGGGGTGATCTTATTGAGGTATATAAAATCATGAGAGGAATAGATTGGGTAGATGCACAGAGTCTCTTGCCCAGAGTAGGTGAATCGAGGACCAGAGAACATAGGTTTTAGGTGAAGGGGAATGGATTTAATAGGAATCTGAGGGGTAACTTTTTCACACAAAGGGTGGTGGGTGTATGGAACGAGCTGCCAGAGGAGATAGTTGAGGCAGGGACTAACCCAACATTTAAGAAGCAGTTAGACAGGTACATGGATAGGACAAGTTTGGAGGGATATGGACCAAAGACAGGCAGGTGGGACTAGTGTAGCTGGGACATCTTGGCCGGTGTGGGCAAGTTGGGCCGAAGGGCCTGATTCCACACTGTATCACTCTGTGTGATGACATGTCATGCAGGGAAAATGAAATAATCACAAAGGCATAACATGGGAGAATTAGTAAAGGAGGAAAAAAATTGGAAAAATATTAAGATCTGAGGATGTAGGTTTAAGGTGAAGGGGAAAAGATTCAATAGGGATCTGAGCGGTAAAATTTTCACACAAAAGGTGGTGGGTGTATGGAATGAGCTGCCAGAGGTGGTAGTTGAGGCTGGGACTATCGCAGCATTTAAGAAATAATTAGATAGGTACATGGATAGGATGGGTTTGGAGGGATATGGGCCAAAAACGGGCAGGTGAGACTAGTGTAGCTGGGACATATTGGCCGGAGTGGGCAAGTTGGGCAGAAGGGCCTGCTTCCATGCTCTTATTTTTGAATTCAAAGGAAAATGGCATTATTAAGGAATATTTAAAAAAATATTGCACATACATAAAAATCAAAGAAATGCAATAAGGCTAGAGGGAATTACCTCAGTTAATTTTTGCAAAATTGCTAAAATATGAAATATTTATTTTGCCTAAGTGTTTCCCAAGCATATTAACACGGTTAAGGAATATTAACATGGTGGATGTGACATTAATAGAGTAGTTTAAAAGATATATTTTAAAAAACCCATTTAAGGTGGAAAATGAGAGATTCTTGCTAAATTGTTCCATAAATCTGGAGGTTCATTGGAAAAGAAAATAGTGCCACAGGACTAGCAGACAACTAATGCAATTCTTATATTTAAGGAGAGATTGTAAGTCTAGTGATCTATGGTGCAGTTATCTGAACATCAGTGGAAGGAAGTATAATAAATGTTTTATCCAAAGATGTAATAGAAAAGCATCTGGGGACTGAAAATATAAAACAGAAAAAATATGAAATCTGAAATTGAAAATTTATAACAGATTTTAAAAGGAAAGATCATGCTCGACCAAGCGTATGACATCCTTTGAAGAAAGAGAATAAAACAAATTCAGCAAGGGATTGACGGCCGAGGTGTTCAATTGTTCAACTGTAGAAACAAGAACAGAAGTGAGAGAATGAATTGGAAGTTATATGAGGTGCTATGATAGGAAATAGAGAGCTTGGAATGCAAGCATGCAAATAGACAAAATGTGATTAAATGTTCCAGAAGGTCAACTGTGAGTCGCCACATGCAAGGAGCGTGCAGGTGCAGTAAAGACCGAAAGAAAGTGGAAGATCTGCTACGAAAGGAGGGGAACTGGTGCTTAACATTCCCGAGTGCATGGTATTCAAGGAAGAAAGGAAAGGGAGAAATTCGGACGTCGGTTAGTAACTTTGATTAAGGAAAATATTATCGTACTTGAAAGAGACTTTCCTCGAGGGGTGGGGGAAAGAGTTTGAGTTTGGCTTATTGTCATGTGTACCGAGGTACAGTAAAAAGCTTTTGTTGCGTGCTAACCAGTCAGCGGAAAGATAATACGAGATTACATTAGAAATTCCTCCTCATTTCCTTTCTAAAGAAAAGTGAAACAGCACAGTGAAACAGTGGCTTTATTAGCTGCACCACTTGTGTCACCCCAAATCATAACAAGATAGAATGTTACATCAAGCAACACATTATTTAAAAGTTTAGTTTATTGTCACGTATACCAAGGTACAGTGAAAAGCTTTTGTTGTATGCTATCCAGTCAGTGGAAAGACAATACATGATCACAATCGAACCATCCACAGTGTACAGATAGAGATAAGGGGAATAACATTCCAGGCAAGATAAAGCCAGTAAAGTCCAATCAGAAATAGTTCGAGGGTCACCAATGAGGTAGGTAGTAGCTCAGGACTGCTCTCTAGTTGTTGGTAGGATGGTTCATTGCCTGATAACAGCAGGTCAAAGGCAGAACTGATTTAACTAGAATTAAGAATTAAGACGTCACAGGTAATTCTGCTCTACCGCAATGGTTGCATTCCTAAGAAACCTCATGTTATTGAAACTATCACAACAATAGAGGAATAGTGGGTTTGGAGCTAGAGAGTTTCAGACTCACAATAACAATTTTTTTTTTGAATTCTTACAGGAAAGAAAAGATTTTTTAATAGCTACTAGACTAAGTGCAGAATTTTTAATAGCTACTAGACTAAGTGCACAAAATGTTGGAGTAACTCAGCGGGACAGGCAGCATCTCTGAACAAGGATCTCGACCCAAAACGTCACCCATTCCTTCTCTCCAGAGATGCTGCCTGTCCCACTGAGTTACTCCAGTATTTTGTGTCGATCTTCATTGAACAAGTGCGAATAGAAGCCACACTTATCAATTTCAATGGCAACCTGCTGCCAGTGGTGAAACACTGATGCCTGAATAATGATGCCTAATACATTTGGATTATCATGACCTTTGATCAGGTAATACATATTAGATTAATTAAAAGTGAAAACCTGCATAATCAAGCAAAGTAGTAGTAGACTGGATAGAGAGTTGGCTGCACAAATGATGAGTTAAGACACAAGAGGCTGCAGGTGCTGGAATCTTGAGCAAAACACAAAGTGCTGGAAGAACTCAGCGGGTCAGGCAGCATCTGGGGAGAGAGTGTGTAGATCAGTGTCACTCATGTTATGAGTCATGCTTTTGTAGTTACGCCCACTAGCTTTACAGTAACTCTCCTTGCCTGGTTCCAGGAGAATTAGAGAGACGTGCAAGTGTGAAGTCATATTTGCTATGTAGTTAATAAAGTCTTTGGACCTTTATCTTGGTGTTAGGCTTCAGTTATTTACAACAGCCGAAACACAACATGGTGTCAGAAGTGGGATTCGAACCCACGCCTCCAATTGGAGACCAGAACTTTAATGAGCATCAGTCATTTCAGCTATGCGATAGCGGTTTTCAGCAGCCTCCAAGGTCAGGTCAACATCCTGCAGTAATTCATCGCATAATTTATCATTCCGTATGCCATGGATGAGACGGTCGTGAACGAGTCTACGGTCATTAAGCGAGGCTGGCCAGACAAGCACTACAATGTTCCGCTGCCAGTCCGGCCTTTCTTTGCTGTCCGTGATGAGCTAGTGCTGCAAGATGGCATTATTTTAAAAGGACACAAGCCTGTGGTTCCTGCTTCACTGCACAACCAGTATTTTAACGCTGTTCATGCAGGGCACCCAGGCGCTGAAGCTACTGTCTTACGGGCAAGAAGCATGTTTCACTGGCCTGGCATGGCCGAATACATCACCGAGAATGTGGCATCCTGTGCAGTGTGCAACAGTTTGGCACCTCACCAACAAAAGCAACCACTTCTTTCATATCCTGTACCTGCGCTCCCGTGGTCTACAGTCGCAGCTGAATATTTGATTGGCATGGCAAACAGTACCTGGTGCTCGTTGATTCTTATTCAGGATGGTTTGACATTGATTTTCTTAGCAGCCCCACTTCCAGCGGAGTGATTTCGAAGTTATCTCGCCACTTTTCAGTCCACGGATCTCCGGGCAGACTGCTAACTGACAACGGCAGTCAATTCACCAGCCAACAATTCAAGGAGTTCGCTAGACACTGGAATTTTCACCACATCACCAGCAGTCCTGAATATCCCCAGTCTAATGGGCTGGCTGAACGAGCTGTCTAAAGTGCTAAACAGCTCATGGAACGTTCTTACAGAGCTAAATCCGATGTATTCCCGGATCTGCTTAACTTACGCAACATTTCCCGTGACCCCATCTTTATTGTCGAGGCAGACTCGTGCCACAGTGCCTGTAGCTGATCAGGCATTGAGCCCACAAGTGATTCCACCCGAGGAGGTTCAATCCAGGTAGCAACAGAAGCGTAGCATTCAAAAACAATGGTTTGACAAGACAAGTAGGCCACTGCCACCGCTGACCAAAGGGCAGGTTGTCCGTTTACAGACTGACAAAGGCCACGACAGTATTGGAGTGATTTCTGGAATTGCTTCATAGCCACGCTCATATATCGTCAGTGCCGATGGCAGCACCTACAGGCGTAACAGGCAACATATCCTGCCTGTGAACGAGCCAGTTCCTCCTCCGTATTATCCAGATCGTACAAGTTCACTTCCGTCTGCGTCTAGTGGCACTCCCATGCTTCTACCAGCACAACAATCCATGTCTGCAATGGCTCCTCTGCCTGTACCATCTTCGCCTGCGTCAGTCTCCTGCTTCGTCTCCTGGAATGTTGGGCCAGTCTCCCTCGCCTGTGAAACCACCTGCTCTCTCCCCGGGGGAAAAGAACGGAGATGGTCTCTATCGTACACGTGCTGTTCGTGTTTGTAGGCCGGTTGTGAAGTACCCTGACTATGTTTGACTTTCCTCCAGTTTATTATCAATTGCTATGCATGTCTTACTTAGTTAATGGGTCTGTACTGTTGTTGATTCGTTAAGAGGGAGGATGTAGATCAGTGTCACTCATGTTATGAGTCATGCTTTTGTAGTTACGCCCACTAACTTTACAGTAACCCTCCTTGCCTGGTTCCCGGAGAATTGGAGAGATGTGCAAGTGTGAAGTCATATTTGCTATGTAGTTAATAAAGTCTTTGGACCTTTATCTTGGTGTAAGGCTTCAGTTATTTACAACAGCCGAAACACAACAGAGTGGACAAGTGATGTTTTGGGTCAGGACCCTTCAGAAAAATGAGCAGGAATTTAAGATATTTATTCAACTAGCAAAAGGTGAATTGATGTTGAGATCACATGTCAAAGGATATGGGGAGAAGACAGGAGAATGTTGAGAGAAAAGATAGATCAGCCATGATCGAATGGCAGAGCAGACTAGATGGGCCTAATGGCCTAACTCTGCCCGTATGTCTTATGATCTTATTGCTGTGTGTTTCTTTAACGATTGAAAGTACAGTTCCAAAATCTGTAGATGTCATGAAATTGAGAGAATATTTACTGCCAGATTGTGACAAAATATAGTCAAATTAAAGGATAAATTTACATAAAACTGTATATTACAAAGTAATGATAACCATGAAACTACTGAACTGACAAAATGAACATTTAATTGTACCATTCCCTCAGGCAAGGAAACATGCCATTGCTACCCATCTAACCAGACCCAGATTATATGATAAAACTGGCTGCAAATTACAAAGTTAGGGAACAACTAGCAATGAATAATTGCTTGCTTTGAGTCTAATTCACAAATGAACTTCAATGTAGATAGACTGAGGTAGAGCACAAAGATACTAAGTATAAGCATCAAGATGGCACCGAAGCTGGTGACTCTTTGCGCGCTGGTCCCAGAGGGGGATGTGTGATCAATCATTACAATCGCTCCACTCATTTACATCTTTATTTCAACAGCAGCATTTAGAGTCATAGAGTCATACAGCATGGAAACAGGTCCTTCGGCCCAACTTGCCCACACCGGCCAGCATTTCCCAACTACACTTGTCCCACCTGCCTGCGTTTGGTCCATATCCCTCCAAACCTCTCCTATCCATCTACTTGTCTAACTGTGCCTGAAAGAAGGTAACTTTGAGGGTATGAGACGTGAATTGCAATTAGTTCAAAAAAGGGTTGACGGTGGATATGCAATGGAAGGCATTTAAAGACTGCATGGATGAACTACAAAAATTGTTCATCCCAGTTTGGCAAAAGTATAAATCAGGGAAGGTAGTGCATCCGTGGATAACAAGGGAAATCAGGGATAGTATCAAAGCAAAAGATGATGCGTACAAATTAGCCAGAAAAAGCAGCATACCAGAGGACTGGGAGAAATTCAGAGACCAGCAGAGGAGGACAAAGGGCTTAATTAGGAAAGGGAAAATAGATTATGAAAGAAAACTGGCGGGGGACATAAAAACTGACTGCAAAAGTTTTTATAGATATGTGAAGAGAAAGAGATTAGTTAAAACAAATGTAGGTCCCTTGCAGTCAGAAACAGGTGAATTGATCATGGGGAACAAGGATATGGCGGACCGATTGAATAACTACTTTGGTTCCGTCTTCACTAAGGAAGACATAAATAATCTGCCGGAAATAGCAGGGGACCGCGGGTCAAAGGAGATAAAGGAACTGAGTGAAATCCAGGTTAGTCGGGAACTGGTGTTGGGTAAATTGAATGGATTAAAGGCCGATAAATCACCAGGGCCAGATAGGCTGCATCCCAGAGTACTTAAGGAAGTAGCTCCAGAAATAGTGGATGCATTAGTGATAATTTTTCAAAACTCTTTAGATTCTGGAGTAGTTCCTGAGGATTGGAGGTAGCAAACGTAACCCACTTTTTAAGAAGGGAGGGGAGAGAGAAAACGGGGAATTACAGACCAGTTAGTCTAACATCGGTAGTGGGGAAACTGCTAGAGTTAGTTATTAAAGATGGGATAGCAGCACATTTGGAAACTGATGAAATCATTGGACAAAGTCAGACATGGATTTACGAAAGGTAAATCATGTCTGACGAATCTTACAGAATTTTTCGAGGGTGTAACTAGTAGAGTGGATAGGGGAGAACCAGTGGATGTGTTGTATCTGGACTTTCAGAAGGCTTTCGACAAGGTCCCACATAAGAGATTAGTATACAAAACTTAAAGCACACGGTATTGGGGGTTCAGTATTGATGTGGATAGAGAACTGGCTGGCAAACAGGAAGCAAAGAGTAGGAGTAAACGGGTCCTTTTCACAATGGCAGGCAGTGACTAGTGGGGGTACCGCAAGGCTCAGTGCTGGGACCCCAGCTATTTACAATTTATATTAATGAACTGGATGAGGGAATTGAAGGCAATATCTCCAAGTTTGCGTATGACACTAAGCTGGGGGGCAGTGTTAGCTGTGAGGAGGATGCTAGGAGACTGCAAGGTGACTTGGATAGGGCTGGCTGAGTGGGCAAATGTTTGCAGATGCAGTATAATGTGGATAAATGTGAGGTTATCCACTTTGGTGGCGAAAAACTGGAAAGCAGACTATTATCTAAATGGTGGCCGATTAGGAAAAGGGGAGATGCAGCGAGACCTGGGTGTCATGGTACACCAGTCATTGAAAGTAGGCATGCAGATCGCAGCAGGCAGTGAAGAAAGCGAATGGTATGTTGGCTTTCCTAGCAAGAGGATTTGAGTATAGGAGCAGGGAGGTTCTACTGCAGTTGTACAGGGTCTTGGTGAGACCGCACCTGGAGTATTGCGTACAGTTTTGGTCTCCATTGCCATAGAGGGAGTGCAGAGAAGGTTCACCAGACTGATTCCTGGGATGTCAGGACTTTCATATGAAGAAAGACTGGATAGACTCGGCTTATACTCGCTAGAATTTAGGAGATTGAGAGGGATCTTATAGAAACTTACAAAATTCTTATGCGGTTGGACAGGCTAGATGCAGGAAGATTGTTCCCGATGTTGGAGAAGTCCAGGACAAGGGGTCACAGCTTAAGGATATGGGGGAATCCTTTAAGACCGAGATGAGAAGAACATTTTTCACACAGAGAGTGGTGAATCTCTGGAACTCTCTGCCACAGAGGGTAGTTGAGGCCAGTTCATTGGCTATATTTAAGAGGGAGTTAGATGTGGCCCTTGTGGCTAAAGGGATCAGGGGGTATGGAGAGAAGGCAGGTACGGGATACTGAGTTGGATGATCAGCCATGATCATATTAAATGGCGGTGCATGCTCGAAGGGGCCGAATGGCCTACTCCTGCACTATTTTCTATGTATCTATGTAAACGTTGGGATAGTTCCTGCCTCAATAACCTCCATTGCAGCTCGTTCCATACACCCACCACCCTTTGTGTGAAAAAGTTACCCTCAGATTCCTATTAAATCTTTTCCCTTCACTTAAACCTATGTCCTCTGATCCTCGATTCCCCTACTCTGGGAAAGAGACTCTGTGCATCTATCGGATCTATTCCTCTCATGATAATAGATAATAGACAATAGACAATAGGTGCAGGAGTAGACCATTCGGCCCTTCGAGCCAGCACCGCCATTCACTGTGATCATGGCTGATCATCCACGTTTCTGACTTCTCCCATATCCCCTGACTCTGCTATCTTTAAGAGCTGTATCTAACTCTCTCTTGAAAGCATCCAGAGAATTGGCCTCCACTGCCTTCTGAGGCAGAGAATTCCACAGATTCACAACTCTCTGGGTAAAAAAGTTTATCCTCATCTCCATTCTAAATGGCCTACCCCTTATTCTTAAAACTGTGGCCCCTGGTTCTGGACTCCCCCAACATTGGGGACATATTTCCTGCCTCTAGCATGTCCAATCCCTTACTAATCTTGTATGTTTCAATAAGATCACCTCTCATTCTTCTAATTCCAGAGTATACAAGTCCAGCCGCTCCATTCTATCAACATATGTCAGTCCGCCATCCCGGGAATTACCTTGTGAACCTATGCTGCACTTCCTCAATAGCAAGAATGTTCTTTCTCAATTTGGAGACCAAAACTGCACACAATACTCAAAGTGTAGTCTCACTAGGGCCCTGTACAACTGCAGATGGACCTCTTAGCTCCTATACTCAACTTTTGTACATCTCTACTAATTTCTTACATTAACTATGCTAGACCCTTTATCCTGTATCTGTACACTGTGGACGGCTTGATAGTATCATGTATAGTCTTTTCACTGACTGGATAGCACACAACAACTAGAATGTTTTTCACTGTGCCTCGGTACAATGGCAATAATAATAATAAATAAACTAAACTAAAGAAAGTCACATGTGTCTAGGGTAAAAAGTATCAAACCAGGGTTGGGGTTGTAGGGATCTGGTGGTACAAAGCATTAAAAACTGGGATGCAGATACACGGCACCGAATGGTGAACGAGTCTGATTGACCTGGATGATGACACGTTGGCCTGGCTCGCCTCAACGGAGCTGCAGGTCTAAAAAGACATACGACAGAAGAAAGGTTGACACAAAATGCTGGAATAACTCAGCGGGTGAAGCAGCATCTCTGGAGAGAAGGAATGGGTGACGTTTGGTCTCGACCCGAAATGTCACCCATTCCTTCTCTCCAGAGATGCTGCCTCACCCGCTGAGTTACTCCAGCATTTTGTGTCTACATTCGATTTGACCAGCATCTGCAGTTCTTCCTTACACACTGGCAATACAAACACAAGTGAACTTCTCAGTTCTCCGTACATTTCTATTTTGCATTCTTAATTGTAAGTCTATATGATGTTATACAAGACCAGACTGCAACTGTCCTATTTCACCCACCTTGTGAAGGCGTCAAGCTCTGCTTTAATACCTCACAGCAAACATGACAGAGAACAAGGGTTTCGTGCAGCGACACATGTTACCTATGACCTTTCTTGCACATATGAGTAAAGTATCAGATTGATACCTTTGACAAAGCCATATCATATAGGAAAAAGATTAGAACAGGTATAGGAAATAGGGTCTCGACCTGAAACGTCACCTTTCCATGTTCTCCAGAGATGTTGCCAATGCTCCAGAGATGACCTACTGCATTACTACAGAACATTTGCGTCCTTTCTAACCAGCATCTGCAGCTCCTTGTTTCTATTCTATAGGAAGTGAAGTGTCAGCTTTGTTCTATTGTGTAGCATTCTTACCCAAGTCAGAACTTTATAGATTCAAGCTCCTCTGCAGAAATCGGACTACAAATACAACTCTTGAAATGAAGGAATAAGATAGTGAGGATCATCATCATAATCATAATAATCATTATCATACTTTATTAGCCAAGTATGTTTTGCAACATACGAGGATTTGATTTGCCATACAGTCATACCATTAAAAACAACAAAACACACAAAATAGATATTAATATGAACATCCACCACAGTGGACTCCTCCACATTCCTCACTGTGATGGAAGACGAAAAAAAGTTCAATCTCTCCCTTCATTGTCCTCCAGCGGTCGGGGGCCTCTAACCTTCCGTTGACGGGATGATGTTACTGCCGTAGCCGGCAGCGGGCCTCCTCATCTGGGCGATCAAGCTCCTGCATCAGGGGGGTATATCAGCTCCCCTGCTCCGGGCAATCTACCCCGGGTCAGGGCTAGTCGAACGTCGTGCGGCTTTTGGAGCTTCCCGACGTCGATCTCAACCCGAGATTGCGAGCTCTTTGATGTTAAAGTCTGGCAGGCCGCGGTTGGAGCGTTGATCCCAGGCAAGGGATCGGCTCCGATGGTAAGTCCACGTCCCCGCGGTGGGGCTCAAAGTCAGTCCCGAGCAAGGCCTCCAGCTCATGATGTTAGGCTGCAGAGCGACCGGAGATACGATCCAGAAAACAATCACATCTCCGGGAAGGTAAGAGATTGAGAAAAGGTTTCCCCCGACCACCCCCCACATACAACAAACCAGAGAACAATAACACATAGTTTTTAACACACTAAAATAACAAAAAATAACACAACAAGGACAGACAGACTGTAGGCAAGGCTGCCATTGAAGCGCCACCCGGTGGTAAAAAGATTAGAGCAGGTATAGGAAGTAGGGTCTCGACCTGAAACGTCACCTTTCCATGTTGTCCAGAGATGCTGCCTGACCTCTGCATTACTCCAGAACTTTATGTCCTTTTCAAACCAGCATCTACAGCTCCTTGTTTCTATTCTATAGGAAGTGAAGTGTTAGCTTTGCTCTATTGTGTAGCATTCTTACCCAAGTCAGAACTTTATAGATTCAAGCTCCTCTGCAGAAATCGGACTACAAATCCAACTGACCCTCCAGTGTTGGAAATGAAGGAATAAGATAGTGGGGTCATCATTCTGGATGAATCTAAAACAATTCCATTGCACTATTTCAAAGCCAACCCAAGGATGGCTTATGTGTATAAAAACATGAGATGAATAGATCGGGTAGACACACAGTCTCTTGCTCACCCTGAGTAGGGGAATCAAGAACCAGAGGACATAGGTTCAAGATGAAGGGGTAAAGGTTTTATTGGAACCTGAGGGGTAACATTTGCACACAAAGGGTGGTGGGTGTATGTAATGAGCTGCCAGAGGCAGGGACTATGGCAACGTTTAAGAAACAATTAGACAGGTACATGGATAGAAGATAGACACAAAAATCAGGAGTAAACTCAGCGGGACAGGCAGCATTGCTGGAGAGAAGGAATGGGTGGCGTTTCGGATCAGTGTGCAGTTCCTTCCTACAGGTAAATAGATAGGACCATCACTCAATCTATCTATATCCCTTTGCAGAATCAAAATGTCCTCATCACAACCTGCCCTTTTACCTATTTTCATGCGTCAACAAACTTGGATCTCTTGCATTTTATTCTCTAAAACCAGGTATTTAATGGAAGTAGTGAACAAGTGAGGGCTAAGACTGATCCAGTAGGTTCTCCACAATTACATTACTCCAGCCTGAAAAGAACTGGATTTAATAAGAATCTAAGGGGTAACATTTTCACACAAAGGGTGGTAGGTGTTTGGATCGAGCTGCAAGAGGAGGTGGTCGAGGCAGGTGCTATCACAATGTTTAAGAAACATTTAGACAGGGTATATAGATAGGACAGGTTTATATGGATATGGGCCAAATGCAGGCACATGGGACTGGTGTAGATGGGACATGTTGGTCACTGTGGGCAAGTTGGCCCGAAGGGCCTGGTTCCACACTGTATGACTCTGACTAATTCTCACCAGTGACCAAGTCAATTTGTAAATCTCTCAGCCAACATTGTTAAAACAGCAGATCTGTTCAATACTGACTATAGTCACTGAGTCAGTCGTATAGTACAGATACAGGCCCTTCAGCTCACCACACCCATGCCAACCTTTACACTCTAATACGCAATCCCACTTGCCTGCATTAATCAGTATCCTTTAAGCTGCCTTAGAACAATGCCTATCGAAATGCCTGTCAAATGAAGTGATTGCATACGATTCCACCATTTGCTCCAGAAGACACTCTTTAAAAATATTTATCTTACCATAATCAGTGACCTCTTATATATTTGATCCTCTACCACAGGGAAAAACATTCTCACTGTCTATCCTATCTATAATTTTATAATCTCATCTTCATCTTGCGAATTAAACATAAACCAAAGGAATAGTTAGATCTCAAGCCGGGTGTTGAGCAGGCAGGTTGTTGTCTCTGCGTCAAATAGAAACATAGAAACATAGAAATTAGGTGCAGGAGGAGGCCTTTCGGCCCTTCGAGCCAGCACCGCCATTCATTGTGATCATGGCTGATCGTCCCCTATCAATAACCCGTGCCTGCCTTCTCCCCATATCCTTGACTCCACTAGCCCCTAGAGCTCTATCTAACTCTCTCTTAAATCTTTCCAGTGATTTGGCCTCCACTGCCCTCTGTGGCAGGGAATTCCATAAATTCACAACTCTCTGGGAGAAAACGTTTTTTCTCACCTCAGTCATAAATTACCTCCCCTTTATTCTAAGACTGTGCCCCTGGTTCTAGACTCGTCCAACATGGGAACATTTTTCCTGCATCTAGCTTGTCCAGTCCTTTTATAATTTTATATGTTTCCTATAAGATCCCCCTCATCCTCTAAACTCCAGTGAATACAAGCCTAGTCTTTTCAATCTTTCCTCATATGACAGTCCCGCCATCCCAGGGATCAATCTTGTGAACCTACGCTGCACTGCCTCGATCACAAGGATGTCCTTCCTCAAATTAGGAGACCAAAACTGTACATAATACTCCAGATGTGCTCTCATCAGAGCCCTATACAACTGCAGAAGAAACCTCTCCTATACTGAAATCCTCTTGTTATGAAGGCCAACATTCCATTAGCTTTCTTCACTGCCTGCTGTACCTGCACGCCAACTTTCAGTGACTGGTGTACAAGGACACCCAGGTCTCGCTGTATCTCCCCCTTACCTAACCTAACCCTGTTGAGATAATAATCTGCCCCTTTGTTTTTGCCGCCAAAGTGGATAACCTCACATTTATCTATATTATACTGCATCTGCCACGCATCTGCACGCTCACTCAACCTGTCCAAGTCACTCTGCAACCTCCTAACATCCTCTTCACAGTTCACTCTGCCACCCAGCTTTGTGTCATCCGCAAACTTGCTAGTGTTGCTCCTAATTCCCTCTTCAAATCATTAATATATATGGTAAACAGTTGCGGCCCCAACACCGAGCTTTGCGGCACTCCACTCGCCACTGCCTGCCATTCTGAAAAGGACCCGTTCACTCCTACTCTTTGCTTCCGGTCTGTCAACCAAATTTTCTATCATGTCAACACCCTACCCCCAATACCATGTGCTCTAATTTTAGTCACCAGTCTCCTGTGCGGGACCTTATCAAAGGCTTTCTGAAAGTCTAGATACACTACATCACTGGCACCCCTTCATCCATTTTACTTGTCACATCCTCAAAAATTCCAGAAGATTAGTCAAGCATGATTTCCCTTTCATAAATCCATGTTGACTTGGACTAATCCTTTTACTGCTATCCAAATGCCCCATTATTACCTCTTTAATAATTGGACTCCAGCATCTTTCCCACCACCGAAGTCAGGCTAACTGGTCTGTAATTCCCCGTTTTCTCTCTCTCGCTCCTTTCTTGAAAAGTGGGATAACATTGCTATCCTCCAAACCACAGGAACTGATCCTGAATCTATTGAACATTGGAAAATGATCACCAATGCGCTCCACTATTTCTAGAGCCACCTCCCTGAGGACCCTGGGATGCAGACCATCAGGCCCAGGGGATTCATTATCCTTCAGTCCCATTAGCCTACCCAATACAATTTCTCGCCTAATGAAAATTTCTTTCAGTTCCTCTACCCCCTTAGATCCTCTGTCCTCCAGTACATCTGGGAGATTGTTTGTGTCTTCCTTAATGAAGACAGATCCGAAGTACCTATTCAACTCTTCTGCCATTTCCTTGTTCCCCATAATAATTTCACCCGTGTCTGCGTTCAAGGGCCCACATTTGGACTTTGCTACTCTTCTTCCCTTAACATATCTAAAGAAGCTTCATACTTCATCTTTTCAGCCATATTGCCCGTTTGTTTCCTTCTGTTGTCCTATGAAAGTTTCCCAATCCTCTGGCTTCCGGCTAGTCTTTGCTGTGTTATACATCTTTTCTTTTAGTTTTATTCTATCCCTAACTCTCTTGTCAGCCACGGTTGCCTCCTACTCCCCTTAGAATCTTTCTTCCTTTTGGAATGAAATTATCCTGTGTCTCCGGATTATGCCCAGAAATTCCTGCCATTGCTGTTCCACCGTCATTCCTGCTAGTATCCCTTCCAGTCTACCTTGGCCAGCTCCCCTCTCATGCCTTCATAGTCCCCTTTGTTCAACTGCATCACTACCACTTCCGATTTAACCTCTCCTTCTCAAATTGCAAATTAAAACTAATCATATTATGATCACTACCTCCAAGCGGTTCCTTTACCTCGAGTTCTCTTCTCATATCTGGTTCATGGACAACACTAAATCCAGAATGCCTTTTCTCTGGTCGGCTCCATTACAAGCTGCTCTAAGAATCCATCTCGGAGGCATTCTACAAACTCTCTTTCTTGGAGTCCTGAACCAACCTGATTTTCCCAGTCTACCTGCATATTGAAATCCCCATCACCACAGTGGCATTACCTTTGTTACATGCCAGTTTTAACTCCTGCTGCAACTTACACCCTACATCCGGGCTACTATTTGGCGTCTGTAGATAACACAAATGGTGTCTTCTTGCCTTTACAATTCCTCAACTGAATCCACAGTGACTCTACCTCGTCAGTCCATATGTCTTCCCTCGCAAGGGACTGAATTCCATCCCTCACCAGCAGAGCTACCCCCCCCTCCTCTGCCCACCTGCCTGTCCTTTCTATAGGATGTATAACCCTGAATATTAATATTCTCAAATAATCTCATAATTTTATATATCTCTAGCAGGTCACCTCATGGCCTTCCTCACTGCAGGCAAAATGAACCCAACCCGTTCAATAACCCACTATAAATAAAGTCCACCAAATCAGGCAATGTCCTGGTGAATCTCCTCTCTGCACCCTCTCTAGCGTAGTCATAAAAAAGTGTTAATACTCAAAGTGTGGCCTAAGCAAATTTTGAAAAGTTGCACCAACATTCTTCACCAACCCTATCTAGCCAGTGTTGCCATTTTCAATGACTCTGGAATTGAACCCAAGCTCCCTTATCATCAACAGTTCTTATCATCTAACCATTTAATTAGTTTAGTTTAGTTTCAGAGGTACAGTGAAAAGCTTTTTGTGCGTGCAGCTAAATTCCATCTGCCAATGCACCAATTAGCTTTCCATCTAATCAAGGTTTCAAGATCAGTTTCAAGGTTTCAAGATCAGTTTATTGTCACATGTACCAATTACATATGGAATTCGAATTACCATACAGCCGAATCTAGATGTAGTCTTTGACAAGCTTTCGCAGCACCACCAATTTTCACGTCAGTGGCAAAGTTACTAACAATTGTGGGAGTCTGCATTGCACAGAACTTTCTGCATATAACAGCAAATTCAGAAGTACCTCAGAACATTCACAAATGTCCTGCAGTTTCCAAGAATTGATGATTAATCTCCAGAACAATCGTAATGGTGACAAGAGACGGCAGATTCCTACACCTGAGTACAAGTGCTGGTGAATCTCAGTGGGTCAAGCAGTACCTGTGGATGGAAATATGCAGATGGTGTTGAGATGTGCCCATTCTTCAGTCCAGTAATTTAGTTTAGTTTAGAAATACAGCGTGGAAACGGGCACTTCGGCCCACCGAGACCGCGCCGACCAGTGGGTCACCTGCACATTAGTTCCATCCTACACTCTGGGAATAATTTACAGAGGCCAACTGACCTACAAAGCTGCACGTATTTGGAGTGTGGGAGGAAACTGGAGCACCTGGAGAAAACCCACGCAGTCACAGGGAGAACGTACAAACTCCGTACAGACTGCACCCAAGGTCTGGATCGGTCCCGGGCTGTAAATCTACCACAGTAGTTTGCTTCCCCCTCCCCCCATTGGTAGTACTACTTATTTCTTCCCCCCACATTGGTGTTCATTAGTTTTAAATATTCTGTTGGCCTGACAGTCAACAATTAGTGGCAAACAATCTGTTTGCTTTCTAATTAACGACAGGAAGCAGAAACAACAAGAGGAGAAATGCTGGATGACCAATTGAAGAAGAGAGCCACGGTAAATCAACAAGACAGTGACAAGCAGTGAGAGTTCCAATCACAGCCTGGGGATTGTACAAAGGCATCAAATCGGCAGTGTATGCAAATAGCCATCTGTGCAAGTTCTGGAGGCTGGCATTCAGCTTCTCTCCTTCAGGACAGTGGGTGAGCATCTGGGAAAGTTTTTATATTCTTTAAGAGTCAAGAGTTTTTAGTTTAGTTTAGAGATACAGCGCGGAAACAGGCCCTTCGGCCCACTGGGGAAGCGCCGACCAGCGATCCCAGCACATTAAAGGGCCTGTCCCACTTGGCCGTCATTTGCGCGTCATATGTAAAATAGGTCGGCGCGTCGTGATACGCGACATCGCGCGCAAATCACGCGTCAGCGCAGCCGTCTGGTGCGCTTGACGTCATTAGGATACCCTGCGGCGTGCGGCAGGATGTTGACGCAAGGACGTTGACACACATTGACGTAACCATGTGTCACCACGCGATACACGTGAGATGTCGGGACGCCAGCGTATGACGCCAATGCATCAGCATGCGTACCCAATGCGTCAGCGTGCGTATGCGATACGTCACGCAGGTGGCGCGCGAGGATTTCGTTCCTATACTAAATCCTGGAGTGCCGCGCGATACAGCGTGCCACCGCATACGATTCCACGCCTCACTGTGCGCAACGCATGCGCACCCCACGCGTCACGATGCGTCGACCTAATTTACATATAACGCGTAAATGAGGCGCAAATGCCGGCCAAGTGGGACAGGCCCTTAACATTATCCTACACCCGCTAGGGACAATTTTTACATTTACCAAGCCAATTAACCTACAAACCTGTACATCTTTAGAGTGTGGGAGAAAACCCACGCAGGTCACGGGGAGAATGTACAAACTCCGTACAGGCAGCACCCGTAGTCGGGATTGAACACGGGTCTCCAGCACTCCATTCGCTGTAAGGCAGCAGCTCTACCGCTGCGTCACCGTGACCGCCCCCCAATTTACGCATGTGATTTTTTTAACGCATGTGAATAGATCGGGTAGATGCACAGGGCCTCTTGCCCATAATAGGTGAATCGAGGACCAGAGGACATAGCTTCAAAGTGATGGGGAAAAGATTTAATAGGAATCTGACGGGTAACTTTTTCACACAAAGGGTGGTGGGTGTATGGAACAAGCTGCCAGAGGAGGTTATTGGGGCTGGGACTATCCCAACGTTTCAGAAACAGTTAGACAGGTACATGGATAGGACAGGTTTCGAGGGATGTGGACCAAACACAGGCAGGTGGGACTAGTGTAGCTGGGACATGTTGGCCGGTGTGGGTAAGTTGGGCCTGTATACATACTGCAGCATTCTAGGACTATGTCTTGAAACCAAACAATGAGATTCTTACTTGCAGCAGCATAACAGATATGTCAACATTGTATTCTGGAAACACCATAATAAACAACTAAAATGTTTTTTTACATATAGGTGTATATGTGTGTAGGCGTATATACATACACATAAAAACAAACAATAATAGTGCAAAAGCAAAAGACAATGCCGACAAATTCTATGTAATTCAGAACTTATTTGGAGGTTGTAGTGTTTAATTGAGAGGGAAAGATAGATAGATCAGCCACGGTTGAATGGTGGAGTGGACTTGATGGGCCGAATGGCTTTGATGAGTTTTGGAGTTCCTCAATAAGCCTCGTTGCCTATCTTTGTTCTTTCAAAATGTTCCTCAAAACTCTCTAATTTTAAATGGCTTGGTGTCAAATTTTAGACTTTTGAGATACAGTGTGGAAACAGACCCTTCGGCCCACTGAGTCTGCGCCAACCAACAATCACACCGTACACTAGCACTATCCTACACAACAGGGACAATTTTACCAAAGCCAATTAACATACAAACCAGTACGTCTTTGGAATATGGGAGGAAACCTGAGCACCCATAGAAGACCCATGCGGTCACAGGGAGGATGTAGAAATTGTGTACAGACAGCAACTGAGGTCAGGATCGTACCTGGGTCCCTGGAACTGTAAGGCAGCAGCTCTTATCGTTGCCCCACTGTGCCGACCTACCTGTTTTTACCTGCTGTAACTCTTTTGAACCACTTTGAGATATTTTGCCTCTAAAGGAGATGGATAGTTTGTGCTAGATATTGTCGGAATATTATTAGTATAATTTCTTTGAATTTTGAGAAGTGCTACAGATTTGTCTAATGACAAATAACAGCGCAGGTAGCGTCTGGGGACTTATTTCTCAAGCTGGGATACGGAATATGGATAATAGGTAGCTATTAAGGCTGCTGAAGTTTGGAAGTGATCTTCAATGGGGATCAGCAATGGAATCATTTTGTTCACAGCAAGAACTTGGAAATACAAAGTGCAAAAGCTTATTACAGAAGAGAACTGTAACAGTATACACAGCTTTCAAGAAGAATTTGGATAAATACATAAAGGCATAACAATACTGCTGGACCTTAGGGAAAATGGAGAGGAACAAATTGAATAGTTCTTACAAATAGTTGGCAGAAGCATGGGTAGTTGGCAGAACCACTGGCTCCCTGTGCAGTTCCGAATAAATTTCAAGATCCTTCTTTATGTTTACAAAGACTTTAACGGGCTTGCCCCCACCTACATCAAAAGTCTGCTTACCCACCACACCACCTCCAGGTCCCTCAGATCGGCCGACTTGGGGTTACTGAACATCCCGCGGTCTAGCATAAGCTCAGGGGCGACCGCGCCTTTGCGGTTGCAGCTCCTAGACTGTGGAACAGCATCCCTCTTCCCATCAGAACTGCCCCCTCCATCGACTCTTTTAAGTCGAGGCTTAAAACTCATCTTTACTCTCAAGCCTTTCTTAACGTCCTCTGAGGGATGGCTATATGTATGTATTTATGTATGTACTTAATCTATGAACCACTGTTGTACAACGTTAGTACCTCCACCAATGTAAAGCACTTTGGTCAACGAGAGTTGTTTTTTAAATGTGCTATAGAAATAAAAGTGACTTGACTTGACTTGGATGATTAAACAGAGGCTTTTGTACATTATAATTCCATGTAAGTTTAATGTTTAGTTTAAGGTAGACAAAAATGTTGGAGAAACTCAGCGGGTGAGGCAGCATCTATGGAGCGAAGGAATAGGTGACGCTTCGGGTCGAGACCCTTCTTCAGTCTGAAGAAGGGTCTTGACCCGAAACGTCACCTATTCCTTCGCTCCATAGATGCTGCCTCACCTGCTGAGTTTCTCCAGCATTTTTGTCTACCTTCGATTTTTTCCAGCATCTGTAGTTCTTTCTTAAACATAATGTTTAGTTTAGTTTAGTTTAGAGATACACCGAGTTGGCGCCGACCAGTGATCCCCGTACACTTACACTATCCTACTAGGGAAAAGTTATAATTATACCACGCCAATTAACCAACAAACTGTAGGACTTTGGGGTGTGGGAGGAAACTGGAGATCCCTGAGAAAACCCACACAGGTCACGGGGGGAACGTACAAGCTCCTTACAGACAAACAGGAGCAGTCAGGATCGAGCCTCAGTCTCTGGCATGGCAAGGCAGCAACTCTACCGCTGCGCCACCCACGGTTTTTACCAACATTTCTTCTGCAGCTAAATGAAGCATAACCCTAAAACTGCGTAAAATCTTTATTCTTAAACGGTTTGCTTCGAGTGAATGGTACTCAGCGCGGTTGTAACAATAATTGAGCTGTTGATACAACGAATCATTGCTGTTGACGACATACATGTCACGGGTAAGCCAGAGAGCCAAAGTGCCCTTCAATCCTAGCCCAATGACCTGGCCGCAAGGTTCAAGGCCAATGTTCGGTGCTGCGAGAGTGAGGCACGGACAGGGTGTGTTGTCCTTCAGATGAGACACAAGCCAGGGCCCCATTTGGCCTGCCAGAGGGATACAACAGGACATGCTTTGGGAGCAGCGCATATGAACAACAGGCTTTCTTCATTACAACATTGACTACATTTCAAGAAATACCTGATTGATTGTCAATTTATTTTGGAAGACCATAGGTCAACTGGCGTGCTATAAAAAGCTTCTCTCTCTCTCTCTCTCTCTCTCTCTCTCTCTCTCTCACTCTCTCTCAACAGTCAATGACATTCATGCTTACATCGTGAACTAAATGAATCTTGAAATAGAAAATGCTGCACACATAAACTTGTCCCCAACTTACAAAATGTTAGGTTGGCATTTCTCCAGAACTGGAAAATAATCTAGCCGTTTCATAGAAATGAACACAGCCAAGATTAAGACTTGACCAGTGATTTACCATTCCGCCTCTCCACATCTGCCCTGGCTCTTTGAAAGACTTAATTATATATTTTCCCTGTAGTCATAGAGTGATACAGTGTGTAAACAAGCCCTTTGGCCCAACATGCCCACACCGGCCAACAATGTCCCAGCTACCCTAGTCCCACCTGCCTGCGCTTGGTCCATACCCCTCCAAACCTGTCCTATCCATGAACCTGTTTCTTAAACGTTGGGAGCCTTAACAGCTCCTCTGGCAGCTTGTTCCATACACCCACCACCCTTTGCGTGAAAAAGTCACCCCTCAGATTCCTATTAAATCTTTTCCCCTTCACCTTGAACCTGTCCTCTGGTCCTCAATTCCCCTACTCTGGGCAAGAGACTCTATGCATCTACCCGATCTATTCCTCTCATGATTTTATATATCTCTATAGGATCACCCCTCATCCTCCTGCGCTCCAAGAAATAGAGTCCCAGTCTGTTCAACCTCTAGTCCTGGCAACATCCTCATAAATCTTCTCTGTACCGTCTGACCTATACACTCTTGAAAGTAATTCCGCGTCAAGTCTATATGGAGTGGCACAGTGACACAACAGAAGGGTTGCTGCCTTATAGCGCCAGAAACGCAGGTTCGTCCTGACTAAGGGTGCTGTCTGTATGGAGTTTGTACGTTCTCCCTGTGACCAACAGGGTGGGTTTTCCCTGGGTGCTCCTGTTTCCTCCCACACTCCAAAGCTATAAGTTAATTGGCTTCTGGAACTTGTAAATTGTTCCGAGTGTGTAGGATAGTGCCAGTGCACAGGGTAGTCGCTGGACGGTGCAGACTCGGTGGGCCAAAGGACCTGTTTCCATGCTGTATCTCTAAAGAAACACGGACATAAGGATGTGAAAACAAAGAACTGTAGATGCTGGTTTACAAAAAAAGACAAAGTGCTGGAATAACTTAGCGTGACAGGCAACATACCTGGAGAACGTGAATAGGTGACGTTATAGGTCGGGACCCTTCTTCAGACTGATTGTGTGGGGTGGGGGTAGGGAAGAAAACTGGAAGAGAGGAGGGGCTGGATAAAACATGGCAGGTCATAGGTGAACACAGGCGAGGGATAGCCAGATGGTTGGACGTGAGAGATGAAAAAACAGAAGGTATGAGACAAAAGGATTGCAGAAGTACGTCACCTATCCACGTTTCCCAGGGATGCTGCCTGACTCGCTAACTTACTCCCGCACATTGTGCCTTTTTTGGCCAAGACACTGGATGCCATTCGATTATCCTTGCCAGTTGAAAAAAAACTATCCAGCCTCATCCTACCTTACAGTATAAGCTCCCTATCGCTAAAGGTCACAGTTCTTCAAACACATATTCAGTTTTTTTGATAAATGCGATGAAGGGTTTTTTTCCCTCAGGTATTAAATTCTAGATGCTTATCAGTCTCCAGGCAAGAAATGATTTTCCTTATCTTCCTGCTAATCCTTCAATTATTTTAAATTTATGCCCTCTGATTTTTGACTCCTGAGATAAGGGGAATAGATTCCTATTCACATGAAGCCGCTCAACTTTATTTACCTCAACAAGTTTCCCATTGGTTTCCTCGGTTCTAAGCAGAACAACCCTAGTTCGGCAATCCGAGCATTGCCAATCTTTGGCTGCAACTAAAAATCTTTAGCCACGTAATATATTTGAAAATCACCCCTGTGACCTTTTTAATGCAATCATTTAGTTTTTAGATTTGATTTTGATTCAACTTTATTGTCATTGTCTTCAAGTAAGAGACAACAAAATGCTATTTCCCATACAGTCATACAAATAAAAAAAATAAAAACACAGAACACAATAGTCCACAAAACAAACATCCCCACAGCGGCACCAAAGTTCCCCACTGTGAGGGAAGGCACCAAAGTCCAGTCAACCTCCTCGCTGATGTTCCCCGATGTTCACCCGTGGTCATGGCCTCCCGAGCCCCCCTCAGTCGCCACTACGGGCAGCCCGATGTTCAGGCCCTCTAGCCTGGAACGATGGAACCCCGACGTCGAATGGAAGAACAACCTCAGCGGCCTGAACCTCTGAATCGGCCACCTCCCACCGGAGTCCGCGGCTCCCGAAGTCCACAGGCCGAGCTGGGCGCAGATTCAACGCTGGCAGCCCTCGCAAAGGGTCCCAGGACTCCGCGATGTTGGTCAGCGCCGCCCGCGCTGGGAGCTCCGCAGACCACAGCTCCGCGATGTCGATGCAGCAGGCTCAACACTCTGGAGCCTCAAACGGCGATCCCAGGTGAGGCATCAGCCCCTCCGTGATGTATCCAGCGCTGCGCGGCCGCTGCTGAAGCTCTGGTCCGGTCCCCAGCAGGAAAGGCCACGCCAATCCAGTTGGTAGGCCACGAGGAGGGGGGGCGAGGGCGTGACTCGGATGATAGTTGCATCCTCGCCAGGAAGTAACTGAAAGATGGTTTTCCCCTTACCCTACCCCCTCCCCCACATAAAATACAAAAAAAACCTCCAAAAACATACTTTAAACAACTAAAAATAAATAAACGATAAAAAGACAAACAGACTGTAGGCGGAATAAGCCATCGACAGTGCCACTGGATGTCTGCCGAGATACAGTGCAGAAACAGTCCCTTCGGCCCATCGACCCTCGTGCACTAGCATTTGCAGCTTCCTGTGATCAACAGATTTCCTCCATGTTGTTAATACAGCCATTTTTTCCCATCATCTGGAAACTTCATGGTTCCCCTTTTATTTAGGTCTAAATCATTTGTATATATTACAAAAAACAAAAGGACAGGTGCTGAGCTTTTGTGGGAACAGCCACAAAAACACCCATCCATTTCACTTTGCATCCTGCCACCAAGTCAACTTATTTAGAACATAGTACAGTAACACACAAACAAGCTATTTGGCCCATGTCTGTGCCGAACTTGATTGCACTGCAAACTAATACAGTCTGTCTTAGCCCGTGGTGGGGGTATGCCGATATTTCCAGTCTGTTTATATGCCTGCCTTAAAACCTGGAAAGCCGCTATCGTATCTGCTTCCATCACCACCCCTTGGAGCAAATTCCAGCACCAATAACTCCCTATAAAAGAACGTGGGAAGGAATTGCGGATACTGGTTTTAAACTGAAGGTAGACACCAAATGCTGGAGTAACTGGACAGGCAGCATCTCTGGAGAGAGACACAAAATGCTGGAGTAAAGGGCCTGTCCCACTTAGGCGATTGTTTTGGCGACTACAGGCGACTGCCGCAACATTTTCAGCATGTTGAAAATGTTTGGGCGACAGTGGAGACAATTTTTGCTGTTGTAGGTTGTCGCCAGGTGTCGTAGGTGAATTCCATTGCCTGCAAGCAAAACCATCAAGTACTTGACATTTATACCCTACAAAAAAGGGTCTGACCGTCTCTCCTACCTATGCGTCTCATAATTTTATATCCTAACATCATCCTCGTCCTCTGATGCTCCGGAGTAAGCAATCCAGTGAGCCAACCTCCCCTTGCAGCTAACACTGTCTAATCCAGGCAACATCCTGGTCTACCCTAGTCATTGTACTAGCTTTATTGTTGACCTGTTGAGTTATCACCTCTCCCACAGCCGACAATGGACCATTATGGGGTCCACATTTCCTTGATTATCATTGCTTTTTGCATATCTTCCATTCATTTGTCCTGAGTACCGTCTATACCTCTCGTTCCCCTTTCCCCTTTCCCCTGACTCTCAGTCTGAAGGGTCTCAACCCTTCCCTCAACCTATTCCTTTTCTCCGAAGATGCTGCCTGACCCGCTGTGTTACCCCAGGTTTTTCTGCACCCTCCCAAAAAAAGTCACCACATCCTTGCAATGGTGTGGGGACCAGAAATGCACACAGAACTCCAAATGTGGCCCAACTATAGTTTTATAAAGCTGCCACAGAAGTGGCCAACTTCTATACTCCACGCCCCGACTGAGGAAGACAAGCGTGACCTTCTAATCACCCAATCCACTTGTGTTGCTATATTCAGGGAATAATGAACTTACACTGCAAGATTCTTCTGTACGTCAATACTGCTAAAGGTCCTGCCATTTCCATACTCATTCCTCTTGTATTTGGCCTCTCAAAATGCATCAACTCAGACTTGTCCAGATTAAAGTGCCACTGCTCTGCCAAATCTCCAAAGGAAATTTCCGACGTGTATGACCTTCAAAAGCCTTGATAAAAGTACATGTAGTGAACATCAAATACATTGCAGACGCAAGGAACTGCAGATGCTGGAATCTTGCAGTGTGGAGTAACTCAGTGGGTCAGGCAGCATGTTTCGGGTCGGGACCTTTCTTCAGACTGATTGTAGTGGGGAAGAAAATCTGGAAACGCCATGGGGCCAAGATAAATTTTGGCAAGTGATGGTTGGATGTAGGTGAAAGGAGGAGGAAGGGGTGCGGTGATTGGCGGGGGGGGGGGGGGGGGGAGAAAAGCTAGAGATGAAACAGAGAAAAATAGAGACAAACGGTTCTTGAGAGCGATGCCATCTGGAGCTATGCTCCTGGTAGGGCCACCCATGGCGGTAAGGTCGAGGGGGAGGTCTCTGACAAAGAGCAATCCAACCAAGACCTCAACAGTGGAACAGGTCGAGGACGATGGCTGACCTTAGTGGAGAGTCACAACGGCTGGGAAGGCGGATGAAGGCTGCAGCAGAAAAGGGTCTCCGGTCGTCTTGGACTCCATGCCACTGGATCCTGACCCAGATCTGTCAAGGACCGTGGGGTGGCTGTCTGTGCACCAGTCTCCCCACGTTAAACAAAGTCACGCACAGGCGTCCTCCATAGGAGAAGACAGTCACACTCATTTCGAGTGACCACCGATGATGAATAAGCGAGTTCGGTATTCCGACTGCACATGCCCAGGTCAAAGGTCACTATGCATAAACATTGTTGGAAAGCAGTGAAGCAGAGGACCTTCATTTCTTCCATTTTTTCCAGCTTTGATTCTTCCAGGTAAGAAAATACTGCTTTCAAACTATGAAATAGTTGTATTTATCGTTCCTTTGTTAAAAGCTAAGATTATATTGGTGTTTTTACTGCTTTAAGCTTTGGTGAGTGAGCGAGATCGTCCCCGTCCCCTCCTGGGGCAGTCGGAGGTGTCGGGCCGGGCTTGCAGCCGGCGTGAGGTGGAGGCCGAGTTGCTGCAGCGCTTTGTGTTTATGGCTGTTGCTCGGCTTTCGCCAGCATCGGGGGGTGGGGGGGTTGGCTGGCGGTCCCCGGTCCGTCGGGGAGCGGGGTTGGGCTAGATTTGCTGCATCTTCTCCGCAGGCCCACTGCCAGCGCGGAAAAGAAGCGCCAACCCCAGCTCAACTCCTGCCAGGCCAACCGACAGCCCCGGACCGACGACACCAGCAGCACTAGGTGTCGCGGGATGACACCTGTTTGGTCGTGAGTAGTCGCCCAAAGTCGTACCTTTTTCTGGTTGCCGCTGGATTTTCAACATTTTGAAAATTTTCGGCAACCTGCTGTGACTATGATGGTGCCGGCAAGGCGCCGAAAAAAAATCGCATAAGTGGGACAGGCCCTTAAGACTTTGGCTTTTCATGCAGTTTAACTGGCCAGTATTTTTCATACCATCTCCTTGCTTTCCCAATTTCCCTTTCAATTCCACCCCTACACGTTGTATACTTCTCTCAGCTTTGAACTATAATATCCTCAGTACCTCACACAAGCCTCCTTTATTTTTGTTGGAAGGAACTACAGATGCTGATTTATACCGAAGATAGACACAAGAAACTCAGTGGGTCAGGCAGCATCTCTTGAGAAAAGGAATTGATAATGTTTCAGGACGAGACCCTTCTCCAGAAACATCACCTATTCCTTTTTTCCAGAGATGCATGCTGCCTGACCCGCTGAATTGCTCCAGCTTTTTGTGTCTGTCCTGTTATTTTGCCTCATCTTAACCCGACATGCTAGCATAGCTCTGGTGAAAAAAGTGAGACTTTCCTAATGTATACAGCTTTTGACAACAATGCAACCATTCCTGTGAATGGAGAAAGCAAACAACTGAGATAAACACAAATGCCATGAATAAATTTGAACTGAATAACTAGAATACATTTCACATTTGGTTATCGTGAAGTTGAGAATTTCACACAAGTGTGCCCCAATCCAAAATCGACATCGGAAAAAAAATGCATTTAGAAAACACCAAGGCATGAATCGCTTGAGCTTCTCCTATGGAACTTGTCACTCAGTTAATAGTCCATTGAGCGTTGCTTTTTTTACGCACAGGACCCTAAATGGAACAAAATCCCTGGTTCAGCCGTCACTGACATTTTCCAAGCGATAACCTTGAGGAAAATGGGGGCTATTCTAAGAATAAAACACTCTAAACACTGTTAGACACAAAATGCTGGAGTAACTCAGCAGGACAGGCAGCATCTCTGGAGAGAAGGAATGGGTGACGTTTCGGGTCGAGACCCTTCTTCAGACTGAGAGTCAGGGGAGAGGGAGACCAAGAGATGTGGAAGGGTAAGATGTGAAACCAAGAGACCCGCCCAAATGGGTCTCGACCCGAAACATCACCCATTCCTTCTCTCCAGAGATGCTGCCTGTCCCGCTGAGTTACTCCAACACTTTGTGTCTATCTCTGGTTTAAACCAGCATCTGTAGTTCCCTCCTACACATTCTAATCAGTGTTTATGTTTTGTCCAACACTATCATCACCCCGTCCACAAGCACCAACAACCCACCTAAATTCCATCACAGTTGATTTTCCCCTCTTGCCAGGAGTGGGCAGAACTCTTCTATTAGAAAAGTCAGTGTGTGTAGGAAGGAACTGCAGATGTTGATTTACATAAAAGATAGACACAAAATGCTGGAGTAACGCCCCTGTCCCACTTTCACGACATAATTGGCGACCACTGGTGAGTTTGCCCTTGACTCATACCCGCAGCATGGTCGCCACGAGGTCGTAGGAGGTCTTCGTAACTCTTCCTCATGCTCATGAGTGGTCTCTGTGTACTCGTGGCCTCAAGTAGATTGCGGCGTTTTTTCCAGCCTGATAAAAAGTGTCCACGAGTAAAAAAAAGGTTGGCATGGAAAAAATGTATACTTTTTACTCGTAGATAGGTCGTAGGTAGGTCGTAGTAGGTCGTGATGGTAGTCGTAGGTAGTCGTAGGTAGTCGTAGGTCGGTAACTGGCCCAAGAAAAAAAATGCAAACATGACATAATCTTATCATGTGATCATTTTCCACTCGTAGCGTCGTAGTTGGTCTTAGGTGTGGAAGACTGAGGTCGAGGGGGGTCGTAGGAGGTCATAGACACAGTCGTAGGAGGTCGTAGACATAGTCGGAGGAGGTCTTTTACTTCAACACAATCTTGACATTTTTAAAAACTCGTCTAGGGTTTTTCTAAACTCGTGGATTAGGTTGTCCAAGTGGGACAGGCCCTTAACTCAGCAGGACAGGCAGCATATCTGGAGAAAAGAAATGGGTGATGTTTTTTTGGGTTGAGCCCCTTCTTCCGCCTCATTTCACCGGATAGATTCAAAAACAGTCTCGACCCAAAACGTCACCCGTTCCTTCTCTCCAGAGAGGCTGCCTGTCCCGCTGAGTTACCCCAGCATTTCGTGTCTCTATTTGAAAAGTCAACCTGAAATGGTTCATTTACAGTCCCCGCTCCTAATCGAATCTGAAGCATAAATGATCCCAGCCAGGTTACATTTATGTGCAATTTAACACTTTTGCTTGAGCTTTGGGGAAACAGAATACACATTACAGTAAATCATTAGAATCTGACCCAATGCACCACAATCTCAGTTACAATATTTTGTTTTGAAATGGCCATTGTGCTCCTGAAGTAGCTATTTGCGCTCTCTCTGCTCTAGTAAGCAGAAATCTATCTGTTTTATGCAGATAAGACGAAGGAAGTCCCAGAGCCAGGTCGCAGCTGACTGCCGGTGACATATGCCAATCTGGATTCTCTTCATATTTCTAACTGATTCCTACCAGCTTATTTCAACCCACGTATTGACCTATATATCGAATCACGAAGTACCTGATTTTTTTTAAATACCAAGATAGTGGCATTTAAGTGACTTCTGGATAAGTACCTGGATATTCAGAGAATGGAGGGATATGGATAAAAGGACACAAAGTGCTCAAGTAACTCTACGCGTGACGCAGCAGTAGTTGCTGCCTTACGACGCCAGAGGCCCGGGTTCGATCCTGACTACGGGTGCTTTCAGTACGGAGTTTGTATGTTCATCCCGTGACCTGTGTGGATTTTCTCTGGGGTGTCCCCTTTCCACCCACACTCCGAAGACGTACAGGTTTGTAGGTTAATTGGCTTAGGTAAAAATTGTAAATTGTCCCGAGTGTGTGTCGGATAGTGTTAGTGTGCGGGGATCGCTGGTCGGCACGGAATCGGTAGGTTGAAGGACCTGTTTCTGCGCTATATCTCTAAACTAAACTAAACTCAGCAGGTCAGGCAGCATCTCTGGAGAACATGGATAGGTGGCGTTTCGGGTCAAGATACTTCTTCAGACTTCTGGGATAGGGATTATGTGCAGGCAGATAAGGGTTGGTCTTTGCATCATGTTCGGCACAGCCATTGTGGGCCAAATGGCCTATTCTTGTGCTGTATTGTTCTATGTTCTGAGTGTGCTAAACTGTGCTCGGAACTGATTGAACTAGTATATGTTTAGGTGAAATCATCCCCACTGCAAAAATATCCCAAAATGGAGAGGAAAGGTTTAGAGGGTTACTAGACTAAGTGGGACCCGTTGGGTTCCATGTTCACACGGGAGGGCTGGTCTCCCAACGCAATATTCCACCTCTCCACCAATTCCAATATTGGTGGCCAGTGGGGGAGGGGGGGGGGCTTTCTGGAGCGTTAGTATGGGTGTTGTGGGCTGAAGGGACTGGTTTCCAGAGGGCTAGTATGGACATTGTGGGCCGAATGGATTCTTGGGCTGGCGGCTCAGTCACTGAAGCCTGTTGTGCTGGCAGCTCACTCACTTAAGGCTGGTGGGCTGGCAGTTGACTCACGGCTATTCCTTGAAATTCCATTTCATGCAGGGTGCAAGGCCACCAAATTCAACTGCAGTTTCTTACCACTTCAAGCAGGGTGCAAGGCCACCTCATTCAAGTGCAGTTAATTAGGCAAGGCAACTTTAATTAGGCAAGGCAACTTTAATTAGGCAACACAGCTTTAGCATTTCCAAACCAAAGGCAACACAGCTTTAGCATTTCCAAACCAAAGGCAACACAGCTTTAGTATTTCCAAACTATATTTTCAAACCACATTAAGGGCACTGACAGGTCAATAAAACCACTCACAGTTTAGTAGACATGTGTTCAGTGTTATTCACAGCTCAGACTGAGAGAACAGACCCTCTCGCTCCCCCCATCTTGCAGAGACTGACTGAGGCACTCAACACTTCCGGGTTTTATAGTCCCTCCGGAAGGGGCGTGGCCTTCAGGAGAGAGAATCTCAACATTTTTTAAACACTAATAACTCTTTTATTTTTCAATGGGAAAAATCCTCTTGTCCTGCGCAACGGAGGGGGACTCTGAGTAAGATGGCCAAAAATCACAGCCGTAAGTGGCAGCGTTTTTTCTAAAATCAATATACAGAACAACAGGAAGTGGTCAAGATCAGACTTTTAGTAATAGAGATGGGCCAAGCACTGTCAAATGGGGGGTAGACACAAAATGCTGGAGTAACTCAGCGGGTCAGGCAACATCTCTGGAGAGAAAGAATGGGTGACATTTCAGGTAGAGACCCGAAACGTCACCCATTCATTCTCTCCAAAGATGCTGCCTGACCCGCTGAGTTACTCCAGCATTTTGTGTCTACCTTCGATCTTACCAGCATCTGCAGTTCTTTCTTACTGGCAAATGGGACCAGCTTGGACGGTACATCTTGGATGAATTGGGCTGAAGGGCCTGCTTCCCTGCTACGACACTAACTGCCCAGAGTACTTTTCTCCCCCCAGAGTCAGGTATGCATTATTATTCACTCGAGGTTCATTTCCACCTGTATCGAAAGTAATTGAAACACAAATCTATGATTGTCAAGATACGGTTTAAATAAGACTTGTGCTGATTCCTTGCTGTTTAATGAAGTGCCTGCTGACATTGGGAGATCTGTCATAACCTTAGAATTTACTGTGTGCTGCTCATACACCGTCCGTAGTCCTCAGAGTTCGCTTGAGCAAACAGTTTAGTTTGGTTTCGTTTATTGTCACCTGTACCGAGGTACAGTGAAAAGCTTTTGTTGCGTGCTAAACCGTCAGCGGAAGGACAATAAATGATTACAATCGAGCCATTCACAGTTTACAGATACATAATAAGGGATAACATCTAGTGCAAGATAAAAACCAGTAAAGCACAATCAAGGATAGTCTAAGGGTCTCCATTGAGATAGATAGTAGTTTAGGACTGCTCTCAAGTCGTGGTAAGATCATATGATCATAAGTGATAGGAATAGAATTAGGCCATTTGGCCCATCAGTGTACTCTGCTATTCAATCATGGCTGATCTCTCTCTCCCTCCTAACCTCATTTTCCTGCCTTCTCCCCATAACCTCTGACACGTATTAATCAAGAATCTATCTCTGCCTTAAATATCCGGTGGCGCTGTTGCTAGCTGCCTCCGCCTTCAGTCCGGTATCTTTTTGTTTTTTTTGTTATGTTTTTGTTATGTTTGAAGAACGTTTTTTGTGGGTTTTTTGTCTTTATGTGGGGGGGAAGAGGGTATGGTAAGGGGGATACCGTCCTTCAGTCGCTTCCTGGAGAGGACGCGACTATTTTTCGAGTCGCGTCCTCGCCCCCCCCCCCCCCCGCGGCCTACCTACTGGATTGGCGCGGCCTTTCCTGCCGGGACCGACCAGAGCTCCAGCAGCAGCGGCGCAGCGTTGGAAACATCGCTGAGCGGGCGATGCCTTACCGGGGATCGCCGTTTGGAGCTCCGGAGTGCTGGGCCTGCTGCACTGACAGCGCGGAGCTGTGGTTCGCGGAGCTCCCAACGCGGGCGGCGCTGACCAACATCGCGAAGTACTGCGACTCCGCCCGGCTCGGCCTGTGGACTTCGGGAGCCGTGGACTCCGGTGGGAGGTGGCTGATTTGGAGGTCCGGGCCGCTGAGGATGTTCTCCGTCGGGGTTCCACCGTTCCCGGCGAGAGGGCCTGAGCATCGGGCCGCCCGTGGTGGCGACTGCGGGTGCTCGGGAGGCCCCGACTACGGGTGAACATCTGGGAAGATCGGCGGGGAGGCTGGCTGGACTATGGTACCTTCCTTAACTTTGGTGCCGCTGTGGGGTTATGTTCTGTCGTGGACTTCTGTGTTTGTGCTTTTTTATTGATTTATTATTTATTTTTATGATACATGACTGTAAGGAAAATCCATTTCGTTGTCTCTTAATGAGATAATGACAATAAATTGAATACAATACAATACAATACAAAAATATACCCACTGACTTGGCCTCCACAGCCTTCTGTGGCAAATAATTCCACAGATTCACCACCCTCTGACTAAAGAAATTCCTCCTCATCTCCTTCTTAATAGAACATCTTGTAATTCTGAGGCTATGACCTCTAGTCCTAGACTCTCGCACTAGTGAAAACAGACAGAGACCAGCCTATCAATGAACAGCCAGAGAGACTTCAGAGAGCCCACATCTACCCAGATACCTTCAAGACAAAATGCATCTACAAGCTCAGGTTCTCCAAGCTATCAACAATCAAGCTTCTTAAACCAACACAAACAATCAATCCTTACAGCCTACAGCCCAGAGGTATGAATATTGATTTTTCTCACTTCAGGTAGCCCCGGCATTCCCTCTCTCTCTATCGCTCCCCCACCCAAGTCGTACTAGCTTCTCATTTTCACCCTACAAACAGCTTACAATGGCCTGTTTCCTTTATCATCGTTACTTTTTTTGCATATCTTTCATTCATTGTTCTTTATCTCTCCACATCACCATCTATATCTCTTGTTTCCCTTCTCCCTAACCATTCTGAAGAAGGGTCTCGACCAGAAACATCACCGATTCCTTCCCTCCAGGGATGTTGCCTGTCCCGCTGAATTACTCCAGCTTCTTGTGTCTATCTTCAGTTTAAACCAGCATCTGCACTTCCTTCTCACACAAACAATCCTAATGCTGCCTAGCCACCGGAATACTACACGCCATCACTTGCACCACCATGAGTGTTTTTCTTCCTAACTGGGTGTACTAATATCTTGCTTTTGCAGTCCCCCCCCCCCCCACTGTCTTGCAGAATTTGATTAATTTATGTATAATTTATAATTTTTGAGTGCTGAAAAGGACACAAAGGGTTGGAGTTACTCAGCAGGTCAGGTAGCTTCTCTGGAGAACATGGATAGGTAACATTTCGGGTAGCCCTTTCTTCACTTTGTGTCCTTTTATGTATTAACCAACATGTGCATTTCCTTGTTTTTATATTTTTTGAGTATTGCCTGTGCCTGTGATTGTGCTGCAAGCAAGATTTTTTACTGTATCTGTACCTCACTGTAATTATACACATGGCAATAAACTCAACTTGGCAACTGCATTATACCAATATTTGGACAGGAAGCAATAGCAACACACAAATATACCCTTTAGCATTCATATGGATTAAAACCTGAATTGTAGTTCCAATTGCCTATGTGACTTGTATCTCTGTGCTTACAACATTGTTTTTACTGATGTGTGCTGTCTCAATTGAACTAAGACATATGCTTCAAATAGATTCTGTAGTCGGAATCTGCACTGTGCAGGTGTCTGTCTTTACTGATGTGTGGCGTCTCAATTGAACTAAGACCTCTGTTCCGTTATGGTTTAGAAATACAGCATGGAAACAACCCCTCCGGCCCACCGAATCCGCGCCAACCAGCGATCCCAGCACACTACCACTATCCTACACACACCAGGGATAATTTACAATTATACCAAGCCAATTAGCCTACAAACTTGTACATCTTTGGAGTGTGGGAGGAAACCAGAAATCCCGGGGGAAACCCACGCAGGTCACGGGGAGAACGTACAAACTCCGTACAGACAGCACCCGTAGTCGGGAATGAACCCAGGTCTCTGGCGCTGCGAGGCAGCAACTTTACCGTCATGCCGCCTCTGCCTAATGCAGATTTTGTAATTAGGATCTGCACCATGCAGGTGTAAAGGTTGGCATACACATCAGGCTTTATATATAATAATAATAATAATAATGGATGGGATTTATATAGCGCCTTTCTAATACTCAAGGCGCTTTACATCGCATTATTCATTCACTCCTCAGTCACACTCGGTGGTGGTGAGCTACTTCTGTAGCCACAGCTGCCCTGGGGCAGACTGACGGAAGCGTGGCTGCTAATCTGCGCCTACGGCCCCTCCGACCACCACCAATCACTCACACACATTCACACGCAGGCAAAGGTGGGTGAAGTGTCTTGCCCAAGGACACAACGACAGTATGCACTCCAAGCGGGATTCGAACCGGCTACCTTCCGGTTGCCAGCCGAACACTTAGCCCATTGCGCCATCTGTCGTCCTATATATATATAGTGATGTCGTGAGATTTATTTCAGCACTGCGCAATTGTATGGGGTTCGTCACCCTTGCAAGAGATTACTGTAGATATCCTACCAGGGGGCTTAACACCCAAGGTGGCACGCTCGCTACCTCCTCACCCCCCACACCTACAAGAGCTCCCACTAGTTGTATATCATGTGGACCAGGAATTGTGTTTGTGAGATGACGTGCCCTTATTGTGCCCTCTCTCCTGCTGCATGACTGGTGAGCACAAAACAAAAGCACTTCAGTGCACCTCAGTACACGTGACAATAAACTAAACTGAACTGAACTGTCTTTGACAGGGCAGTCATGTGTTGCTACTGGCCTGTCTTTGCCTGCCGCACAATAAACTGTCAGGATGCGGGGAACTGAGTGTAATCACATTATGAATAATGAAGGTCATATTTTAGACACAAAATGCTGGAGTTACTCAGCAGGACAGGCAGCATCTCTGGAGAGAAGGAATGGGTGACGTTTTGGGTCGAGACCCTACTTCAGACGGGTCACACTTCTCCAGTTTGATGAAGGGTCTCGACCCGATGCGTCACCCATTCCCTGTCTCCAGAGATGCTGCCTGTCCCACTGAGTTACTCCAGCATTTTGTGTCTATCTTCGGTTTTAACCAGCATCTGCAGTTACTTCCGACACACAAGGCCATATTTTACCTTTATGTTTCCCTTTCCCCTGACTCTCAGTCAGAAGAAGGGTCACGACCCGAGACGTCACCTATTCCTTCCCTCCAGAGATGCTGCCTGACCTGCTGAGTTACTCCAGCTTTTTGTGTCGATCTTTGGCCATATTTTACCGTGGGTATCTCAGTGAACAGTTTCACTCCCCCATCACCAATGTTGTTCCAATTGTTTCTTTTTGTCAAATTCAGCGTCTTTTTTTTTGCTGGTTTCCCAATTTTCTAAGGGTGAGTGCATTTTCATCGGCCAAAAGTAGCTGAATTGCAAATTCGAGGCAGTTTTCAACATTATCGCCAATAAAGTGGGAGGGCAAGAGAAAAATAGGGAAAACATTTCCACAGCAAGAAGCAAAGATAAACGTATTAGTGTGAAGCGCAAATTAATTTTGCACAGCTTTTAATTATTTCCAGCTGAACTTAATCGCAAATCTAAATCTCATTTTTAATTGCCTATTTAACCGGTTATCCACTAATTTAGCTATCAGCAAGGTATTAACGCCTTTGGATGGAGGTCTTATCCACAAATTCCTTGCTCTCTAAGGTCACACTTTAGGTTTGTTGGTTTCACAGAATATGCAAAATGCTGGAATAAAATCATATGCCTTCGAGAAGTACCTTTATTCAAGTTGTTGAACTGATGTACAAGCTGCTTAGAGAATTCTACTGATATTGCACGTTGAAATGGAAGCACAAATAGTGGGAGAAGCAACATTAGGCAAAGAATATGATATTGAGATGAGGAAAAATTAATTTTGTCAGAGGGTGGTGAGTCTGTGGAATTCTTTGCCACAGAAGGCTATGGAGGCCGTCAGTGGATATTTTTAAGGCAGATATAGATAGATTCTTGATTAGTACGGGTGTCACAGGTTATGGGGAGAAGGCAGAAGAATTGGGTTGGGAGGGAGAGGTAGAACAGCCATGATTGAATGGCTGAGTAGACTTGATGGGCCGAATGACCTAATTCTACTTCTATTCCTTATGACCAGGTTTCCAAAAGAATTGCGGCATTGATAAACAATATAGTAATAGTAATCTTTTCAGTATAATACTTCAGTTCAGTTTAGTTTATTGTCACGTGTACCGAGGTACAGTGAAAAGCTTTTGTTGCGTGCTAACCAGCCAGTGGAAGGATAAAACATGATTGCAATCGTGCCATTCACAGTGTACAGATACATGATAAGGGAATTACATTCAGTGCAAAATGAAGCCAGTAAAGTCCGATCGAAGGTAGTCCGAGGGTCCCTGATGAGGTAGATAGTAGTTCAGGACTGCTCTTTGGTTGCGGTAGGATAATTCAGTTGACTGATAACAGTTAGGAAGAAACTGAACCTGAATCTGGAGGTATGCATTTTCACACTTTTATACCTTTTGCCTGATGGGAGAGGGTGGCCAGGGTGCGACTCGTCCTTGATTATGCTGGTGGCCTTGCCGAAGCAGCATGAGGCATGAATGGAGTCAATGGAAGGGAGGTTGGTTTGCGTGATGGTCTGTGGTACGTCCACAATTCCCTGCAATTTCTTTCGGCCTTGGATGGGGTTGGTTTCAAATCAGATCCACCACTGATTTTCCGGCACCCTTGGTTCCAGAGCCTTTCTGGATTATCCGTTTTGCCGAACCAACAGAGATCATGGCCTCCGAGAGGAGTTCCAACGGTACCGGAACGGTCTGCCTAGGCCACCGAGGGGCTGAGATAGCGGCCCGCAAAGTCAGCCGTGGAAATCGGCTATGGGAATGGATCTGCCGGCTCCAATGGTGTTGGAATTCCAGGGCCCTGGCTACAGGTGGCAAATTCGACCCACCGATCGCCGCAGAAGTCCTGATGAGGTTCAGATTGGCCGTATCACATTTTCGGGCGATGGGGGGGGGGGTTCCCGGGGGGGGGGGGGGGGACGGACTTCAAGTGTGCTCTCGTAATTATGCCCGGATTAAAGGAGGTGACGCAAAATCAGTGATGGACCTGTACTTGTTTGATGTGGAACATATAACTTCAGCACACGACCATCAAAGCAAAGCATGTACTCATTTAGTTCCTTGAATGTTATGCAATATCTCAAAATGCTTCACAACAGCATTATCAAACAAACTCTGAACAAGATGTAGATATTGATTTTTGGTTTAATTCGCTGGATTTGCTGACATCAGTAATTTATTTTGAAAAGAAGGAGGGAAGCTACTGATCCGGCAGAAATAACAGTTGAAACTTTGCAAAGATAAAAGCCAAGGGCGATATTTCAAAATTACTGCATGGAAGTTACTTTTCAAAGTCATCGACTCACACAAAATCGAAGCAGGCCCCACTGTGCTATTAGTGGATTTTATATTTAGAGATGCAGCATGGAAACAGGCCCTCCATGCTGACCAACGGCCACCCGTACACCAGTGTTTAGGAAAGAACTGCAGTTGCTGGAAAAATCGAAGGTGGACAAAAATGCTGGAGAAACTGAGCGGGAGAGGCAGCATCTATGGAGAGAAGGAATAGGTGAAGTTTCGGGTCAATCGACCATCAAACTCAGAAGGTGAGGCAGCATCTATGGAGAAAAGGAATAGGCGACGTTTCGGGCCAATCACTGGTGTACGGGTCAATTGACCCGAAACTTCACCTATTCCTTCTCTCCATAGATGCTGTCTCACCCGCTGAGTTTCTCCAGCATTTTTGTCTATCCGGACACTATTTACAAAAGCCAATTAACCTACAAAACCTGCACATCTTTGAAATGTGGGAGGAAACTGGAGTTCCCAGAGAAAGCCCACATGGTCACAGGGAGAACGTAACACATTGTACAGACAGCACCCAGAGTCAGGATCGAACCCGGGTCCCTGGCGCTGTAAGGCAACAACTCTACCGCTGCGCCACTGTGTCACCCTAGTGATCCGTTGTTCAGCACCCGGCTTGTATCCATCTGTGCCTTGGCATTTCATGACACATGAAGTACTTGTATCCTTCCATACAGTGGCACTTCACCACATGTCTAAACACATCTTAAATGTTGTGCGAGTTTGTGTCTCAGACACTCATTCCAGATTTCAACTTTTTCCAGGTGAAAGATTCCTCACGTCCCTTCTAAATCTCCCAGCACTTACTTTAAACCTGTGCCCTCTGGATATAGATGCCTTTTGTTGAGATGAAAGGTTTCTAACTGTCTACCATATCTATGCTGCTCACGATTATGTGCACAGGGATCAGATTTCTCCTTTGCCTTCTCCACTCCAAAGCGAAAGTACTTCATCTATCCAGTCTCTTCTCACAGCTGAGGTGAATCTCCTCGGCACTTCCTCCAATGTTCCTTTTGTGTGTCAACTGTGTAATGTAAATGCCAGCGCCTCTTGAGGCCAGGAGTACAAGCTGGCGAGTTGGCCAGTGCCTCGTGACTGAGGTCAAGTGACCCTTCAGAAGTTTCTGTGATTCACTGTGATGGATGTTTTTCTGTGGATTGAATTGTTTGTGTGTCGTGTAGGAACTGTTTTGTTTTGTTTGACTGCAGAAACCAAATTTCGTTTGTACTTCATTTGAGGTTCAAATGACAATAAATGGTATTGTATTGTATTGTATTGTATTGTTGGAAATAAACTCTTCTTACAAGATGTCGGACATTGTGCTAGTCACAACAGGGTTATACACAGGCATTACAAACTGGAACTGCACACATTACTTGGCTTCTGGCCTAACTGATGTTATATATAGTTGTAACATAATCTCCCAGTTCTGGCATTTTATGCCCTGCTATTGAAAACAAGTATTGTGTATGTCTTCCTAACCATCTTAATCAAGAAAGCAAACCAAGGCCTCTACTTCCTTGGAAGACTAAGGAAGTTGGGCACGCTCCAACAACTCTTACTAACTTCTACAGTTCTTACCAACTTCTTCTGATCAGGATGCATCACAGCTTGATTTGGAAATAACTCTTCCCCAATAAATAGCAGAGAGTGTGGGACATGCCCAGTTCATCACACATTCCACCCTCCCCCTACTCCCTCAACCCCACCCCCCATCAACTTCATCTATTGCTGCCTTTGTAGCAATAGCAGGCAATAGATATTGTAGCCAACAAAATCAAGGACATTTATACCCCGGTCATTCCCTCCTCTGCTGGGCGGAAAATACAAAAGCTTCAAAGCATGTACCACCATTCAGGAACAGCTTCTTCCCCGCTGTTATCAGACGACTGAACGGTTCTCCCACAAGTTAAGGTGCAGTCCGATCTCCCAACCAACCCCCATTATGGACCTCGCACTTTTTATTTCTATCTTCACCCTAACCCTATAACGTTATAACACTATATTCTGTACTCTATTTTTTTTCTTCTTACATTTGAATCTGGATTGATTCTACTCATGTGTAGTATTATTTGAAAGGATAGCGCCCTAGGTTTTCCACTGTATCTCAGTACACATGACAATAATAAATCAATAGCAAGCTTAACAGTTTGTTTTGATAATATTCTTGTAAAGCATCTTGAGATGTTTCACTACATTAAAGATGTAACATAAATAAAAGTAGCTGATGGTTGCTGCAACTTGTAACTCACAATTGGAAGATTAGTGCAGCAATGACTCCATTAATATAAAGTAATGAGAAAGGCTGGAGGATAAAATTGAAGTCTGCATTGGGGTAAACAATTAGGTATGGTAGCATGTGTAGGAAGGAACTGCAGACGTTAGTTTAAACTGAAGACAGACAGAAAATACTGGAGCAATTCAGCAGACAGGCAGCACCTCTGGATAGAAGGAATAGGTGTCGTTTTAGGTCGAGACCCTTCTTCAGACTGAGAGTCAAGGGAGAGTGAGGAACAAGAGATATGGATGGGTAAGGTGTGAAAACGAGAGATCAAAGGGAATGAAGCTCAGACCATTGTTAGTTAGGGGAAGGTGCCAAGGTGGCGTACAATATAACATTTAATCAGGTGGACAGTCAGATTGGTTGGAGAACTAGGATGGACGAGGGCTGGAGAGAAAGGGAAAGCAAGGGGTTATTTGAGGTGAGAGAAGTCAATATTCATAACGCTGGGGTGTAAGCTGCCCAAGCGAAATATGAGGTGCTGTTCTTCCAATTTGCATTGGACCTCACTCTGACAGTGAAGGAGGCCCGGGACAGGAAGGTCAAGTATGGGAATGGGAGGGGAAGTTAAAATGTTTAGCAACTGGGAGCTATGGTAGCATAGATCTGCCAACAGTCATAAAAAAGCACAAAATACATGAAACATGAAATTAAAGTGACGAGTGGAAAGGCTTGGGGGATGTGCAAAGATTGAGGAGGGTGGGGGGGGGGGTCAGTCTCAGTCTATCCCATGACAAAAGGGGGGTGAGTTGTACAGTTTGATGGCCACAGGGAAGAAGGATCTCCTGTGGCGTTCTGTCCTGCATTTTGGAAATACTGAGGGATGGGTTTAAGCAATTGAAAGAAGTTATTGGAGTACCGTGTGCAGTTCTGGTCACCCAGCTGCAGGAAGGATGCCACAAAAGCACACTAAGTGCAAGAGTAACTCAGTGGGTCAGGCAGCATCTCTGGAGTACATGGAAAGGCGACGTTTTGGGTCAGGAACCTTCTTCAGACAAAGGGTCCTAACTTGAAACATCACCTATTCAGAGGCACTGCCTGACATCGACCTGCTGAATTATTCCAGTTTCTTGTGTCCTTTGGTGTAAACCTGCCTCTGCAGTTCCTTGTTTCTACAAGGATGTCATTATGTTGGTAAGGGTGCAGATGAGATTCACCAGGATGTTGTCTGGCCTTGCAGGTTTGAGTTGTTGGGAGAAGTTGGATAGGCTCTGGAGTGTAGGAGGCTGAGCGATGACCTTATTGAGGCATACAAGATCATGAGGGGCAAGGATACAGTGAACGCTCACAGCCGTTTTCCCAGGGAAGAGGATTAGAAGGCATAGACAAGGTGAGAGGAGAGAGATTTAAGAGGGATTTCAGGGGAAAGTTTTAACTCAGGGGGTAGTCTGTATCTGGAATGAACTGCCAAAAAAAGCATTACAAGCGGATACAATTATGACTTTTAAAATGCACTATGCAGATAGGAAAGGGTTTAGAGTGCCTTGTCCTCTGGGGGTGTCAGGGGTTTTGGGGAGAAGGCAGGAGAATGGGGTTAGCAGGGAGAGATAGATTAGCCATGATTGACAATAGACAATAGGTGCAGGAGTAGACCATTCGGCCCATCAAGCCAGCACCGCCATTCACTGTGATCATGGCTGATCATCCACATTCAGTACCAAGTTCCTGCCTTCTCACCATATCCCCTGACTCTGTTTTGTTTAAGAACTCTATCTAACTCATTCTTGAAAGCATCCAGAGAATTGGCCTCCACTGCCTTCTGAGGCAGAAAATTCTACAGATTCACAACTCTCTGGGTAAAAAAGTTTTTCCTCATCTCTGTTCTAAATGGCCTACCTCCTATTCTTAAACTGTGGCCCCTGGTTCTGGACTCCCCCAACATCGGGAACATTATTGAATGGCGGAGTCGACTTGATAGGCCAAATGGCCTAATTCTTATGACCATGGCCCTAATCCAGGCTAAACCAATATGCTAACTTGGTTGGCATGGATAAAGTGGGCCGAAGGGCCTGCAGCTGTGCTGTAAAGCTCTGCGACTCTATTCAGAAATGGGGTTGGGAATTATAAAACCGTGACAATGCCAGATCAGGTGTTAACAGTAATCAGATTTAAGGCCCTGTCCAACTTACGTGTCCTTGGCATGCAAATTACGCGACCTCGTCGTTGCATTGAGGCGCACGGGCCACGCGGGGCCGGTCCCACTGAGAAGCGCGGAGGGGTATGAAGTTGTGCGCGATATCGTGCGCCGCTCCGAAATTTTGTAGCGAACGAAATCTTTGCGCGCCCGTGTCGCGGAACTGACAGCCAAAGTGGGACAGGCCCAAGACCCTGGCGCGACACAACGTCTCACCTCCAAGAGCAGCAGAAGCAGGCAAACGATCGGCAAACTCAGCCTGGAGCTCATGGCCGTTGCGGATCCAGTACCGCCCCCACTTCTACTCCCAGAGCGGGGCCAAGAAAATTGAAGATAGACACAAAGTGCAGGAGTAACTCAGCGGGACCGGCAGCATCTCTGGAGAGAAGGAATGGATGACGTCTCGGGTCAAGACCCTTCTATCAGACTGAAGAAGGGTCTCGACCCGAAACATCACCCATTGCTTATCTCCAGAGATGCTACCGGTCCCGCTGAGTTACTCCTGCAATTTATGTTCATCTTCAAATGACGTCACACGCTCCAGACGCCTGTGCGGACGCATTAAGTCACGCGCGACCTTCGCGGGACCGTCGCGCCTCAACGCGACGCCGCGTAATTAGCGTGCCAAGGACACGTAAGTGGGACAGGGGCTTAACCCTTACCTTTATTGGTCTTCCTTTTGCCCATCCTGAACGTTAATTCTTTTCCATGAAGCACTTGTGAAAGATGTTCTATCGTCCACCTCAGCGCAGGCCAGTCAGAAACCATATTAAGAAACACCGCTGGCTGCTGCAATGATTCAAGGATCATCCTGACCTCCTCCGGCTTAAACGGCTTGCTGTCTGGAAGAGGGGGAAAAAACAGAAGGTTTCAGTTTACCACATCACAATTTCTTAAAAATACCCTTCTGAAATATTTTTCCCCTTTTAAAATGTGCTCATGTTCCAAACATGTCAATATGCCTCCAAATCTGTCAATTCTAATTTTAATTATACTGGTAGCTGTGCCATCAGCTGCCATGGTTTCAAGATCTGAAATTTCCTCCCTTTACTTTGTTATAGGAGCAGAATTAGGCCATTCGGCCATCCAGTCTACTCCACTATTCAATCATGGCTGATCTATCTCTCCCTCCTAACCCCATTCTCCTTCCTTCTCCCCACAACCCGACACCCGTACTAATCAAGAATCTCTCAATCTCTGCCTTAAAAATATCCATTGATTTCTCCACCCCGCCCTCCCTTCCTTTAAAATGTTCCTTTGAACCTCATTACTTAACCAAGCTTTTAATCAGCCATCTTAATATCCTTTTATGAGGCATATTGTGAGACAACGTTTGCGACATTCTCCCACATTAAAGATGAATATAGTTGATTAGAGGATCACAACTTCTTTCTCTAACGAGGCGATGTATACTTTATTCAGAGTAAAATGTCACCAGGCTCCGGCTCTTAGTTATATCCACAGTAATGTATGGGGATTGCAGCTGGAGTAGGCCACTGAGCCCCCTCAAACTTTTCCCACCGCTGAATATCACAGCTGGTAGACAAAATGCTGGAGAAACTCAGCGGGTGCGGCAGCATCTATGGAGCGAAGGAAATAGGCAACGTTTCGGGCCGAAACCCTTCTTCAGACTACAGCTGATCAGCCCCAGATCTCATCTCCTCTTCTGTGCCAGATCCCCGTTAAGGGCCTGTCCCACTTACGCGACTGCCGGCACCCGTCATAGGTTGTGGAAAAATGTCAACATGTTGAAAATTCAGCGGCGACCAGAAAGACGCTACGACTCTTTGGGTGACTGAGGAGGCTACTCACAACATGTCGCAGGGTGAAGCCTGTATGGTCCTGCGTAGTCGCCTGAAGAGTCGTACCTTGTTCTGGTCGCTGCTGGATTTTCAACATGTTGAAAATTTTCAGAGACCTGCTGCGACTATGACGGGTGCCGGCAAGTCGCCGAAATTGGGACAGGCCCACCAATTCCCTTATCTTTCCAAAAACTATCTATTTCTCTTTAAATCCTCCCAAGAAGTGATCTTGTAGTTAATGATTCCCTGGGAGATAATGACTACAAATGATCTAATTCCAGATGCAGATTGACAGTGAACATCACACTTGGATAAGAGCAATTCGAATGAGTGAAGGTGGGAGTTTTAGAGTCATGGAGTCTTACAGTGTGGAAACGGGCCCGTTGGCAATATACTCGGGGCAATTTACAGAGGCCAATTAACCGACAAATCTTTGGGATGTGGGCGGATACTGGAGGAAACCCACCCGGTCACAAGGAGAATGTATACACTTCACACAAACAGCACCACAGGTCAAGATTGAAGTGGGATGCCTTTGGTGCTATGAGCTACAGGAGAGGGCTGGGAAGTGTTCTGGATGCAGCAGTGAAATACTAAAAAGCTAGCAAGCGAGAAAATTGATTTTGAGAGAAAACTTGCATGTAATATCAGATCAAACAGTACGACTTGTTTAGATTTACAGGCAGCAACAAAGTGGCTAGATTGAGTGTGGGGACCTCCAGAGAACAAGGCATGGGAAATAAAAACAAGAAACAAAGAAATGGCAGATATGTTAGATCAATTATTTCCATTAGTCTTCACCACGGAGGGCAGTATGAATATAGCTAAGGTAACAGATGGATTAATTTCAAATAACAAAGAGGAACTTGTAAAAATAAACAACCACAAGGGATACAGTACAAGAGAAACTCATAGGACTAAAATAAGACAATTTGCGGGGAATCTTTAAAGAAATAACCACAGGCAGTGGATTGAGTGGTTAATTTTTTTTCAAAACTTGTTAAAATTCCTGGAGGGTACCAAAAGATTATAAAACAGCTAACGTTACTCCGTTGCGCAAAAGTGAACGGAGAACACAACAAACTCTCTGTTCGTTTAACATCTGCTGTTGGTAAGATGCTAGAGTCAATTTCAAAAGAGAAATAGCCAATCATATACAGCATGTTAACAGGCCCTTTGGCCCAACTTGCCCATGCTGATCAGAAGATCCCATCTACTCACCCCACCTGCCTAGGCTTGGAACATTTTTTAGAGATACAGCACGGAAACAGGCCCTTCGGCCCAGCAAGTCCGCACCAACCAGCGATCCTCGCACATTATCACAATCCTGACAGCAGGCCAATTAACCTACACACCTGTACTTCTTTGGAGTGTGGGAGGAAACCGAAGATCTTGGACAAAACCCACGCGGTCACGGGGAGAACATACATCGGATCAAACCTGGGTCTCCGGCGCTGCAAGCACTGTAAAGCAACAACTGTACCGCTGCGCCACCATGCCGCCCTACCCCTCTAAACATTTCCTATCCATGTGCCTGCTAAATGTTGTTATACTACCTCCGCTGGCAGCTTGCTCCATATACCCACTACCCTATGTGTGGAAAAGTTGCCCCTCAGGTTCCTATTACATTTTTTCCCCCTTCACCTCAAACCAGTGGTTCTTAACCTTTTTGGCACCAGTACGCGCATACGCGAACAAAATACTGTATGTGGTATGCACCTTTGTTAGGTTCCTAAACATGTTATGTTATTTGTGTCCCCTTCATGACCCCCCGACAAAGCCCCAAACGACCCCCATAGGGGGTCACGACCCCAGGTTAAGAAACACTGCCTTAAACCCTTCTGGTTCTGGTTCTTGATTCCCCTTCTCTGGGTAAAAGACTCTATGCATCTTGATTTTCCCCTTCTCTGGGTAAAACTCTGATCATCACATTATTTTAGGAAAGCTAAATATAATCAAATCAAGTCAACATTGTTTTATGAAATGTAAATCACGACTGACAAATTTACTTTGAACTCTTTGACAATGTTACAGGGAGAGTTGATAGGGCGGCCCAGTGGTCAAGTTGCTGCCTTACAGCACCCGAGACCTGGGTTCGATCCTGACTATGGGTGCTGTCTGTGCGGAGTTTGTAGGTTCTCCCCATGACCGCGTGGGCTTTCTCAGGGTGCTCCAGAACCAGGGGCCACAGTTTAAGAATAAGGAGTAAGCCATTTAGAACGGAGACGAGGAAATACTTTTTCTCATGGAGAGTGGTGTCTGTGGAATTCTCTGCCTCAGAGGGTAGTGGAGGCAGAGAATTCCACAATTCTTTCAATTGTGGAATTCTCTGCTTTCAAGAGAGAACTATATAGGGCTTTCAAGAGAGAACTATAGGGCCTTTAAAAATAGCGGAGTCAGGAGATATGGGGAGAAAGCAGGAACGGGTACTGAGTGGGGATGATCAGCCATGATCACATTGAATGGCGGTGCTGGATCGAAGGGCCGAATGGCCTACTCCTGCACCTATTGTCTATTGCACCGGTTTCCTCCAACAAGCCAAGGTTTGTAGGTTAATTGGCTTCGGCATAATTATAAATTGTCCTTAGTGTGTAGGATAGTGCTAGTGCACGGGGTGATCACTGGTTGGCGTGGACTCGGTGAGCCGAAAGGCCTGTTTCAGCGCTGTATCTCTCAAGTCTAAAGTAAAGTCAAAAGGGAACCTGTAGATGCGGTGTAATTAGATTTTGTAAATGTATTTGGTAAGGTGGCACAAAAAACGCTGGTGCACAGATTAATACTCCAATATATTGGAGGATGAGTGTTATGAAGGATAGAAAACTGTCACAGAGAAAACAAAGATCTTGAATAAAAGATCATAGTCAGTCTTACAGCATGGAAACAGGTCCTTCGGCCCAACTTGCCCACACCGGCCAACAAGTCCCATCTACACGAGTCCCACCTGCCTGCATTAGGCCCATATCCCTCTAAACCTGTCCTATTCATGTACCTGTCTAAATGTTTCTTAAACGTTGTGATAGTCCCAGCCTCAACCACCTCCTCTTGCAGCTCAATCCAAACACCTACCACCCTTTGTGTGAAAAAGTTACCCCTCAGATTCTTATTAAAACCAGTTCTTTTCTGGCTGGAGAAATGTAACTGGTGGAGTACCTTCTGGATCAGACTTGGCCCTCACTTGTTCACTATTTCCATTAAATACCTGGTTTTAGAGAATAAAATGGAAGAGATCCAAGTTTGTTGACGACATGAAAATAGGTAGAAGGGCAGGTTGTGATGAGGACATTTTGATTCTGCAAAGGGATATAGATTGAATGATGGTGGAAAAAATGCCAATTGGAGTGTAGTGTGGAGGTGCGAGAACATGCACTTTGGAAAGGAACTCAAAGACGGATGATTATCCAGGTGGGGAGAGATTGCAAGTAAGTGCTTTGAGGAATGTAAGTGTTTCGTACAACAACCACAAAGTTAACAGGTAGGTCCAACAAGTAGTTGTGAAGCAAACGGCTTTGTTTAATATTTAAAAAATTGGATGGAGCAGAAGAACAGGGAGCATAGGATTTTCTTTTTTGTGCCTTTGGAATGAATTCTGTCCTTAATTTGTGTATTGTGATGTTGTTGATGTCCCTACTATTTTTAAAATTTATTTAATTCTGCTTATATGTTTTGTAATCTGCTTATCTGCAAGGCGTCCTTGAGAGTCTTTGAAAGGTGCCCATAAGTGTAATGATAAATAAAATATAAAATAAATAGGAAGGAACTGCAAATGCAGGTTTACACCAAAGATAAGACGGGTCTGGCAGCATCTCTGGAGAAAAGGAATAGGTGATGTTTCGGGTCGGAAGCTTTCTTCACTCTTCAAAACAGGGAGGGTTTGTTACAGTTGTACAGGGTGTTGGTGAGGCCACACGTAGAATCCTGCACCCAGTGTTGGTCCCTTTACTCAAAACAAGAGTAGCTATGGAAGCACATTGCTACATTGGGGTAGGTCCTTGGATGACATAGTAGGCCTATTAAGAGCGGCAAAACAGTTGTGTTTGTTGAAAGTTTATTAGAATGACACATGACTTTATTCAGACATAGAATATCCTAAGAGGGGGGTCTCTTTCTGTCCCCCAATCCCCTCACCCCCTCTTCCTCCCTCCGTCTACCCATTCCCTCTCCGCCCCCCTCTGCTCAAATGATCGCTCCCTCTGCTCAATCCCTCCTTTCCTTTCACCCCCTATCCCCCTATCCCTATTTCACTCCTTCCCTTCCTTTCACCCATCCCCCTCCCCATTCCACTCTCACCTGTCCCATTACCCTCTCCTCCTCCCTCACTCGCCCCATTACCCTCCTCTCCTCACCTGTCCCATTATCCCCTCCCCTGCCCCATTACCTGCTCCCCCCTAACCTGCCCCATTACCCTCTCCTCCTTCTTACCTGCCCCATTACCCCCTCCCCTGACCCATTACCCCTCACCTGCCCCATTACCCTCCCTCCCCCTCACCTGCCCCATTACCCTCCCCTCCCCCTCACCTGCCCCATTACCCTCCCCTCCCCCTCACCTGCCCCATTACCCTCCCCTCCCCCTCACCTGCCCCATTACCCTCACCTGCCCCATTACCCTCCCCTCCCCCTCACCTGCCCCATTACCCTCTCCTCCCCCTCAACTGCCCACATTACCCTCTCCTCCCCCTCACCTGCCCTATTACCCTCCCCTCCCCTCACCTGCCCCATTACCCTCTCCTCCACCTCACCTGCCCCATTACCCTCCCCTCCCCCTCACCTGCCCCATTACCCTCCTCCACCTCACCTGCCCCATTACCCTGTCCTCCCCCTCACCTGCCCCATTACCCTCCCCTCCCCCTCACCTGCCCCATTACCCTCCCCTCCCCCTCACCTGCCCCATTACCCTCCCCTCCCCCTCACCTGCCCCATTACCCTCCCCTCCCCCTCACCTGCCCCATTACCCTCTCCTCCCCCTCACCTGCCCCATTACCCTCTCCTCCACCTCACCTGCCCCATTACCCTCCCCTCCCCCTCACCTGCCCCATTACCCTCCCCTCCCCCTCACTTGCCCCATTACCCTCTCCTCCCCCTCACCTGCCCCATTACCCTCTCCTCCCCCTCACCTGCCCATTACCCTCTCCTCCCCCTCACCTGCCCCATTACCCTCTCCTCCCCCTCACCTGCCCCATTACCCTCCCCTCCCCTCCCCCTCACCTGCCCCATTACCCTCCCCTCCCCTCCCCCTCACCTGCCCCATTACCCTCCCCTCCCCCTCACCTGCCCCATTACCCTCCCCTCCCCTCCCCCTCACCTGCCCCATTACCCTCCCCTCCCCCTCACCTGCCCCATTACCCTCCCCTCCACCTCACCTGCCCCATTACCCTCCCCTCCCCCTCACCTGCCCCATTACCCTCCCCTCCCCCTCACCTGCCCCATTACCCTCCCCTCCACCTCACCTGCCCCATTACCCTCCCCTCCCCCTCACCTGCCCCATTACCCTCCCCTCCCCCTCACCTGCCCCATTACCCTCCCCTCCACCTCACCTGCCCCATTACCCTCCCCTCCCCCTCACCTGCCCCATTACCCTCCCCTCCCCCTCACCTGCCCCATTACCCTCCCCTCCCCCTCACCTGCCCCATTACCCTCCCCTCCACCTCACCTGCCCCATTACCCTCCCCTCCCCCTCACCTGCCCCATTACCCTCCCCTCCCCTCCCCCTCACCTGCCCCATTACCCTCCCCTCCACCTCACCTGCCCCATTACCCTCCCCTCCCCCTCACCTGCCCCATTACCCTCCCCTCCCCTCCCCCTCACCTGCCCCATTACCCTCCCCTCCCCCTCACCTGCCCCATTACCCTCCCCTCCCCTCCACCTCACCTGCCCCATTACCCTCCCCTCCCCCTCACCTGCCCCATTACCCTCCCCTCCCCCTCACCTGCCCCATTACCCTCCCCTCCCCCTCACCTGCCCCATTACCCTCCCCTCCCCCTCACCTGCCCCATTACCCTCCCCTCCACCTCACCTGCCCCATTACCCTCCCCTCCACCTCACCTGCCCCATTACCCTCCCCTCCCCCTCACCTGCCCCATTACCCTCCCCTCCACCTCACCTGCCCCATTACCCTCCCCTCCCCTCACCTGCCCCATTACCCTCCCCTCCCCTCCACCTCACCTGCCCCATTACCCTCCCCTCCCCCTCACCTGCCCCATTACCCTCTCCCCCCTCTAACACCCCCTTGCCCGGCAGCCACTGTGTTATCCTCAGGCTGTGAATGAACGGGAGCGAGCGGGTTAGTGTGTGTGTGTGGGAGAGGGAGCGAGACAGACCGGGTGCCGGTGCCGGTGCCGGTGCCGGTGCCGGTGCCGCCGCCAAGCCGGTGTCGGAGGCCGAGTTCTCCATCCCGGGCCTCACGGTCCCTCAGCGAACGCCGACAGTGTCCGCACTGCGCCTGCGCCGTCACTTGGGGCGCGGGGGGCCAACACTGCGCATGCTCATCGCCAGAGGAGGGTGGGTAAGGGTGAGGAACTCACCACGCATGCGCCGTCGCCAAGAAAGGGGGATGTTCCCCCATTACCGCGCATGCGCCTCCACGGCCCCATCCCGACTTTCTCGAGAACCCGCAACAGGCGATGACGTCATACAGAATGACATCATTGCCGCATGACGTCATAGGAATCCCAGGCCTTGGAAAACCATAGAATGGTTTTTCGAACCAAGAGTAAAGAGTGTTTTATTGTCATATGTCCCAGATACGACAATGAAATTCTTACTTGCTGCAGCACAACAGAATATGTAAACATAGTACATAGATGTCTCCATAGATGCTGCCTCACCCGCTGAGTTTCTCCAACATGTTTGTCTACCTTCGATTTTCCAGCATCTGCAGTTCCTTCTTAAACACATAGATTTCAAGAGTGTTTTACTGTCATATGTCCCAGACAGGACATGTAGGTGTGTAGGTTAATTGGATTGGTAAATGTAAAATGTAAAAATATAGGATAGTGTTAATGTGCTGGCATCGCTGGTCGGCGCGGACCCGATGGGCCGAAAGGGCCTGTTTCCACGCAGTATCTCTATCCTAACCTAACCTGAGGACAGAAAAACAAAACTGTTAAGATAGAGTTCTTAAAGGATTGTGCAGGCTAGAAACAGGAAAAATGTTCCCCATGTTGGGGGAGTCCAGAACCATGGGTCATAGTTTAAGAATAAGAGGTCGGCCATTTAGGACTAAGATGAGGAAACATTTTTTCACCCAGAGAGTTGTGAATCTGTGGAATTCTCTACCACAGAAGGCAGTGGAGGCCAATTCACTGGATACTTTCAAGAGAAAGTTAGACTTTGCTGTTAGGGCAATCAAGGGATATGCGGATAAAAGCAGGAACGGGGTACTGATTTTAGATGATCAGCAATGATCATATTGAATGGCGGTGCTGGCTCGAAGAGCCGATTGGCCGACTCCTGCACCTATTTTTCTATGTTTCTATGACACAAAATGCTGGAGTAACTCAGTGGGACAGACTGAAGCAGGATCTCAACCCAAAATGTCACCCGTTCCTTCTCTCCAGAGATGCTGCCTGTCCTGCTGAGTTCCTCCAGCACTTTGTGTCTATCTTCGGCGCAAACCAGCATCTGCAGTTCCTTCCTACACATAATGAAATTCCTACTTGCAGCAGCACCACAGACCAACATCTAGAGAGCAGCCCTGAACTACTATCTACCTCGTTGGAGACCCTTGGACTATCTTTGATCGCACTTTACAAGGCTTTACCTTACACTAAACGTTATGTCCTTTATCCTGTATCTGCACATTGTGGACGGCTCGATTGTAATCATGTGTTGTCTTTCCGCTGACTGGTTAGCATGCAACAAAAGCTTTTCACTGTACCTCGGTACACGTGACAATGAACTAAACTCAAACAACAGAATATGTAACCTTAGTACTCTAAACAATATAATAAACGATAAAAAAGTTCAGTGTGTACACACATAAGTATAAGTATAAGTATAAGTATTTTTATTAGTCACATTCACATATACCCAGGTGTAGTGAAGTGAAATGCTTCTTGCCATTATGCAGCACACAAAAGAAGAGAATACAAACATAACACCAAGATAGTCTTAACACAAAGAACATCCCCCCACAATGGCTCCCACCATGAGGGAAGGCACAAAGTCCAGTCCCCAACCCCAGTTCACCCGTAGTCGGGCCCATTGAGGCCTCCACAGTCGCCTCTACGGAGGCCCGATGTTCCAGGCCGTTCTCGCCGGGTGATATTGCTCCGGCGTCGGGAGAGTCCTCCCAGCGGCCTGGGAACCCTGGAACAGCCGCCTCCGCACTGGGGGCCGCGGCTTCCGAAGCCAACAAGGCCACGCCGGTTGGAGCTCCACAACTGGCGATCTCATCTAGAGATCCCAGGCTCCCGATGTAAAGTTCAGCGCCGCCGCCCGCAGCTGGTCGCTCCACAGTCCCGCAGCTCCGCGATGTTTTCTCCAGCGATCCTCAGCTCACCGGAGCTCCAGCGCGGCGACCCGGGCAAGGCATCGCCCGCTCCGCGATAGCGCTCCAGCGCTGTGCCACCGCCGAAGCCGAGGTTCTGGGCGGTCCCCAACAGGAAACGCCGCTCCAGGCCCGCTGGTAGGCCGCGAGGACAGGTCGAAGCTGCAGCCCGGAGAAAAGCTGCCTCTCCGGCCAGGTAGGGACCCTGAAAGGTAGTTTCCCCCTTCCCCACCCCCCCACCCCCCACACAAACCTCCAAAACAAACCACATAAAAACACATAAAAACAAACAAAAAATAATTGTGTAAAAAGACAAAACCACTCCGCTCGGTCAGCACTAACCAACCTGACCTCCCGGTGGCTCAGCACTTCAACTCCCCCTCTCATTCCGTATCCGACCTCTCTGTCCTGGACCTCCACCACGGCCAGAGTGAGCAACACCGGAAATTGGAGGAACAACACCTCATATTCCACTTGGGTAGTTTCTCCAGCATTTTTGTGTACCTTCGATTTTCCAGCATCTGCAGTTCCTTCTTTAACACACTGCCACCCTCCCCCGTCTATGTAGTTCGGAGCTTATTTGGAGGTTGTGGTGTTTAATAGCCTGATGGCTGTTGGGAAGAAGCTGCTCCTGAACCTGGACATTACAGTTTTCAGGCTCCTATATCTTCTTCTCGATGGCAGGAGTGAAATGAGAGCATGACCAGGGTGATGTGGGTCTCTGATGATGCTGGCTGCCTTTTTGAGGCAAATCCTTTCGATGGTGGGGAGGTCAATACCCGCGATGGACCAGGTAGTGTTCACCACTTTTTGCAGTCTTCTTTGTTCCTGGGCATTCGAGTTGCTGAACCAGGCCGTAATGCATTCAGTGAATATGCTCTCTACTGTACACCTGTAGAAGTTCAAGAGAGTCCTCTGACATACCGAATCTCTGCAATCTTCTAAGGAAGTAGATGAGTGGAACCATAGACTGCCAATGGCTCGGAAATATCACAAAATAAACATTGGCCACCATCATGTGTCTCTCATCACATGTAAGCCATAGTGTAAACATGGCTGACATCCTTTCTTAAAGGGCCTGGGTCGTCACAACATTGCATGGAACCCAAAATTATCTGGGTTACGTTCCTTTACAGGATGTTTGCACTGGCCAGGGCTTTGGTCTTGCACTCTCAAGGCCAAGAGCGTCGACTTGGTGTGATGAGTTGGGCGGCACAGTGCCGCAGTGGGTAGAGTCGCTGCCTCATAGCACCAGAGACCCAGGTTCGATCCTGAAATCGGGTGGTGTCTGTCTGGAGTTGACACATTCCCCCTGTGATCATGTGGGTTTCGTCCGGGTGCTCCGGTTTCCCCCCACATCCCAAAGACATGCGGGTTAGTTCCTAAGTTCATATGTTATAGCAGCAGAATTAAGCCATTCGGCCAATCAAGTCTACTCCGCCATTCAATCATGGCTGATCTAACTTTCCCTCTCAACCGCATTCTCCTGCCTTCTCCCCATAACCCCTGACATCCGTACTAATCAAGGGGGTTAATTGGCTTCTGCAAATTGTCCCTGGTGTGTAGGATGTGGATGAGAAAGTGGGATAACACAGAACGAGTATGAACGGATGGTCGATGGTTGGCATGGACTGGGTGGGCCGAAGGGCCTGTTTCCATGCTGTACTCAAAAGTAAAACTCTAAATGTTAACTAGATCCCATCACAGTGCCTCTGTATTTTAATTAGTGCAATAAATCCAGAATTAAAATTGTGCATTTTGTTAATGGTGGCCATAAAGCAGTGTAGTGCTATAAAACAACATCTGGTTTAGAACGGTGAAAGATGCAAGTCCTGATCCAATTCCCGGACCTGTTACAACGAGATGGATATTATTCACAAGCCGTCTAGAAGTATCACATAAACGCACAGAGTCAGAGAACCGAGAATCAGATGACCTTTCCTACCAAGTTGAAGATGGGAACGATTCAATGGGAATAAAGGGTTCAGAGAAGATTGACGAGGATGTTGCCAGGACTCGAGGGTCTGAGCTATAGGGAGAGGTTAAGTAGGCTGGGACTTTATTCCTTAGATTATTCCTAAAGTTTTTCGTGGCAGTACTGTACTGCATCTGTGGCTGCGGCTGTCTCTTTCCCTTCTTTGTCTTATCGTTAATGTTAGATGTATGTAATAGTCTATTTTTAGTTGTGCATTATGTGGGTGGTGGTGGTGGGGGGGGGGGAGGGGGAGGTGGGAGATGGGAGAATCTCTTTCTTTCAACGGAGATGCAACTTTTTTTTCCGTGTGGTATCTCCGTTCTCGCTGCGGCTTAACATCGAGGAACTAGGTGGCCTCCAGCTGGGATTGACCTTGAGGGCTCTGGTCGCAGAGTCGGTGGACTTAGCATCGCGGGGTTGGCTGCCTTTCGGAGGCTGTGGTGGCGTTGCGACTGCGGCTACGGCTGCGACTCTACGTTTGGAGGCTTCGGAGGCTTCGGCCGCGGGCCCTGTGGTCTGTAGCATCGGGAGCTCGCAGGTACCTGGCTGGCGACCAACTTTGCAGGAGCACCAGTCACAGCAGCTTCACCTGCCCCGAATCGGAAGGCTTGAATCGGCCCATTTGCATGACCTTTCATTGACCTGCGCGGCTCGGCCACGGGATCTTCCATTGCCTGGCGGGGGCTTCAATATCGGGCGCCTCGATCGCCTTGATGCAGCAGTTTGACTGCCTCACCGTGGGAGAAGAAGCAAGGAAGAGATAAGACTTTTTAAACTTTCCATCACAGTGAGGAGGTGCCTGGAGGAGAATCACTGTGATGGATGTTTATGTTAAATTTATGAATTTGTGTTTTGTTTGCTTTTTATTGTTATGACTATGGTAACGATATTTTGTTCATTTTTTAAATGACACATAAATTCAATTCAATTCAATTCAATAGAGCACAGGAGGATGAGGGGTGATCTTATAGGAGGTGTAGAAAATCATGAGAGGAATAGATCGGGTAGATGCACAGAGTTTATTTCCCAGAGTAGGGCAAATCGAGTACCAGAGGACATAGTTTCAAAGTGAATGGGAAAAGATTTAATAGGATTCTGAGAGGTAACAATTTTCACAGAGGGTGGTGGGTGTATGGAATGAGATGCCAGAGGGGATAGTTCAGGCAGCTACTATCGCAACATTTAAGAAACAATTAGACAGGTATATTGTTAGGTAGAAGAAGGTTCTCGACCCGAAACGTCGCCAATTCATTCGCTCCATAGATGCTGCCTCACCCGTTGAGTTTCTCCAGCATTTTTTGTCTGCCTTCGATTTTTCCAGCATCTGCAGTTCTTTCTTAAACAATAGTACATGGATAGGTGAGGTTTGGAGGGATAGGGGCCAAATGCAAGCTGGTGGCTCTAGTGTAGATGGGACATGTTGGGCTGAAGGGCCTGTCTCCATGCTGTATGACTCTATGATTCTATCACTATAAATGCTGGTCATATGAATGACAGCGTCATTGAATGACTGCAAAATAAGCCAAGGATCTGTAAGTGTTGGGAAATGGTGTGGGGTTGTCTTGAGATGGTTTGATCAGATTCTGTTTTGATCAACCCAGATACTCTGGCAGACATTGACGCAGAGACAACAACCTGGCTGCTCAACACCCGGCTTGAGATCTAACTATTCCTTTGGTTTATGTTTCATTCGCAAGAAGAAGAACCCAGATACTTATCTACTGTGCATAGTGCATGATTCCCTGCCAGGCGGTTTACAGTCATTTTTAGAGCCATGTGGCTAGGAATCCATCAGCTTAGACTTTAGACTATCGGGAAACAGCATGGAAACAGGCCCATCGAGTCCATGCCGACCAGCGATCACTCCGTACACATGTTGTATCCTACACACTAGAGACAATTTACAGAAGCCAATTAACCTACAAACCCGCACGTCTTTGGGATGTGGGAGGAAACGCCAAAGCTCCATACAGACAGCACCCGGTGATCAGGATCGAACCCGGGTCTTTGGCGCTATAAGGCAGCAACTCTACGGCTGCGCTACTGTGCTGCCCCAGGTGGCACAATGCTAAAAATTCCAGCGATTTGTTTAGGTGTATTATTGTCACGTGTACTGAGGTATGGTGGAAAGCTTTGTTTTCAGATCAACTCTTCAAGAGAGAGTTAAGGGCCTGTCCCACAAGCATGCGACTGCATGCGGCAAGCGCGACCTAAGTGGAAGCGGAGGTCGCGCGGAGGTCGAGTGATCCCCGTAAAGGGCCGGTCCCACCAGCATGCAACTGCATGTGGCGAGCGCGACCAAACCGGAAGCAGGGGGCGCGCGGAGGTCGAGTGATTGACGTGAAGTTTGAGCGAAGTCCGCGGGAAGTTCGCGCGTGATGTACGGCGTCAAGACGCAGCGTACGCCGTCGAGATGCTGTGCACGCCCGTCGAGGCGGTGCGTACGACGTTGACGCGGCTGCGGGCCAGCAGGCCGTTGCCGCGCGGGACTTTTGAACAGTGTCAGTTTTTCGGAGCCCCGCGCGATGTCGGGACCAGCTCCGCACAACTCCATAAGGCTCCGGCGATCGAAGTGGGACCGGCCCGGCGAGGCCGTACGGCTCAAGCGACCACGTTAGGTCGCGCTTGCCGCATGCAGTCGCATGCACGTGGGACAGGCCCGTTAGATTTTTCAAGAGAGAATAAAGGGCCTGCTCCACTTAGGCTATTTTTAGACAACTGCCGGCGACAGTCATAGTCGTAGCAGGTCGCCGAAAAAACGGCGACTGGACCCCCCTACGACATAAAATTTGAAATAGAATCATTACTTTAACAACAAATAAAAACGGTCAGCACAGGCGACAACATACGTCACCTGGCGACAACCAACATTAACCTGGCGACAACTACGACAGCACCTACATCAGGAGAAGTCAAGCTACGCTCATTGGCATCAAACCCACTGCCGCCGACTGTCGCAGAAAGGTTTTGAACATTTCAAATCCAGAGGTGACCAGAAAAATGCTACGATTCTTTGGACGACTGAGGAGACTACTCACGACCATAGAGGCGACCATCTGGTGACAGCCAAGTCGCCTACAGTCGCCTAAAAAATCGCCTGTGGGACAGGCCCTTAAGATTTTCAAGAGAGAGTTAGATTTAGCTCTTAGTGCTAAAGGAATCAAGGGATATCGGGAAAAAAGCAGGAACGGGGTACAGATTTTGGATGATCAGCCACGATCATATTGAATGGCGGTGCTGGCTCAAAGGGCTGAATGGCCTACTCCTGCACCTATTTTCTATGTTTCTAATTACAATCTGTTCAAACTCAAGTGCAATAGGTGGAGCAAAGAAGAAGCTACAGAGTGCAGAATATAGTTCTCAGCATTGCAGCGCATCAGTTCCAGAGACAAAGTCCAATGTCAGCAATGGTGTAGAGGAGAATACGGACAGTACCCTAGCTTATGGAAGGGCCGTTCGGAAGCCTGATAACAGAGGGGAAGAAGCTGTTCCTGACTCTGGTGGTGCGTGCTTTCAATCATAGAAACATAGAAACATAGAAAATAGGTGCAGGAGTAGGCCATTCGGCCCTTCGAGCCTGCACCGCCATTCAATATGATCATGGCTGATCATCCAACTCAGTATCCTGTACCTGCCTTCTCTCCATACAACTTTGTTTATTTGTCTTTTGGACAAATTTGTCATTTGGACCCCTTGAGGTCCAAACAAAATGTCGTTTCTGCAGCCATACATCACAAAACGAAGAAGACTCGAGACACAACACAATTTACACATACATCCATCACAGCGCTGTGATGGAAGGCAAAAAAACGTATCTCTCCACTGCACTCCCCCCCCGATGTCAGAGTCAAAGTCAAAGCCCCCGACGGGCGATGGTGATTATCCCGCGGCCATTAAAGCCACTCCGGTTAATGCAGGGTCGCGCACCGGGTCTTGGTGTTAGAGCCCCGGCATGCGCTCGCAAAGTCCGGCGGCCATTCCAAGCCGCGCGGGGGGATAAAGCCCCGCTCCAGGTGCTCTTCAACCCCGCAACTCGGGCGGGAGAAGTCGCCGCTGCGGAAGCCCCGAAAAGCGGTCTCCCACCAGGGGACCCGCGGGCTTCCGGTGTTGCCGTCCGCCAGACCCGCGGTTGTAGCCTCCGAATCTCCGGCGGTCGGGTCGCAGCAGCGATTGTCTCCACCACAGCTCCACCCGCTCCGGACTCGGCCAGCCCCGCGACGGTGAGTAGTCCGCAGCTCCGCAACTGGAGCCCCAGGTCGTTCCTGCTGGAGGCCGCTCCACGTTGCCCAGCCCCAACGACAACGGAGACCTGACAAAGAAAGGTCGGGTCTCCCGTGCAGGGAAAATATTTCAAAGTCCCCCCCCCCCCCCACCCCACCCCCCCACACCCCCCCACACACATACCCTGACAAAAAAAATAATAAAAAACTACATAATAACGAGACAAAAATAATAAAAAGACAGACGGACTGCAGAGGCCGCTGCAGACGAGAGTCGCGCCGCCCACCGGGACACCCTGGTCCCTTTAGCCACAAGGGCCACATCTAACTCCCTCTTAAATATAGCCAATGAACTGGCCTCAACTACCTTCTGTGGCAGAGAATTCCACAGATTCGCCACTCTGTGTGAAAAATGTTTTTCTCATCTCGGTCCTAAAAGACTTCCCCCTTATCCTTAAACTGTGACCCCTTGTTCTGGACTTCCCCAACATCGGGAACAATCTTCCTGCATCTAGCCTGTCCAACCCCTTAAGAATTTTGTAAGTTTCTATAAGATCCCCCTCAATCTTCTAAATTCTAGCGAGTACAAGCTTTCATATGAAAGTCCTGCCATCCCAGGAATCAGTCTGGTGAACCTTCTCTGTACTCCCTTTTTGGCAAGAATGTCTTTCCTCAGATTAGGAGACCAAAACTGTACGCAATCATCTGTCTCTTTTGTTTCGTAGAGCCTGTTTACAGATTAGATTTTTTTTCCGTAGCTGTTTCAATTTCTAAGCCAACCATTTCCATGGGCAGCTGATTTAATTCAGAGCAGCAATGGGATAATGGGCAAGTCAGAGTAGGTAGGCTTTCATCAAACAGCACACCCCTATCTGAACAAGGAGGAGGAAATATTGCTTTAAAAATGTATCATTAAAGCCATTGCAGACATCATTTAGTCTGAATAGTGTTATGCTTCAGGATAAAGATTGTCAGAGGAACTTTCATAAGCAATTGAGGATGAAATTAGGAAAATCAAACTTCCAGCTCTGTTCATGCAGCCTGTTGTGGCAATGCGGCGTAGCTGATAGCAGCTCAACCTGACATAAGCCTGTGGTTTAGTTTAGATTCGTTTAGCGATACAGCACGGAAACAGGCCCTTCGGCCCACTGGGTCCACGCCGACCAGCGATCCTGCACACCAACACTATCCTACACACACTAGGGACAATTTACATTTACCCTACAAACCTGTGTAGGAAAGAACTGCAGATGCCGTTTAAATCGAAGGTAGACACAAATGCCGGAGCAACTTAGCAGGACAGGCAGTATCTCTGGAGAGAAGGAATGGGTGACGTTTCGGGTCAAGTTCAAGTTCAAGTTACATTTATTGTCACGTGCACTAATTGATTTAGTGAGATTTGAGTTACCATACAGCCATACAAATAAAAAGAACACAATACACGATAGAATTTAACATGAACACCCCCACACAGCGGATTCAACGTTTCCCACTGTGAGGGAAGGCAATAAAGTTCAGTCATCTTTCTCTTTGTTCATTCGTGGTCGGGGCCTTTGAACCCTCCGCAGTCGCCACTTACGGACGGCCCGATGTTCAGGCCCTCTCGCCGGGATGATCGGAGCTCCGATATTGGAATGAATCAGATCACAATCGCGACTTGGAGTTTCCGAATCGGACGCTTCAACCGGAGATCGCGGCTTCCGAAGTCCACATGGCGAGCTGGACGGAGATCCAACACTGGCGACCCCCGGCAAAGGATCCAGGACTCCGCGATGTTAAAGTCAGCGCCGCCCGCGGCTAGAAGCTCCACAGACCACAGCTCCACGGTGTTAATCAGCAGGCCCGAAACTGCAGAGCTCTCAACACGGCGAATCTCGGCAAGGCATCGTCCCGCTCCGCGATGGTAATTCAGTGCTGCGCCGCTGCTGAAGCGTTGGCCTGTCTTCGGCAGGAAAGACCGCGCCAATCCAGTCGGTGGGGGGGGGTGAAGATGCGACTCGTAGGAAAGACGCATCTCCGTCCAGGTAAGTGACTGGGAAACTGTTTCTCCCTATTCCCCCCCCCCCCCACCCCCCACATAAAAAACCTTTAAAACATAATTTTAGACAGACTAAAAATAACAAAAAGGGTGAACGAACAGACAGCTGCTGCATGGCTGCCACACTCAATGGCGCCACCCGATGGATCAGACTGAAGAAGGGTCTCGATCCGAAATGTCACCCATTCCTTCTCTCCAGAGATGCTGCCTGTCCCGCTGAGTTACTCCTGCATTTTGTGTCTCCAAACCTGTACGTCTTTGGAGTGTGGGAGGAAACCGAAGATCTTGGAGAAAACCCACGCAGTCATGGGGAGAAGGTACAAACTCCGTACAGACAGCACCCGTAGTCGGGATTGAACCTGGGTCTCTGCCGCTTCAAGAGCTGTAAGCCAGCAACTCTACCACTGCGCCACCATGCCACCCAGGTGCTTTGGCTGATAGGTTTAGGTTTATTACTGTCATGTGCACCAAAGTCTAAGCCTCATGCAATAGATGCCAGTATCACATTTACTTCCACAGACAATTTGTTTTGCACTATTCGTTTGTCTATGCATTTAAAAAAAAAATACTTGAAATCGGTGCTTGGTTTTGTGATGGTTCGCCTCTAAAAAGTTTCCAAACATCTACTTTAGAAATAGACAGAGAGCATGGAAACAGGCTCTTTGGCCCACTGTGTCCATGCCGACCATCAATCACAGGTTCACGCCAGTTCCATGTTATCCACTATCTCAACCACTCCCTGCACACTTGGGACAATTTTATAAACTTCAATCAACCTACAAACCTGCAGGTCTTTGGGATGTGGGAGAAAATTGGAACACCTGGAGGAATCCCATGCGATCACAGAGAGAACGTTCAAACTCCACACAGGCAGTACCCATGGTCCGGTTCCAATCTGGGTCTCCAGCTCTGCGTTAAGCAGCAGATCTACTAACCTTCTTTATTTTGTTTTTGTTCAGTATATTATTAGTTTATTATTAGCATGTGTACCAAGGTATGGTGACATTCTTTTATTGTTGTTGCGATCTATCCAGTCAATGGAAAGACTATAGATGATTACAATCAAGTCGTCAGCAGAATGCAGCTACGGGATGAAGGGTATATTAATTAGTGCTGGATAAAGTCTGATAAAAAGATAGTTCAAAGGTCTCCAACAAGGTAGATGAGAGGTCAAACCCACACTCTAGCTGGTGAGAAGATGGTTCAGTTGCCTGACAACAGCTGGGAAGAAACTGTCCCTGAATCTGGAGGTGTGCGTTTTCACACCTCTGTACCTCTTGCCTGATGGGAGAGGGGAGAAGAGGGAGTGACTGACCGGGGTGAGACATGGCCCTTGATTATGCTGCTGGCCTTGCCGAGGCAGCGTGAAGTGCAGATGGAGTCCATGGAAGGGAGGTTGGGTTGTGTGATGGTCTGGGCCGTGTCTACAATCGTCTGCAATTTCCAGCGACCTTGGATGGAGCTGTGATGCATCCTGATCATCCTGATAAAATGCTTTCTACGGCGCATCTGTAGAAGTCAGTGAGGGCTGTCGGGGACATGCCAAACTTCCTAAAGGGCCTGTCCCACTTTCACGACCTAATTCACGACCTATATTACTCGTGAACATTTTTCATCAGGCTAGAAAAACGCCCCGACCTACTTGATGCCACGAGCACCTACGACTAGCATCACGAACTGCTACGACCTACCTACGACCTCCTGCGACCTCGTGACGGCCATGCTGCGAGTATGAGTCAAGGGCAAATTCGGCAGAGGTCGTGAATTGTGTCATGAAAGTGGGACAGGGCCTTAAGCCTTCTAAGGAAGTAGAAAGGTTGGTGTGCTGTCTTGGCCATTGCCATTACCAATATGGCTGGTCCAAAACAAATTGCTGACAATATTTATTCTTGAGAACCTGAAGTATTTCAGGCAGGTGAAATGAATGTTTATTAATCGTGCATACTGACACCCTTTTGACAACTGAAAGAAATACTCTCTACAACTGATGTTCAGAACCAACATTGACTTAGAAACATAGAAACATAGAAAATAGGTGCAGGAGGAGGCCATTCGGCCCTTCGAGCCAACACCGCCATTCATTGTGATCATGGCTGATCGTCCCCAATCAATAACCCGTGCCTGCCTTCTCCCCAATTTCAGGTAGTCCCTGCTTTCTCCTTCTTTCCCCTCCCCTTCCCAACTCTCTCACAGCCCACTGTCTCCACCTCTTCCTTTCTTCTTCCCGCCCCCCCCACCCCCACATCGGTCTGAAGAAGGGTTTCGACCCGAAACGTCACCTATTTCCTTCGCTCCATAGATGCTGCCTCACCCGCTGAGTTTCTCTAGCATTTTTGTCTACCTTCACAACCAATTGAGTTTACCTGCTGCACATTATAATATTCATTGTAGCTGTTACTTGCTACTTGTATGCGATTTCTGCCCTTAATTTCTTTGCAGATCATGTTTGCGTACAATGTTAAGCAGGAACGGCACGGTGACGCAGCGGTACAGTTGTTGCCTTACAGCACCAGAGACCTGGGTTCCATCCTGACCACGGGTGCTGTCTGTACATGTGGAAGTTAATAATGATTTAAAAATACAAAATGGATTCCGGAAGAAATGGAAGCTAGCAAAAAAGCACTAACCCTTGCTTTCAGTACATTAACAAGGTCAGTAGGCTGTCAATATTCCTCTTTCCAATAACATAAGCGAGATAACAAGCCCAACTTCTCAAATGTCTCCTCTATAACATAAACATAGGCAAAGATTCAGACTAACTCTTGTTCCACAAGATTATGATGTGCGTCATAAGTAGAAAAAACCAAAATGCTTGTTCTGCAGAAATTTAACCCTTCCTCTGTCAGAAGAACCTGTCAATCTTCTGATCTGTCAATCTTAAGAAGCAAGAGGCTGTACTAAACTTTATAGATAACGTATCGCTGAATCGTCGAGTAAAGGGGTATATATACATGTACTGAAATCATTGTCCCTTTGTGTGGGGATGAGAACTCTGTATAGTCTGTAATCTGCATACTGTTAAGAGTTTTACCACACCCGCCTGGCGAAATAAAGATTGTATTGCTTGATCATTGATTTTATTTGCGTTTCTGTCTGTTTAAGCATATTTGGGCCACGACATTTGGCATAGTCGGCAGCTCTTGCTGGGAACAATCGCTGAAGACTGAGTAAGAGGATACAGTTTGGCCGGGGTCTCAAAGGGGGAATAAAGTGCACTATCAGACCCCTTGAGTCTGACCTCCTAAGAGTGCCCGGGAACATTGTGCTCCTTCCTCCAAAGTGATCTGGTTCCTGCCAAGATCTTTCAGAACAGGCAACGCAAGGTAAGACAATTTTTGGGATTGTTGACTCTAAGTAGACTGTCTGTAGTATTAAGCCGATATTGAGCCGAATAATGGGATAGGTTCTGGATTGAGTAAGTTCAGACTAAGTTGGCTGTCTGAAGTATTAAGCCAATATATTGGGCCAGTATTGGGATAGGCTCGGGATAAGAGGAATGTGGGTGCTTCGATGTATGTGGGAGTTCCGGTACGTGGGAGCTTCGGTACAGCATATGTGTTATTTGGATCCAGGGAAAACGTAAAGATTGCATAATGTATATTAAAAAAAGAGAGAATATGGTTGGCCAACATAATATTAAACAATTGGTATGTAAAAATGGAAACCTAAGCAAAATAGCCCCAGGGACCCCTTGTCTGATATAGCGACTTTGTTTACAGAGGGGGGGGGGGGGGGGAATAAAGAACAAATTCGGGGAGAGAAATAAATAGAAATAGTGTAGAATACCTTCCCCATGCCCTGGCAACCCGGTCACTAACAGCAAGAGCTACGACACTTAGATCCCGTGAAGAGGAAGGTGTTCCAGTACGCCTATAGGGAAGGGCTTAAGGCAGAAGAGGAAGAACAGTGAGAGAGTTAAACAACTCAGAGCACCAGGAAAGAGAAACAGCAGATAAATAAGAAGATTGAAAAGATAAAGCATGATGTCAACCTGGTGGCTTTCGAGGCACTGTACCTTAACTACCCCGCAAGAAACGAGGCTGCTCACATTTGCCCCAAGTACTTTAACATTTTGCAGGCAACAGTCGGTACAGTTTAAAACAAATTTGAAACAAAAGACTCTGACCTGTTTGAAAAACAGAGCTCGTCTCCCTGGTGGAGAGAGAGGGGAAAGTCTGAGTAATCGGGAAAGTGTGGGGTGTGGCAAGACCCTATATGACAGGGAATCGGACCAATCCCATTTCTGGGCTTGGTTAATTAAAAATTGTCCCTAGTGGGTGTAGGATAGTGTTAATGTGCGGGGATCGCTGGTCGTCGCGGAGCTGGTGGGCCGAAGGGCCTGTTTCCGCGCTGTATTTCTAAACTAAACTAAACAAATCAATCTATTCATGTACCTGTCCAAATGTTTCAGCCTGAAGAAGGGTCTGATACGAAACATCATCTGTCCATTTCCCTCTACAGAGTCCACCTGACCTGTTATGCCCTCCAGTGGCTTGTTTGCATGAGGTTCGAACATCTGCATTCTCCCATCTCTCCAGTTTGAATTCATTGCCTTGTTTGTGAACGGTAATTCCCACATTGTTCATTAGGTGGCAGTGTGGATCCAGAGGAGGAGACATTTCTGGCGATCGACACAAAATGCTGGAGTAACTCAGCGGGACAGGCAGCATCTCTGGAGAGAAGGGATGGGTGAATTTTTTCGGGTCGAGACTCTTCTTCAGACTGACGTCAGCGGAGTGGCCGGTAATGAGATAAAATGTAGTGAGAGACAGTAAGACTGGTGAGAGAACTGGGAAGGGGGAGGGGATGGAGAGAGAGGGAAAGCAAGGGCTACTTGAAGTTAGAGAAGTCAATGTTCATACCGCTGAGGTATAAGCTGCCCAAGGAAATATGAGGTGCAGTTCCTCCAATTTGCGCTGGGCCTCACTCTGACAACGGAGGAGGCCCAGGACAGAAAAGGGTCTTGGTCTCGACCCAAAATGTCCACCCATTCCTTTGTGTGTCTATCTTCGGTTTAAACCAGTGTCTGCAGTTCCTTCCAAGATATTTCTGGAGCACAGGACTTCAGCTCAACAAAAGAAGACTCAGCGGGCCAGGCAGCATCTCTGGAGAACACGGATCAGTGATATTTAGGATCAGGACCCTTCCTCCGACTGTGTGGGAAGGAACAGTGTGGGGAGTATTGGTTGGACAAAGGCCAGAGATGAAAAGACAAATAAGAATGACTCGGTGGGCTGAAGGGCTGTTTTCACACTGCATATCTAAACCAAACTAAACTGTCGCCTACCTGCTTCTGATTGGGAAACACTTGGAAGGTTTTTGTCGGAATGCAGTCCTCCACACATTTCTTTATGAAGTCTGTAACGACTGTGGCGTATTCATTCAGATCCGTTGCCGAGTCCAAACCTGCTGCGCCTAAGATGGCGCCTACCTGCGACGACATTTTGCGAACGGCACCACTAAAATCAACGCTGTAAGTAGCGAGCTGCTAACGCATTTAAATGCATTAGTGCTACTGAGAACTCCTGATGTTAGCGACGGTAAGGGAATCCCCGATCAGAGGGGAATCTCCAACCTCGCGGAGGAGAGCAGGTACAGTAAGAACCTTACCTGCAAACACCGGGGAGGCCTTCATGGAGTCCAGATTCGAGGCCATCGGGCAGGATCTACCAGCAGCAACGGAGCTGGATGTGCAGACTGTAAGGGAATCCCCGAACTCAGGGGAATCCCCGACCTCGCGGAGACCCGTAAATACTCTACCTTTAAACACAGAGGAGGGCTCCATGGAGTATGGAAACGTGGCTGTCGGGCAGGACTACAAGTAAGCAGAGGGGACTTCGGCCCCCTCTCCCTAGTATCCTACTGGCCAACGTACAGTCACTTGAAAACAAAGTGGAGGACTCAAGGGCAAGGCTGCTTTATCAAAGGGAGCTGAGGGAATGTTCTGTGTTCTGTTTCACAGAGACATGGCTCACCCCCAGCTCCCCAGACTCAGCGGTCCAGCCTGAAGGTTTCTCCATCCACCGTATGGACCGTACGCTGGCATCTGGGAAAGGGAATCTGGCAAAGGTCAACTCTGCGTGGTGCTCAGACATGGCAGTCCTGTCCAACTCCTGCTCTCCACACCTTGTACATCTGGCGGTGAAGTGCCGTCCCGTTCTCCCTACCGAGGGAATTCACCTCCATCATCCTGACCGCGGTCTACATCCCTCCCCAGGCAGATGTCCGTCTGGCACTGGAGGAGCTGCACGCCGTGGTCAACAAGCACCAGACGTCTTACCCCGAGGCATTTACCACCATAGCTAGGGACTTCAACAAAGCAAACCTCAAGAAATCGCTCCCTAACTTCCACCAACATGTCTCCTGCTGCACCAGAGGACCAAACACCCTCGATCACTGCTACACCACCATCAAGGATGCCTATCGCTCTATCCCTCGCCCTCACTTCGGTAAATCCAACCATACCGCGGTGCTGCTTCTTCCTGCCTACAGGCAGCAATTAAAGAGCGCACCCCCAGAGGTGATGACTGTACAGAGCTGGTCGGGTGTGGGGGGGGGGGGGGGGGGCAGAGGAACAACTCCAGGACTGTTTGGAGTCTGTAGACTGGGCAATGTTGAGGGACTCGGCAACGGACCTGAATGAATACGCCACATTCGTTACTGACTTCATAAAGAAATGTGTGGAGGACTGCATCCCAACAAAAACCTTCCAAGTGTTTCCCAATCAGAAGCCTTGGATGAACTATGAGATCCGCATCCTTCGGAAGTCCAGACACCGGGCATTCCTTTCGGAAGATACCGAAGACTACAAGAAGACCAGATACGACCTTAGTAAAGCCATCAAAAAGCCAAAAGGGACTTCTGCTCCAATGAGACTGATGTTCGGCAGCTGTGGCGGGGCCTGAATGCAATCACCTCTTACAAGGCGAAATCAGGAGGCACCTCACATGTCAGCGAAACATCACTCCCTGATGAGCTCAATGCGTTTTACGCACGCTTTGATAGGGAGAACACTGATGTGCCTTCTCGAGCCCACATTCGCCGTGATGGTATTTCGGTGACGGTCACAGAGGTCGACGTCAGGAAATCCTTCAGAGAGGTGAACCATCGAAAAGCACCTGGACCTGATGGTATACCCGGTCGTGTTTTAAAAACCTGTGCAGACCAACTGGCTGGAGTTTTTACGGTCATTTCAACCTCTCACTTCTGAGGTCTGAGGTTCCCACCTGCTTTAAAAGGGCATCAATTATACTGGTGCCCAAGAAGAGCAAGGTGACGTGCCTCAATGACTATCGACCAGTGCCACTAACGGTCGGTGTGTGATGGTGCTTTAAGAGGTTGATCATAGCGCAAATCAACTCATATCTCGATAAAAACCTGGACCCACTGCAGTTCGCTTACCGCCACAACAGATCAACGGTGGATGCGATCTCGCTGGCTCTCCACTCCGCTCTGGACCACTTGGACAACAAAAACTCATATGTCAGGCTGTTATTCATTGATTACAGCTCGGCATTTAACACAATCATCCCCTCCAAGCTGGTTACCAAACTCTCAGATTGGGTCTCTGCGCATCTCTCTGCAATTGGATCCTCGACTTCCTCATTCACAGACCACAGTCTGTTCGTACTGGTGGAAATATGTCACGTCGATAACAATCAGCACGGAAGCACCTCAAGGCTGCGTACTCAGCCCCCTGCTATACTCACTCTATACTCATGACTGCGTCGCCGGTCATAGTGCGAACTCCATCATCAAGTTCGCTGACGACACCACTGTTGTGGGATGTATCACTGATGGAGATGAGTCAGAGTATAGAAGGGAGATAGACCGTTTGACCAAATGGTGCCAGCACAATAACCTGGCCCTCAACACCAGCAAAACCAAGGAACTGATTGTGGACTTTGGAAGGGGTAGGATGGGGACTCATAGTCCCGTTTATATCAACGGGTCGATGGTGGAGAGGGTCAAGAGCTTCAAATTCCTGTGCGTGCATATCTCTGAAGATCTCTCCTGGTCCCAGAACACTGATGCGATTATAAAGAAAGCACATCAGCGCCTCTACTTCCTGAAAAGATTATGGAGAGTCGGTATGTCAAGGAGGACTCTCTCGAACTTCTACAGGTGCACAGTAGAGAGCATACTGACCGGTTGCATCATGGCTTGGTTCGGCAACTTGAGCGCCCAGTTGCGGAAAAGACTGCAAAAAGTAGTCAACACTGCCCAGTCCATCATTCAGCTCTGACCTCTCCCTACCATCGAGGGGATCCATCGCAGTCGCTGCCTCAAAAAGGCTGCCAACATCATCAAGGATCCACACCATCCTGGCCACTCACTCATCCCCCCCGTTGCCTTCAGGTAGAAGGTACAGGAGCCTGAAATCGGCAACATCCAGGTTCAGGAATAGCTGCTTCCCGCAGCCGGTTATTCCCCACAGCCCCCACAGCTATTAAACTCAACTCAAACAAATCTCTGATCATTAATAGCCCAATGCACTTTATCTGTTTATATATGTGTATATATATATATATATATATATACATATATATATGTATTCATTGGTATATGGACACACTGATCTGTTCTGTAGTCGTGCCTACTATATTCTGTTGTGCTGAAGCAAAGCAAGAATTTCATTGTCCTATCTGGGGAACATGACAATAAACTCTCTTGAATCTTGAATCTTGACTAAATTTAACTTAGCTAGACAGTACAGCGCCAGAGGCCCAGGTTCAATCCTGACCTCGGGTGCTGTCTGTGTGGAGTTTGTACCTTCTCCCTGTGACTGTGTGGGTTTTCTCCGGGTGCTCCAGTTTCCTCCCACACTCCAAAGACCTGCAGGTTTGTAAGTTAATTGGCTTCTGCATGTAATGTGTAGGATGCCAATTGGGATAACATAGAACTGTGTGCATGGGTGATCGATGGTCGGCATGGACTTGGTGGGCCGAAGGGCCTGTTTCCACGCTGTGTCTCCGAACTCTAAAGCAAACTTCTGCAGTAATGGGGGCAGCGTGGCTGAGCGTTACAAAACAGTGACAGTAATGTCATGTTGGCCTTTATAACAAGAGGAATCGAATATAGGAGCAAAGAGGTCCTTCTGCAGTTGTACAGAGCCCTAGTGAGACCACACCTGGAGTATTATGTACAGTTTGGTCCCTAATTTGAGGAAGGACATTCTTGCTATTGAGGGAGTGCAGCGTAGGTTTACAAGGTTAATTCCCGGGACGGCGGGACTGTCATATGCTGAGAGAATGGAGCAGCTGGGCTTGTACACTCTGGAGTTTAGAAGGATGAGAGGGTATCTCATTAAAAAATATAAGATTGTTATGGGTTTGGACACGCTAGAGGCAGGAAACATGTTCCCGATGTAGGGGGAGTCCAGAACCAGGGGCCACAGTTTTAAGAATAAGGAGTAAGCCATTTAGAATGGAGACGAGGAAGCACTTTCTTCTCACAGAGTGGTGAGTCTGTGGAATTCCCTGCCTCAGAGGGCGGTGGAGGCGGGTTCTCTGGATGCTTTCAGGAGAGAGCTAGATAGGACTCTTAAAATAGCGGAGTCAGGGGATATGGGGAGAAGGCAGGAACGGGTGGTACTGATTGGGGATGATCAGCCATGATCACATTGAATGGCGGTGCTGGCTCGAAGGGCTGAATGGCCTACTCCTGCACCTATTGTCTATTGTCTATTGTCTATTGTAATGGGCATGTCCCACTTAGGCGATTTTTCAGCGAACTGCCAGCGACTGTCAAGTTGCCTGAAAAAACGGCAACTGGAACGGTTGACTGTCAGAGTGAACACACACACACACACACACACACACACACACACACACACACACACACACACACACACACACACACACACACACACACACACACACACACACACACACACACACACACACACACACACACACACACACACACACACACACACACACACACACACACACACACACACACACAACACACACACACACACACACACACACACACACACACACACACACACACACACACATCGCTTCCTACACCAGCCCGTTATGCAGGCGGGGGGACAGGGCAAGCGGGTGGAGCGCTGTCTGAACAATTCACACCGGTGCAAAGCCAAGGTGAAACAGACACCCACCGCGATGAACAGGAAGGTTGGCGCTGTAAAAAGACGGCTAAAGCACAGTGTACGGTAAGTCCTTTAAAAGAGGGGAGGACAGGGGGGGGGGAGGGGAGAAGGGAGAAACAGTGGAGAAGGAGTGGAGACCACTTTTAAGAAGCCAGAGATACACGGCTGTGAAGCTCGGGGGACATTTAACATTACCGGTCGGTTATCCTTGGTTCTGAAAACTACTGCCACCTTTTTTTTCCCCAATGAGCCAATTAAATTCACCGGTCAGCACCGGCTACAACCTACGAGAACCTTCGACCTCCTGGCAACCCACTATGACCTCCTGGCGACCCACCCTACGGCACGAGAATTCTCGCTACTCTCCCTGGCCGCTTCATTCTAGTCGCCGCTAAATTTCTGGGCACCGTGTTATAGGAAAGATATGATAAAGCTGAAAAGGTTACAGAGAGAATTTACTGGGATGTTGCCAGGACTCGAGGCTCTGAGGTAAAGGGAGAGGTTGAGTAGGCTGGGGACTCTATTCCTTAGAGCGCAGGAGGATGAGGGGTGATCTTATAGAGGTGTACAAAATCACGAGAGGAATAGATTAGGTAGATGCACAGAGTCACTTGCCCAGGGTAGGTGAATCGAGGACCAGAGGAAATAGATTTAAGGTGAAGGGAAAAAGATTTAATAGGAATCTGAGGGATAACTTTCCCACACAAAGGGTGGTGGAGTGTTTGGAACAAGCTGCCAGAGGAGATATTTAAGAAGGAACTGCAGATGCTGGAATATCGAAGGTAGATAAAAGTGCTGGGAGAAACTCAGCGGGAGTGCGGCAGCATGTATGGGGCGAAGGATATAGGCAACGTTTCGGGCCGACACCCTTCTTCAGACAGATGTAGGGTGGGGGGGGGGGCAGGGAGTAGAAAGGAGAAAGGAAGAGGAGGAGCCTGAGGGCTGAGGGAGAGCTGAGAAGGGGAGGAGACAGCAAGGGCTACCGGAAATGGAGAAGTCAATGTTTCTGCCACTAGGGTGCAAAGTGCCCAAGCGGAATATGAGGTGCTTCTCCTCCAATTTCCGGTGGTGCTCACTCTGGCCATGGAGGAGGACCAGGACAGAAAGGTCGGAATGGGAGGGGGAGTTGAAATGCTGAGCAACCGGGAGATCAGGTTGGTTAATGCGGATGACCGAGCGGAGAGGTGTTCGGCGAAACGATAGCCAAGCCCATGCTTGGTCTCTCACCGATGTAGATCAGCTGACATCTAGAGCAGCGGATGCAATAGATGAGGTTGGAGGAGATCAGGCACGTGCCCTGTGAGTAAGTACTCAAGGTAGGCAGTCATTCGGCTTTAAAAAAAATCATAAACCGCGCAGATGCGCAGATTGTTCTCTCCGTAAAAATTAAAAAGAAGTTACAATTCAATTTTCCCAAGGCTTCTAAATCTCCTTCATTTTGTAATTACTGAATGGATGGGGAACGGAGGATGAAGGCAGGAGGAGAGATGGTGCGAAAAACGGTGAGCACACCGGGACGTTGAATCAGTAGACATCTTATTGAATGACAAAACTAATTCAAGGGAACCGATTGAAGGGAGAGTTCCTGTCACACGCGTGTGGAGAGTCTGTGCCAGGGGTTAAAGATGCGGGGAGGGCAGGAGTGTTGAGAAGGAGGGGGTCGGAGATCATGTCAGACTCACTCACCGCTGCCTCAGCGCTCCGGGCACGGGCAGCCAGAACTGGCCGCCACTTCCGGGGAAGGAAGCAGCTCGGGTGACTGCGAGCGGCCCGCCGGGACCCGAACAGCAGAAACCGTCTGCCACTTCAGTGCCTTCTGCCGGCCCGCTTACCTCTGGCAGTGCCTCTCCGTCTGAACATCTCTCACCTGCCGCTCGCCGGCTTCGCTCATGTCAGCCGCTTCCCGCAAATCCTTAAATCCACACAGCCGAGTAACCTCAATTGGTCCCTTGATTGCGCTGTCGGAATTTAAGGATTTGCGGGAAGCGGCTGCCATGAGTAAGGCTGGCGAGCGGCAGGAGAGAGGTTTTCAGACGAAGAGCACTGCCAGAGGTGAGCGGGGACCAGCAGAAGGGGCTGTCCAGTCCCGGCGGCCACTTGCAGCCACCCCGAGCTAATTCACTCCCCGGCCACAATGGAGCATCGCAAGTGGGTTACTGCATGATCCCCGACCTCCCTCCTTCACAACGCTCCTGCCCTCCACGCAACTTTACCCCGGGCCAGATTCCCCAAACACTGTGAAAGTAGATCTCCCCCCCCCCCACCCCCGGGAAATAACGGTATTTAAAAACATAAAGCACCAAGAAATGTACTTACCACGTTATTGGTACATGAACTCCATTCTACTCTCTTTGTTTCCTAAGATACTCTTCAGATAATGGCAATCCATATTTGAAAAACCCGCCAAGAAACTCATGCTGCGCATGCGCAGTAGGCTGCTGCGCATGTGCAGTACAGCAAAGGCAGGATTTCAGCTGCCTTCAGCCCCTCTTGTCATTGACGGCTTGAAGCAGCACTGACGGCACGTGGGTTGCACAGACCTTCGTGTGTTACAAGTGCTGCGGTTGAAAGGCACGGAGAATTATGCCTACCGAAGAGATCGATCTCTTAGATAGGCATAATTCTCCCATGCCTTTACTATCTATATTTAATAATTGCCTTTTCATAATTTTAGTCAGGGTAGGCAGTGCCTACCTTGCCTACCCTGATGGCACAGCGCCTGGAGGTGATGCAGGTTAACCTCTGTCGCACCTGGAATGACTACTTGGGTCCTTGAATGGAGACGAGGGGGCAGGTAAAGCGACAAGTGTAGCATCTCTTGCGGTTGCAAGGGAAAGTGCCCGGGGAGGGGGTGGTACGGGAGGGAAGGGAAGAATTGACCAGGGAGTTACGGAGGGAGCGGTCTTTTGCGGAAAGCAGACAGGGGGGGAGATGGGAAGATGTGGCGAGTGGTGGGGTCACGTTGGAGGGTGGCGGAAATGACGGAGAACTATTTGTTGTATGTGACAACGTCAATGTGACAACGTCACATACAACAAATAGTCCTCCGAAAGAAAGAAAGAAAGAAAGAAAGACTACAATTTCCGGTAGCCCTTGCTGTCTCCTCCCCTTCTCAGCTCTCCCTCAGCCCTCGGCCTCCTCCTCTTCCTTTCTCCTTTCTTCTCCCTGCCGCCCCCCCCCCCCGCCCTCTATCAGTCTGAAGAAGGGTTTCGGCCCGAAACGTTGCCTATTTCCTACGCTCCATAGATGCTGCTGCACCCGCTGAGGTTCTCCAGCACTTTTGTCTGCCAGAGGAGGTAGTTGAGGCAGGGCCTATCCCAACGTTTAAGAAACATTAGGGCAGGTACATGGATTGGACAGGTTTGGAGGGATATGGACCAAACACGGCTGGTGGGACTAGTGTAGATGGGACATGTTGGCCGGTGTGGGCAGGTTGGGTTGAGGGGGCTGTTTCCACACTGTATCACTCTATGACTCTGTGACTCTAAGTAAAGCTTGTGCAGCATTGTTGTTCTAGTGAGAGTGACAAATATCTGGCTCATAATCACGGTCAGATAAAGAGATTGATATCTGTAGCAATATACTGGTTACGAGCATCATAAAAAACAATCTAACAAAACATATGCAGCCGAGACTTTATAGTTATACAAATGGATACCAGTTGCGTAAGGTTAGGGTAAAGGGTAAGAATTTAGTTAAACACCACAGTGACCATGGAATTTTAGTGTAGGATTTCCAATTGAATGTGTAGGAAGGGGGCTGCAGATGCTGGTTTACACTGAAGATAGACACTAAATGCTGGAAACCTCACCCATTCCTTCTCTCCAGAGATGCTGCCTGTCCCGCTGAGTTACTCCAGCATTTTATGTCTATAATCAGAGAACTGGGACGGGGGAGGGATGGAGAGAGAGGGAAGGCAAGGGTTACGTGAAGTTAGAGAAGTCGATATTCATACCACTGGGCTGCCCGAGTGAAATATGAGATGCTGTTCCTCCAATATGCGCTGGGCCTCACTCTGACAATGGAGGAGGCCCAGGACAGAAAGGTCAGTGTGGGAATGGGAGGGGGAGTTAAAGTGTTGAGCAACCGGGAGTTTCATGTAGGTTTATGCGGACTGAGCGGAGGTGTTCAGCGAAACGATGTTGGGACCAAGTGCATTGCCCATTTCGAGCAATAAAATGAGTGACATCATTTACTTTAGTTCAAGTTTATTTAGACATACAGCGCGGAAAACAGGCCCTTCAGCCCACCGAGTCCGCACCGACCAGTGATCCCTGCACACTACCACTATCCTACACACGCTAGGGACAATTTACACTTATACCAAACCAATGAACCTTTAAACCTGTACTTCTTTGGAGTGTGGGTGGAAACCGAAGATCTCGGAGAAAACCCACGCAGGGTCACGGGGAGAACGTGCAAACACAGTACAGGCAGCACTGAACCCGGGTCTCTGGCGCTGTAAGGCAGCAACTCTACCGCTGCGCCACCGTGCCGCCCATGTTCTCAGCAAATCCTTTCCTTGTGGAATCAAAGAACAGCAGGTCGAGGGGCAGCAGTGGTGTGAACGCTAAATTCTCTCGTTTTAAATAACTTCTGCTAAAACCCCCATCCCCACCTCCCCCCTTCTTCCACCCTCGTCATTTAACCAGTTCCACAGATAATGATGTCCCCCCTTTAGATCACACCTTCCTTAGCCAACAATTGGCCTATCGGGGACCCACCCTGCCTGAGGTCATCTGTTGCAGGCTCTGATTTGTCCCCTTCCTCCCACCACCACCCCTTACTCTCAGGTTGAAGAAATGTCCCTACTTGAAAGGTCACCTACCCTCTACCTCCAGAGATGCTGCCTGACCCGTTGAGACACTCCAGCACTATGTGTCTATCTTTGAAAGACCCGTAGATGATGGTTAATACACAAGTGATGGAGAAACTCAGCGGGTCAAGCAGCATCCCTGGAGAACATTGGTAGGTGATGTTTCGGGAAGAGACCCTTCTTCAAATAAAATTTATAAAAGGACTGGACAAGCTAGATGCAGGAAAATTTTCCCAACGTTGGGGGAGTCCAGAAACTAGGGCCCCTGTCTAAGAATAAAGGGGAGGCCATTTAAAACTGAGATGAGAAAAAAAACGTTTTCA
>CM075978.1:83541871-83593109 GCA_038087875.1 Malacoraja senta | reverse complement strand
GATGGTGGATTTAATTCAGACCAAGGCAGGTACTATTGCAACCTTTTAGAAACATGGAGTTGATCGGGTGGACGTCCAGAGTCTCTTGCATGAGTTTTATTGGGAACTGAGAGGAAACTTTTTCACACAAAGGGTGGTGGGTGTATAGAACGAGCTGCCGGAGGAGGTAGTTGAGGCCGGGACTATTACAACATTTAAGGAGCAATTCGACAGGTGCATGGATAGGACAGGTTTGAAGGTGTATGGGCCAAACACAGGCAGGTGGGACTAGTGTAGATGGGACATGTTGGTCGGTGTGGGTAAGTTGGGCCAAAGGGCCAATTTGCACGGGGTATGACTCTGCTGTCTGACCCATTGACTTACTCCAGCATTTGGTGTCTATCTAAAACAAAGATTGTTAGAAACCCTCTTTTAAACTAACCCAGGGTGAATGGGAGTCATTGGAATAAGTTATCCAGAGGGCAGATAAAGGATCTTAACTGGCCTGAATAATGGAAATAAATCGACTAGTTGAACTGAGGGAACTAATCCTGTAAGTTAGGGACAGTCCTTTGGGCAAACGACTATGCATTTACGTGATCTATTCCTCTAATGATTTTATACACCTCTATAAGATCACCCTTCATCCATCTGCTCTCCAAGGAATAGAGTCCCAGCCTACTCAACCTCTCCCTGTAGATCAGAACCTCGAGTCCTGGCAACATCCTCATAATGGGCCTGTCCCACTTAGACGACTTTTTAGGCGACTGCAGGAGACTATGCAGTCGCCACATGATCGCGGGTGGTTGCCGGTTAGTTGCCTTCATGGTCGTGAGGAGTTCCAGCATTCTGGGAACTAGTCACGGCCTCATCAGACGCGCCTGGGGCTTCAGCAGCGGGCGCAGCGAAGACGCTTCCGTCGCGGAGCAGGCGAGGGTCGCCGGAGGGGAGCGCTCCATTCGCTGGCCCGCGGCACCCTGAAGCCGCAGTCTCTGGAGCTCCAGTTGGCGCGGCGTCCGGAGTCTGGGATCCCTCGTTGGGGACCCGGGAGGAGAAGAACTCCGACCGCCAGCCCTGCAGTCTGCAGTGCTTCTTGTTGTGGCGTGGCGGGGACTTTAAATCTTCGACCGCCGCCCTGTGGCCTACACCAACTTGAGACACCGGTGTCTCCGGTGGGGAGGCACCGATTCAGGGCTTACCTGGACTTACCTTGTCTGAACATCTGGACGCGGAGGGTTGTGGTCCCGACCACGGGGGAAAATGGAGGACTGGCCAAATTTTGTGCCTTCCACTACAGTGAAGAATGCTGTGGTGGATGTTTGTGTTAAATTTTTATTGTGTATTGTGTGTTTTTTTTGTTTTTTTATTGTACCGCTGCTGGCTTTGAATTTCCCTGAAAAGGGATTAATAAAGTATTTATCTGTCTATCTATCATCGTCGCCGCAAATTGTTCAACATGTTGAAAAATTAACGGTGACTCGAATGAAGCCGCCATGGAGAGTAGCGAGAATTATCGTTCCGTAGGTGGGTCGCCAGGAGGTCATAGTGGGTTGCCAGGAGGTCGAAGGTTCTCGTAGGTTGCAGCCGGTGCTGACCGGTGAATTTCATTGGTTCATTGGGGAAAAAAAACGTAAGCAGTAGTTTTCAGAACCAAGGATAGCCGACCGGTAATGTTAAATGTCCGCCGAGCTTCACAGCCGTGTATCTCTGGCTTCGTAAAAGTTGTCTCCACTCCTTCTTCCCCCTCTCCCCCCTCATTTAAAGAACTTACCGTACACTGTGCTTTAGCCGTCTTTTTACAGCGCCAACCTTCCTGTTCATCGTGGTGTGTGTCGCATTGGCTTTGCTCCGTGTGAATTTCACACGGACAGCGCTCCCCCTGCTTGCCCTGCCCCCCACCTGCATAACGGGCTGGTGAAGGAAGCGATGTGTGTGTGTGTGTGTGTGTGTGTTCCACTCTGACAGTCGTCGTTCCATTTGCCACTTTTTCAGGCGACTGGAAAATCGCCTAAGTGGGACAGGCCCATTAATCTTCTCTGCACCCTTTCCAGCTTGACAACAACTCTGTGTGTCTACCCGATCTATTCCTCTCATGATGCTGGTGAAAATGGATAGGTAACGTTTTGGATCTGCACCCTTCCAACTTTTTATTTTGTGAATAAATCTTTGTTGAGGTTAGGTTGTAACACAAAAGGTCACAAGGAAACGCATTGATATATATATATATATATATATATATATATAAAATCCCTCACACCTGCACAGTGTGTAGGAAGGAACACCAGATGCCTGGTTTACACCGAAGATAGGCACAACATGCTGGAGTAACTCAGCGGGACAGGCAGCATCTCTGGATAGAAGAAATGGGTGACGTCTCGGGTCGAGACCCTTCTTCAGACCTCTACATCTCCGCAGTAGGCAGGCAACCAATGGCTGCAGTTTTCTGAACTGCCACCAGATGGAGACACAGTTCAAGCTAAAATCTTCCCAAAATTCAGAATTGCTTCACTCAACCCTAATTAGAACCCTGGATAGAATAACACATTTCTATGGCGAGACATCCAAAATCCCTTGCCTCTCCATGGCCTGTTACATCCAATGTGGATCAGGTATCTAAGTGGCTTCTGGTCAGAATGGGATCCAGTCCAAACTCCTGTCACAAATGTCGCAGATTTAGGTAAAATTCATTGCACGTTCTGACTCCATGCAACGGAGAGCATCGTTGGCAAAGGAAACTGGATTATGTGGTAAAGAGTAAATTGTTATTTGGAGCCCAGGACTGGGAGGGAGTGTGTGTGTGGGGGGGGGGGGGGGGGTGGAGGGTGGAAGCAGATTCACAAGCACTCAAGTCTGAAGAAATCTGAAAAGTCTGAGGAAGGGTCTCGACCCGATACATCACCTTTTCTCCAGCCTGGCTCGCTGAGTTAGAGTCATAGAGTCACAGAGTGATACAGTGTGGAAACAGGCCCTTTGGCCCAACTTGCCCACACTGGCCAACAATGTCCCAGCTACACTAGTCCCACCTGCCTGCACTTGGTCCATATCCCTCCAAACCTGTCCTATCCATGTACCTGTCCAACTGTTTCTTGAACGATGGGATAGTCCCAGCCTCAACTACCTCTTCCGGCAGCTTGTTCCATACACCCACCACCCTTTGTGTGAAAAAGATAACCCCCCCCCAGATTCCTATTAAAATCTTTTTCCCTTCACCTTAAGCCTCTGGTCCTCGATTCACCTACTCTGGGCAAGAGGCTCTGTGCAACTACCCGATCTATTCCGCTCATGATTTTATACACCTCAATAAGACCACCCCACTTCCTCCTGCGCTCCAAGGAATAGAGTCCCAGCGTACTCAACCTCTCCCGATAGCTCAGTCCCTCTAGACCTGGCAACATCCTTGGAAATCTTCTCTATACCCTTTCTGGCTTGACAACATGTTTTCTATAACATGACGCCCAATGTTTGATTGGACTTTACTGGACATCATCTCGCACTAAATGTTATTCACATTATTCCCTTTATCATGGATCTGTACACTGTGGGACGGCCCGATTGTATCATGTACTGTCTTTCCACTGACTGGATAGCACGCAACAAGAGGTACACGTGACAATAAACTCAACTCAAACTAAATTAAATTTTCAATTTTTATTGTTTCAGGCTCCTATCAACATGAAAGCTGTGCTTCAGTCTGGCTGGCTCCTGACTGTGGCTTTCGGGAACATCATTGTGGTTATCGTGGCCAAGTCTGCGTTCATGGAGCAGGTACCAGATTGCAACAGCTCCATCTGCCAATCCTTTATCTGTGGTAGCCTGTGGAAATTAGCTGGCACTGATTCGTGTTAAATTGACACCTTGCTATGTGTACCATTTCAATGGAAGAGAATGGAGAGTCTGTGCGTGTGCGTCTGTGTGTGTCTGTGTGTGTATCACTATGTGACTGCGTATTTGTGTGCAGGAATGTGTGTGTGTGTGGGTGTATGGTCTGTGTGTATGTCTGTGTGTTTAGGACTGTATGTCTGTGTGTGTCTATGTGTATGTGTCTGAGTATGTGTGTGTCTATGTGTATGTCTGTATGTGTCTATGTGTATCTGTGTGTGTGTGTAGGAGTGTGTGTGTACATGTGTATATGTCTGTGTGTAGGAGTGTTTGTATGTCTCTGTGTGTGTCTGTGTGTGTGTATGTGTCCCTACATGAGATGTTGCCTATCCATGGCCTCCAGAGATGCTGTCTGATGCGCTGTTACTTCAGCGCTCTATGCCATTTTTTGTAAACCAGCATCTGGAATTCCTTGTGTCTACTTTTTACGGTGTGTATTTGTGTGTGTAAGTATGTGGAATCATCGTCATAGATTCATACAGCGTGGAAACTGACCCTTCGGCCCAACTTGCCCACACCGACCAACATGCCCCATCTACACTAGTCCCACCAGCCTGCCTGCGTTTGGTCCACCTACCCAATCTATTCCTCTCATGATCTTATACAACTCTACCTCCACCGGCAACTCGTTCCACCACCCCTTTGTGTAAAAACTTTACCACTCGGGTTCCTATTAGGACGGAGTATGTACGTTCTCCCCCCTGTGACCATGTGGGTTTTCTCCAGGTGCTCCAGTTTACTCCCACTCTCCAAGAACGTGCAGGTTTGTAGGTTAATGGATTTCTGAAAGATTGTTGATTGTCCCTGGTGTGTAGGACAGTGTCAGGGGTGATCGTTGCTCGGCGCGATCTTGATGGGCCGAAGGGCCTGTTTCCGCGTTGTATCTCTGAAGTCTTAAACCCCTGTCCCATGGTACGAGTTCATTCCAAGAGTTCTCGTTTGCCCTGATTCGAACACGGAGATTTACGGTAATGGTACTCGGGGCTCTCGTGGACCATCTCGTGGTAATGGTCGTCGGTACTCGGGGCTCTCGTGGACATTTTTCATCCTGTTGAAATATCTTCACGAGTCTTCCCATGCTTACCTGCTGCTGGTGAGTCTTCCCGAGTACCTGCCGTTAGCGCAAAGAGACGTCCCCGAGCTCTGACGTGCCCGCTACGTTCATTCTCCGTGCTTACCACGAGTTTGCTTTTTTTAAACTCGGGAGAGCTCTTGCAATGAACTCGTACCGTGGGACAGGGCTATTAGGACTTCAGCCAGAAAACCTGTTGGATAACAGAGGGGGAGGTGCTGAATGTTTCTCCTGCGTCATGAACAATTCCATCAGCGCCGATGATAGTGACTATGTCCCTTTTTCCACCCACAGTGGGAAGAGTTTGTGCTCTTTGCCTGCCTCCTGATTGCTGTCTGCATCATATTCTCCATCATGGCTTACCACTACACCTACGTGGACTCCGGAGAGTTGGCCAAGCCGGCCAAGGATGCAGAAGAGAAGATCGCTCCGTCACCACCGTACGCAGAGGAATCCCTTGATGCAGTTTACAAGCAGACCAGCATGTAGACGGGGGGTTGACGCCAACCATCACCCTGCCCCCAGTGCCATTCACGAGTCCGTCCCATTGTCCATCCGCTCTTCAGATGAGGTCTCTCCAATGATTGGGTTCAGCATGATGCCAAGACGATTCTTATTTTAAAATGAAGTGGCTGAGGTTAGGGTTGGTGGGACGGTGTGGGGGGGGAGGGGGGGGCGGTGGAGGGGGGGGTGGTGGGGTTTGGGTGGGAGAAGGTAGTGGCGAGGGGACATTGTTAATTGGGGGAGGGATTTTAACGGAATAAGTTTATACTGCTCAGAGCCTAGTCATCACATGACAGGAAGCATGTGATTCCTCAGGAAGGGAGATCGTTGCCAGAAAAGATTTTAGCCATGGATTTTATTGGAGCCAAGGAGGATGAGGGGACGTGTAATGGTGGCACATGATAGAGACTTGGTTGGGTGGATTACCATGGCCCTATTTTCCTTAGCAGAGAGGTAATTTACTGTGCAGGAGAGATTTAGTTTCGCTGTCAATCGGGGAAGCAAAATGAAAGAGCTGGTTAGGGCTCTTCAGGATAGCGGAGTCAGGGGATATGGGGAGAAGGTAGGAATGGGGTACTGAATGTGGATGATCAGCCATGGCGCTGCTGGCTCGAAGGGCCGAATGTCCTACTCCTGCACCTATTATCTATTGTCTATTGAAAGACCTTTTCCCCCAGAATATGATGGGATTGTCTGAAACGCTGTGGCGTGGAAGATTTTCTAATGCTTGCACTTGAAGGGTTGTACGCTCTGACACTAGTTGACCAAGAACTGAAGTGCGACTTCACCTCAATAATAGCTAGCATGGTCTCAACGGGCCGAATGGTCTTCTTCGGTGTCACAAATCAGTCCACGGCCTTCCTTTATTCCGGGTCAATCCCGCTTTTACGGTCCGTCCAAAACGCCAGTACAATCAACATGTTGTAAAGTGGGGAGACACGAGGAGGAACTGCAGATGCCGGAATCTCGAGCAAAACACAAAGTGCTGGAGGAACTCAGCGGGTCGGGCAGCAACTGTGAAGGGAAATGGACAGGTGACGATTCGGGATGGGACCCTTCAGTCTGACTGTCGCAAGGGGGAGGGGAAGAAAGCTTGAAAAGAGGTGGTCATGTGACAAAGCTTGGCGAGTGATAGGTGGATACAGTTGAGGTGGGTGGATGATTAGCAGATGGGTGGACGAAGGCATGAGATGAAAAGAAGACAAAAGGGTGTCAGATATGGAGAGAAGAGGAGTGAAATGTAAAGCCAGAGGCGTGGGTGGCGAAGTGATGCAGCGGTAGAACTGCTGCCTTACAGCTTCAGAGACCCAGGTTCGATCCTGACTACGGGTGCTGTCTGTACAGAGTTTGTAAGTTCTCCCAATGACCACGTGGGGTCTTCTCCGGGCGCTCCGGTTTCCACCCACATTCCAAAGACTTGCAGGTTAATTGGCTTCTGTAAATTTTCCCCTGGAGGGTATAGAACTAGTGTACGGGGTGATTGTTGGTCGGAATGGACTCGGCAGACTTGCAGCAGCGGAGACCCGGGTTCGATCCCGGCTACGGGTGCTGTCTGTTCAGAGTTTGTACATTCTCCCCGTGACCTCATGGGTTTTTACGAGATCTTCGGTTTTCCAGCCACACTCCAAAGACGTGCAGGTATGTAGGTTAATTGGCTTGGTATTGAAAAAAAAAAGAAATTGGCCCTAGCGTGTGTGGGATAGTGTTAGTGTGCAGGGATCGCCAGTCGGCGCGGACTCGGTGGGCCGAAAGGCCTGTTTCCGCGCTGTATCTCTAAACTAAACTAAATATTGGCACTCACTCTATCAGATCTCTTGTTAGTGAGGGATAAATAGCGAGCAGATCTCAACGGCCACCTCATCTTCAAGTAGTAGAATGGGATTTTCCATGTGTACTTGAGAAAGCAGATGGACTTCAGTTTAATACCTTATCTGAGTAATTGACTTATTCACCCGCACAGCACTACCTCCGTGTCTAAGTGAAGTAGGGTTTCAGACTGGGGGTAATATGGACAGAGTCACATAGAAACACTGGACAGAACGACATAAATAAACAGACAATCGGAAATTTCAAAACCTTCATGTGAAAGGAAGTTGATTCTGAAGTTGATCAAAAATCAATGCCGGCAAAGAGATGAAATAAAAATGCTGTGATGTTTTGTTTAAAGAAGACATCAGCTTCAATGGACCGGAGTCAGAGGCAGAGTTGCACCTCAAACCTTCCTGCTTTCAAATTGTTCAATGGGGCAGCATGGTGGCGCAGCGGTAGTGTTGCTGCCTTACAGCGCCAGAGACCCGGGTTCGATCCCGATTAGGGGTGCTGTCTGCACGGAATTTGTACGTTCTCCCCGTGACCGCGTGGTTTTTCTCCGAGATCTTCGGTTTCCTCCCACGCTCCAAAGACGTACAGGTTTGTAGGTTAATTGGCTTGGCATAAACGTAAAATTATCCCTGGTGTGCGCTGATTGCTGGTCGATGGTGCAAAGGGCCAGTTTCCATGCTCTATGACTCTATGATTAAATACCAATTCCCCTTAGTGTACAATTAACATACAATAAACTGGACAAGTTTTGTGGGCCTTGATAGAGTGAATGTGGAGAGGATGTTTCCACGAGTGGGAGAGTCTAGGACCAGAGGTCATAGCCTCAGAAGGAAAGGACGTTCCTTTAGAAAGGAGATGAGGAGGAATTTCTTTAGTCAGAGGGTGGTGAATCTGTGGTGGCCATCAATGGATATTTTTAAGGTGGGGATTGACAGATTCTTGATTAGTACGGGGGTCCAGGGGTTATGGGGAGAAGGCAGGAGAATGGGATTGACAGGAAAAGATAGATCAGCCGTGAATGAATGGCGGAATAGACTTGATGGACCGAATGCCCTAATTCTGCTCCGAGAACCTATGAACCGTTCTATGAATCTGATAAATGAGTCTTAAAGCGCAGAGAATCCACGTTGACCACCCTCTGGGTAAATTATCAAAGATTTAGATAACAGTGTGGTGAACATTAGCAGTAACTGCTTACACAAACGAACCATCTCTTGCCAGAGATGCAATGGTTTTCTGGAGCGTATCTCCGGTCGCTCTGTGGCCTAACATCATGGAGCTGGGGGCCGTGCTCGAGACTGACTTTGAGCCCTATCCTTTGCCTGGGATCGACGCTCCAACTGCGGCCATCGAGAGGCCCGCAGTCTCGGGTAGAGACTGATGTCAGGAAGTTCCAAAGTTGCAGGAGGTTCGCCTAGCCCTGACTCGGGATCCAATCGCCCGGCGCGGGGAGCTGATTTCCCTCCGATGTGGGAGCTTGATCGCCCTGACGCGGAAATCTCGACCGCCGACTACGGGAGCCAAGATCGCCCCGACAACGGAAGGTTCGAGTGCCCCGAGAACAAAGAAGGGAAGAGATTGAACTTTTTTTCACCTTCCATCGCAGTGAGGAATGTGGAGGATTCACTGGTGGATGTTCATGTTAAAATGTATTTTGTGTGTTCTGTTGCTTTTTTTTGGTATGACTGTAAGGCAAATCAAATTCCTCGTATGCAAAACATACTTGGCTAATAAAGTATGATTATGAAGTAGCAATTGGGGGCTAGTGTGCATATTTACAACACAATGCTCACCGGAGTTAAAACAGAGCTGGCTGTGGTGAATTAAAATCATCTGCAGCCATTACCAAGTATTAGGTGAAAGGGAACAATGTCCAGCGATCCAGAGAAACACAGGTGGGGAGGGGGGGAAACCTTCAAAACCTTCATAACTTTTGTACTATTTCAACGACTGGAACAAAACTTATTTGACTTGCAGCAGAGGAGAATGGTGAGTAAGGTGGTGAAAAAATATGCGCTATGGGGCATCGTTTTTGTGCAAATTTAATTACAACGCAGACAGGAAGTGGTCAGGATGAGTGTTAGGTAATATACTAGACCAAGGGGGAGGTGGGGGGGGCTGCAGCGTCACACACACACTAACCACCCCCCACACACATAAGTGAGGGGGGTGGGAGGAAAGGGAGATGGAGGGGGAGGTGAGAGGGGGAGTGGGGGGAAAGGTAAGGAGGTGGAGAGATGGAGGGTGGGGGAAATGGAGCTGGAGGGGAGGCAGCGAGGGAGGGAGAGAGAAGAAGGGCAGAGAGGGGGGGCAGAGAGGGAGGGGGAGAGAGGGCAGAGAGGGGTGCATGGCAGAGGAAGGGCCCCCTCTCCTCTCTTCCCCCTCTCCATCCCCTCTCCCCTCTCCCTCCATCCCCTCTTCCCCCCTCTCTCCCCCTTCCCTCCACCCCCTCTCTCTTTCTCTGCCCAGGAGGGGGTAGAGGCAGCACCTACACAAGTCACAGAGCACGTCTCCCCATCAAGCGCTGGGCACGAGATAGGTTGCGGCCGTCGTGGACCAGAGTGAGGCCCGGAGCGATTTGAGGATGGTGAAAAACAGCGGAGGGCCGGCCAATCATGGCTTCCGTGAGGGTAAGCACACCTACCAGCATGACAGTCGATCGAGCAGGTGAGACGGAGAGGAGGTCGTCCCGTGACGGGCGCGACGGGCACTTTTCAACTGCGCTTGTCCACGGATGCGCTCCAATAACGACCGCCGCCGCCATGTTGTTGAACTTCAAGAAGCCCAGCGGAGCGCGCAGCACGACTTGATCACGTGTTCAACGGCTTAAATCCAGAGCCGGAGGGGGGGGGGGCGGCTGGGCCATGTAACTCGCAGCTCGTGGCTGTGCATTGAAATTTCGGCGCAGCTGGCTGTGAGGAGCAAAGGCATTGTGACGTCATCCAGCTGGCATCAGCACTTTAGATTTTTAAAAGATGTCAGATTGGTGAACAATTTTAGTAAAAACTCAGGATATAATGCATCAAATTTACAGATGAGGGGATTTTTGAAATCATGAGATAAATGTCTACTGGAATATGTAAAAATATCACTGTTACCACGTTGGCTTTTCGAAAAGATGCGAATCAAAGAAAAAGTTCAAGTTTGAAAGCAAGATTTAGCACTAGCAAACATCCAGAGTTTTATGTTATACTAGACTGTGGCCATGTTCACACGGGAGGGCTGGTCCCCCAATGCAATATTCCACCACCAATTCCAATATTGGTGGCCAGTGGGGGGGGGGGGGGTTCTGGAGCGCTACTATGGGTGTTGTGGGCAGAAGGGACTGGTTTCCAGCGGGCTAGTATGGACATTGTGGGCCAAATGGATTCGTGGGGTGGAAGCTCAGTCACGCACGGCTGGTGGGCTGGCAGTTGACTCACAGCTATTCCTTGAAATTCCAATCCAAGCAGAGTGCAAGGCCACCAAATTCAAATGCAGTTTCTTACCACTTCAAGCAAGGTGCAAGGCCACCCAATTCAAGTGCAGTTTCATGCCACTTCAAGCAGGGTGCAAGGCCACCAAATTCAAGTGCAGTTTCATGCCACTTCAAGCAGGGTTCAAGGCCTCCAAATTAAAGTGTAGTTTCATGCCACCAAGCAGGGTGCAAGGCCACCAAATTCAAGTGCAGTTTCATGCCACTTCAAGCAGGGTGCAAGGCCACCAAATGCAAGTGCAGTTTCATGCCATTTCAAGCAGGGTGCAAGGCCACCAAATTCAAGTGCAGTTTCATACCATTTCAAGCAGGGTGCAAGGCCACCAAATTCAAGTGCAGTTTCCGACGACTTCAAGCAGGGTGCAAGGCCACCAAATTCAAGTGCAGTTTCGTACCACTTCAACCAGGGTGCAAGGCCACCAAATTCAAGTGCAGTTTCACACCACTTCAAGCAGGGTGCAAGGCCATCAAATTCAAGTGCGGTCTCATACCATTTCAAGCAGGGTGCAAGGCCACCAAATTCAAATGCAGTTTCATACCATTTCATGCAGGTTGCAAGGCCACCAAATTCAAAAGCAGTTTCATACCATTTCATGCAGGGTGCAAGGCCACCCCATTCAAATGCAGTTTCATTCCATTTCAAGCAGGGTGTAACCACCATAAATCCACCATAAAACCACACAAAACACCACAAAACAACACATGAACACCACACTCACAGTTCAGTAGACATTCAGTTTGTTCAGTTGATTCACAGCTCAGACAGTCGTGACCTCTCCCCCATCTTGCAGAGACTGAGCCACACCCACACTTCCGGGTTTAATAATCCCTCCCTCATCCCACCAGAAGAGGCGTGGCCTTCATGGCGTGATTGACAGGAGAGAGATGCTCAACATTTTTTAAACACTAATAACACTTTTATTTTTTATTGATGGGAAGAATCCTCTATACCTGATGAGCGGAGGGGGACTGAGTAAGATGGCCAAAAATCACAGCCATAAGTGGTAGCATTTTATTTAAAATCAATATACAGTGCAAACAGGAAGTTGTCAAGTTTAGACGCTGTGCTTTCGTTCAAACCAACCACCACCAACCACGTGCAGTGCTTTAGTTCAAACAAACCACCACCAACCATTTGCTGTGCTTTAGTTCAAACCAACCACATTTTAATTTTCAAACCACACTAAGGGCACTCAAGGTCAGTAAAACCACACTCATAATTTAGTAGACATGTGTTCAGTGTTATTCACAGCTCAGACTAAGAGACATGACCCTCTTGCTTCCCCATCTTGCAGAGACTGACTGAGATACTCAACACTTCCGGGTTTTATAGTCCCTCCGGAAAGGGTGTGGCCTTCAGGAGAGAGAATTTCAACATTTTTTAAACACTAATAACACTTTCATTTTTCATCGATGGGAAAAATCTCCTTGTCCTGCACAACGGAGGGGGCTCTGAGTAAGATGGTCAAAAATCACAGCCGTAGGTGGCAGCGTGTTTTCTAAAATCAATATACAGAACAACAGGAAGTGGTCACGATCAGACTTTCAGTAATATAGATAACCCCTCCCCCTCCCACCGGAAGGGGCATGGCCTTCATGGCGTGATTGACAGGCGAGAGATTCACAACATTTTTAAAACACTAATAACACTTTTATTTTACATTGATGGAAGGAATCCTCTGCACCTGATGAGCGGAGGGGGACTGAGTAAGATAGCCAAAAATCACAGTCGTAAGTGGTAGCGTTTTATCTAAAATCAATATAGTGTGCAAACAGGATATTGTCAAGTTTGACTTTTAATCGTGTTTTATTTCAAACCCACCACCACCAACAACCATTTGCAGTGCTTTATTTCAAACCAACCACCACCAACAACCATTTGCAGTGCTTTATTTCAAACCAACCACCACCAACAACCATTTGCAGTGCTTTATTTCAAACAAACCACCACTAACAACCATTTGCAGTGCTTTATTTCAAACCAAGCCGATGGGACGGAATCGTGAATGGCGCTGGGGGCAGGGTGATGGTTGGCGTCAACCCCACGGTCTACATGCTGGTCTGCTTGTAAACTGCGTTGACAACCTGTGCGGACCAACTGGCTGGAGTTTTTATGGAAATTTTCAACCTCTCACTTCTGAGGTCTGAGGTTCCCACCTGCTTTAAAAGGGCATTAATAATACCGGTGCCCACGAAGAGCAAGGTGACGTGCCTCAACGACTATCGACCAGTGGCACTAACGTCTGTGGTGATGAAGTGCTTTGAGAGGTTGATCATGGCGCAAATCAACTCATACCGCGACAAAAACCTGGACCCACTGAAGTTCGCTTACCACCACAACAGATCAACGGTGGATGCGATCTCACTGGCCCTCCACTCCGCTCTGGACCACTTGGACAACAAAAACTCATATGTCAGGCTGTTATTCATTGAATACAGCTCGGTGTTTAATACCATCATCCCCTCCAAGCTGGTTACCAAGCTCTCAGAACTGGGTCTCTGCGCATCCCTCTGCAATTGGATCCTCGACTTCCTCATTCTCAGACCACAGTCTGTCCGTATTGGTGGAAATGTGTCATCCTCGATAACAATCAGCACAGGAGCACCTCAAGGCTGCGTGCTCAGCCCCCTGCTGTACTCACTCTATACTCATGACTGCGTAGCCGGACATAGTGCGAACTCCATCATCAAGTTTGCCGGCGACACCACTGTTGTGGGACGTATCACTGATGGGGATGAGTCAGAGTATAGAAGTGAGATCGACCGACTGACCAAATGCTGCCAGCACAATAACCTGGCTCTCAACACCAGCAAAACCAAGGAACTGATTGTGGACTTCGGAAGGGGTAGGATGGGGACCCACAGTCCCGTTTATATCAATGGGTCGATGGTGGAAAGGGTCAAGAGCTTCAAATTCCTGGGCGTGCTCATCTCTGAAGATCTCTCCTGGTCCCAGAACACTGATGCAATTATAAAGTGAGCATATCAGCGCCTCTACTTCCTGAGAAGATTACGGAGAGTCGGTATGTCAAGGAGGACTCTCTCGAACTTCTACAGGTGCACAGTAGAGAGCATGCTGACCGGTTGCAACGTGGCTTGGTACGGCAACCTGAGCGTCCAGGAGCGGAAAAGGCTGCAAAAAGTTGTAAAAACTGCCCAGTCCATCATCGGCTCTGACCGCCCTACCATCGAGGGGATCTATCACAGGCGCTGCCTCAAAAAGGCTGCCAGCATCATCAAGGACCCACACCATCCTGGCCACACACTCATCTCTCTGCTGCCATCAGGTAGAAGATACAGGAGCCTGAAGACTGCAACATCCAGGTTCAGGAACAGCTGCTTCCCCACAGCCATCAGGCTATTAAACACAACTTCAAACAAACTATGAACTATAACAGCATATTGCACTTTATTTGTTTATTTATGTGTGTGTATATATATATTCAATGGTATGTGGACATGCTGATCTGATCTGATCTGTATTTATGCCTAAAATATTCTGTAGTGCTGCAGCAAGCAAGAATTTCATTGTCCTATCTGGGACACATGACAATAAATTATCTTGACTTGACTTGACTGGAGGGATTCATCTGCGTACGGTGGTGACGGAGCGATCTTCTCTTCTGCATCCTTGGCCGGCTTGGCCAACTCTCCGGAGTCCACGTAGGTGTAGTGGTAAGCCATGATGGAGAATACGATACAGACAGCAATCAGGAGGCAGGCAAAGAGCACAAACTCTTCCCACTGTGGGTGGAAAAAGGGACATAGTCACTATCATCGGCGCTGATGGAATTGTACATGACGCAGGAGAAACATTCAGCACCTCCCCCCTCTGTTATCCAACAGGTTTTCAGGCTGAAGTCCTAAGGCTTTAGACTTTAGAGATACAGCGCGGAAACAGGCCCTTCAGCCCATCAAGATCGCGCCGAGCAACGATCACCCCTGACACTATCCTACACACCAGGGACAATCAACAATCTTTCAGAAATCAATTAACCTACAAACCCGCACGTCCTTGGAGAGTGGGAGTAAACTGGAGCACCTGGAGAAAACCCACACGATCACAGGGAGAACGTACATACTCCGTCCTAATAGGAACCCGAGGGGTAACGTTTTTACACAAAGGGGTGGTGGAACGAGTTGCCGGAGGAGGTAGAGGTGTATAAGATCATGAGAGGAATAGATTGGGTAGGTGGACCAAACGCAGGCAGGCTGGTGGGACTAGTGTAGATGGGGTATGTTGGTCGGTGTGGGCAAGTTGGGCCGAAGGGTCAGTTTCCACGCTGTATGAATCTATGACGATGATTCCACGTACTTACACACACAAATACACACCGTAAATAGTAGACACAAGGAATTCCAGATGCTGGTTTACAAAAAATGGCATAGAGCGCTGAAGTAACAGCGCATCAGACAGCATCTCTGGAGGCCATGGATAGGCAACATCTCATGTAAGGACGTTTCTTCAGATATACACACACATAGACGCACACACACACACACATAGACACATACACATAGACACATACACACACATGCACACACACGCAGACACACACACACAGACACACACACAGACATACACACACACACAGACACACACACAGACATACACACAGAAACACACACACAGACCATACACAGACAGACACACACAAAGACACACATAGAAACACACACAGACCATACACACACATACACACACAAAGACACACACATACACACACAGAGACATACAAGCACTCCTACACACACAGACACATACACATGGACACACACGCACACAGACATACACACACTCCTACACACATAAACATACACAGACACACTCACCTACACACACACCTACACACACACTCCTACACACACACCTACACACACTCCTACACACACTCCTACATAAACACTCCTGCACACACACATACGCATAGTCACATAGAGATACACACACTCCTACACACGCACGCACACACAGACACACCCACACAGACACACACACACTCCTACACAGACTCTCCATTCTCTTCCATTGAAATGGTACACATAGCAAGGTGTCAATTTAACACGAATCAGTGCCAGCTAATTTCCAAAGGCTACCACAGATAAAGGATTGGCAGATGGAGCTGTTGCAATCTAGTACCTGCTCCAAGAACGAAGACTTGGCCACGATAACCACAATGATGTTCCCGAAAGCCACAGTCAGGAGCCAGCCAGACTGAAGCACAGCTTTCATGTTCATAGGAGCCTGAAACAATAAAAATTGAAACAATTTAATTTAGTTTGAGTTGAGTTTATTGTCACGTGTACCTCTTGTTGCGTGCTATCCAGTCAGTGGAAAGACAGTACATGATTACAATCGGGCCGTCCACAGTGTACAGATCCATGATAAAGGGAATAATGTGAATAACATTTAGTGCGAGATGATGTCCAGTAAAGTCCAATCAAACATTGGGCGTCATGTTATAGAAAACATGTTGTCAAGCCAGAAAGGGTACAGAGAAGATTTCCAAGGATGTTGCCAGGTCTAGAGGGACTGAGCTATCGGGAGAGGTTGAGTAGGCTGGGACTCTATTCCTTGGAGTGCAGGAGGATGTGGGGTGGTCTTATTGAGGTGTATAAAATCATGAGCGGAATAGATCGGGTAGTTGCACAGAGCCTCTTGCCCAGAGTAGGTGAATCGAGGACCAGAGGACATAGGCTTAAGGTGAAGGAGAAAAGATTTAATCGGAATCTGGGGGGGTAATTTTTTCACACAAAGGGTGGTGGGGGTATGGAACAAGCTGCCAGAGGAGGTAGTTGAGGCAGGGACTATCCCAACACTTAAGAAACAGTTAGACAGGTACATGGATTGAACAGGTTTGGAGGGATATGGACCAAACGCGGGACTAGTGTAGCTGGGACATGTTGGCCGGCCTGGGCAAGTTGGGCCAAAGGGCCTGTTTCCACACTGTATCACTCTATGACTCTAACTCAGCAAGCCAGGCTGGAGAAAAGGAACCGATGATGTTTCGGGTCGAGACTTTTCCTCAGACTTTTCAGATTTCTTCAGACTTGAGTGCTTCTGAATCTGCTTCCACCCTCCCAGGCCTGGGCTCCAGATAACAATTTACTCTTTACCACATAATCCAGTTTCCTTTGCCTATTATGCTCTATGTTGCATGGAGCCAGAACGTGCGGTGCATTGTTCCTGAATCTGTGACAGGAGTTTGAACTGGATCCCATTTTGACCAGAAGCCACTTAGATACCTGACCCATGTTGAATGTAATGGGCACTGGAGAGGCAAGGGATTTTGGATGTCTCTCCACAGAAATCTGTCATTCCATCCACACTGAATTCAGAATGAATCAATTCTGAATTTTGGGAAGTTTTTAGCTTGAAGTTAGAAACATAGAAACATAGAAAATAGGTGCAGGAGGAGGCCATTCGGCCCATCGAGCCAGCACTGCCATTCATTGCGATCATGGCGATCGTCCCCAATCAATAACCCGTGCCTGCCTTCTCCCCATATCCCTTGATTCCACTAGCCCCTAGAGCTCTATCAATCTCTCTCTTAAATCCATCCAGTGATTTGGCCTCCACTGCCCTCTGTGGCGGGAAATTCCACAAATTCACAACTCTCTGGGTGAAAACGTTTTTTCTCACCTCAGTCTTAAATGGCCTCCCCTTTATTCTAAGACTGTGGCCCCTGGTTCTGGACTCGCCCAACATTGGGAAAAATTTTCCTGCATCTAGCTTGTCCAGTCCTTTAATAATTTTATATGTTTCTATAAGATCCTCCCTCATCCTTCTAAACTCCAGTGAATACAAGCCTAGTCTTTTCAATCTTTCCTCATATGACAGTCCCGCCATCCCAGGGATCAATCTCGTGAACCTATGCTGCACTGCCTCAATCAAGTTTGTCTCCATCTGGTGGCAGTACAGAAAACTGCAGCCCTTGGTTGCCTGCCTGCTGGGGAGATGTAGAGGTCTGAAGAAGGGTCTCGACCCGAGACGTCACCCATTTCTTCTATCCAGAGATCCTGCCTGTCCCGCTGAGTTACTCCAGCATGTTGTGCCTATCTTCAGTGTAAACCAGCATCTGGTGTTCCTTCCTACACACTGTGCAGGTGTGAGGGATGTTATATACAGTGGCTTGCAAAAGTATTCATACCCCTTGAACTTTTCCACATTTTGTCACGTTACAACCACATATGTAAATGTATTTTATTGGGATTTTATGTGATAGACCAACACAAAGTGGTGCATAATTGTGAAGTGGAAGGAAAATGATACATGGTTTTCAAATTTTTTTACAAATAAAAAACTGAAAAGTGTCGCGTGCAAAAGTATTCAGCCCCCCCCCGAGTCAATACTTTGTAGAACCACCTTTCGCTGAAATTACAGCTGCAAGTCTTTTGGGGTATGTCTCTACCAGCTTTGCACATCTAGAGACTGAAATTTTTGCCCATTCTTCTTTGCAAAATAGCTCAAGCTCAGTCAGATTGGATGGAGAGCGTCTGTGAACAGCAATTTTCAAGTCTTGCCAGAGATTCTCAATTGGATTTAGGTCTGGAATTTGACTGGGCCATTCTAACACATGAATATGCTTTGATCTAAACCATTCCATTGTAGCTCTGGCTGTATGTTTAGGGTCGTTGTCCTGCTGGAAGGTGAACCTCCGCCCCAGTCTCAAGTCTTTTGCAGACTCTAACAGGTTTTCTTCCAAGATTGCCCTGTATTTGGCTCCATCCATCTTCCCATCAACTCTGACCAGCTTCCCTGTCCCTGCTGAAGAAAAGCATCCCCACAGCATGATGCTGCCACCACCATGTTTCACAGTGGGGATGGTGTGTTCAGGGTGATGTGCAGTGTTAGGTTTCCGCCACACATAGCGTTTTGCATTTAGGCCAAAAACTTCAATTTTGGTCTCATCTGACCAGAGCACCTTCCTCCACATGTTTACTGTGTCCCCCACATGGCTTGTGGCAAACTGCAAACGGGACTTCTTATGGCTTTTTTTCAACAATGGCTTTCTTCTTGCCACTCTTCCATAAAGGCCCGATTTGTGGAGTGCACGACTAATAGTTGTCCTGTGGACAGATTCTTCCACCTGAGCTGTGGATCTCTGCAGCTCCTCCAGAGTTACCATGGGCCTCTTGGCTGCTTCTCTGATCAATGCTCTCCTTGCCCAGCCTGTCAGTTTAGGTGGGCGGCCATGTCTTGGTAGGTTTGCAGTTGTGCCATACTCTTTCCATTTTCGGATGATGGATTGAACAGTGCTCCGTGAGATGTTCAAAGCTTGGGATATTTGTTTATAACCTAACCCTGCTTTAAACTTCTCCACAACTTTATCTCTGACCTGTCTGGTGTGTTCCTTGGGCTTCATGATGCTGTTTGTTCACTAATGTTCTCTAACAAACCTCTGAGGCCTTCACAGAACAGCTGTATTTATACTGAGATTAGATTACACACAGGTGGACTCTATTTACTAATTAGGTGACTTCTGAAGGCAATTGGTTGCACTGGATTTTATTTAGGGGCATCAGAGTAAAGGGGGCTGAATACTTTTGCACGCGACACTTTTCAGTTTTTTATTTGTAAAAAAATTTGAAAACCATGTATCATTTTCCTTCCACTTCACAATTATGCGCCACTTTGTGTTGGTCTATCACATAAAATCCCAATAAAATACATTTACGTTTGTGGTTGTAACGTGACAAAATGTGGAAAAGTTCAAGGGGTATGAATACTTTTGCAAGCCACTGTATATATATGTATATCAATGTGTTTCCTTGTGACCTTTTGTGTTACAAATTAACCTCAACAAAGATTTATTCTCAAAATAAAAATTCGGAAGGGTGCAGATCCAAAACGTTACCTATCCATTTTCTCCAGCATCATGAGAGGAATAGATCGGGTAGACGGTACCCGGATATGGCGTCGACGGACGAGAAGCCGAAGCAAAGAAGTCGAAGCCAAAGAACCGAATGGAAATGAAAACTGCAATAAACCGAAAGAGTACGAAGACGAAACGCCTACTAACCGAAAGGATGGGAATCCTAAATGCAAACTAACTGAAAGGGCGGGACGCTTAAAAGCCAACGAACCGAAAAGCTGCATCAACTAAAAGCAAACTTACCGAATGGCCGCTCTTCCGAAATGCCACCTACCTGAAAGGCGTCGTCGCCTACAGGCCAAAGGACCGACTGCCGCTCAACGGAAACGTCCAATAACGGACATGACGTTGCCGGGGGGCGGGACTTGCCAGCGATTGGTCCAGACCCCCACGTCCATCACATCACTGTGAAGGGTGAACATTGTCCCACACCTCCGCGCCACCTGACCCACAGCCCGCAGAGGGTGGCCGTGGGAGAGTGGGGGCTGTCCCGAGGGATGCGCACCTTTGGCCGCTTTCAATTTGGTGCTTGGGTTCAGATTGCCCAGTTACCTATGGCTTTTGTGGGAAAAGGACCCACACGCTCCCGTCCCCCCTTCTCTCTCCCCTCTTCTCTCTCTCCCTTCTCTCTCTCCCCCCTCTCTCTCACCCTTCTCTCTCCCCCTTCTCTCTCTCCTCCTCTCTCTCCCCTCTTCTCTCCTCTTCTCTCTCTCTTCCTCTCCCCTCTTTTCTCTCTACCCCCCTCTTTTCTCTCCCCCTCTCTCCCTTCTCTCTCCCCCTCTCTCTCCCTTCTCTCTCTCCGCCTCTACCTCCCTTCTCTCTCTCCCCTTCTCTCTCTCCTCTCTCTTCCCCCTCTCCTCTCTCCCTCCCTTCTCTCTCCCTCCCTTCTCTCTCTCCCTCCTCTCTCCCTCCATTCTCTCTCTCTCCCCCTTCTCTCTCTCTCTCATCTCTCTTTCCCTCCTCTCCCCCCCCTCCCTCCCTTCTCTCTCTCCCCTTCTCTCTTTCTCTCCCCCTTCTCTCTCTCCTCCGTCTCGATCGGCAGGAGCGTCCCACAGTCACTGACCACGATGCACCGCCATCGGACCCCAACCCCCACACCAGGCTAAAGCAAAGGCTGTTAGGACAGGGAAATAATGCCACCAGTTAATTAACCAAAAACTGGCAGCCGTCCGTGTGAAAATGAAGGCACTGTGAAACCAGCGGCCGCAAGCCCTTCCCACGGAACGGGGTTTTAACTCGGCGATTTTTCAGCGGACTGCCGGCGACTGTCAGGTTGCCAGCAGTCGCCTGAAAAACCGGCAACTGGAACGGCGACTGTCAGAGTGGAGCACACACACACACAAACACATCGCTTCCTTCACCAGCCCGTTATGCAGGCGGGGGACAGGGCAAGCGGGGGAGCGCTGTCTGAGTGAAATTCCCATGGTGCAAAGCCAAGGTGATACAGACACACACCGCAATGAACAGGAAGGCTGGTGCTGTAATTAAGGTGGTTAAAGCACAGTGTACGGTAAGTCCTTTAAAAGAGGGGGAGGGTGGGGGTGGAGAGGGGGGGAAGGGGGGAGAAGTAGTGGAGACAACTTTAGAAGCCAGAGGTACACGGCTGTGAAGCTCGGCGAACATTAACATTACCGGTCGGTTATCCTTGGTTCTGAAAACTACAGCTTACGCTTTTTTTTCGTAAGACTACCTGAAATTGGAGAAGTCAATGTTCATACCGCTGGGGTGTAAACTACCCAAGCGAAATATGAGGTGCTGCTCCTCCAATTTACGGTGGGCCTCTGGCCATGGAGGAGGCCCAGGACAAAAAGGTCGGATTCGGAATGGGATGGGGAGTTGATGTGCTTGGCCACCGGAAGATCAGGTTGGTTCCTCCGCTCGGTTCGCAATAACCAACCTGATCTCCCAGTGGCTGAGAACTTCAACTCCCCCTCCCATTCCGAATCCGACCTTTCTGTCCTGGGCCTCCTCCATGGCCAGAGTGAGGCCCACCGTAAATTGGAGGAGCAGCACCTCATATTTCGCTTGGGAAGTTTACACCCCAGCGGTATGAACATTGACTTCTCCAATTTCAGGCAGTCCCTGATTTCTCCCTCTTTCCCCTCCCCTTCCCAGCTCTCCCACAGCCCACTGTCGCCGCCTCTTCCTTTCTTCTTCCCGCCCCCACATCAGTCTGAAGAAGTGTCTCGACCCGAAACGTCACCTATTTCCTTCACTCCATAGATGCTGCCTCACCCGCTGAGTTTCTCCAGCATTTTTGTCTACCTCAGGTAAATGCATATTCGTTTGCCCAGAGGACTGTCCCTAACTTACAGGATTAGTTCCCTCAGTTCAACTAGTCGATTTATTTCCATTATTCAGGCCAGTTAAGATCCTTTATCTGCCCTCTGGATAACTTATTCCAATGACTCCCATTCACTCTGGGTTAGTTTAAAAGAGAGTTTCTAACAATCTTTATTTTAGATAGACACCAAATGCTGGAGTAAGTCAATGGGCCAGACAGCAGAGTCATACCCCGTGCAAATTGGCCCTTTGGCCCAACTTACCCACACCGACCAACATGTCCCATCTACACTAGTCCCACCTGCCTGTGTTTGGCCCATACACCTTCAAACCTGTCCTATCCATGCACCTGTCGAATTGCTCCTTAAATGTTGTAATAGTCCCGGCCTCAACTACCTCCTCCGGCAGCTCGTTCTATACACCCACCACCCTTTGTGTGAAAAAGTTTCCTCTCAGATCCCGATAAAATCTTTCCCCCTTCACCTTAAACATTTGGCCCCTGGATCTTGATTCCCCTTCTCTTGGCAAGAGACTCTGGGCGTCCACCCGATCAACTCCATGTTTCTTAAAGGTTGCAATAGTACCTTCCTTGGTCTGTATTAAATCAACCATTGACGATATATTTGTATTCACAAAGTTCAAGTGTCTCTATGAATAAGTGGACGTCAGAGGAGGCCCATACCTGAGAGTAGGAAAACTCTAGTCCAGTAAGTGCGAACATCACTTCTCCAGCAGACATCAGCATGTACTGCGGAATTTGCCATGCGATGTGGATTGTATTCGCTCTGATGTCTTCAGTCTTCCAGATCTTCAACCTGCTTTCTTCGGGCTGAGGATCGAAGAAAACAGCAAGTTAAAGTCGTTGCCCATTCCCCAAATTGATGGTTCCAAGATGGCGCCCGACCCTGGCGACTATTTGCGTGCTAGCCACAGAAGGTGGCCACAGAAGGTGGCCACGGTGGTGCAGCAGTGGAGTTGCTGCCTTACAGCGCTTGCAGCGCCAGAGACCCGGGTTCGATCCCGACTACAGGTGCTTGTCTGTACGGAGTTTGTACGTTCTCCCCGTGACCTGCATGGGTTTTCTCCGGATGCTCCGGTTTCCTCCCACATCCCAAAGACGTACAGGTTTGCAGGTTAATTGGCTTGGTATAAATGTAAAAATTGTCCCTGGTGTGTGTATGGTTGTGTTAATGTGCGGGGATCGCTGTTCGGCCCGGACCCGGCGGGCTGAAGGGCCTGTTTCCATGCTGTATCTCTAAACAAAACGAAACTGATCTACATTCACATATTACAATCGCTTCACACTCTTGAATCTCTACTCCTACAGCAACATTTCCATTCCCTTATCATGTATCTGTACACTGTAAGCGGCTCGATTGTATTCATGTATAATCTTTCCGCTGACTGGTTAGCACACAACAAAAGCTTTTCACTGTACCTTGGTACACGTGACTATAAACTGAACTGAATACAGAGATCGTGTGTGGAAATGCAGAGGATGCCAATGGTCTTCAGATCCTCGTCAACATGGGTCCTAGAAGAAGATCTGGAGGTACCTTCTAGTCAGTCACACAGCGTGGAAACATTCTCTTCAGCCCATTTGCCCACGCCGACCAACATGTCCCATCTATACTATTCCCACCCACCTGCGCTTGGCCCATAACCCTCTGAATTTATCCAATCCATGTATCTGTCCAAATGTCTCTTAAATATTGTGATATTAGTACCTGCCTCAACTACCTCCTCCCACAGCTCGTTCTGTACACCCAACATGGGGTGGCAGGGTGGCGCAGCGGTAGAGTTGATGAGGCCTTACAGCGCCACAGACCCGGGTTCGATCCTGACTACGGGTGCTGTCAGTACGGAGTTTGTACGTTCTCCCCGTGACCTGCGTGGGTTTTCCCCGGGTGCTCCGGTTTCCTCCCACACTCCAAAGACGTGCAGGTTTGTAGGTTAATTGTATCTGGTAAAATTGCAAATTGTCCTTAGTGTGTGTAAGAGAGCGCGAGTGTGCAGGGATCTTTGGTCGGTGCGGACCCGGTGGGCCGAAGGGCCTGTTTCCGCGCTGTATCTCCAAACTAAACTGAACTAAACCACCAGTAGCTGGGCATTTCCCAAGGATGTGATCACAGATCATCAGGCTTTTCCTGTATATCCCATGTAGCGGGGGTGGGGTGAGGCACTTACCACCACATCTGTAATGAAGGTGTACGCAGCTCCAAAGTCCAACAGTCCCAAATCCACAGGGTATTCGATTGCACCATCTTCACACGTTCCCTGGTAGCTGTAGGAACAGCAACAGATTAGGACGAGGAGCAAGGTATCTGCAGCTGCCTGGGGCATCTTCACTAGATGTGTAGGAAGGAACTGCAGACACAGGTTTAAACCAAAGATAGACACTAAATGCTGGAGTAACTCGGCGGGACAGGCAGCATCTCTGGAGAGAAGGAATGGGTGACGCTTCGGGTCGAGACCTTTTCAGGCGGGCCGAGACCCTCAGTCTGAAGAAGGATTTTGACCCGAAACGTCACCCATTCTTTCTCTCCAGAGATGCTGCCTGTCCCGCTGAGTTAGTCCAGCATCTTGAGTCTATCTACACTTTTAGTTTAGATTACTTTAGAGATACAATGTAACATGTTCATGCTCATAAGTTGTTTTCTCTGGAATGTCAGAGGCTGTGGGTGATTTGATAGAAGCGTATGGTCTTACTTTCTATGAACAGAATTGGCCATTCGGCCCATCAAGTCTACTCCGTCCTTCAATCATGGCTGATCTACCTTTCCCTCTCAACCCCATTCCCCTGCCTTCTCCCCATAACCCCTGATACCTGTACTAATTAGGGAATTCTCAATCTCCGCCTTAATATTAACCAGTGACTTGGCCTCCACAGCCGTCTGCGGCAATGAAGTCCACAGATTCACCACTGAAGAAATTCATCCTCATCTCCTTCCTAAAGGTACGATCTTTTATTCTGAAGCTGTGGCCTCCCACTAGTAGAAACATACTCTCCACATTCACTCTATCCAAGCCTTTCACTATTCGGTAAGGCCCAGTGCCTTCAAACGCTCGTCAAAGAAAATAGGTGCAGGAGGAGGCCATTTGGCCCTTCGAGCCAACACCGCCATTCATTGTGATCATGGCTGATCATCCACAATCAATAACCCGTGCCTGCCTTCTCCCCATATCCCTTGATTCCACTAGCCCCTAGAGCTCTATCTAACTCTCTTTTAAATTCATCCAGAGAATTGGCCTCTACTGCCTTCTGTGGCAGCGAATTCCACAAATTCACAACTCTCTGGATGAAAACGTTTTTTCTCATCTCAGTTTGAAATGGCTTCCCCTTTTTCTTATTCCCCTTTATCATATTCATAATTCTCGGGATCAATCTCGTAAAAAGGCCCATTAGCCCACCGAGTCCGCGCCCTCCGGCGATCACACAAGTGCTCTCCTATGCACTAGGGACAATTTACAATTTAAGGAAGCCAATTAACCTACAAACCTGTACGTCTTTGGAGTGTGGGAGGAAACCGGAGCACCTATGCGGTCACAGGAAGAACATACAAAGTCTATATGGACAGTACCCATAGTCAGGATTGACTAGTGCTGGCTTGAAGTGCCGAATGGCCTACTCCTGTACCTATTTCCTATGTTTCTATCTTCCCTCCAGAGATGCTGCCTGTCCCGCTGAGTTTCTCTGGCGTTTTGTGTCCATCTCCACTTACTGTCCTCGGGTGACGACTTTGTACGTGGAGCTGCCGTAGTTTGCTTCCACCGTGCCGAATTCCTCACCGCCAAGCGTGAAGTTCAGGTCTCTGCCGTATGCGTTCACGAACCTGCGGGAAGAAGCCAGGCCTTGCGTCGGACGTGGAACGATGTGTTTGCCGGCTGGTAACGGACGGAGGGGGTTAGCGGGGAACTGTCCTACCTCAGGGTGGCCTTGCCCTTCTGCGGCTTGGACTTCTTGTCTTCCAACTGGAGGTAAAGGCAAGACAGTTACCATAGAAACATAAAAAATAGGTGCAGGAGTAGGCCATTCGGCCCTACGAGCCAGCACCGCCATTCAATATGATCATGGCTAATCATCTAAAATCTGTACCCCGTTCCGTCTTTCTCCCCGTATCCCTTGATTCCGTTAGCCATAACAGCTAAATCTAACTCCCTCTTGAAAACATCCAGTGAATTGGCCTCCACTGCCTTCAGTGGCAGAAAATTCCACAGATTCACAACTCTCTGGGTGAAAAAGTTTTTCCTCATATCAGTCCTAAATGGCCGACCCCTTATTCTTCAACTGCGACACCTGGTTCTGGACCCTCCCAACATCAGGAACATTTTTCCTGCATCTAGCCTGTGCAATCTTTTAAGAATGTTATATGTTTCTATAAGATCTCATCCTTCTAAATTCCAGTGAATATAAGCCCAGTCGACCCAGGAGCTCAGGAAGACGCCTGCAATGGTGTTCATGGTGAAAACAGACTCAGTGCTGGAGTAACTCAGCGGGTCAGGCAGTATGTCTGGAGGGCAGGAATCGGTGACATTTCAGGCCGAGATTCTTCTTCAGACCCCAAACGTCACCTATTCCTTTTCTCCAGAGATGCTGCCTGACCTGATCTAGTCGACATTTTCCTTGCACTCCGTCCCCTTTGATATTTCGTTTTCACACCTTACCCTTCCATATCTTTGTCTCTCCCTTTCACCAGACTCTCAGACTGAAGAAGGGTCTCGACCCAGAACGTCACCCATTCCTTTTCTCCCGAGACGCTGCCTGTCCCGCTGAGTTATTCCAGCATTTTGTGTCTGTCTGTGGTGTAAACCAGCATCTGCCGTTCATTCCTGCCACACGGTATTTATACTAACTGGGCTCCTTTCAAGGTCGCTGAGGTCCCAGCACTCTCTTGCTCACACACTCTGCCTCTCAATCTCACGCATATTAACTCTCCGGCCCTCCCTCCATCGTTCACACACACACAGATGCTCTGTCACTCTTATACACACACACTCTGATTCTCTCTCACACACACTAGCTCTCCCTCTCTCTCCCTGTCTCTCTTACACACACTGATGCGCTCTCATAGACAGACTCTCACTCATGGCTGATTGTCCCCTATCAATAACCCGTGCCTGCCTTCTCCCCATATCCCTTGATTCCACCAGCCCCTAGAGCTCTATCTAACTCTCTCTTAAATACATCCAGTGACTTGGCCTCCACTGCCCTCTGTGGCAGGGACTTCCACAAATTCACAACTCTCTGGGTGAAAAAGTTTTTTCTCACCTCAGTCTTAAATGTCCTCCCCTTTATTCTAAGACTGTGGCCCCTGGTTCTGGACTCGCCCAACATTGGGAACATGTTTCCTGCATCTAGCTTGTCCAGTCCTTTTATAATTTTATATGTTTCTATAAGATCCCCCCTCATCCTTCTAAACTCCAGTGAATACAAGCCTAGTCGTTTCAATCTTTCCTCATATGACAGTCCCGCAATCCCAGGGATCAATCTCGTGAACTTATGCTGCACTGCCTCAATCACAAGGATGTCCTTCCTCAAATTAGGAGACCAAAACTCTCAGTCCGGAGAAGGGTCTCGACCCGAAACGTTACCTATTCCTTTTATCCAGAGATGCTGCCAGACCCGCTGAGCTAGTCCAGTTTTTGTGTGTTTAATGGGCCTGTCCCACTTAGTGATTTTTTTCGGCAACTGCCAGCATCATTGACTGACGTATCAGGTGACCGCAAATGTCGCTGCGTGACGACATATTGACGCGCGGTGTCTCCTCAAGTGTCGCAACATTTTTTTTGTCGCCGCTGGATTTTGAAATGTTCAAGATCTTTCGGTGACCCTGATACGTCAGTCGATGATGCCGGCAGTTGCCGAAAAAAATCGCCAAGTGGGACAGGCCCTTAAAGGTTCCAGGTGATGGTTAATACCTACCAATCTGCAATGTAGGTTTGTGTTCTCTTTATAGAACAGAATGCTGTAGGCATTGGCTTCACTGAGAGTTTGATGGCATGTTGTGTTCCTGCCTTCATAGATCAGATCAAACATGAAGGATTGGTTTTTAGAATCAAGCTGCAACTTGATGTAATGATCTGGATCCTGTGACACAAAATAAATATTTCAGATTTTTTAAAGGCACAATGATATGATCAAATTTATATTTCCATAGAAATGTTAACATAGTAAAATATGGTGAGACAAATTGTAATCAGTCTCATTGACCTTTCCTGCATTCTTTCTACAGTCACAGTCGCAACATTTTTAGTTTAGCTTAGAGATACAGCGCGGAAACAGGCCCTTCGGCCCACCGAGTCCGCACCGACCAGCGATCCCCGCATGCCCACGCTATCCTACACACACTACGGACAATTTACCTTTATACCAAGCCAATTCACCTACAAACCTGTACGTCTTTGGAGTGTGGGAGGAAACCAGAGGTCCCGGAGAAAACCCACGCAGGTCACGGGGAGAACGTGCAAACTCCATACAGACAGCGCCCGTAGTCAGGATCGAACGTGCACACCAAATCTGAGGAAAGACATTCTTGCCATGGAGGGAGTACAGAGAAGGTTCACCAGACTGATTCCTGGGATGGCAGGACTTTCATATGAAGAAAGACTGGATAGACTCGGCTTGTACTCGCTAGAATTTAGAAGATTGAGGGGGAATCTTATAGAAACTTACAAAATTCTTAAGGGGTTGGACAGGCTAGATGCAGGAAGATTATTCCCGATGTTGGGGAAGTCCAGAACTAGGGGTCACAGTTTTAGGATAAGAGGGAAGTCTTTTAGGACCGAGATGAGAAAATCATTTTTTACACAGAGAGTGGTGAATCTGTGGAATTCTCTGCCACAGAAGGTAGTTGAGGCCAGTTCATTGGCTATATTTAAGAGGGAGTTAGATGTGGCCCTTGTGGCTAAAGGGATCAGGGGGTATGGAGAGAAGGCAGGGATGGGATACTGAGTTGGATGATCAGCCATGATCATATCGAATGGCGGTGCAGGCTCGAAGGGCCGAATGGCCTACTCCTGCACCTATTTTCTATGTTTCTTTGTTTCTATGAACCCGGGTCTACGGCGCTCTAAGGCACACAACTCTACCGCTGCGCCACCATGCTGCCCATTTAAGAAACATTCGGACAGGTACAAAGATAGGACAGGTTTAGAGGGATATGGGCCAAACGCAGGCATGTGGGACTGGTGTAGATGGGGCATGTTGGCCAGTGTGGGCAAGTTAGGCCGAAGGGCCTGTTTCCATGCTGTATGCCTCTATCCCTCCAGTCTTTCTTATTGTCATTCTTACAGCACCATTACAGGAAGGATGTGGAGGCTTTGGAAAGAGTGCAGGTTTACCAGAATGCTGCATGGTTTAGAGCAGGGGTGTCAAACTCATTGTAGGTCACGGGCAAAATGCAACTTCCTGCGCGCCGGATCACGCCATGAACGCGTCCGCTCCGGCACCGTGGACAGCTGAAGCCCGCTCTGGCATCGGGAAAATCATCGCGCAGGCTGGATCTGACCAATCATGGGCCGCATCCGGCCCGCGGGCCGCGAGTTTGACACCCCTGGTTTAGAGGGTATTAACTATAAGGAGATGTTCCACAAACTTTGGAATGTTGAAGGGAGACCTGATAGAAGTATATGAAATAATGAGAGGCATAAATAGAGTAGACAGTCAGAACCTTTTTTTCCAAGTGTGAAACTCTCAAAGACTAGAGAGCATAGTTTTAAAACGAGAGAGACAAGTTTAAAGATGTGTGAGGCGATTTTTTTCATAGAGAGCGTTTTATGTCCCTGGAACTCAGCGTGGTGACTGGGGCATTTAAGAGGCTTTTAGATAGGCACATGGATATGCAGGGTGTGGAGGGATAAGGTTCACATGCAGGCAGAGGAGATTAGTTTAACTTGGCATCATGTTTGGCATGGATATTGTGGGCCAAAGGATCTATTCTTGCACAGAACTATTCTGTTCTCTACGTTCCAATCTACCTCAAAGTGGCCATTGCGCTTTTTCTGACTGCACTTTCTCTGTAGCTGCAACTCTATTTTTTTGCACTGTTTATTTTTCTCTTTTGCATTACCTGATGTACTCATGCCCATCTTGTCCAAGCCAAACATTATGCCAAGTTAAACTAAACTTCCCTGGAATTTGGACGGATGAGAGGGGATCTTCTAGAAACATATACAATTCTTAAGGGATTAGACAAGCTAGATACAGGAAAGATGTTCCCGATGTTGTGGGAGTCCAGAATTAGGGTCACAGTTTAAGAATAAGGGGTAGGCCATTTAGGACTGAGATGAGGAAAAACTTTTTCATCCAGAGAGTTGTGAATCTGTGGAATTCTCTGCAACAGAAGGCAGTGGAGGTCAGATATAGCTCTTAGGGCTAACGGAATCAAGACATATGGGGAGAAAGCAGGAACGGGGTACTGATTCTGGATGACCAGTCATGATCATATTGAATGGAGGTAGACAAAAATGCTGGAGAAACATAGAAACATAGAAAATAGATGCAGGAGTAGGCCATTCGGCCCTTCGAGCCTGCACCGTCATTCAACATGATCGTGGCTGATCATCCAACTCAGTATCCTGTACCTGCCTTCTCTTCATACCCCCTGATCACTTTTGCCACAAGGGCCACATCTAACTCCCTCTTAAACTCAGCAGGTGAGGCAGCATCTTTGGACCTTGAAGAAGTAGGTGACGTTTCTGGTCGAGACCCTTCTTCAGACTGATGTCGGGGGGGAGGGGGGTGGGAAAAAGAAGGAGGCGGAGACAGTAGGCTTGTGGGAGAGCTGTGAAGGGGGAGGGGAAGGAGAGAGAAAGCAAGGACTATTTGAAATTAGAGTATCTGAAACTATCTGCATGGCGAGAACACAACTTGAATTGGTAGTAAGGAAGGCAAATGCAATGCCAGCATTTATTCTGAGTGGACTGGGATATAAAACAAGGGATATAATGCTGCGGCTTGGTCAGGTGCTGGTCAGACCGTATTTGAAGTATTGTAAGCAATTTTGGGCACCATACCTGAGGAGGGATGTGCTGGGGTTGGAGAGGGTCCAGAGGAGGGTTTACGATAATGATTCCAGGAATGTTTGCGTTAATATACGACAAGCGTTTGACGGCACTTGGCCTGCACTCACTGGAGTTTAGAAGAATGAGGGGGGACTTCATTGAAACTTATCGAATAATGAAAGGCCTGGATAGAGTGGATGTGGACAGGATGTTTACACGAGTGGGAGAATCTAGGATTAGAGGCCATAGCCTTAGAATTAAAGGATGTTCCTTTAGGAAGGAGATGAGGAGAAATTTATTTAGTCCGAGGGTGGTGAATCTGTGGAATTCTTTGCCACAGAAGGCTGTGGAGGCCAAGTCAGTGGATATTTTTAAGGCAGAGATAGATTCTTGATTAGTACGGGTGTCAGGGGTTATGCGGAGAAGGCAGGAGAATGGGGTTAGGAGGGAGAGATGATCAGCCATGATTGAATGGCGGAGTAGACATGATGGGCCGAATGGTCTAATTCTACTCCTAGAACTTTACCTGAGAGGGTGCCATGGTGGTTGGAAAGCCATCTTGTCCTTGGAGCGAGATGCTAATATTTGTATCGGCCAGGTTTAGGAACTGAACGTAACTTTCTTTAACACCGGGTTCCAGCACCAGAGTGCTCTGGGAAACACAAAGATATCAACATATTTAATGTGTAGGAAGGAACTGCAGATTAAATGTGAAAGAAGGAACTGCAGATGCTGGTTTAAACCGAAGATAGCAACAAAAGGCTGGAGTAACTCAGCTGGGACGGGCAGCATCTCTGGAGGGAAGGAATGGGTGACGTTTGGGGTCGAGACCCTTCTTCAGAGAGAGGAACTGCAGATGCTGGTTTAAACCAAAGATAGACACCAAATGCTGGAGTAACTCAGGCAGCATCTCTGGAGAGAGGGAATGCTGTCAGTCCCGCTGAGTTACTCCAGCATTTTGTGTCAGCATATTTAATGGCAGAGAGCAGCAGTATGGACAGAAACTGGTATAATATAGAATTAACTTGAACGGGTGATCATTGGTCAGCATAGATAGAGTGCATGTTTTCCCCGGGTGCTCTGGTCTCCTCCCACATTCCAGAGACGTGCAGGTTTGTCGGCTAATTGAGCTTTGTAGAATTTAAATTGTCCCTAGTGGGTATAGGATAGTGTTAATGTGTGGGTCTTTGGCGCTGTTAGGCCACTGTGTCACCCCGCAAATGAAAGTTAGTTGTAAGTTGTAGAGAAAGTTGAGGGAAGAAAGATTTACAAGAATGATTCCAGCAATTAGTGGGTTAGCATAGGATGAGCGTTTGACAGCACTGGGCCTGTACTCGCTGGAGTTTAGAAGGTTGAGGGGGGACCTCATTGAATTCTGTGGAATTTTCTGCCTCAGAGGGCAGTGGAGGCCGGTTCTCTGGATACTTTCAAGAGAGAGCTAGATTGGGATCTTAAAGATAGCGGAGTCAGGGGATATGGGGAGAAGGCAGGAACGGGGTACTGATTGGGGATGATCAGCCATGATCACATTGAATGAAGGTGCTGGCTCGAAGGACCGAATGGGCTACGCCTGCACCTATTGTCTATTGTCTATTGAAACTTACAGAATAATGAGAGGCCTGGATAGAGTGGATGTGGAAAGGATGTTTCCACTGGTGGGAGAGTCTAGGACCAGAGGTCATGGCCTTAGAATTAAAGGGTGCTCTCAGAAAGGAGGTGAGGAGTCAGAGGGTAGTTAATCTGTGGAACTTATTGCCACAGAGGGCTGTGGAGGCCAAGTCTGTGGATATTTTTAAGGCAGAGATAGACAAATTCTTGATCAGAACGGGTGTCAAAGGTTAAGGGGAGAAGGCAGGAAAATGGGATTAGGAGGCAGAGATCAGCCATGATTAGGGTCGCCAACTTTCTCACTACCAAAGAAGGGACAAAAGGTCAAAATAAGGGACAAATTCCCGACAGCAATTTGTTGACTGACTTGGCTGTGGCTGGGTGAATGATGAGTTGGCCCGGGTGCTGGACTGCACACAAAGCCCAGCCGGCGGGCCAGCTGAGGAGTTTTCGCCCGGGCCGCGCAAGTCGCGCGCAAAGTCCGGCACCCCATCCAACTCACGAACCGATGATCGGCCATGAGAAGGGGGGGGGGGGGTGGTGGTGTCGGCGGAAAGCGAAGGTCCGAAGGTCAGACAGCTGGCCCGGCTGCCGACCGACGGGGCCACGGGCGAGGCGCTGCTGCTGCTGCACTCCAAGGGCTGCACTACGTCGGGACGGGTGAGGCGGGGCCGGACGCAGTGCTCAGACCCGACAGTCCCCTCGACCCGAGTAGTAGCAGTCAAATACGGGACAAGGGCGGTCCCGTGTGGGACAAACCAATTTAGCTCAATATACGGTATGTTCCGGCTAATACGGGACTGTTGCCAACCCTACCCATGATTGAATCGCGAAGTAGACTCGATGGGCCAAATGGCCTAATTCTACTCCTATAACTTATGAACTTGTGGACTCAGTGGGCCAAAGTGTCTGTATCCTTAAACGACACTAAACTCTACAAGAAGAAGATATGATAAAAAATATATATCAAAGGATAGCCTCAACAAAATCCAGAACGGTACATTGGGAATGTGCAGGAAGAATGTGCAAACTCCACAGTGGAGGAGCAGCAGAGGTCAGGCTTGAACCAGGAAACACTCAGCAGCTTAGGCTGCATCTGCAGAAAGAGAAACAGGGTTAACATTTCAGGTCGAAGGCCCTTCGTCAGAGCTGGGAATGATATGAAAGAAGCTCGAATGGTACGGAAATAAAGGGAATTAAAGAGATGCCACGGTGGCGCAGCAGTAGAGTTGCTGCCTTGCAGCGTTTGCAGCACCAGAGACCCGGGTTGGATCCTGACCACGGGTGCTGTCTGTACGGAGTTTGTACCTTCTCTCCCTGGCCGCCTGGGTTTCTCCGAGTTCTTCGGTTTCCTCCCACACTCCAAAGACGTTACAGGTTTGTAGGTTAATTGGCTTGGTGTAAATGTAAAATATTGTCCCCTAGTGTGCGTAGGATGGTGTTAATGTGCAGGGATCGCTGGTTGGTGCAGACTCGGTGGGCCGAAGGGCCTGTTGCCGCGCTGTATCTCTAAACTAAACTGAAATATTACTGATTGGTGTCACCTTCCCCTCAGCTAACAATGAATCATTCTGCTTCCCTCCAGCGTCGTCCCCTTTGATCTCTCCTTTTCACACCTTACCCTTCCACATCACTATGCCTCTTTCTCCCATGACTCTCAGTCTGAAGAAGCGTCTAGACCCAGAACGTTACCCATTCCTTCTCTCCAGAGATGCTGGCTGTCCCGCTGAGTTACTCCAGCTTTTTGTGTCTATCTTCGGGAGAAGTCCCGAACAGGGTAAAACCAGGGTGACCATAGCAACAGGCTGTAAACATGGTTCGATCGACACAAAATGCTGGAGTAACTCAGCGCATCCGTCAGGCAGCACCTGTGGAGAGAAGGAATAGGTGACGTTTTGGGGTCAGAACGCTTCTTCACACTCGAATCAGTCTGCAAACTTGGTTATCTGGCTATTGAGTGAATTGGGAGAAATTAGTGATGAGAATTTGGGTTATTTTACTTTAGTTTAGCATAGTTTAGGGATATAGTTTGGAACCAGGCCCATCGGCCAGCGATAGTCACGTACGCTATCCTACACACTCGAGACAATTTACAATTTTTACCCCAGCCAAATCAACCATCAAACCTGTACGTCTTTAGAGACTGGGAGGAAACCAGAGCTCCCAGAGAAAACCCACACGGGTCACGGACGAGAACGTACAAACTCCGTACAGACGGCACCCGTAGTCAGGATCCAACCCGGGTCTCTGGCGCTGTAAGGCCAGCAACTCTACCGCTGCGCCACTGTGCCGGCCCATTGAAGAAGACTCCAATGTGCCCAGATGAGGTGTTGCTCCTCAACGTTGTGTTGGTAACAAGGCAGGAGGCCAGGGAAGGAACGGGTGGAGACTTAAAATGGAAGGTAGTCACCCCTGGCCTTTCATGCCACACATTTAGGGAGAGGTATGGGGAGCGAAGGGGTGGGAGAGTGGGATTCGAACCTACCTGAACCTGGAGCTCCACAACGGCCGCGGCTATAAACGCCACGGAAGCCAGCTGCAGGCCGACCGTCATCCTTCTGAGAGGCCTGGGGAACGGTGAGAGAGAGAGAGAGAGAGAGAAGGAAATGGTCAACCCTTTCACCAGGCCTTCAATGGGGGGAGAAAGTTAAAGCACAATCACGGGGGATTAGACAGACACAAAGGGCAGGAGTAACTCAGCGCATCAGGCAGCATCTTGGAGAACATGCACAGGTGACCTTTTGGGTCGGGACCTTCTTGAGACTGATTCTAGTGGAAGGATGGGGGGGATGGGTGGGGGTGGGGTAAGAAATTGGAAGCACGATTGAAAACTCGGGTCCGGCAACAGATAACCTCAGGCAACGAGGTTCTCTGCTAGGCCGATTGTCGGCTGGAGACGTTGTGATATGTCCAAGGCACAGATAGAAAGATTCTTGATTAGTACAGGTATCTGGCATTATGGGGAGAATGGGGTAGGAGGGAGAGATAAATCAGCCATGATTGAATGGCGGAGTAGACATGAAGGGCTGAATGGCCTAATTCTGCTCCTATCACTTGTGGGAAGAGGGAAACATCGTTGAGGCTAGGAGCATATCACTGGCATAGAGAGGGGGGGTGTAGGGGACCATAGAGTTCCAGTCATAGAGTTATACAGCACTGTAACAGGCCAGGGAGAGACAAAGGGTTACTGCCATTTATTTATACAAGTCTAGTGCGACCTGGTCATTGAGGTATACAGCAGTGTAACAAGCCTAGAGACACATAGAACACATTCATAGTTATACAGCACTGTTGCAGTCCCTGGAGGAACATGGAGTCTTTTGTTTAGTTTAGTTTTAGAGATGCAGCGCGGAAACAGACCTTCGGCCCACCGGGTCCGCGCCGACCAGCGATCCCTGCACATTAACACTATCCTACACCCACTAGGGACAATTTTACATTTACCAACCCAATTAACCCACAACTCTGTACGTCCTTGGAGTGTGGGAGGAAACCGAAGATCTCGGAGAAAACCCACGCAGGTCACAAGGAGAACGTACAAACTCCGTACAGACAGCACCCATAGTCGGGATCGAACCCGGGTCTCCGGCGCTGCATTCACTGTAAGGCAGCAACTCTACCGCTGCACCACTATGACCGCCCATGGTTAGTCATAGATTTATACAAACCCTCGAGGGACAGAGTCATAGAGTTATCGAGCACTGTATTAGTTCATGTGAGAGGAGCAGAATTAAGCAATCGGCCCATCAAGTCTACTACGCCATTCGATCATGGCTGATCTATCTTTCCCTCTCAACCCCATTCTCCTCCCTCCTCTCCGTAACCCTTGATAATCTAGAACCTGTCAATCTCCACATTACACCAAGTGTTTAGGAGTTGGAAACGCAAGAAATGGCCAAAGATGGAATCTTCAGGAAAACACACAAAGTGATTGATGAAGTCAGTGGGTCAGGCAACATCTGTGGAGGGAATGGATAGAGAATATTTTGGCATGAATCCTTCTAACCTGATGCCTCAACTGTGCTCACCTGGACTGCCACCTGATTCTCTCTCCCCCCCCCCCCCCCCCATCCGCCCAACAGCTACTTTCTTCCCATTGGCTTCACAATCAACAACTCTTCAATCCTGTCTCATGCCTTTTGCTCTTATCTCTGGCCTTTCTTCCAACTATCTGACTCTCAAACACCCCCCTCGTCTGTGACGACCTAATACCTGCCACACTTTGTCTTGGTTCTCCTCTTTCACCTTTCTTCATCCCCCTACAAACAACCTGAAGAAGGGTCCCAACACGAAACATCACCTATTCACGTTCTCCAGAGGCTGCCTGACCTGCAGAGTTACTCTAACACTTGGTGTCCTTTTGGCTTCATGGACCTTTCTGATCAACCTCAGTTAGATGTCTTTCTCCATCAACTCCACCCATGCAAGCTAACACAACATTGCCCTTTGTTTGGGCAGCTTACAACCAGCAGTATGAGTATTGATTTTGCTAACTTCAGGTAACCTTGCATCCCCTCTCTCTCCATCCCCCCCCCACCCAAGTAGTTGTCATAGCTTCAAAGTTGTCTTGTTGAGTCTCATTGTCTGTAACTTGTTTTCACCTAGCCCACGGCTAACAATGGCCCGTTTCCTTTAATGGCTCGTTGCGTTTTTGTATATCTTGCATTCATTTGGGGAGAAGCAACGGGTGACGTTTTGGGTGGCCCTTCTTCAGACTGAAGAAGGGGTCTCGACCGGAAACGTCACCCATTCCTTCTCTCCAGAGATGCTGCCTGTCCCGCTGAGTGTCTATCTTTGACTTAAACCAAAGTCTGCAGGTCCTTCTTGCACATTACACCTTCCTGCGTTTAACAGCCACATGTTGTTAAGGTTTAAAGCACGGAAATGGCTCATGAAGGCGCTCAAAATACTTACGTCACTTAATTTTACATTTCGCAAAGAGTGGATAAATGCCCATGTCAAAGATTGGAATAAAAGTGACTACCAAAATGGGTTAATGTCTGTGCAAAACAAAAAGACACAAAGCAATAATAATAATTAGTGGGAATTTAGTAACATTGTCTTGCATTTGTAGTCAACCTAAAGGGCCTGTCCCACTTGCCGATTTTTTCGGCGACTGCCGGCATCATTGAAACATAGAAACAAAGAAACATAGAAAATAGGTGCAGGAGGAGGCCATTCGGCCCTTTGAGCCAGCACCGCCCATTCATTGTGATCATGGCTGATCGTCCCCAATCAATAACCCGTGCCTGCCTTCTCCCCATATCCCTTGATTCCACTAGCCCATAGAGCTCTATCTAACTCTCTCTTAAATCCATCCATTGATTGGCCTCAACTGCCCTCTGAGGTAGAGAATTCCACAAATTCACAACTCTCTGAAAAAAAAATTCTCACCTCAGTCTTAAATGGCTTCCCCTTTATTCTAAGACTGTGGCCCCTGGTTCTGTACTCGCCAACATTGGGAAATATTTTCCTGCAATAGCTTGACAATAAAAGGAAACTTGATCTTGACTTGAACTTGACTTGATTGTCCAGTCCTTTTATAATTTTATATGTTTCTGTAAGATCCACCATCATCCTTCTAAACTCCAGTGAATACAAAGCCTAGTCTTTTCAATCTTTCCTCATATGACAGTCCCGCCATCCAGGGATCAATCTCGTGAACCTATGCTGCACTGCCTCAATCACAAGGATGTCCTTCCTCAAATTAGGAGACCATAACTGGACACAATACTCCAGATGTGTTCTCACTAGAGCTCTATACAACTGCAGAAGAACCTCTTTATAGCAATGTTACAAAATTTGAGATTTTAAAAATCAAGTCTGTAATTTATCCATCAGATAAAGCATAAAAAGACGTTTAATTGACACCTAATTCAATTTCATATCTTCAGTATTAAAAAAGTTATGGGCATTTTCATACTCGGAAATTAGCATCTTGTTCCCTATTGCTTTTCCATTGACTTAACACAAAAGCTGTGATCGAGGACAGTCAAAAGCCCATAAGTTTCTTAAAAATTAAGAGAACTGAAAGAAATTTTCAGTTATTAGAGATTGAAGCATTCTGAAACAAATATGAAACAATCTTACTTAGATGACATGAAATTAAAGCATATAATTAGTTAGTTACCTAATTGTAGCTATTTACAAAATTCAATTACTAGATCTAAACATCTATCAATTCTTAAGAATAGATTAACATTTTTAAATAGCCTAAGTGTCCAAATAACATTCACACAAAAAATTCACAATATAACATATTTTTAAATCTCATTGTCATGGATTTATAGGCCAAATGGAAGGAATTTAATGTTTAATACCTGTAAATGAATGGCCATTTAAATCATCTTGCGAGTGGGTTTTTCTGGAACTCGATCATTTGGAACGTTGCATTTGCGGTGAACTTAAACCCGTATCGGCATGAAAAATACTGCCGGTTCGTTCGGGGAAAAAACCCACCGTTTCGCAACTTAAAATGTGATTTAAAGGCATCTTAAGGAGCACTTTTATACATAAAATAAACGGCTTTCCTTCACCTTTCCCGTGCGTGAAATCCGTCCCCGTTGTCGGCCTTGATGGCTTTAGAAGCTGATTTTAAAAATAACTCCAGCGCTGAACTTGTCGGGCGATTTAAAAAATAAATACACAGAACGCCCGTCGGAACGATTCTTCAGCAAAAGCTTGCACTCCAACGAAATATAATCCAGGACAAGGTAGGAGAAACCCACGTTTTAACCCCGCCCCCCCCCCCCCTCAAAGGCGGCAAAATCGCGCACACGGCCAGTGGCAGAATTGCAGCGCCGCTGAAGGTACGTATTGTACATACCTACTCTTTACTCCAATACTGAAATGCTCTTGTTATGACGTATCAGGTCACCGAGAGATTTGCGCGGTAATGCGGCGTGATGCTTCGTGACGCTTGGTGTCTCCTCAAAGTGTCGCAACATTTTTTTTGTCGCCGGTGTATTTTGAAAATGTTCAAAATCTTTTGGCGACACTGATATGACGCCGGCAGTCGCCGAAAAAAATCACCAAATGGGACAGGCCCTTAATGCTATTGAAAACACTTGAATGTGAATGGTTAATGTTTTATATTTACCGGATTTTGTCAGTATCAGTATCAGTATTTACTTAATGTCATTTTAACTGAGTACTTACATACACAGATGAAACGAAAATTTGTTTCTCAATCAGTTCCCGTCAGTGCATTTAATAAAAACAGAATAAATACATCTATCTATCTATCTATCTATCTATCTATCTATCTATCTATCTATATCTATCTATCTATCTATATTATATTAAAACTGTGGCTGCCATCCGTCCGGCGGTCCGGCGGTCCGTCTGACTTGTGCCACCAAGCCCCTTTGATACCGCCCAACGCCCACACAGCACGCGGAAACGCCGATATTTTTTTCCATTTCTAAACAGATTACATTTATCTTTACGAACAGCCACTCCTGATTAAATTTGGTCGTGTTTATGTACACTTTTTTAAATAAAATACTTCCCCCCCCCCCCCCCCACCAACATTTCAAAATGTTTTAAAAAAACAGCTCTCAGCAATAGAATGTTAATGAAGGTTCCGTTGTGTGATGTCACAAAGCCCAATGCTCACAGATGTCCAATCGGAATGGATCCATTTACATATGCCTTTGCAGCAGCCACAGCCCCAGCCCCTCCCCCCCACCCCCGCAGCCTGTGTCCAAGGGCGTCGTCACATGTGTGGGAATAGAGAAAGAGGATTGGGGGTGATAGGGAATGGGGAACAGATGGATTCCCTACCCCTCCTACTTCCACTCTCCCTCCCCACTCTTCCCCCTCCCTCCACTCCCACACCCTCTCTTCCCCCTCCACCACCTATTCACCCCCATCTCCCCCCCAACCCCTTCCCCTCTCTCTTGCACCACTCCCCGCTACCGCTCTGCCCCTCACTCCCCACTCTTCCCCTCTCCCTCCCCCACCTCTCTCCCTCCACCCTCCCTCTGTCCCTCTCTTCCCCCTACTCCTCTCCCCTTCCCCTCATCCCCTCTCTCCACCTCTAACATCCCCTCCCCCCCTCTCCCCCTTCCTGCAATCCCCGCTCTCCTACCACTCCCCACTCTCCTCCCCCTCCGTCTCCCCCACCCTGCTCTCTTCTCCCTCAACAATCTCTCCCCTTTCCTCCTCCCCCACTCCCCTCCCTCCCCCTCTCCTCTTCTCTCCCCACCCCATCTCCCTCTCCCCTCTTCTCTCCCCACCCGTCTACCTCTCCCCGCCTGTGTTTGGGGGGTGGGTAGTGTGAGTGTGATGCCGCAGCCCCCCCCCCCTTCCCGGAAATGCGCGTTGGGAAAACAGCCAGCCAACAGTCTATCTGTCTTTAAGACGGAACTGCACATGCTGGAAAATCGAAGGTACACAAAAAAAAAACTGTATAACCTCAGCGGGTGCAGCATCATCTATGGATCGAAGGAAATAGGCAACGTTTTGAAAGAAAACCCATCTGAGGATGGGCTTCGGCACAAAGCGTTGCCTATTTCATTCGCTCCATAGATGCTGCTGCACCCGCTGTGTTTCTCAAGCTTTTTTTTGTGTACCAGTCTCTCTGTCTCTCCCTCTCTCTCTCTCTCTCTCTCTCTCTCTCTCTGCCCTTCTCTCTTCACAGCGCGCGGCTCGACTCATGCACGCCCGCTCCAAACCCCCCTTCACCTCTCTCCCCCATCCTCTCCTTTCTCTCTCCACCCCTCTCCTCTCTCCCCCTCCTCTCTCCCCACCTTCCTCTCCCCCCTTCCTCTCCACCCTCCTCCTCCCCCTCATCACAATTTTTTTTTAATAACATTACATTTTCTCTCTCTTCCCCCCCCCCCTCGAGACGCACCTGAGAGGCGAGGGCTCTTCGTCAGTGGATAGGGTGAAGATGGGATAAAAGAAGAAAATTAAAAAATGAAGATAATATCAAGGGATGTGATGAGTGTGTGTGTTTGTGGGTGCCAGATTCCCACCCCGCAAGCGTGCTTTGGAGGAAACGGGGTGGTTAGTGTGATGCCACAGCCCCCCCACCCCCTCCCCCGCAAACGCACGTTCGGTGTCCAGACCCAACGGGTCTGCACTTGGTCTAGTATTATATTAAAACACTCTGGCTGCCATCCGCCTGACTTCTGGCTGCCATCCGCCTGACTTGTGTCACAAATCCCGTTTGATACCGCCCTAGGCCCACACAGCACGCGGAAACGGCGAAATTTTTTCCATTTCGGTAAAGATTTCATTTTTCTTTATGATTAGCCACTCCTGATTACATTTCGTCGTATTTATGTACACATTTTTAAATAAAATCCATCACCCCCCCCCCCACTCACTCATTTTCTCTGCATCTGCTGGTCAGCCACCATAACGGCTGCTGTCGACCGCCTCTGCTCCGAAAACGACGGCATCTTTTTTTTGGTAGCGATTTTCACCCCAGGGTATGAATCACGTTCGGACTCTAAAACCCCGGGTTCTGAAGCACGTTCAGTGTCCAGTGGTCTGAAGCACGTTCTGAATTTTCACCCCCGGGGTCTGAAACATGTTCTGTTTTTTTTCCGCTAATGATTTTCACCCCGGGGTCTGAAGCACGTTCGGGATCTCACATCCCGGGGTCTTTAGCACGTTCGGTGTCCAGACCCAACGGGTCTGCACTTGGTCTAGTATTATATTAAAACTCTGTGGCTGCCATCCGCCTGACTTGTGGCTGCCATCCGCCTGACTTGTGGCTGCCATCCGCCTGACTTGTGCCACCAAGCCCCTTTGATACCGCCCAATGCCCACACCGCACGCTGAAACGCAGATATTTTTAACCATTTCTAAAGAGATTACATTTATCTTTACGAATAGCCACTCCTGATTAAAATTTGGTCGTGTTTATGTACACTTTTTTAAAATAAAATACTTCTCCCCCCCCACCCCCCAACATTTCAAAATGTTTTAAAAAACAGCTCTCAGCCATAGAATGTTAGTGAAGTTTCCATTGTGTGATGTCACAATGCCAGATGCTCACACATGTCCAATCGGAATGGATCCATTTACATATGCCTTTGCAGCAGCCCCAGCCCCAGCCCCTCCCCCCAACCCCGCAGCCTGTGTCCAAGGGCGTCGTCACGTGTGTGAGAATAGAGAAAGAGGATTGGGGTGATAGGGAATGGAGAACACATGGACTGTCCCTACCCCTCCTACTTCCACTCTCCCTCCCCACTCTTCCCCCTCTCTCCTCTCCCCCTCCCTCCCCTCCCACACCCTCTCTTCCCCCTCCACCACCCCTCTTCACCCCCATCTCCCCCCCACCCCCTTCCCCTCTCTCTTGCACCACTCCCCGCTACCCCTCTGGCCCTCACTCCCCACTCTTCCCCTCTCCCTCCCCCTCCCTCTCTTCCCCCTACTCCTCTCCCCTTCCCCTCATCCCCTCTCTCCACCTCTAACATCCCCCTCCCCCCCTCTCCCCCTTCCTGCCCTCCCCGCTCTCCTCCCCACTCCTTACTCTCCTCCCCCTCCCTCCCCCCCACCCTGCTCTCTTCTCCCTCACCAATCTCTCCCCTTTCCTCCTCTCCCTCTCCCCTCCCTCTCTCCTCTTCCCTCCTCACCCCGTCTCCATCTCCCCTCTTCTCTCCCACCCCGTCTTCCTCTCCCCCCTCCCCCCGCCTGTGTTTGGGGGGTGGTTAGTGTGAGTGTGATGCCGCAGCCCCCCCCTCCCGCAAACGTGCATTGGGAAAACAGCCCGCCAACAGTCTCTCTGTCTTTAAGACGGAACTGCAGATGCTGGAAAAACGAAGGTACACAAAAAAAAATGGTATAACCTCAGCGGGGTGCAGCAGCATCTATGGATCGAAGGAAATAGGCAACGTTTCGGGCGAAAACACATCTGAGGATGGGCTTCGGCCCAAAGCGTTGCCTATTTCCTTCGCTCCATAGATGCTGCTGCACCCGCTGTGTTTCTCCAGCTTTTTTTTGTGTAACAGTCTCTCTGTCTCTCCCCTCTCTCTCTCTCTCTCTCTGCCCTTCTCTCTTCACAGCCCGCGGCTCGACTCATGCATGCCCTTCACCTCTCTCCCCCATCCTCTCCTTCTTCTCTCCACCCCTCTCCTCTCTCCCCCTCCTCTCTCACCACCTTCCTCTCCCCCCTTCCTCTCCACCCTCCCCCTCCCCCTCTTCAATTTTTTTTTTCCTAACATTAAAATTTCTCTCTCTGCCCCCCCGTCTAGACGCACCTGAGAGGTGAGGGCTATTCGTCAGTGGATAGGGTGGAGATGGGATAAAAGAAGCAAATTAAAAAATTAAGATAATATCAAGGGGTGTGATGAGTGTGTGTGTTTGTGGGTGCAGGATTCCGTGCTTTGGAGGAAAGGGGGTGGTTAGTGTGACGCCACAGCCCCCCTCCCCCCCCCGCAAACGCATGTTCAGTGTCCAGACCCAACGGGTCTGCACTTGGTCTAGTATAGCTATAAAAATTTAAATTACCATATTAAAATAGGCCTAATAATTGAAATATAAACAGAAATTCAGACCGAACAGTGGCTTTGCTTTGACAGGTGCCTAGCTGTCAAAGTATGGGCGAGGTTAGATGTGTTGGTGTATGATATATGGGGAGGGGACACAGTCCGTTAACCAGTCTTATTGCCTGTGGGAAGAAGCTGTGTAGCATCCTGCTGGTTTTGCAGCTGATGCTCCTGTACCTCTTCCCAGATGGCAGAATGGAGAAGATGTGGTGTGATGGATGATAGGGGTCCTTAATAATGGAGATGGCTCTGCTGATGCTCCGCTTCTGATAGATCTACAACAGGAAAGGCAGTGGGGCACCAATGATCCCACATTGATCAATTGATCAAGATAGGCACAAAAAGCTGTGCATTCACCCTATCTATGCCCCCTCATGACTTTATATACCTCAATAAAATCAACTCTTAATTTCAAATACTCTAATACTCCCAGCCTGGCTAACCTCTCCCTATAACTCAGTCCCTCCAGTCCTGGCAACTTGTTCTGAATAGCAGGATGATCAAAGCTGTTATCACGCTTTCTGTCTAAAGTCTAAAGGAACTGTAGAGAAAACGGTGGCTTACTGCGTCAGAGAACCGGGTTCCATCCTGACTACGGGCTCCGTCTGTACGGAGTTTGTATGTTCTCCCCGTGACCCGCGTGGGTTTTCTCTGAGATCTTCGGTTTCCTCCCACACTCCAAAGGCGTACAGGTTTGCAGGCTAATTGGCTAGGTGTACATGTAAATTGTGCCTAGTGTGTGTGGGGTAGTGTTAGTGTGCGGGGATCGCTGGTCGGCGCGGACTCGGTGGGCGGAAGGGCCTGTTTCCGCGCTGTACCTCTAAACTAAAGCGAAGCTGGCAGAATCATAGTCCTTATCGCATATTTACGGCAGAACAAACGTCATAAATCTCACTGACTATCAAAGAGGTTTGAAATACATTCAAGTTACCTGCATCTGATCAGGTTGTATGATAAATCCGCCCTGAAATAAGAGTTCACAGCTTGTTAGTTCCACATAGTTCCACATGTATGAGTGAGACATCTTCCGTTTAGTACGACAGGACTGGGTGCTCTATCAGAAGGTGCTTACTTACAAAGTCGCCATTCATTCCAGTGGCTTGTAGAGTCCATCGGGATCCCTGGCAACAAGTACATAAATTCATGTCATTGTGGGAGAAGTAGACCATTCGGCCCATTGAGTCTACTCCGCCATGACCTATCTTTCTCTCTCAACCCCATTCTACGGACTTCTTCCCTGACACCCGTACTGATGAAGAATCTGTCAATCTGCGCCTCAAAAACACCCATTGACTTGGCCTCCACAGCCATCCGCGGCAATGAATTCCACAGATTCATCACCCTCTTGTTGAAGAAATTCCTCCTTATCTCCTTTCTAACAATGTGAGATGTTGGTTGATTGAAAGATACAGCATGGAAACGGGCCCTTCAGCCCATCGGGTCCACGCCGACCATCGATCACATGAGTACTAAGTCATCCCAATATCTCACCCACCCCCTACACACGAGGGGCAATTTACAGAGGCCAATTAACCTACAAAGCCGTATTTGGGAATTGGGATGCTTTGAGGGAGCGTGCAAACTCCACAGAGAAAGCATCTGAGCAGAGGAGCGAGTATCGCCCGCTGGGGTCCCAACATGGAGTGTCTGCCTGGTAAACCCGGCTAGCACACCGCAGACTCCAAACCTCTCTCTTTCTCCTCTTTCTCCCTTTCTCTCTCCATCCCTCTCTCGCTCCCATTCTCCCTCCCTCTTTCCCTCTCCATCCCTCACCTTCCCTCCCTCTCCCACCCCTCTCTCTCTCCCTCCCTCTCCCTCTCCCTCCCCGTTCCTCCCGCCCTCCTTCTCTCTCCTTCTCATTCTCCTCCTCTCTCTCCCTCCTCTCACTCCCCTTCTCTCTCTCTCTCTCTCTCTCTCTCTCTCTCTCTCTCTCTCTCTCTCCCTCTCTTTCATTCATCTTCATTTAACTCTTTCTAAAGTTACCAAACAACCTTTAGTTTTGATGACTTGACTTCCTGAACAAGTTTCTTACCATCTGGTCAAAAAGTGCCCAAAACATTGGAAGAGGGAGATAAAGAAACAGGACTCGCGTGACCATCTTAATATCCTTGATAACATGTTCCTGTGAGACAAAGAATTCTATCAAATAAATACTTTGTTTTAGAAATGAAAAATAACATATCTTATGATTATTATAAAAATTCAATTAAATTATTCAATAAAATTCGGTGGAAGAGTTTCACGTAACTGAATATTTTTCCGTTGCCCAGTCAAGCCAATGTTTCCTTTTCGGATACGCACTGGAACGATGTTTCCAACGATTTGTGATTGCAAACTACAAGAAAGGACATTGCTTTTAACCAATTTCACTGGTTAGAAATTGATCCTGCATTTCAAGACTTGAAATGAACCTGAACTTCAGACTGATTAGAAAGGTCCCGACCCAAAACGTTGCCTGTCCATGTTCTCCAAACCTCGTTGAGCTTACTTCAGTTTTATTTTTTGTAGTTTTAGAGATAAAGAGCGGAAACAGCCCCTCTTGCCCATTGAGTCCGCGCCGACCAGTGATCCCTGCAGATGAACACTAACCTACACCAGGGAACATTTTTACAATTACACCAAGCCAATTAATCTACAATCCTGTATGACTTTGGAGTGTGGGAGGAAACCGAAGTTCTCGGAGAAAACCCACGCAGGTCACGGGGAGAACCTACAAGCTCTTAAAGATGGCGGAGTCTGGGAATTTGGTGAGAAGGCAGGAACGGGGTACTGAATGCGGATGATCAGCCATGATCACAGTGAATGGCGATGCTGGCTCGAGGGGCCAAATGGCCTACTCCTGCAGACAGCACCCGTAGTCGGGAATGAACCCGGGTCTCTGGCGCTGGAATACAGCAACTCTATGCCGCTGTGCTGCCCAATTAGAAATTGACCTTGCATTTCAAGACTTGAAATTAACCTACATTTCAGACTGATTGGAAGGGTCCCGACCCGAAACGTTGCATGTCCATGTTCTCCAGACGCTTCCGAACCTGTTGAGTTACTCCAACACTTTGTGTCCATTTTTGTAAACCAGCATCTGTTGTTCCTTGTTTCTATATTAAATCCATGACCCGTGGTTACCCACTGATCTTCCTATCTCCAATATCACAACTCCTCCTAATTTTCAATACCTTTCTTTAAACGTCCCTTCCATTGACTTTATTTACACTTCACGCTGACTCGGCAAGACCAGCAACGTAATCAAGGACGAGTCGCACCTTGGCCTCTCCCTCTTCTCCCCTCTACCAAGAAGCAAAATGTATAGAAGTGTGAAAATGCACACCTCCAGGTTCAGGGACATCTGTCATTTACACTCCTTACCCTTCCATTTCTCTGTCTCTCCCTCTCCACTGACTCTCAGTATGAAGAAGGGTCTCGACCCGAAACATCACCCATTCCTTCTCTCTGGAGATGCTGCCTGTCTCGCTGAGTTACTCCAGCAATTTGTGTCTATCTCCAGTGTAAACCAGCATCTGCAGTTCCTTCCCACACAGGTTCTTCCCAGCCGTTATCAGGCAACTGAACCATTCTACCAACAACTAGAGAGCAGTCCCGAGCCACTATCCACCGCATTGGTGACCCTCGGACTATCTTTGATCAGACTTTGCTGGCTTTGCCATGCATTAAACGTTATGCCCTTGTCATGTATCTGTACACTGTAAATGCCTCGATTGTAATCATGTATTGTCTTTCCACTGACTGGTTAGCACGCAAGATAATCTTGTCACTGTACCTCGGTACATGTGACGATAAACTAAACTCAACTCAACTTCCAGTCTTAAGAAGACAATTACGAGACAGCGACTGAGGAAGTATCCAGAGTCCTGGATAACGGATCTGAAAACATGATTTTGAAGCTGGCTAAGACATTTACTTCATGTATTAACTAAAATCGAGGGAGAATACGGGCAACACAGTGCCGCCGCTGATAAAGCCGCAGCCTCACCACACCAGAGATCCTGACTTCAGGTTCTGTCTGTGTGGAGTTTGCACATTCTCCCTGTGATCGTGTGGGTTTCCTCCGGGTGCCCCGGTTTGCTCCCACATAGAGTCATAGAGTGATACAGTGTGGAAACAGGCCCTTCAGCCCAAACCTGCCCACACCGGCCAACAATGTCCCAGCTACAGTAGTCCCACCTGCCTGCGCTTGGTCCATATCCCTTCAAACCTGTCCTGTCCATGTACTGTCTAACTGTTTCTTAAATGTTTGGATAGTCCCAGACTCAACAACCTCGTCTGGCAGCTTGTTCCATTCACCCACCACCTTTTGGGTGAAAAAGCTACCCTTCAGATTCCTATTAAATCTTTTCCCCTTCACCTTCAATCTATGTCCTGTGGTCCTCAATTCCCCTACTCTGGGCAAGAGACTCTGTATATCTACCAGATCTATTCCGCTCATGATTTTGTACACCTCTATAAGATCCCGCCTCATCCCCCTGCACTCCAAGGAATAGAGACCCAGCCAACTCAACCTCTCCCTATAGCTCACACCATCTAGTCCTGGCAACATCCTCGTAAATCTTCTCTGAACCCTTTCAAGCTTGACAATATCTTTCCTATAACATGGTGCCCAGAACTGAACACAATATTCTAAATGCAGTCTCACCAACATCTTATACAACTGCAACATGACCTCCCAACTTCTACACTCTACACTCTGACTGATGAAGGCCAATGTGCTGAAAGCCTTTTTGTCCACCTTATCGACCTGCGACTCGACCTTCAAGGATCCATGCACATGTACTCCTAGATCCCTCTGCTCTACAACACTACCCAGAGGCCTGCCATTTACTGTGTAGATCCTGCCCTTGTTAGACGTCCCAAAATGCAACAACTCACACTTCTCTGTATTAAATTCCATCAACCATTCCTCCACCCACCTGGCCAATCGGTCCAGATCCTGCTGCAATTTTTCACAACCATCTTCACTATCTACAAAACCACTCACTTTTGTATCATCAGCAAACTTGCTAATCTTGCCCTGTCTGTTCTCATCCAAATCATTGATGTAGATGACAAACAGTAACGGGCCCAGCACCGAACCCTGAGGCACACCACTAGTCACAGGCCTCCAGTCCGAGATGCAACCTTCACCCTCTGCTTCCTTCCATGGAGCCAATTTGCTATCCATTCAGCTCTCTCTCCTTGAATCCCACGCGATTTAACCTTCCAGAGCAGCCTACCATGTGGAACTTTGTCAAAGACATGTGTACTTAACAGCTAACTGTACTCTGTAAATTGTTCCTAGTGCATTGGGAGTGGTTGAGAAAGTGGGATAAAACAGAACTAGTGTCAAGTTCATAAGTTGTAGGAGCAGATTTAGGCCATTTGGCCCATCAAGTCTACTCCGCCGTTCAATCATCTCTCCCTCTCAACCCCATTCTAGGATAGTGCGTGTGTACGGGGTGATCGCTGGTCAGCACAGACTTGGTGGATTTTCCAGGAAACAGGTTCTTCGGTGTCCAAGTTTGCGATGACCATTGATCACCCCGTACTCTAACACTACCCTATACACCAGTGACAATTTACAATCTTACTGAAGCCAAATAACTTACAAACCTGCACTGTATCTCTAAGGTCTAAAGTAAAGTCTAGAGAAAATAACAAATAAATCGTTGAAAGAGCTAGCACTGACTTAACTGGTCACTGCCTTCCTCTGATGCTGAAGTGGTCGACTACTCCCTGACATCATGGCAGCATCTCAGCAATGAACAATTAAGGTGAAGAACAGCTCCTAGATAGTGGATGTGGAGAGGATGTTTCCACGAGTAAAGGGGACTATGGGGCCATGAGGGAGGAGCTGGCCAAAGTTGACTGGAAAGATACATTAGCAGGGATGACAGTGGAACAAAAATGGCAGGTGTTTCTAGGAATAATACAGAAGGTGCAGGATCAGTTCATTCCTAGGAGGAAGAAAGATTCCAAGGGGAGAAAGGGACGACCATGGCTGACAAGGGACGTCAGGGACAGTATAAAAAATTAAAGTGAAGAAGTACAACGTAGCAAAGATGAGCGGGAAGCAAGAGGATTGGGTAATGTTTAAAGAACAACAGAAGATAACCAAAAAAACAATACGGGGAGAAAAGATGAGGTACGAAGGTAAGCTAGCCAAGAATATAAAGCAGGATAGTAAAAGCCTCTTTAGGTATGTGAAGAGGAAAAATTTTTAAGACCAAAGTTGGACCCTTGAAGACCGAAAAAGGTGAATTTATTATGGGGAACAAGGAAATGGTAGATGAGTTAAACAGGTACTTTGGATCTGACTTCACTAAGGAGGACACAAACAATCTTCCTGATATAGTAGTGGCCAGAGGATCTGGGGTGACAGAGGAACTGAAGGAAATCCACATTAGGCAGGAAATGGTGTTGGATAGACTGATGGGACTGAAGGCTGATAAATCCCCAGGGCCTGATGGTCTGCATCCCAGGGTACTTAAGGAAGTGGCTCCAGAAATTGTGGATGCATTGGGGATAATTTTCCAATGTTCTGTAGACTCAGGATCAGTTCCTGTGGATTAGACGGTAGCTAATGTTATCCCACTTAAGAAAGGCGGGAGAGAGAAAACGGGGAATTATAGACCAGTTAGCCTGACATCGGTGGTGGGGAAGATGCTGGAGTCAATTATAAAAGATGAGATAGCCGCACATTTGGATAGCAGTAACAGGATCGGTCCGAGTCAGCATGGATTTACGAAGGGGAAATCACGCTTGACTAATCATGCTTGACTAATGTAACTAGGAAAATGGACAAGGGAGAGCCAGTGGATGTAGTGTACCTGGACTTTCAGAAAGCATTTGATTAGGTCCCACATAGGAGATTAGTGTCCAAAATTAGGGCACATGGTATTGGGGGTAGAGTACTGACATGGATAGAGAAGTGGTTGGCAGACAGGAAACAAAGAGTAGGGATTACCGGGTCCCTTTCAGAATGGCAGGCAGTGACTAGTGGGGTACCGCAAGGCTCGGTGCTGGGACCGCAGTTATTAACAATATACATCAATGATTTGGATGAAGGGATTCAAAGTAACATTAGCAAATTTGCAGATGACACAAAGCTGGGTGGCAGTGTGAACTGTGAGGAGGATGCTATGAGAATGCAGGGTGACTTGGACAGGTTGGGGGAATGGGCAGATGCATGGCAGATGAAGTTTAATGCGGATAAATGTGAGGTTATCCACTTTGGTAGCAAAAA
>CM075978.1:83507213-83541671 GCA_038087875.1 Malacoraja senta | reverse complement strand
TTCAGTAGACATTCAGTGTGTTCAGTTGATTCACAGCTCAGACAGAGTTGTGACCTCTCCCTCACCATCTTGCAGAGACTGAGCCACACCCAGACTTCCGGGTTTTATAATCCCTCTCCCCTCCAACCGGAAGGGGTGTGGCCTTGATGGCGTGATTGACGGGAGAGAGATTCCAACATTTTTTTAAACACTAATAACACTTTTATTTTTCATTGATGGGAAGAATCCTCTGAACCTGATGAGCGGTGGGGGACTGAGTAAGATGGCGAAAAATCACAGCCGTAAGTGGTAGCGTTTTATCTAAAATCAATATACAGTGCAAACAGGAAGTTGTCAAGTTTCCACCAACAACAACCATTTTTGCAGTGCAGCCTTTCAAAGCAGTTACCACCACCAACAAGAGCCATTTTTGCAGTGCAGCCTTTCAAAGCAGTTACCACCACCAACAAGAGCCATTTTGGCAGTGCAGCCTTTCAAAGCAGTTACCACCACCAACAACAGCCATTTTGGCAGTGCAGCCTTTCAAAGCAGTTACCACCACCAACAGCAATTTTTGCAGTGCAGCCTTTCAAAGCAGTTACCACCACCAACAGCCATTTTTGCAGTGCAGCCTTTCTAAGCAGTTACCACCACCAACAAGAGCCATTTTTTGCAGTGCAGCCTTTCAAAGCAGTTACCACCACCAACAACAGCCATTTTTGCAATGCAGCCTTTCAAAGCAGTTACCACCACCCACACAGCCATTTTTGCAGTGCAACATTTCAAAGCAGTTACCACCATCACCAACACCAGCCATTTTTGCAGTGCAGCCTTTCAAAGCAGTTACCACCACCAACAACAGCCATTTTTGCAGTGCAGCATTTCAAAGCAGTTACCACCACCAACAACAACCATTTTTGCAGTGCAGCCTTTCAAAGCAGTTACCACCACCCACACAGCCATTTTTGCAGTGCAACATTTCAAAGCAGTTACCACCATCACCAACACCAGCCATTTTTGCAGTGCAGCCTTTCAAAGCAGTTACCACCACCAACAACAACCATTTTTGCAGTGCAGCATTTCAAAGCAACGTCATTTTCAAACCACATTAAGGGCACTCACAGTTGAGTAGACATGTGTTCAGTGTTATTCGCAGCTCAGAGAGACGTGACCCCTCTCGCTTCCTCCATCTTGCAGGGACTGAGTGAGGCACAACACTTCTGGGTTTTATAGTCCCTCCCCCTCCCACCAGCAGGGGCAGCAGAGAGAATGTCAACATTTTTAAAACATCAATAACTCTTTTATTTTTCATAGATGGGAAAAATCCTCTTGTCCTGCCCAGCAGAGATGGACTGAGTAAGATGGCCAAAAATCACAGCTGTAAGTGGCAGCGTTTTTTCAAAAATCATGAAACAGAAAACTGGAAGTGGTCAAGATCTTACTTTCAGTAATATAGATGTTGTATTATAATGAGTTCAACCAGGGGAGGACTGATATAATGAATGTTAGGGCTATCGAGAGTGCTGTAGAATTGAGAGACCAAGGGGTACAGGTATATAGTTCCCTTAAAGTAGCAATTCTGGTAGACAGGGTGCGTAAGAAAGAATTTGGCATGCTTGCCATCAATAATCAGGAAACGGAGTACAGGAGATGGAACCACACGGAGTATTATGCTTTGTTGTGGTTTTCTGGTTGCCTAACTATAGGAAGGATGTCAATCGACAACAGATAATAGGTGCAGTGGTAGGCTATATGGCCCTTCAAGCCAGCACCGCCATTCAATGTGATCATGGCTGAACATCCACAATCAGTACCCGGTTCCTGCCTTCTCCCCATATCCCCTGACTCTGCTATCTTTAAGAGCCATATCTAGCTCTCCCTTGAAAGTACCCAGAGAACCGGCCTCCACCGCCCTCTGAGGCAGAGAATTCCACACACTCACAACTCTCTGTGTGAAAAAGTGTTTCCTCATCTCCGTTCTAAACGGCTTACCCCTTATTCTTAAACTGTGGCCCCTGGTTCTGGACTCCCCCAACATCGGGAACATTTTTCCTGCCTCTAGCATGCCCAAACCCTTAATAATCTTCTATGTTTCAATAAGCCCTGTTATGTATTTGCGCTGGAATTGGACTTAAAATAAGACTCGGAACACACCAGTATTTAACATGCTTGTTGTATTGTAATCACCATCTTGAGTCTCTCTGCGCATGCGTACAATTGTGCAAGTCATTCAATTATACAATTCATATTCTCATACACAACACTCCTCCCCCTTTAACTTGGAGGCAGGTAACACAATCCATACTGTAACACCAAACTTATGATTGTTAAATCCCACCCATCTTCCTTAAAACGTGATGTGGCAAACCAAATAAATGACACCTTGCTTTGTGCCAACTATATGTGTTTCACTTGTACAGAACAAAATCCTCAAATCTTTTAGGTGTTCTTGTAATTCTATTAGACCTGCGTCTATCTGTCTGTGTTGGATTTTGCATGTTATCTGAGATATCAGGCTCTGGTTGTGATTCTGGTTGTGATGTTGTGTTATCACTGTGGGCGAAAGGTTCGTCACTCTCTGAAGTTCTTTCAGAATCTACCTCTGCGGTTGGAGTAGGCAGAACTATCAGTGGCTCCTCGCTTGGTTGAACCACTTCTCTTTGCTGGGAGTCGGTGTGCTCGTCACCTTTTGGCAAGTATGCTCTCATTTGATCTACATGACGACGCACAACTCTTCCCTCCCTCAACTTTACGTTGTACATGGCTTCACTTATGACTTCTGCTATCATTCCGTAAAGCCAAGTAGGACCTAATGTGAAGTTCTTGACCATGACATGATCATTCACCTCAAAGACTCGTTCCTTGTTCCTCGATCTACTGCCTGTTTCATTGAAGCTTTCTTCCTTCGGACAAATTTGCTGAGATCGGGTGGCAGACTGTCTAGTTTAGTGCGGATCTTTCGTCTGAATATCAGTTCACTGGGTGACTTTCCAGTCGTTTCTTGAGGTGTGACTCGGTACGTCAACAAGGACTTCTGGAGCTTTAGTTCCAGGTCTGATCCTTTTCCTTTCTTCACACCTGCTTTCACCGTTTGTACACCCCTTTCGGCTAGTCCGTTGCTGGACGGGTGTTTGGGTGATGTTTGAATGAGGCAGATGTTGTTACTGCTGAGGAACCTGGCAAATTCCTCAGACACAAACTGCGTAACGTTGTCTGTGACCACCGCTTCCGGTAACCCATGAGTTGCAAACATCCGTCTCAGGGCAATCACTGTTGCTGCTGCTGTTGCGTGTTTCACCCGAATGGCTTCAATCCATTTGCTGTGAGCATCGACCACAATCAGCAAATTCTCATCGTCCAGGCTGGCATAGTCACAGTGAATCCTACTCCACGGTCTCTCAGGAAGCTCCCATGGATGGATTTGGGCTGTAACAGGACTATGTTGACTCTGCTGACAGCTTGGACAACTTCTCATTTGTTGTTCCAACTCTTTGTTGATTCCTGGCCACCAAATGTATGATCTGGCCAATGCCTTCATTTTCACAATGCCAGAGTGCATGCTATGAAGTTCTTCAAGGATTCTAGTCCTCACCTCCAGATTATCTGGGATGACCACTCGTGGTTCCCACAGGATTATGTCACCCTCAACTGACAGCTCTTCTTTCTTGCTGGCAAAAGGCTTTACTTCCTCTGGAAGATTCCTTGCACTTGGCCATCCTTCCATGATGTGGTTCTTCACCTTGGAGAGAACTCTGTCCTTCTTGGTAGCTCTCTTCACTTCCTGTGCATCAACAGGGCATGTGTCCAGATCAATGAGCAAGTTGATGCGTGCCTCTGGTGCTCCGCGAGCTCAGGGTGATTCCATGAAGAGTCCTCTTCGTGGATCGGCAAGCGCAACAACGCATCTGCATTCTGGTGTTTTTTGCCTTCCCGATGGGCTATCTTGTAACTGTAGGCAGACAGGATCATATGCCATCTTGCTACACGGGCAGAGGCCATTGGGCTGGCAGGCTTGTGGTCTCCAAAGAGTCCCATCAGCGGCTCGTGATCAGTCACAATGGTGAAAGACCTCCCATGTAACTTCTTGTGGAACTTCTTCAGTCTGAAAATTATGGAGAAGCCCTCCTTCTCCTATTGTGCGTAGTTCACTTCGCTGGGCTTGAGAGTGCATGAGGCAAAAGCTATCGGGTGTTCTTGTCCATCTGAATCCACATGGCCTATCACAGCACCTAAGCCATAGGGGCTTGCATCCGTTTGGAGCAGGATTGTTTTGGCTGGATCGTAATGCGTCAGCACACTATCACTCTGAAGAAGACGCTTGGATCTCTGGAATCTCTGGATCCCCATTGGGATCAGGCTCGCTGCTTCTCCTCCCACTCTTTGAATCTGCTGATCTGTACTCATCCTTCAGCATTAGAGTCAATGGTGCAATCTCCTTTGACAGGTTGGGTATAAACTTCCTGTAATACCCAAGTCATCCTAGGAGTTGACTTTGGTTCACAGGCCGCTTTGCTTCCCGCACAGCATCAACTTTGTCCTGAAGAGGACGAAGACCATTCTTGTTCAGTCGATGTCCAAGATAGTCGACTGACTCTTGCATCAGTGCAACCTTCTTCAGAAGTAACCCACTGGTCTCTAGTCTTGACAGGACCGCTTCCAGGTTCCTGAGGTACTCTTCGTCAGTCTTTCCGCTGATGATATCATCCAGATACGGCTTGCACATGGGAATATCTGCTAGCAGGCTCTCCATTGTTCTCTGGAACATGGCTGGTGCGCTGGATATCCCAAAGGGTGATCTGGTATACTCGAAGAGACCTTTGTGCGTATTGATTGTGTTGAACTTCCGACCTTCAGGGTCTAACTCTATCTGATGATAGGCATGGGAGAGGTCTAGTATAAAGAACTTTTCTCCTCCTTCTAGTTCCTGCAGGAGATCCTCCAAAGTTGGAAGTGGATACTGTTCCACTTTCTGCACCCTATTTGCTGTGAGCTTGTAATTGCCACAGACTCTCATGTACCCATTCAGTTTCGGAACAGCTAAGATCGGGCATGCTAAATCTGCTGTCTTCTCCGGCTTGATAATGCCCTCCTGCAGCAAGTCATCCAATGCGGCATCAATCTGCTTTCTAGCAGCATATGAAACAGGAGCTGCCTTGTAAAACTTTGCTCCACTGTTTCCGTCTTGTGGATACACTTTGGCTTGGTATCCCTTCAGTCCTCCGTGGGTGCTGTTATCAAACAGTTTGGCATGTTTGTTGAGTACTGAGCTCATGGCCTCTTGCAAACTGTGTATACTACTCGGTTGACTTAGGCTTGGACTTGGTGTGCTCTGGCTGGCTAGATTTGACAGCAATCCAGGGTACTTCCTCAACTAGTCTCTTCCCAATAGGCTTGCACCTTTCTTTACTACCACTAGGGACAGCGTTTCTGGCTTCCTGTGAGGATCGAGCTGTACCTGTACCGCTGCTTGTCCGTGGATGTCAACCTTCTCGCCTGTGTAGGATTTCAGCTTGAGGCTACAGGGATCTAGTCTGGGGTCCTGACCGAGTTTTCTGAAGACTTCTTCTGGTACGATAGTCCATGGACTTCCAATGTCAACTTCTAGTTGTACCTCCCTGCCGTTCACTATCACAGTGGCTGTACACAGGTCAGAGTTCGTCAACTTGTTGATCGATTCATCTTCCAAGTGGCTCATGGTTCCCTCTGATGAATTTGAATCATTCTCCTCCAGGTGGTTTGCTTTTTTCTGAAATTGACCCCTCCTCTGCTGGTAAGCTCTAACAGCATCACACTGGCTTTTGGTGTGACCCATTCCCAAGCACCTGAAGCACCTACCATCTCGAAATTTACACGTCGCTGGCTCATGGCTGCCGCCACATGTCCAGCACTTCTTGGAGGATTGAACCTTGTCTCTGGATGCCCTTGGTGGACTCCTTGTCTTCTTTGGTCCAGGCTCCTTCCTTTGAAGCAGATGGATGGAGGAAAAAACATCTTGAGGCCTTCCGATCTTCTTGATCTGCTCTACTTCTTGTTTAGCAACCTCCATCACTGTCGCAATAATGACCGCGTTCTCGAAGGTTAATTTTGGTGTACCCAACAGTTTTCGCTGGATGTTAATATCTGCACATCCTACCACCAAAGCCTCACGGCTGGCTTTGCTGGCTTCACAGGATGGCTTTGCTGGCTTCACGGGCTGCACCGCTTGCCGATGTGTCCTTACGTTATCACCGGCGCTGGTCTGCTCTCGGAGACTCGGCTTCTCGTCGTCGGTGGCAGTTGCTGGGCTTGGCCATGGGCTGCACGGCACTGGTAAAGTATTTAAAGCAAGCGACCACGGTTTCTGCTCTGCTGGCTAGGCTTACGTGAGCTGCGCTATTCGATGAGCTGCGCTGCCCCGCTACAGCACTGCTTGTTGCATGGCGATCGTGCGTTCCCGTTCCAACTTTTTGCGCGCCAAGTGCATAGTCGTCTTTAACTTTGTGTTCGATCTTGAGAAAAGCATTAAATCGACCGCAACACTGTTCCTGTTAACGGAATCGTCATCCTCGTTGCCAAATTGTTATGTATTTGCGCTGGAATTGAACTTAAAATAAGACTCGGAACACACCAGTATTTAACATGCTTGTTGTATTGTATTCGCCATCTTGAGTCTCTCTGCGCATGCGTACAATTGCGCAAGTCGTCCAATCACACCATTTGTATTCTCATACACAACAATCCCCTCTCATCCTTCTAAACTCCAGAGTATACAGGCCCAGCTGCTCCATTCTCTCAGCATATGACAGTCCCGCCATCCTGGGAATTAACTTTTTTTTTTGTCATTAAAGCTGAGATGAATTCAGAAAAGATGAGGATGTAACCATGTCTAAAGGGCTTGAATTACAAGGCAGGGCTGGATGGGCTGTGAATTCCCCCCCCCCCACCCCCCTGCAGTGTAGGGGGCTGAGGGGTAGTTTGTTTAGTTTAGCTTAGTTTAGAGATACAACGTGGAGACAGGGTCTTCGGCCCACCAAGTCCGCGCCGACCAACAATCATCCATACCCTATCCTACACACTAGGGGGCCAATTAATCTGCAAACCTGCACGTCTTTGGAGTGTGGGAGGAAACCGGAGCACCCGGAGAAAACTTAAGTGGTTACAGGGAGAACGTTCAAACTCCATACAGACAGCACCTGTAGTCAGGATTGAACCTGGGTCTCTGGAGCTGTAAGGCAGCAACTCTACCGCACAGCGCCATTTGCCTCCCATCTCATGGGGACCATAATATCATGAAGGTGTAGAAAAAGTGGATGGTCAAAGTTTTTTTCCAGGATAGAGAAGTCGAAAACTAAAGGGTATAGATTTAAGGTGAGAGGGGAAAGATTTAAAATGGACAGGAGGAGCAACTTTTTCACACACATGATGGTAGGTAAATGGAATGAACTGACAAGGGTGGTGAAGCTAATGAAAAAGACAAAGATATAGAACCGGGTTCATATAGAGCTATAGCATTGTTAAACACAGATAAAAAAAATATTAGCAAAAACATTAGCTAGAAGATTAAGTAAATATATTAGTAAATTAATAAACCCAGATCAGACGGGGTTTATCCCTAAGAGATATTCATCTAACAATATGAGACGTCTACTCAATATAATGCACTCACATAAATCTGAAGAACAAGAATTATCAATTATTTCGCTGGATGCTGAAAAAGCATTTGACCAAGTAGAATGGAATTATATGGATAAAGTATTACAAAAATTCCAACTGGGAGTGAATTTTATTTTATGGATTAAACTATTATATAATAAACCTACAGCTAGAATATTAACTAATAACATATTATCCTCGAAATTTCAACTATCAAGGGGAAATAGACAAGGATGCTCATTATCACCACAGTTGTTTGCTCTTATAATCGAACCATTAGCAGAAAAGATTACAACACATCCTGATATCCATGGGTATAATACTAAATATTCAAATAATAAAATATCTGTATACGCGGATGATATATTATTGTACATTACAAAACCTCAAATTACTATACCAAATATATTAAATTTAATTGAGGACTGGATCTTTCTCTGGATACAGAATAAATTGGAATAAAAGTGAAATTATGTCAATAAAACCGAAAGACTCAACACATCTTTTAAAATTCCCTTTTAAAATAGCTACAGAAAAATTTAAATACTTGGGAATCGAAATCACTAGAACATATCAAGGCATGTTTAAAGCAAATTTTGATCCTTTACTTAATAAATTAAATACACGAATTAAATTTTGGAAAACGCTCCCGATGTCTTTAATAGGCCGAATAAATGCAATAAAAATGATCTTCCTACCACAAATTTTATACCTATTTCAATCGATTCCTATATACCTACCAAAGAAGTTTTTTTTAAACTGGACTCAGATATTACTAATTTTATAAGGGACTATAAATCACATAGAATACAAAGAACACACTTGAACAAAGCTAAAGTATTAGGGGGCTTAGCACTCTAACTTCATGTATTATTATTGGTCAGTAAATATTAAAAATATGATTCAACTGATGGATAACTCTGCCCAGCAAGTGGACTGGATTGTAATGGAGAGAGAGGACTGCTCCTCTGGAAACATTGGAGCGATCCTCCTCTCACCAATGAAACTGAATAACATAAATTATAATAAAAACCCAATTATACATAGTACAATCAGAACTTGGAAACAAATAAAACAAAATTAAAAATTAAGAAATTTATCACTTTTATCTCCCATAGTTAATAATCCTTCGTTTAATCCCTCTATTACAGACAAATATTTCACACAATGGGATAGACTAGGAATTAAAACGTTCGGTGACCTGTATGAAACTGGAAAATTACTATCATTCCAACAATTACAAATAAAATATAAACTCGGAAATAATCAATATTTTAAATATTTTCATATATGTGACTATTTGAAAAAATATACAAAAGATCATTATAATAGCCCAGCAGATGTATTGGATGAAGCAATGCAGATAAAAGCTGAATCAGCAAACTTAATATCATATTTGTATAATATTATCTTAAATGTAGAAATACCATCTTAAGAGACTGGGAGCAAGAATTAGCTATTAAAATCTCAAAGGAAAGGTGGAATGAACATTTATTAAACGTGCATAAATGTTCAATTAATGTAAGACATACTTTAATACAATTTAAAATTTTACATAGATTATATTATTCCAAAACTAAAATCAATAACATTTTCCCAAATGTATCATCCATCTGTGATAAATGTTAATCCCAAGAAGCTACTATAGCACACTCATTTGTTTTCTGTACAAAAATTCAAAAATTTTGGATTGAAATTTTTGAAATCTTTACAAAATTATTTAAAATAAAACTGATACCCAAAGCAGAATGGATTATCTTCGGAACAACGGAAGATAGTCCAGAATTAAATGTGTTCTAAAAGAAATTAATAGACTATGGGTTAATAACTGGAAAAAAGTTAATCCTAAAATTCTGGAAAAACGCTCCAATACCAACTATAAACATGTGGATTTCAAATATGTTTGAAACATTACACCTAGAAGAGATAAGACTCCTCCTGGCAGGTAAACCAGATCACTTCCACCTGACGTGGTCTACATTTATAGAATTATTACAAGTATAGGGTACAAAAGTACTTAAAAAAAAAAAACTGAGGTCAGGTAAGGGGGGATGAAAGCCGGAGAGTTGGTATGTCCCATTTGCGTGATGCTTACAAAAAAGTATTTGTTTTTTCTCTTTTCCCTCTTTCTCTTTTTTCTTCTTTTATAGGGTCTATTTCTTAACTCTTTTTTTTTTAAATTTCTTTCTTATAGGGTCTTTGTTCTTTTTTGTTGTCACGTTTTTTACACTCACTTTTTTCCTTCACTTTCTTCTTTCTCTCAATCTCAGCCTTTCCCTTTATTAGTGTAAAAAATAAACGGAGTACATTAATTGTAATAAGATATATGTGACGAGTACTAATGTAATTGGTTGTAATGTAATGTACTTCTAATAAATAAAATAAAAAAATAAAAAAAATTTTTTAAAAAGATTTAAGGTGAGAGGGGAAAGATTTAAAATGGACAGGAGGAGCAACTTTTTCACACACATGATGGTAGGTAAATGGAATGAACTGACAAGGGTGGTGAAGCTGTGGAATTCATTGCCACAGACAGCTGTGGAGGCCAAGTCAATGGATATTATTAAGACGGAGATTGACAGATTCTTGATTAGTACCGGTGTCAGGGTTTATGGGGAGAAGGCAGGAGGAGAATGGGGTTGAGAGGGAAAGATAGATCAGCCATTCAATCATGTTGCCAGCTGTGGGAGAGTCTCGGACCAGAGGCCATAGCCTCAGAATTAAACAACGTCCTTTTGGAAGGAGATGAGAAGGAATTTCTTTAGTCAGAGGGTGGTGAATCTGTGTACTTCATTGCCACAGATGGCCGTGGAGGCCAAGTCAAGGGATATTTTTAAGGCAGAGATAGATAGCTGCTTGATTAGTACGGGAGTCAGGGGTTATGGGGAGAAGGCAGGAAAATGGGGTTAGGAGGGAGAGATGGGTCAGCAGTGATTGAATGGCGGAGTAGACTTGATGGGCCGAATGGCATAATTCTAGTCCTATCACTTATGATCTTATGACACTTTATTGTCACGTGTACCGAGGTACAGCGAAATGCTTTGTTTTGCGTACAACTTGGGCAGTACATGTGTCACCATGCGTTTAGCAGTGACAAAGTGACAAAGTACCACTGGCACCCCACTGTCCATCCCCAACCCCGTGTCCCCCTCCCTTCTCGGCGGCCCCAACCTGCCGGGACCCCCCCTTTGTTCTGTTCCTTCTCAGCGATCCCCCCGCCATGCCCCCCTCCCCATTGCTGAGGCAAAGGGCCCTGTGTCCGCACTGTACAACTTTGTAATCACAAGGAACTGCAGACGCAGGTTTACACCAAAGAAAGACACAAAGGGCTGGAGTAACCCGGCGGAATTTGTAACGATGTAAGCGCCCTTTATGGGGCGTTTATTTGCATACCTTGGGTGTGCAAGCAAAGAAATTCACCGTGAGTTGTCACGTGTGACAATATAGTATTCAATTCACTTCATAAGGTCAGAAGAAATAGGAGCAGAATTAGGCCATTCGGCCCATCAAGTCCACTCTGCCATTCAATCATGGCTGATCCATCTCTCCCTCCTCACCCCATTCTCCTGCCTTCTCCCCGTAACCCCTGCTACTCCCAGATCTCTCCTCCTCCTCCTCGGACCCTGCCATTTACTGTGACGATCCTGCTATGGTTTGATTCCCCCAAAATACAACATCCAATTGAATTTCACAAATCCAGGGTGAGGAGTGAATGCCTCCAGCGGCGATGAGTACAGAACGTTAGCAAGGGAAACATGCTGAAGTTCATCTTTATTTTTGCTTACCTGTTGCTACCACCATCAGAGCTGCAGGAACACCGAAAGCTAAAGCGTAACACTCGCCACCAAAGCACGTCACGTCCGCTGAATGAGAACACAAGGCAACGTCAATGCGGACACAAGCGCTGAGTTTAAGGTTTAGGTTTATTATTATCACTTCTACGAAGGTACATTGAGCAGCTTCAAGCTCACAAATTCACAGGTTATAGGAGTAGATTCTGGATGATTAGCCATGATCACATTGAATGGCGGGGCTGGTTCGAAGGGCCGAATGGCCTACTCCTGCACCTATTTTCTATGTTTCTATTTAAGGTCATAAGGTTATAAGGAACAGGAGTAGAATCAGGCCATTCGGCCCATTAAGTCTACTCCACCATTCATTCATGGCTAATCTATCTCTCTCTCTCCTAATCCCATTCTCCTGCCTTCTCCCCATAACCTTTGACACCCCTTCTAATCAAGAATCTGTCTATCCCTGCCATAAAACTATCCACTGACTTGTCCTCCACAGCCCTCTGTGGCAATGAGTTCCACAGATTAACTGCCCTCCGACTCAAGAATATTTTTAGTCTGTGTTAAAAGTATGTTTTAGTGTTACTTGGTTTGTTTTATGTGGGGGATGAGGGTGGGGTTGGGGGAAACTTTTTTTCAATCTCTTACCTCGACGGAGATGTGATTTTTTTCCGTATCGTATCTCCGTCCACACTGCGGCCAAAAATTGTGGAGTTGGTGGCCTTTCCTGGTGCTCCAAGCCGTGGGAGTCTGCGGGACTTTAACATCGTGGAGCTTGCGATTCCTTTGCCGGGGATCAATGCTCCAACCGCGGGGCCTGTGGACTTTAACATCGTGAAGCCCGCGGTCTCTGATAAGAAGAGGCCGACTCGGGGGCTCCATGCTGCGGAGAGAGTTTCAACCGCCTCGACGCGGGAGTTTCGATCACCCCGACTGAAGCTTTGATCGTCGGCTGCGGGGGCTTTGATCGCCCCGACTGCGGATGGTTTGAGCCCCGACCGCGAGAGAACAAGAGGAGGAAGATTGAACTTTATTGCATTCCATCACAGTGAGGAATGTGGAGTCCACTGTGGTGGATGTTTATGTTAACTTTTATGTGGTTGTGTGTCTTGTTGGTTTTCACTTAGTATGGCTGTATGGTAACTCATGTTTCACTTGACGTTAATTGGTACACGTGACAATAAACTGACCTTGAAACCTTGGATTAGGCAGCATGTAATGAAAATTAATTGCCGATGATGGTTTATACCAAATATTAGTCACACAATCCTAGCGTAACTCAGCATGTCTGGCAGCATCTCTGGAGAAAACGTCACCTATCCAGAGATGCTGCCCGACATGCTCAGTTACTCCAGTATTTCTGGTCTAATGGTGAAAAGCTTTGTTCTGCATGTTATCCAAACAGGTCAAATATACCATACATAAATACAATTGTCAAATTCAACAACAATAGATAGAGCAAAGGGGAAGATACAGAGTGCAGAATATTGTTCTCAGCATTGTAGCGTATCAGTTCCACATGTCCATAAGTCATAGGAGCAGAGTAGGCCATTCGGCCCATGAAGTCTACACCGCCATTCAATCATGGCTGATCTATCTTTCCCTCTCAACCCCATTCTCCTGCCTTCTACCCATAACCTACGACACCCGTACTTATCAAGGATCTGGCAATAGTTCAGTTTAGTTTATTGTCACGTGTACCGAGGTACAATGAAAAGCTTTGTTGCATGCTATCTAGTCAGCAGAAAGACAATACATGATTACAATCGAGCCATTTACAGTGTATAGGTACATGATAAGAGAATAACGTTTAGTGCCAGGTAAAGCAAGCAAAGTCCGATCAACGGTAGTCCGAGGGTCCCCGATGAGGTAGATAGTAGTTCAGGACTGCTCTCTGGTTGTGGTAGGATGATTCAGGTGCCCGAATACAGCTGGGTAGAAACTGTTCCTGAATTTGCAGTTTTCACACTTCTATGCCTTTTGCCATATTGGAGAGGGGAGAAGAGGGAGCGGCCAGGGTGCGACTTGTCCTTGATTATGCTGCTGGCCTTGCTGAGGCAGCATGAGGTGTAGATGGAGTCAATGGAAGAGAGGTTGGTTTGTGTGTTGGGTCTGGGCTGCGTCCACAATTCATTGTAAGTTCTTGCAATGGCCTTGGATTGAATCTTCGCTTTGAAAATACCCGACTGAGTCAGTTAGATATCGCTCTTAGGGCTAACGGAATCAAGGGATATGGGGGGAAAAGCGGGAATGGGGTACTGATAACGTTTAGTTGCAAAGTAAAGCCAGCAAAGTCCAATCAATGATAGTCCGAGGGTCACCAATGAGGTAGATAGTAGTTCAACACTGCATTCTCCGGCGCTGCATTCGCTGTAAGGCAGCAACTCTACCGCTGCGCCACCATGACCGCCAATGAGTTTCTTCGGACTGATTGTGGTGGGGTGGGGAGGGAGGAGAGGAAGCTGGAAGAGAGATGGGGCAGGACAACGCCTGGCAAGTGATGGGTGGATACAGATGAGGGGTGCTTTTCATCGGCAGATGGTTGGACAAGGGGTGGAGATGAAAGGACAGTAGGTGTGAGATAGGGACTGAGCAGTGGAATCCAGAAAACTTGCAGTCTCCACAACCGCAGGCTTGAAGGACGCCTTGGATATAATACCTATGGTGTGATGTTTCATCTCAGTCCCCGTACCAGCCAAGTACATCTCCACCTCCCTAGGGAGGTTCTAGGGCGTTGACATACCTCTTACTGTGAATTCCTGATTTATGATAAATTTAATCAACCTTAAAGGGCCTGTCCCACTTAGGCGACTCTTTAGGCGACCGCCAGGGACTAGTTTTAATGGAATTCACCTACGACACCTGGAGACAACCTACGACAGCAAACATTGCCACCACTGTCGCCGATAACCTTTCAACATTTTGAACATTTTCCGGCACAGTCGCCTGTAGTCGCCCAAAAAATCGCCTTAAGTGGGACAGGCCCATTAGTTTTGTTAAGTCTTGAGATACAGAGTGGAATCAGGCGCTAGGGCCCACCGAGTCCACGCCGACCAGCGATCACCTCGCGCACTAGTCGTATCCTACACACTTGGGACAATATACAGAAGCCAATTAACCTACAAACCTGCACATCTTTGGAGTGTGGGAGGAAACCAGAGCACACAGAGAAAACCCACGCGGTCACAGGGAGAACATACAAACTCCGTACAAACAGCACCCGTAGTCAGGATCAAACCCAGGTCTCTGGCGCTGTAAGGCAGCAACTCTACCGCTGCGCCACCATGTCCTTTTTTTTCCAGGTTAGGTCATAAGGTCATACGTAATAGGAGCAGAATTGGGCCATTCGGCCCATCAAGTCTACTTCGCCAGTCAATCAAGGCTGATCTATCTCTCCCTCCTAACCCTATCCACCTGCCTTCTCCCCATAACCCCTGACACCCGTACTAATCAAGAATTTATCTATCTATGCTTTAAAAATATCCACTGACTTGGCCTCCGCAGCCTTCTGTGGCAATGAATTCACAGATTCAGCACACTCTGACTAAAGAAATTCCACCTTCCGAAAGGTACGTCCTTTAATTCTGAGGCTATGACCTCTGGTCCTAGCCTCTCCCACTAGTGGAAACATCCTCTCCAAATCCACTCAATCCAAGCCGTTCACTATTCGGTATGTTTCAATGAGGTCCCCCCTCATTCTTCTAAACTCACTCCTGGGACCCACAGTTTTCTACCTGCCTGTAACTTTGGTGTCATGATCATTAAAACTGTCCCCCCCCCCCCCCACTCTGGATGATCACATACCTGGCCCTCTTCAAACTGGTCACCACCAATAGCTGCCACACAGGGTTTAATGCAGCCTGCGCCCAAGGCAATTAGGAAGATACCAAACATGGATAAGACCCTGGGAATGAAAGAAGCTTTGTCTCAATTAAAAGGCAACATGATTTGCTGGCAAGACTGAGGTGAGTTTGAAACATATAAGATTATTAAGGGATTGGACACGCAAGAGGCAGGAAACATGTTCCTGATGTTGGGAGAGTCCAGAACCAGGGGACACAGTTTAAGAATAAGGGGTAGGCCATTTAGAACAGAGATGAGGAAACACTTTTACATCCAGAGAGTTGTGAATCTGTGGAATGTTCTGCCTCAGAAGGCAGTGGAGGCCGATTCACTGGATGGTTTCAAGAGAGTTAGATAAAGCTCTTAAAGATAGCGGAGTCAGGGGATATGGGGAGAAGGCAGGAACGGGGTACTGATTGTGGATGATCAGCCATGATCACAGTGAATGGTGGTGCTGGCTCAAAGGGCCGAATGGCCTACTCCTGCACCCATTGACTATTGAATTCAGTTCAGTTTATTGTCACATGCACCGAGCTACAGTGAAAAGCTTTTGTTGCGAGCTAAGCAGTCAGCAGAAAGACAATACCTGATTACAATCAAGCTGTCTGCAGTGTATAGATACATGATAAAGGAATAGCCTTTAGTGCAAAGTAAAGCCAGCAAAGTCCGATCAAGGATAGTCTGAGGGTCATCAATGAGATAGATGATAGTTCAAGACTGCTCACTGGTGATGATAGGATGATTCAGTTGCCTGATAACAACTGGGAAGAAACTGTCCCTGAATCTGGAGGTGTGCGTTTTCACACTTCTATACCTTTTGCCTGATGGGAGAGGGGAGAAGAGGGAGTGGCCAGGGTGCGACTTGTCCTTGATTATGCTGCTGGCCTTGCTGAGGCAGCGTGAGGTATAAATGGAGTCAATGGAAGGGAGGTCGGTTTGTGTGATGGTCTGGGCTGCGTCTACAATTCGCTACAATTGCTCGCGGTCTTGGATGGAGCTGTTCCCAAACTAAGCTGTGATGCACCTTGTGGAATTCTCTGCCACATGAGGCAGTGGAGGCCAATTCACTGGATGTCTTCAAGAGAGAGTTAGATATAGCTCTTAGGGCTAGGAATCAACTGATATGGGGAGAAAGCAGGAACGGGGTACTGATTCTGGATGATTAGCCAAGATCATATTGAATGGCCTATTCCAGCACCTATTTTCTATGTTTCTATGTTTAAGGTCATAAGGTTATAAGGAATAGTAGAATTAGGCCATTCGGCCCATCAAGTCTACTCCGCCATTCAATCATGGCTGATCTATCTCTCCCTCCTAACCCCATTCTCCTGCCTTCTCCCCGTAAACCCTGACACCCGTACTAATCAAGAATCTGTCTATCTCCGCCTTAAAAATACCCACTGACGGCCTCCACCGCCTTATGTGGCAAAGAATTTCACAGATTCACCACCCTCTGACAAACATAGACTCATCATAGGTTAACCCACTCATTCCTGAGTTCATTCTTGTAAACCTCCTCTGGACCCTCTCAAGAGCCAGCTCATTCTTCCTCGGATAGAGCCATGGAGTGATACAACGTGGAAACAGGCCCTTTGGCCCAACTTGCCCACACCGGCCAACATGTCCCAGCTACACTGGTCCCACCTGTCTGCACTTGGTCCATATCCCTCCAAACTTGTCCTATCCATGTACCTGTCTAACTGTTTCTTGAACGTTGGGATAGTCCCAGCCTCAACTACCTCCTCTGGCAGCTCGACCCAAACACCCTTTGTGTGAAAAAGTCACCCCTCAGATGGAGCGGTGGAGGCCGGTTCTCTGGATACTTTCAAGAGAGAGCTAGATAGAGCTCTTAAAGATAGCAAAGTCAGGGGATATGGGGAGAAGGCAGGAACGGGGTACTGATTCGGTATGATCAGCCATGGATCACATTGAATGGCGGTGCTGGCTCGAAGGGCTGAATGACCTACTCCTGCACCTATTGTCTATTGTCTGTTCCTATTAAATCCTTTCCCCTTCACCTTGAACCTTTGTCATCTGGTCCTCGATTCCCCTACTCTGGTCAAGGGACTCTGTGCGTCTATGGCGATATGGTGCCCAAATTATTTTGAAGAACATCTTTCCTTTTACTCACACATGTACCGTATGGTTGCCCACCGGTGGAATGGCACTGATTGATGTCACCACGTGGCCGATGATGTACACAATAGAAAGGACGACGATGGTCCTGTTTGTGATCAAAGAAGGCAAACATCAAATCAGTATTTAAGAAGATGCGATGAGCCGCTAAGAATAATATTTTTATCCTTCATTTTAAAACGAGGCACGAAACTGGCAAGACGGCGAAAATGTTTACAAAGGGTGGCAAGGTGGCACAGCGGCAGAGTTTCTGCCTCACAGCGCCAGAGACCCGGGTTCGATCCTGCCCACGGGGGCTGTCCGTACAGAGTTTGTGCCTTCTCCCCGTGACTGTGTGGGTTTTCTCCTGGTGCTCTGGTTTCCTCCCACATTCCAAAGACAGACAGGTTTGTGGGTGAAAGTCAATGTCAAATTTATTCTTCACGTGCACAAACTAAGGTGCAGTGAAATGAATTTGCCAGCAGCGATACAGTTGAAAAAACCCACACACAATACACGATAGAAAGGTTGATTGGCTTCCGTCACGAAAATGTATTCCTCGTGTGCGGGATAGTACAAGTGTACAGGGTGATCGTTGGTCGGCGTGGACTCGGTGGGCCGAAGGGCATGTTTCCGCCCTGTGTCTCTGAATTAAACTGAAGGATGTTCCTGCAATTGGAGGGCTTGAGTTACAGTGGGAAAGCCCACTAGTGGGTAAACCCACTGGGTGAACGTGCAAACTCCGTACAGACAGCGCCCGTCGTCAGGATCGAACCGGGGTCTCTGGCGCTGTAAAGCAGAAACTCTACTGCTGCGCCACCGTGAAGCTTACAATGACGTGCCCACCTGCCGGACAACAGTTGACATCATCGGAAGCAATGACTCATTTTACAGAGAGCAGTTTTAAAAGTGCAGACTGTATTTTAACAGATCCTTGCTCTATTATTTGGAGGTTAAAGACTGTTCCTTTGGGAGTGAATAGAAGACAATCGAGAATAACTCTTTCCATTTATTTGATCTTTGATTTCAGTTCTGATGGTTTGAGGTTCTGATCAGCCAACACACAGTGTACCATAAGTCGTGGCATTGAGCTGCTCTCTGGCACCTCCTACAGGCCAATGCATGAAAACAATGGCGCAGCGCTAGAGTTGCTGCCTAACAGCGAATTCAACGCCGGAGACCCGGGTTCGATCCCGACTACAGGTGTTGTCTGTACGGAGTTTGTACGTTCTCCCCGTGACCTGCATGGGTTTTCTCCGAGATCTTCGGTTTCCTCCCACACTCCAAACACGTACAGGTTTGTGGGCTAATTGGCTTGGTAAATGTAAAACAAATTGCCCCTAGTTGATGTAGGATAGTGTTAATGTGCGGGGATCGCTGGTCGGCGCGGACCCGGGGGGGGGCGAAGGGTCTGTTTCCGCGCTGTATCTCTAAACTAATGGGCCTGTCCAACTGTACGAGTTCATTCAAGAGTTCTCCCGAGTTTGCCCTGATTCGAACTCGGAGATTTACGGTAATGGCCGCTCGTAGGTACTCGTGGCTCTCGTGGACATTTTTCAACATGTTTAAAAATCGCATGCAAAACATGTTGAAAAATCTTCACGAATCTTCCCGAGCTTAACACGTTTCCCAAGTACCTGCCGTTGGCGTTACGAGGCGCTAAGAGACGTCCCGAGCGCCGACATACCCGCTACGTACATTCTACGTGCTTCCACGAGTTTGATATTTTTTAAAACTCAGGAGAGCTCTTGGAATGAACTCGTACAGTGGGACATCCCCATAAACTTGCCCCATAATTGACCACCAGGTGGCGCCAACAATGGCTGCCTCGCCAACAGTCTGTCTGTCTCTTCCCTCTCTGTTGTTTTATAGTACGTGTTCTTTAGCTTGTCTTATGTGGTGGGGGGGTTGTGGGAAACGTTTTTTCATCTCTTACCTCGACGGAGATGCGATATTTTTCCGTATCGTATCTCCGTCCGCACTGCGGCTTAACATCGTGGAGTTGGCTGTTTCTGCTGGAGACCGACTTTGGGAGCTCCAACCACGGGGGCCTGCGGGCTATAACAACGTGGAGCTCGCGGTCCCTTAGCCGGGGATCGACCTCTGGGCTCCAACCGCGGGAGACTGCGGAATTTAACATTGTGGAGCTCGCGGTCCCTGGTTAGAGACCGACTTCAGGAGCTCCAACCACTGGGGCCTGCGGAATTTAACATCGTGGAGCACGCGGTCCCTGGTTAGAGACTGACTTAAGGAGCTCCAAGCCGCAGGAGCTTCGACAGCCCCCACGCGGGAGCATCGACCGCTGGCTGCGGAAACTTCGATCACCATGACTGTGGATGGTTCGACTGTCCCGAAAAATGAGGGAAGAAGATTAGACTTTATTGCCTTCCATCAATGTGGGGAATGTGGGGAATCTGCTGTGGTGGATGTTGATAGTGGGGTACACGTCGGCTCACGGTAATGTGGGAGATATATGTGCGACGCCACACGTGAACTCACTTGAACTTTCCCAGCCAGGAGTCAGCAATGAGGGCTCCCAAGACCGGCGTGAAGTAGGCGAGTCCCATGAAGGCATGGTAAATGGTAGTGGACTGATCATTGTCCCAATGAAGAAAGTTTGCAAAGTAGAGGGTGAGAACAGCTGGAATACAAGGAATGACGGCAGGTCAGTCAGCGAAAGATGCATTCACCTCATAACCTCAAAGGGACTAAAGATGGAAATTAGCAATTGGCTATAATCTTGCATATTTACATGTAAATGTTTATTAATATGCACTGTCCCTGTTTAAAATAAATAGACAATTAAAAAAACAATTTAAAAAAAAAGCTCATACGTTCTAGGAGCAGTTAGGCCATTCGGCCCATCAAGTCTATGCCACCAATCAATCATGACTGATCTATCTCTTCCTCCTAACACCATTCTCCTGCCTTCTCCTCATCATCCTTGACCCCCCCACTAATCATGAATCCGTCTGTCTCTGCCTTAAAAATATCCATTGACTTGGCCTCCTCCGCAGCCTTCTGTGGCAATGAATTCCACAGATTCACCACCCTCCGGCTAAAGAAATTCCTCCTCATCTCCTTCGTAAAGGAACGCCCTTTTATTCTGAGGCTGTGACCTCTGGTCCTAGACTCTCCCACTAGTGGAAACATCCTCTCCACATCCACACCATCTCGGCCTATCTAAGGTGTATGGAACGAGCTGCCAGAGGAGGCAGTTGAGGCAGATACTATTGCAACGTTTGAGAGACATTTAGACAGAGGGCTAATTTGACCCGCCAATCTATCAATCTCCTTAAATATATCCATTGACTTCGCCTCCACAGCCTCCTGTGGCAATGAATTCCACAGATTCACCACCCTCTGACTGAAGAAATTCCTCCTCATCTCGTTTCTAAAGGTACGGCCCTCTATTCTTAGGTTATGGCCTCTGTTCCCTGGACTCTACGACTAGTAATCTGTTTTATTTGATTACGGAGTAGTTGGTGCCAAAGGGGATTCCACTCCAAGGGTTCCCGAGTGTGGTAGCATGATGGTGAAGCCGTCATTCTGATGCTCGCCTTCATTTGCCCAGGCACACTAACAGCATTTCTTCTCATTTAGACAGGTACATGGATAGGGCAGGTTTACAGGGATATGGGCCAAATGTAAGCAGGTGGGACTAGTGCAGGTGGGACATGTTGGTCGGTGTGAGCAAGTTGATCCGTATGGTCTGTTTCCACACTGTATATCCCCATGACGATATCTGTTGTACTTATGTAGGGCTTCATGTAGAATATGATCTGATTTAATTGGATAGCACGTAAAACAAAGATTGTCATTGTATCTCGGTACGCAGCGTGTCAGACAGCACAGAATTATAAATCTAATCCTAAATCTAAACATGGGTGGCGTAGTGGAAGTGTTGCTGCCTCACAGCGCCAGAGACCCAGGTTCAATCCTGACTATGGGTGCTGCTGTAGCCCACATAGATCTCCCCGTGATCTATGTAGGTTTTCTCCAGGTGCTCCGGTTTCCTCCCACGCTCCAAAGACGCACAGGTTTGTAGGTTAATTGGCTTTGGTAAAAATTGTCCCTAGTGTGTGTAGGATAGTGTTAGTGTGCGGGGATCGCTGGTCGGTGCAGACCTGGTGAAATGCTGTATCTCTAAATTAAACTAAGTAAGTAAGTTTATTGGCCAAGTATTCACATACAAGGAATTTGCCTTGGTGCTCCGCCCACAAGTAACAACATGACATGCAGTGACAGTTACGAATGACTCAGAAAACTAAACATTAATAATAATAAAACATTAATGATAAAACACCATTGATCAAGCATGTGAACCAACAGAATACCAGATCCAAGGGAGGCTACAGATTTTTGGCTGTTGAGTAGAGCTACTACTCGTGGATAAAAACTGTTTTTATGTCTGGCTGTGGCAGCTTTGACAATCCGGAGTCGCCTTCCAGAGGGAAGTGATTCAAAGAGTTTGTGGCCAGGGTGAGAGGGGTCAGAGATCATCTTGCCCGCTCGCTTTGTGGCCCTTGCAGTGTACAGTTCATCAATGGAGAGAAGGTTGCAGCCAATAACTTTCTCTGCTGATCGGACGATTCGCTGCAGCCTCCAGGTGTCGTGTTTGGTGGCTGAGCCAAACCAGACCATGATGGAGAAGGTGGAACAGACTCTACGATGGCCGTATAGAATTGGACCATCATTGCCTGTGGCAGATTGTGCTTCCTCAGCTGCCGTAGGAAGTACATCCTCTGTTGTGCCTTTTTGACTGTGGAGTCGATGGTAGCCCACCACTTAAGATCCTTGGAGATGATGATCCCCAGGAACTTAAAAGACTCCACAGATGTGACTGTGATGTTGTTGACACCACAAATGAACTCTAAATTGACACTCAACAAATGAATTCCCACCATTTTTTTTTTTTTAGTTCAGAGATACAGCACAGAAACAAGCCCTTCGACCCACCATATCCACGCTATCCCCGCACATTAACACGATCCTACACACATAGGGGACAATTCACATTTATACCAAGCCAATTTACCTACAAACCTGTGCTTCTTTGGAGAGTGGGATGAAACCGAAGATCTCGGAGAAAAACCACGCGGTCACGGGGAGAACGTACAAACTCTGTACAGAGAGCATTTGTAGTCGGGATCGAATCCAGGTCACCGATGCTGCAAACGCTGTAAGGCAGCAACTCTACCGCTGCGTCACCGGGCCGCCCTTATAATGGCATTGATAAGCGACACACTAGCAATGGAATATACTGTGATAGCAGGGAGATCTTGCAATTACTTTATAAATCATGGGTTAATATTGTGTGCCGTTAGAAAGCAATGGTAAGGTGTAAAGAAAATTCTCCAGAATGTTGAAACTGCAGATGCTGGTTAATAGACAAAAAGACACAAAGTGCTGGAGTAACTCAGCAGGTCAGGCAAAACCTCCGGACAACATGGATGGGCAGCATTTCGGGTCATGACCCTTCTTCAGGCTGATTGTGTGGGGGAGGGGGACGGGGGAGAAGAAATCTGGAAGAGGGGAGAGGCAGGACACAGCGTAGCGGGTAATAGGTGGACATAGGCAAGAGGGAGGTTTCGATTGGCATATTGTTGGAGACGCCCAGGGACCGTTGCAGAAGGAGGAGCAGCGTCAGGGTAGGGAGTAGTTAAACAGCGCGGGGCTTTGCTTTCCAGACGCCCAGGGACCGTTGCAGAAGGAGGAGCAGCGTCCGGGTGGTGAGTAGTTAAACAGCGCGGGGCTTTACTTTCCAGACGCCCAGGGACCGTTGCAGGAGGAGGAGCAGCGTCCGGGTAGGGAGTAGTTAAACAGCGCGGGGCTTTACTTTCCAGACGCCCAGGGACCGTTGCAGGAGGAGGAACCAAAACTGCAACGTTCCATTCAGGTTTCCTATAAGTGAGGAAGCCGCTGATTGGTGGAAGAGGACCAAGAGGAAGCAGCTGATTGGGAGTCGGATCCCTGCTGATTTCCTCCACCAGGTTGTATTGTATCCAGGGTAAGGGGGGAGTATGAGGGCCAGGGCAGTTTACTGCTCTGGATGTCAGATGTGGGAGGTCATGGAGTCTGATACCCCTCCAGACGTCCACATCTGTGTCAGGTGCGTAGAGATGGGGTTCCTAAGGGACCGTGTTAGGAACCTGGAGCAACAGCTCGATGACCTCTGTCTGATCAGGGAGAGTGAGGAGGTCATAGAAAAGAGTTATAGGGAGGTGGCCGCTCCAAGACCACGGGAGGCAGACAAGTGGGTCACGGTTAGGAAGGGCAAGGGGCAGAGGCAGGGACTAGTGAGTACCCCAGTGGCTGTACACCTTGAAAATAAGTACTCCTGTTTGAGTACTGTTGAGGGGGACAGCCTTCCTGCGGGTAGCAACAGCGGCCGGGCCTCCGGCACAGAGACCAGCCCTATTGCTCAGAAGGGTAGGGAAAAGAAGAGGAGGGCAATAGTAATAGGGGACTCTATGGTTAGGGGGTCGGATAGGCGATTCTGTGGACGCAGTCAGGAGACCCGGATGGTAGTTTGCCTCCCTGGTGCGAGGGTCAGGGATGTGTCTGAACGCGTCCAAGATATCCTGAAATCGGAGGGAGAGGAGCCTGAGGTTGTGGTACATTTAGGTACCAATGACATAGGTAGAAAAAGAGAAGAGGTCTTGAAAGGAGAATTTAGGGAGTTGGGAGGAGAGTTAAGGAGAAGGACTACAAAGGTAACAATCTCAGGATTACTACCTGTGCCACGCGACGGTGAGAGTAGGAATGGAGTGAGGTGGAGGATAAATGCGTGGCTGAGGAACTGGTGCAGCGGGCAGGGATTCAAATTTCTGGATCATTGGGACCTCTTTTGGGGAAGGTGTGACCTGTACAGAAAGGACGGGTTGCACTTGAACCCGAGGGGGACCAATATCCTGGCGGGGAGATTTGCAAAGGCTACTGGGGAGACTTTAAACTAGAACGGTTGGGGGGAGGGACTCAAATAGAGAAAGCTAGTGGAAAATGTGGGAGGCAGGAGGCAGAGAAGGGAAGCACTCGGACCCAAAATGTAGGGGAGAAAGAAGAAAAAGATAATAAACAGAGAATAAGTGGTGGTGGGTTTCTTAAATGTGTATATTTTAATGCTAGGAGCATTGTAAGAAAGGTGGATGGGCTTAGAGCCTGGATTGACACCTGGAAGTATGATGTTGTGGCGATCAGTGAAACATGGTTGCAGGAGGGCTGTGATTGGCAAATAAATATTCCAGGATTTCGTTGCTTCAGGGGTGATAGAATTGGAGGGGCAAGAGGTGGGGGTGTTGCATTGCTTGTCAAGGAAGATATTACAGCAGTGCTTTGGCAGGATAGATTAGAGGGCTCGTCTAGGGAGGCTATTTGGGTGGAACTGAGAAATCAGAAAGGTGTAGCAACACTTATAGGGGTGTATTATAGACGGCCAAATGGGGAGCGAGAATTGGAAGAGCAAATATGTAAGGAGATAGCAGATATTAGTAGTAAGCACAAGGTAGTCATTGTGGGAGATTTCAATTTTCCACACATAGACTGGGAAACACATTCTGTAAAAGGGCTGGATGGTTTGGAGTTTGTAAAATGTGTGCAAGATAGTTTTTTGCAGCAATACATAGAGGTACCTACTAGAGAAGGGGCAGTGCTGGACCTCCTGTTAGGAAATGAGACAGGGCAGGTGGCGGAGGTATGCGTCGGGGAGCACTTCGGGTCCAGTGATCACAATACCATTAGTTTCAATATAATTATGGAGAGGGTCAGAACTGGACCTAGGGTTGAGATTTTTGTTTGGAGAAAGGCTAACTTTGAGGAGATGCGAAAGGATTTAAAAGGAGTGAATTGGGACATGTTGTTTTATGGGAAGGATGTAGAAGAAAAATGGAGGACATTTAAGGGTGAAATTTTAAGAGTACAGAATCTTTATGTCCCTGTTCGGTTGAAAGGAAATAGTAAAAAATGGAAAGAGCCATGGTTTTCAAGGGAAATTGGACATTTGGTTCGGAAAAAAGAGAGAGATCTACAATAATTATCGGCAGCATGGAGTAAATGAGGTGCTTGAGGAGTATAAAGAATGTAAAAAGAATATTAAGAAAGAAATTAGAAAAGCTAAAAGAAGATATGAGGTTGCTTTGGCAAGTAAGGTGAAAGTAAATCCAAAGGGTTTCTACAGCTATATTAATAGCAAAAGGATAACAAGGAATAAAATTGGTCCATTAGAGAGTCAGAGTGGACAGCTATCTGCAGAGCCAAAAGAGATGGGGGAGATATTGAACAATTTATTTTCTTCGGTATTCACGAAGGAGAAGGATATGGAATTATGTGAGGTAAGGGAAACGAGCAGAGTAGCAATGGAAACTGGAGCAATGGAGATTCAAAGAAGAGGAGGTGCGGACACTTTTGAAAAATATGAAAACGGATAAGTCTCCAGGTCCTGACAGGATATTCCCTAGGACATTGAGGGAAGTTAGTGTAGAAATAGCAGGGGCTATGACAGAAATATTTCAAATGTCATTAGAAACGGGAATAGTGCCGGAGGATTGGCGTACTGCGCATGTTGTTCCGTTGTTTAAAAAGGGTTCGAAGAGTAAACCTAGCAATTATAGACCTGTTAGTATGACGTCAGTGGTGGGCAAATTAATGGAAAGGATACTTAAAGATAATATATATAAGCATCTGGATAAGCAGGGTCTGATTAGGAACAGTCAACATGGATTTGTGCCTGGAAGGTCATGCTTGACTAATCTTGAATTTTTCGAAGAGGTTACTAGGGAAATTGATGAGGGTAAAGCAGTGGATGTTGTCTATATGGACTTCAGTAAGGCCTTTGACAAGGTTCCTCATGGAAGGTTGGTGAAGAAGATTCAATTGTTGGGTATTAATGGTGGAGTAGCAAGATGGATTCAACAGTGGCTGAATGGGAGATGCCAGAGAGTAATGGTGGATGGCTGTTTGTCAGGTTGGAGGCCGGTGACTAGTGGGGTGCCTCAGGGGTCTGTGTTGGGTCCACTGTTGTTTGTCATGTACATCAATGATCTGGATGATGGTGTGGAAAATTGGATTAGTAAGTATGCAGATGATACTAAGATAGGTGGTGTTGTGGATAATGAAGTAGATTTTCAAAGTCTACAGAGAGATTTAGGCCATTTGGAAGAGTGGGCTGAAAGATGGCAGATGGAGTTTAATGCTGACAAATGTGAGGTGCTACATCTCGGCAGGACAAATCAAAATAGGACGTACACGGTAAATGGTAGCGAATTGAGGAATGCAGTTGAACAGAGGGATCTAGGAATAACTGTGCATAGTTCCCTGAAGGTGGAATCTCATGTAGATAGGTTGGTAAAGAAAGCTTTTGGTGTGCTGGCCTTTATAAATCAGAGCATTGAATATAGAAGTTGGGATGTAATGTTAAAATTGTACAAGGCATTGGTGAGGCCAATTCTGGAGTATGGAGTACAATTTTGGTCGCCTAATTATAGGAAGGATGTCAACAAAATAGAGAGAGTACAGAGGAGATTTACTAGAATGTTGCCTGGGTTTCAGCAACTAAGTTACAGAGAAAGGTTGAACAAGTTAGGTCTTTATTCTTTGGAGCGCAGAAGGTAAAGAGGGGACTTGATAGAGGTCTTTAAAATTATGAGCGGGTTAGACCGAGTGGACGTGGATAAGCTTTTCCCATTGAGAGTAGGGAAGATTCAAACAAGGGGACATGACTTGAGAATTAAGGGACAGAAGTTTAGGGGGAACATTAGGGGGAACTTCTTTACTCAGAGAGTGGTAGCTGTGTGGAATGAGCTTCCAGTGGAAGTGGTGGAGGCAGGTTCGATGTTATCCTTTAAAAATAGATTGGATGGGTATATGGACGGGAAAGGAATGGAGGGTTATGGTCTGAGTGCAGGTAGATGGGACTAGGGGGAAGTATTTATTTTTAATTTTAAAAAAAAAATGTTCGGCACGGACTTGAAGGGCCGAGATGGCCTGTTTCCGTGCTGTTATGGTTATATGGTTATAAAGGTCAGAGATAAGAATAGTAGGTGTGAGACTGGTATAAAGAGTTGTGAATTGTGAAGTCATGGAGTCACACAGTGTGGGAACAGGCCCAACCTGCCCACAACCGACCAACATGTCCCATCTACACTGGTCCCACCTGCCTGCGTTTGGCCTGTATTCCTCTAAACCAGTCACATCCATGTACCTATCTAAATTTCCGACTTTTCCAGTGTCCTCTTTTCCAGTTGCCATTACTCTCCAGGTACAGGAGGAATGATTTTACGCAGACCCCATAGAACAGATCTTCCTGTCGTTATTTCCTGTTTAGTTGGTTCTTTATTGAAGTAGTTGTACAAATAAAGCGATGAACATACCAGGTGTTCCTTATGCTGCATGCAAGTTGTAACTGGCTGCTCTGTCCCTGGTCTGGTGAGAACTGTATGCGCTCCCTCCCAGTGCCTGCCCCTTCCTGTCCCCTATGCCCTTATATATACACCACCCCGTGCATCCAATGATCGCCCCCCAACTGTCCAAAATAATACTGCAAGATATATCTAGACAAAATAATATAATATGCCAACAGTCGCTAGGTAAAACATAAATGGCTCCTACAGTTGCGATAGTCCCTGCCTCAACTACTTCCTCCAGCAGCTCGTTCCATACACCCACCGCCCATTGTGCGAAAAGGTTACCCCTCAGGTTCTTATTAAATCTTCCACCCCTCACCTTGTCTGAGGGGGGAAAGTAGCAGGAGAGGGGTGGGGAGATATAGGTCAGGTGAAGCACTGGGTAGGGGAGAGGAGGGGGGTGGAGAATGGGGAGTTGTGGGAGAGGTGGGGGATAGTCACTGTGGATGTTCCCTAAAATTGGAGAAATCATTGTTCATACCGCTGGGTTGTTAGCTACCCAAGGGGAATATGAGGTTCTGTTCATCCAGTTTGCGTGTGGCATCACTCTGACAGCGTAGGAGGCCCAGGACGGAAAGGTCAGTGTGGGAATGGGAACATGAGTTAAAATGGCGGGTTGAGAGTTGTTATTCAGAGAGGAAGCCAGTGACCAGTGGTGTGACCAGTGTTGTGACCAGTGGAGTGACCAGTGATGTGACCAGTGGAGTGACCAGTGGTGTGACCAGTGGAGTGACCAGTGGAGTGACCAGTGGAGTGACCAGTGTTGTGACCAGTGTTGTGACCAGTGTTGTGACCAGTGACGTGACCAGTGACGTCACCAGTGTTGTGACCAGTGGCGTGACCAGTGGCGTGCCTCAGGAATCAGTGCAGTGTCCACTGTTGTTTGTCATCTCAAGTAACAATTTGCAAGACAACGTTGTTAAAAGTTTGTATGTTTGAATGGGGTCAAGGGTCATGGGGAGAAGACAGGAGAACGGGGTTGAGAGGGAAAGATAGATCAGCCATGATTGAATAGGGGAGTAGGCTTGATGGACCGAATGGCCTAATTCTTCTCCTATCACTTATGAAGGTACGATCGTATGACACCAGAACTGGCGGTGTAGTGGACAGTGAATCAATTTATCAGAGATTACAACAAGGTTTGGATGATCAGATAAGTGGGTCAAGAAATGGTAGATGGAATTTAACCAGGAAAAGGAAGTTAAAAATTGTTAGCAACCGGGAGATGCAGATGGCCTTTCAAAAGTTCCCACCCTTGTTCCTCCTGCCCACAGCAAGGAATAGTTAAAAATCATGGTCTGAAGAAGGGTCTTGACCCAAAATATCAACTATTCCTTCTCTCCAGAGAAGTTGCCTGTCTCGCCGAGTTACTCCCACATTTTGTGTCTATCTTCGCTGTAAACCGGCATCTGCGGTTCCTTCCGACACCGGCACATTGGTGCAGCGGTTGAGCTACTCCCTTACAAGCGCCTGAGACCCAGGTTCGATCCTGACCACGGGTGCTTGTCTGTAGGGAGTGTGTACTTTCTCCCTGTGACCCGCCTGGGTTTTCTCCGAGACCTTCCATTTCCTCCCACACTACAAAGAAGTGCAGGTTTGCAGGTTAATTGGCTTGGTATAATTGTCGAGTGCAAAATTATCCCTCGTGTGTGTGTGTGTGTGTGCGCGTAGGGTAGTGCAAGTGGATGGGGATTGGTAGTCGGTACGGACTCGGTGGGCCGAAGGGCCTGTTTCTGCGCTGTATCTCTAAACTAAACTAAACAATTGCAAACTAAAACCGCACTGAGCAGGAACACACCTTTCATGCCATAGAAGGAGAAGCGTTCACAGAATTCGTTCACCACCACGAATATAATGCTGAGGGGGTAGGTGGTTCCACACAGTCGCTGGAGGAGGCAGAAGGAAACTGTTATTAAAAGGCAATGACATAGAAACACAGAAACAAAGAAAATAGTTGCAGGAGTAGGCCATTCGGCCCTTCCAGCCAGCCAAATGGCCTACTCGAATGGATCATCCGAATGGATGATCAGCCATTCAATGTGATCATGGCTGATCATCCACAATCAGTACCCCATTCCTGCTGTCTCCCCGTATCCCTTGATTCCGTTAGCCCAAAGCGCTCTATCTATCTCTCTCTTGAAAATATCCACTTTGTGAATTGGGCCTCCACGCCTTCGATGGCAGAGAACGCCACAGATTCACAACTCTCCGGGTAAAAATGTTTTTCCTCATCTGCGTTGCATTACGTTACGATTGCCACTGCTTCCAAGATGGCGGCCAACCCAGGCGACTATTTGCGTGCTGGACCATGGAAGTCGATCTATAATCACATATTACAATCGCTCCCCACACTTACGTAAATCTCTACTCTGCAACAACAATTTCTGACTTTTAACTATGATCTTCTCAAATTCCTCTCAGATTCCTCTTTAGGACGGCACGGTGGCACAGCACTAATTGCTGCCTTACACCGTCAGAGACCCGGGTTCGATCCTGACCACGGGTGCTGTCTGTACGGAGTTTGTAGCTTCTCCCCGTGACCTGCGTGGGTTTTCCCTGAGATCTTCGGTTTCCTCCCACACTCCAAACACACACAGGTTTGTAGGTTAATTGGCTTGGCATGAATGTAAATTGTCCCTTGTAGGTGTAGGATCGTGTTAGTGTGTGGACTCGGTAGGCCGAAGGACCTGTTTCTGTGTTGTATCTCTAAACTAAACTAAAGATCTGTCCATTCTCTGACTCCCGGCACTTGAAGACCACCTGCATCAACTCTTGGAGCGGCAATAACACGAGCAGCGAGGCTAGCGCCAGGGCCGGATTTACATATAAGCTAGACAAGCTTAAACTTAGGGTCTCGAGATCATGGGGGGCCTCGGCCCGCTCCACCAAGGTGTATAAAACTTTTGATCATATTCGTATTTTCTGAGCCTTGTCCTTTCAACTATCAGGAGTGTTCGAGTCGGTGCTCGGCTACAAGTTTAACAATGTCAGAACCAGCTCCGACTGTGCCCGCCCTGCCTGCTTCAGGGTGAGAAGGCGTAAGGCTCCGGGCGGGGTAAAGGGTGGGTGGGAACGAACAGCCACTCGCTACGATAGGCGGAATGGTCCTTTCTATAGTTAACCCTGCTCACAGTCTCTGATGGGGCTGGTTTCCCGCGCCACCGGGACCCTCCACGCTTTGCCCGCTGACCCTGGCCACTCCACCGCCCTCCAGCAGCCCGCAGCCCGTCGCCTTACCTGCAGCCTGGACTCAGCACACGGCCTGAAGTTTCCAGGCTGCAAACTCCAACTCCCCTTAGTTTCACCACGCTGGGTCCTAGTGCTAGTCCCGTCCCCCCCCCCCCCCCAACCCTGGTAACCTCAGTGGTTGTTCCACTGGGTCTTCCCCATCCCCCTCTAACCATGTGACCCCAGCTCTTCCCCACCCACACTACAGTCCTCATTCCCCCCTCCTCCCTGACCACCCCCCACCAGACATCGCCTCGGCCTCAGTCCACTCACCTGCCTTCTCCGGCCCCAACCCCCATCCTTGCCGTGTGTTCACCAATCCCCCCCTGACCTCCCCTCTCAGATACCGAATGGTCTGTCCGCAGCAGAGGCCTCACCTTTGTCCCCCTCCGTCCCCACCTCAATGAGTTCCGCGCCCGCCGCGATTTGGAGCTCTTCTTCCGAGGGCAGTCTTATGACAATGCTGCCAATGTAGGTAAAAGGGAATGCAGCAAAAAATCCTCGAAAAAAACAAATTTCCAAGATTTATTCCATGCGCTGCTCACTCATTAAATTTGGTGGGCGTTCGGCTGTTGATTGCTGCCTCGATGCAGTGAACTGTTTTGGAATTATCAATGACATTTATACCTTCTTTTCATCCTCCACAAAGAGATGGGCTGTTCTAAAATCATTTTGCAACCTCAGTCAAAAGTGCCTAAATATTTGTCAGACACTAGGTGGGAGGCACATGCAAAAGCCACAGAAGCTATTTTGGAAAGTTACAGCGCTATCACTGATGCCCTCAGTCATTTGTACTCTGATGTTAATGTGAAGGGTGATACCAGGCTTCAAGCTAACAATCTTTTGCAGAAAATGGAAGAACTGGAACTTGTGTTGATGCTGCATTTTTGGACCATCGGCTAGGTCATTTCCACTAGGTCAACAAAGCCATCCAGAAATCCAAACTGTTATTGAGTACTTGTGCAAGTTTGTACAGTTCACTTCAGGATTTTGTAAGCAAAATTAGAGAAGATTTTGATGAGCTTGAGCAACAAGCAAAGGCCACCTTGCCAGATGTTAACTACAGAACTGTCACAGGGAGACAAAGAGCAAGGAAATGCCAAGGAAATGATTGAAGTGCACCTGGTCCTGATGCTTTAGATAAACTCTCTTCAAGAGATAAGTTTAGGATAAAATCCTTTATTCCTATACTAGATGCACTTGAAACCAATTTAAAAACAAGAGGTACTGTGTACAGTGAAGTTGCACAACAGTTTTCTTTCTTGCTAATCTGACCGCATCTAAGCAAGAAATTCAGCAAGGTGTTGAACTGTTGATGGAAACATACCCAGAAGATGTTGACCTGAAACTTAAGGGCCTGTCCCACTTACGTGTCCTTGGCATGCAAATTACGCGACCTCGTGGTCGCGTTGAGGCACACGGGCATCGTATGGCCGCGCGGGGCTGGTCCAACTGAGAAGCGCGGAGGGGTATGTAATTGTGTGCGACATCGTGCGGGGTTCTGAAATTTTTGTAGCGAACGAAAACTTCGCACGCCAACGGCCTGTCGCGGAACTGACGGCAAAGTGGGACAGGCCCAAGACCCTGGCGTGACGCAACGTCTCACCTCCAACAGCAGCAGAAGCAGGCAAACGATCCGCAAACTCGTCCTGGGGCTCACGGCCGTTGCGGTCCGGATCCGCCCCCCACTTCTACTCCGAGAGCGGGGCCAAGAAAATTGAAGATAGACACAAAATGCAGGATTAACTCAGCGGGACCGGCAGCATCTCTGGAGAGAAGCAATGGATGACGTTTTGGGTCAAGACCCTTCTTTTCAGACTGAAGAAGAGTCTCGACAGGAAACGTCACCCATTCCTTCTCTCCAGAGAAGCTGCCTGTCCCGCTGAGTTACTCCAGCTTTCTGTCCATCTTCAAATGACGTCACGCGCTCCAGACGGCTGTGCGTACGCATGTAATCGCGCTTCTCAGTGGGACCGGCCCCGCACGGACATAGGATGCTCGTGCGCCTCAACGCGACCACGAGGTCGCGTAATTTGCGTGCCAAGAACACGTAAGTGGGACAGGCCCTTTACTGATGAACTTTTGCACTTTCACTCGTACGTGAGACAAAGCCATAGGCATACAGAAGAGCACTCTCTGTCTCATACAGACCGTTATCAAATAATATACAAGGAAACTATTCAGATGGCCTTCCCTAATATGGAAGCAATCTTGCAGCTGTTTCTTGGCTTAATGGTCACCAACTGCTCGGGAGAGAGGTCTTTTTCAAGACTCAAAAGAATTTAAAATGAATTAAGGTCACAATGTCTCAAGAGAAACATAGAAACATAGAAAAACATGTGCAGGAGTAGGCCATTCAGCCCTTCGAGCCTGCACCGCCATTCGATATGATCATGGCTAATCATCCAACTCAGTATCCTGTACCTGCCTTCTCTCCATACCCCCTGATCCCTTTAGCCACAAGGGCCACATCTAACTCCCTCTTAAATATAGACCCAATGAACTGGCCTCAACTACCTTCTGTGGCAGAGAATTCCAGAGATTCACCACTGTGTGAAAAATGTTTTTCTCCATCTCGGTCCTAAAAGACTTCCCCCTTATCCTTAAACTGTGACCCCTTGTTCTGGACTTCCCCAACATCGGGAACAATCTTCCTGCATCTAGCCTGTCTAACCCCTTAAGAATTTTGTACGTTTCTATAAGATCCCCCCTCAATCTTCTAAATTCTAGCGAGTACAAGCCGAGTCTATCCAGTCTTTCTTCATATGAAAGTCCTGACATCCCAGGAATCAGTCTGGTGAACCTTCTCTGTACTCCCTCTATGGCAAGAATGTATTTCCTCAGATACGAGACCAAAACTGTATGCAATACTCCAGGTGTGGTCTCACCAAGACCCTGTACAACTGCAGTAGAACCTCCCTGCTCCTATACTCAAATCCTTTGCTATGAATGCTAACATACCATTCGCTTTCTTCACTGCCTGCTGCACCTGCATGCCTACTTTCAATGACTGGTGTACCATGACACCCAGGTCTCGTTGCATCTCCCCTTTTCCTAATCGGCCACTATTCAGATAATAGTCTACTTTCCTGTTTTTGCAACTAAGTGGATAACCTCACATTTATCCACATTATACTGCATCTGCCATGCATTTGCCCACTCACCCAACATATCCAAGTCACCTGCAGCCTCCTAGCATCCTCCTCACAGCTAAACACTGCCCCCCAGCTTCGTGTCATCTGCAAACTTGGAGATGTTGCATTCAATTCCCTCGTCCAAATCATTAATATATATTATAAATAGCTGGGGTCCCAGCACTGAGCCTTGCGGTACCCCACTAGTCACTGCCTGCCATTCTGAAAAGGACCCGTTTACTCCTACTCTTTGCTTCCTGTCTGCCAGCCAGTTCTCTATCCACATCAATACTGAACCCCCAATACCATGTGCTTTAAGTTTGTATACTAATTTCT
>CM075978.1:83443224-83507013 GCA_038087875.1 Malacoraja senta | reverse complement strand
AGAGGGTGGTGAATTCTTTGCCATGGGAGGCTGTAGAGGCCGTCAGTGGATATTTTTAAGGCAGAGATGGATAGGTTCTTGATTAGTATGGGTGTGGGGAGGAGAATGGGGTTAGGAGGGAGAGATAGATCTAGGGGTTGCCAACTTTCTCACTCGCAAATAAGGGTCAAACGGTCAAAATACGGGACAAATTCCCGACGGCAGTTCGTTGACCCTTGGCCGTGGCTGGGTGAATGCTGAGTTGGCCCGGGTGCTGGACTGCACACAAAGCCCAGCCGGCGGGCCAGCTGAGGAGTTTTTGCCCGGACGCGCAAAGTCCGGCGCCCCATCCAACTCGTGAACCGATGATCGGCCACGAGAAGGAGGAGGGGTGTTGGTGGTGTCGGCGATAAGCGAAGGTCCGAAGGTCAGACAGCTGGCCGGGCTGCTGACCGACGGGGCCACGGGCGAGGCGCTGCTGCTGCTGCACTCCATGGGCTGCACTACGTCGGGACGGGTGAGGCAGGGCCGGACGCGGTGCTCAGACCCGACAGTCCCCTCGACCCGAGTAGTAGCAGTCAAATACGGGACAAGGGCGGTCCCGTACGGGACCAACCAATTTATAGCCCAATATACGGGATGTCCCGGCCAATACGGGACAGTTGGCAACCCTAGATAGATCAGTCATGATTGAATGGCGGAGTTGACGATGGGCCGAATGGCCTAATTCTGATCCTATCACTTATGAACCCATGAACACACACACACAAATGTTGGGATGTGCATCGGTAGTTTACGATAAATACATGTAAATTATCGGTGTGTTTACCCAACAAAAAACACAGTCATTGTGAATCTGTGGCCCACGGCTGCTCCATTCTGCTGCAAACACCATCAGCCGTGGACATGTATGGGAAACGCCAGCAAAGCAACACATTGCGCTTCCATCTGGAAATCCAGCAAGTTGCCTTCTCTCCCACAACCTCGGTTCATCGCCGTTACTTGTCAATACACCTCATGCATACTCACCGGAGACTGCTTCTTGGGAGAGCATGGGTCATTTTCGGTCTCATCTTCTTTGGCGGGGAGAGAGAGAGGAGGAGAGAGAGGGAGGGGGGGGAGTAGGAGAGGGGGAGAGAGGGAGAGGGGGAGAGAGAAGGGGAGGAGAGAGAGGTGGGGGAGAGAGAAGGGGGGGGAGAGAGAGGGAGGGGGGGAGTAGGAGAGGGGGAGAGAGGGAGAGGGGGAGAGAGAAGGGGAGGAGAGAGAGGTGGGGGAGAGAGAAGGGGGGGGAGAGAGAGGGAGGGGGGGAGTAGGAGAGGGGGAGAGAGAGGGAGAGGGGGAGAGAGAAGGGGAGGAGAGAATGGGAGGGGGGGGAGAGGGGAGGGGGAGAGAGAGGGAGAGGGGGAGAGAGAAGGGAGGGGGAGAGAGAAGGGGGGGAGAGAGAAGGGGGGGAGAGAGAAGGGGGAGAGAGAGAAGGGGGGAGAGAGAGAAGGGGGGGGAGAGAAGTGGGGAAGAGAGAGGTGGGGGGAGAGAGGTGGGGGAGATGGAAGGGGGGAGAGAGAGGGGGTGGGACAGAGAGGGGGGGAGAGAGAAGGGGGGGAGAGAGAGGTGGGGGAGAGAGAGGTGGGGGAGATGGAAGGGGGGAGAGAGAGGGGGTGGGACAGAGAGGAAGGGGGGAGAGAGAAGGGGGGGGAGAGAGAGGTGGGGGAGAGAGAGGTGGGGGAAATGGAAGGGGGGAGAGAGAGGGGGTGGGACAGAGAGGAAGGGGGAGAGAGAAGGGGGGGAGAGAAGGGGGGAGAGAGGGGAGAGAGAGGTGGGGGAGAGAGGTGGGGGAGATGGAAGGGGGGAGAGAGAGGGGGTGGGACAGAGAGGAAGGGGGGAGATAGAAGGGGGGGAGAGAGGTGGGGGAGAGAGAGGTGGGGGAGATGGAAGGGGGGAGAGAGAGGGGGTGGGACAGAGAGGAAGGGGGGAGAGAGAAGGGGGGGGAGAGAGAGGTGGGGGAGAGAGAGGTGGGGGAGATGGAAGGGGGAGAGAGAGGGGGTGGGACAGTGAGGAAGGGGGAGAGAGAAGGGGGGGGAGAGAGAGGTGGGGGAGAGAGAGGTGGGGGAGATGGAAGGGGGAGAGAGAGGGGGTGGGACATGAGGAAGGGGGGAGAGAGAAGGGGGGGAGAGAGGTGGGGGAGATGGAAGGGGGAGAGAGAGGGGGTGGGACAGAGAGGAAGGGGGGAGAGAGAAGGGGGGGGAGAGAGAAAGAGAGATGTTTACAACGGTAACATGACCCATAGACCCCCTTTATAAATACCCCGGCGAGACGTATCAACGTTAAGCCATGTTAAAATGGAAATAAGGGAACAAGTTGACGTTGGCAATGAATGAGACCAAAGCAACATACCTGTTTTTTTCTTTGCATATAAGGAACCAGATTTGTTTTGCATTTGAGAAAAGTTTTCAAATAAGTTCCAGCAACACTCTCTCTCTCTCTCTCTCTCACTCTCTCACTCTCTCTCTCTCGCCTGTTCCCAAATTCCACAGTTTTGGTCGATGTTAATATTTCATTTTTCACCCTTTCAAGTTTGAACGTGGGAGAAGTGACTGGAGTGCACTGTCGCCGGGAACTTGGCATGTTTGAGTGATTATTGTGTGTGTGTACCTTTGAACACAGCAGACACATGTACACACCCCTTCCAATGACAGAGAGAGAGAGAGAGAGAGAGAGAGAGAGAAACTAGCGGTAAAGGCGTGGTGTGTGTGTGTGTGTGTGCTGTTGCGCTGTTAATTCTGCCTGCCCACTCCCAGCCTCCTGCAACGCTGGCCCCAGTGACCTCTCCCAGACCCTCGTTCACACACACACACACACACCATGACAATTCAGCCCACAGATCTTTGATTCAGCCCAGACCCGCTGCATATTGTGTAGGAAGGAACTGCAGATGCTACTGGTTGAAACCGAGTTAGACACCAAATCTCAACCCCATTCTCCTCCACATCCCCAATCCTTTCCTCCACTCCTCACTTTAATTTCATGTCACATATATTTTGTGTTTTTATGGCTGTTGGCAAATCAATTTCCCTCCTGGGATAAATAAAGTTCTATCATATTGTATGTTATATCTGCTGCGTATATGTCTTGTTCTATCAATAGGTGGGGTGGGGTGGGGGAGCACATTCCACTTTCACACCACGCTCGGCTAGTTTGCATAAGTTCTAGCAGCAGAATTAGGCCATTCAGCCCATCAAGTCTACTCTGCCATTCAATCAAGGCTGATCTACCTTTCCCTCCCAGCTCCATTCTCCTGCCTTCTCCCCATAGCCCCTGACACCCGTACCTGATTGGCACGGGGTGGCGCAACGGTAGAGTTGCTGCCCTACGGGGCCAGGGGCCCAGGTTCAATCCTGACTACGGGTGCTGTCTGTGCGGAGTTTATACGTTCTCCCTGTGACCTGCGTGGGTTTTCCCTGGGTGCTCTGGTTTCCTCCCACATTCCAGAGGCGAACAGGTTTGTGGGCTAATTGGTTTTGCAGCATTGTAAATTGCCCCCAGTGTGTGTAGGAGTGTGAGTGTGCGAATCTCAGGCACTGTAAGGCAGCAACTGCTGCGCCACTGTGTCGCCCCCCCCCTCCCCTCGCCCCCCCCTCCCCTCGCCCCTCCCCCCCAATGAAAGTTAGTTGTAAGTTGTAGAGAAAGTTGGAGCGAAGAATGATTTACAAGAATGATTCCAGGAATGAGGGGGTTAAGATATGATGAGCGTTTGACAGCACAGGGCCGCTACTCGCTGGAGTTTAGAAGATTGAGGGGGGACCTCACTGAAACTTACAGAATAATGCAAGGCATAGATAGAGTGGATGTGGAAAGGATGTTTCCACTGTTGAAGTCATAGCCTCAGAATTAAAGGGCCCTCTTTTAGAAAGGAAGTGAGAAGGAACTTCTTTAGTCAGAGGGTAGTGAATCTGTGGAACTCATTGCCACAGTGGGCTATGGAGGCAAAGCCAGTGGATATTTTTAAGGCAGGGATAGACAAATTCTTGATTAGAACGGGTGTCAAGGGTTATGGGGAGAAGGCAGGAAAATGGGATCAGGAGGCAGACATCAGCCATGATTGAATGGCGGAGTAGACTCGATGGGCCGAATGGCCTAATAGGCCTGTCCCACAGGCGATTTTTCAGCGGACTGCCGGCGACTGTCAATTTGCCGGAATCGCCTGAAAAACTGGGAACTGGAACGGCGACTGTCAGAGTGGAACACACACACACACACAAACACATCGCTTCCTTCACCAGAGGTACACAAAAATGCTGGAGAAACTCAGCGGGTGCAGCAGCATCAATGGAGCGAAGGAAATAGGCAACGTTTCGCGCCAAAATCCTTCTTCAGACTGATAGGGGGCTGGGGGGTGGGGGGGGGGGGGGGGGGTGGGGCGGGGAGAAGAAAGGAAAAAGGAGGAGGAGGAGCCTGAGGGCTGTGGGAGAGATAGGAAGGGGAGGAGACAGCAGGGGCTAACAAAATTAGGAGAATTCAATGTTCATGCCCCCAGGATGCAGGAAGCAGGGTGGGAAGAAGTGTAGTCCTGATAGCCATGGGAGTCAGTAGGTTTAGAGTGAATGTCGGTCAGAAATCTATCACCTGCGATGGAGATAGTGAGGTCAAGGAATGGTAGGGAAGTGTCGGAAATGGTCCAGGTGTATTTGAGTGCCGGGTGGAAGTTGGTGGTGAAGTGGATGAAGTCAGTCAGTTGTGTGTGGGTGCAGGAGGTGGCACCAACCTGTGTGAATTTTTCTTCCTTCACCAGCCTGTGTGAATTTTTTAGATAGCGCTCCCCCCGCTTGCCCTGTCTAAAAAATTCACCCGGTGCAAAGGCAAGGTAATACAGACACACACCGCGAGGAACAGGAAGGTTGGCGCTGTAAAAAGACAGCTAAAGCACAGTGTAAGGTAAGTCCTTTAAAAGAGGGAAGGCGAGAGGGGAGGGGGAGAAGGAATGGAGACCACTTTTAAGATGTCAGAGATACACGGCTGTGAAGCTCGGCGGACATTTAACATTACCGGTCGGTTATCCTTGGTTCTGAAAACTACTGCTTATCTTTTTTTTTACCCAATGAGCCGATGAAATTCACCGGTCAGCACTGGATACAACCTACGAGAACCTCCGAGAACCTTTGACCTCCTGGCAACCCACTAGCACCTCCTGGTGACCCACCTACGGCTCGAGAATTCTCGCTACACTCCATGGCGGCTTCATTCTAGTCTCCGCTAATTTTTCAACGTTAAAAATTTCACGGCCGCCATAATGAGGCCGCGACCAGTTCCCAGAATGTCGGAACTCCTCACGACCATGAAGGCGAATCCCCGTCAACCACCCGCGAACATGTGGCGACCATGTGGCGACTGCATAGTCTCCTGCGGTCGCTTAAAACGTCGCCTAAGTGGGACAGGCCCATAATTCTACTCCTTGTGAATTTGTGGCAGAGGTGTGGATAGGACAAAAGGAATGAATGTGATAGTGTGAGGTCAGGTTTGGCAGGTTTACCGTAGTGATAAGCAGTAGTTTGTGCGGTAATGATGGCCGTTAATTAGGGTTGCCAACTGTCCCGTATTAGCCGGGACATCCCGTATATTGGGCTAAATTGGTTTGTCCCATATGGGACCGCCCTTGTCCCGTATTTGACTGCTACTACTCGGGTCTAGGGGAGGGTCTGGTCGGAGCGCCGCGTCCGGCCCCGCCTCACCCGTCGCGACGTAGTGCAGCCCATGGAGTGCAGCAGCAGCAGTGCCTCGCCCGTGGCCCCGTCGGTCGGCAGCGCGGGCAGCTGTCCGCCCTTCGGACCTTCGCTTACCGCTGACACCACCACCCCTCCTTCTCATGGCCGATCATCGGTTCATGAGTTGGATGGGGAGCCGGACTTTGCGCGTGACGTCGGGCGGCCGGGGCCAAAACTCCTCAGCTGGCCCGCCGGCTGGGCTTTGTGTGCAGTCCAGCACCCGGGCCAACTCACCATTCACCCAGCCACGGCCGAGTCGGTCAACGAATTGCCCCGGACTCGGTGACTTGGTTGACGTCCTGTCACTTTCCGTGCATCAGTTGCACGCCGAAAAGATCAAAATTCAAAATTCAAAGTACGGTTTCCACTGAATGTGTATCGATTCTGCACCATCGTAAAGTCGAAATATCGTAAGTCGAAGCATCGTGAGTCGAGGAGCATCTGTACTCTGTAATCACCAGAGGACACGCTTACAGACAGATCCTAGATCTGATACAACAGCATGTGCTATAGACCCCACGCACGAGTGATTCACCTGTCATCCAATCACAGGCCCCCTTAGGTGGCGCGACCGACATTGCAGCGGCCTCTGCAGTCCGTCTGTCTTTTTTTTGTTGTCCCGTTGAATGTATAGTTTTGTTGTGGTTTTTATATTGGTTTTAGCTGTGTATATGTGGGGGGCGGTGGAGGAAACTTTTTCCCTGTACGGGTGACCCGACCTTCTCCCTGTCGGGTCTCCGTTGTCGTTGGGGCCTAGCACCATGGAGCGGCCTCCAACCGGAACGACCTAGGGGCTCCAGTCGCGGAGCCTGCGGAGCTGCCGACTTACCATCATGGGGCTGGCCGGCTTCGGAGCGTGGAGAGCTGTGGTGACGCGCGGCTGCGACCCGACTCCGGAACTCGGAGGCTCCAGCCGCAGGCCCGGTGGATGGTGACATTGGGAGCTCGCGGGTCCCTGGTGAGAGACCGCTTTTCGGAGCTCCCGCAACGGCAACTTCTCCCGCCCGAGTTGCGGGGTTGAAAATGACCCGGAGCGGGGCCTTACATCGCCCGGCGCGGCTTTAACGGCCGCGTGACTTGCCATCGCCCGGCGGGGGCTCCAACATTAAGACCCGGAGCGGAGACTTACATCGCCCGGCGCGGGACTTGCCATCGCCCGCCGGGGGCTCCAACATTAAGACCCGGAGCGGGGCCTTACATCGCCCGCGCGGCCTTAACGTCCGCGGGACTTGCCATCGCCCGCCGGGGGCTTTAACATCGGAAGAAGAAATGGAACACAGGGGAGAGACAAGACTTTGCCTTCCATCAATGTGAGAAGGAGATTCACTGTGATGGATGTTTGTGTAAATTGTGTTGGCTGTGTGTCTTGGTTCTTTTCTTGTTGTATGACTGCAGAAACCAAATTTCGTTTGAACTTCTTTTGAGGTTCAAATGACAATAAAATTGTATTGTATTGTATTGTATTATGCGCATCGGTTGTACGCTATATTTTGCCAATTCCTGCCAAAACAACAAGTCTCAGTAACTTGTGTTGTTCGGTCGGTTTGGCATGTGCAAATATGGATGAACCTGCAAAAACGAAAAGACTGGGCAGCTATAACAAGCAATGGGAAGCAAAAAAGACATGGGTTAAGTCCGTCAGCGGTGACTCAACGAAGGCTTTCTGTACTTTATGCCGTCGGGAATTTGTCCCTTATTTTGACCTTTTGTCCCTTATTTGGGAGTGAGAAAGTTGGCAACCCTACCGTTCATACACATGGTAAAAGATGTAACATTTCTTAACAGTATGAAACATGGCTGGATATGATGTATGAGTTCCTTGTTTTCACTGGAAACCAAGCTGTGCCCAGGTTTACAGGTGCATTAGCCATAGAGTCACTGAGTGAAACAGTGTGGAAGCAGGGCCTTTGGCTCAATATGTCCCAGTTACACTCGTCTCGTATGCCTGTGCTTGGCCCATATCCCTCCAAACCTGTCCTATCCATGTACCTGTCTAACTGTTTCTTAAACATCGGGATAGTCCCAGCCTCAGCTACCTCCACTGGCAGCTTGTTCCATACACCCACCACCCTTTGTGTGAGAAAGTTACTCCTCAGATTCCTGTTAAATCTTTTCCCCTTCACCTTAAACCTATGTCCTCTGGTCCTCGATTCACCTACTCTGGGCAAGAGACTCTGCACGCCCACCCGATCTATTCCTCTCATAATTTTATACACCTCTATAAGATCCCCTCTCATCCTCCTGCGCTCCAAGGAATAGAGTCCCAGGCTACTCAACCTCTCCCTATAACTCACACCCTCTAGTCCTGGCAACATCCTCGTAAAAAGTGTATTGTGCATAACATATTCTGCTGCTCGGACATGAACTATGGCGGCACGCTGCCTTACAGCGCCAGAGACCCGGGTTCGATCCCAACTACGGGCTCTTGTCTGTACGGAGTTTGTACGTTCTCCCCATGATCCGAGATCTTCGGTTTCCTCCCACACTCCAAAGACGTACAGGTTTGTAGGTTAACTGGTTTGGTACAAATGTAAAGTCCCGAGTGTGTGTAGGGATAGTGTTAGCGCGCGGGGATCGCTGGTCGGCGCGGACTCAGTTTGTCCGCGCCGTATCTCCAAACTATTTCAAGATCTCGAGTCATTCATACCGTCCTGGTGCAAGTGATAGTGAGTCACAAGAACCAGATGTTGCAACCCTGAGCAAAACACACATTGCTGGAGGAACTTAGGGCGGCACAGTGGCTCAGCAGTAGAGTTGCTGGTTCACAGCGCCAGAGACCCGGGTTCGATCCTGACTCCGGGTGCTGTCTGTTATGGAGTTTGTACGTTCTCCCCCGTGACCCCGTTGCTTTCTCCGGGTGCTCCGGTTTCCTCCCACACACCAAAGACGTACAGGTTTGTAGGTTAATTGGCTTCGGTAAAGTTGTAAATTGTCCCCGGTGTGTAGGACAGTGCCAGCGTGTGGGGTGATCGCTGGTCGGCGCGGACTCGGTGGGCCGAAGTGTCTGTTTGCGCGCGGTATCTCTAAGATCTAAAGTCTAAAAGTAAAATCAGGTCAAGTCGCAAGAGTGATTGATTGTCATCTGTACTGGCGATGGAACAATGACATTCTTCAGAAGCTCATTCATGCCAGAACTGCCAGAGCACACAAATAAGTAAGCAATCGTCCACAATGCAATCAATTAATATGCAGTAATGCTAGGTGACCAAACCATAATAATGCACAACTGAATTATGCAGTTTAACAAACAAAGTCGATAGTAGACAGACAGTCTGTCTATAGTAGGACACAAAAAACTGGAGTAACTCAGCGGGATAGGCAGTATCTCTGGAGAGAAGGAATGGGTGACGTTTCGGGTCGAGACCCTTCTTCAGACTCGAACCAAAACGTCACAGATTCCCTCTCTCCAGAGACGCTGCCTGTCCCGCTGAGTTACTCCAGCTTTTTGTGTCTATCTTTGGTTTAAACCAGCATCCGCAGTTCCTTCCTACACTATAGTAGGACATAGTTGTTGAGGTCAGGTTGTGATCGTCTTTTTGCTGACTGGATAGCACGCAACAAAAGCTTTGCACTGCACCTCGGTACACGTGACAATAAACTAGGCTGAAAATGAATGGGTCTGGGGATGTGGCATTACTCCAGCACTTTGTGTTTTAATTTTGTGCAAACCAGCATCTTTTGTCTGTAGATGGACACAAAAAGCTGGAGTAACTCAAGCGGGACAGGCAGCATCTCTGGAGAGAAGGAATTGGTGACTTTTCATGTCGAGACCCTTCGTCAGACCCTTCCATCCAGAGATGCTGCCTGTCCCGCTGAGTTACTCCAGCTTTTCGTGTCTATCCTCGGTTTAAACCAGCAACCCCAGTTCCTTCCTACACATCTTTTCCCTGTAGATTAGAAGAGCAAAGTCAAATCCATTGTCAAGATGAAGATATGAGGAAATGTGGCAGATCTCCAAACCTTTTAGGTTACAGCTGACTATTTCTCCTGATTTTTTGTTGTTGCAGATTGAGCAATGAAATGTACTCCAGCAAGCCAGCTGTTGAAAGTGGCCAATTTGTTGATGGCTACGGGACTGTGTGATTCACCGCTACCTCACGAACGTTATCTCCGAAACTATTGCGATGTAATTCTAAGAATTATATTCTGCACTCTGAGACTTCCCCTTTGCTCTCTCTCTATTGTCCTTGAGTGTGAACTGATTGTATCCATGCATGATATAGCTGATCTGTTTGGATGGCATCGGGGTGGCACAGTGGCGCAGCGTTAGAGTTGCTGCCTTACAGCGCCAGAGACCCGGGTTCGATCCCGACTACGGGTGCCATCTGTGAGTTTGTACGTTCCCCCCCCCACCCCCCGTGACTGCGTGGGTTTTCCCCGGGTCCTCCGGTTTCCTCCCACACTCAAAAAACATACAGGTTTGTAGGTTAATTGGCTTGGTATCATTGTATATTGCCCCGAGTCTGTGTACGGGCAGTGTTAATGTACGGGGATCGCTGATCGGCGTGGACCTGGTGAGCCGAAGGGCCTGTTTCCGTGCTGTATCTCTAAACTAAACTAAAGTCAACTAAAAACATACTTGTTCACAGTACCTTGATACATGCAATGATAATAAACCTATACCTAAGCACTAAATCAAGGATAAGTGTGTACTGTTACCAATGCTTAACCATATTAGTGCATGGGATGCTATAAACTCAATATTGATGGAGGTAAATGATTTTTACTGTATGTATAAAAGCTATGACAAGGAGTCGTAATGTAACAATTAGAGCTTCATCATTCATGATTCAACTAGGTGATATAAAATATATCTATTGATACTTTTTGATGGATGGGGAAAAGATTGCAAATGAGACATAATGTGTAGGAAAGAAATGCAGACGCAGATTTAAACCGAAGATAGACACAAAATGCAGTGGAGCAGACGTAATGTGTGTCGAAATGTCCACTGAAGCGCAAAACACAAAAAGGTTTGGATGTCTGCAGTTGTGAAATTCGCTTATCAGGACGGTTTCAACCAAGGGACCTTTGGATCGTGCTAACTATGGGGAAGCTCTGGAGATTTACAACTATCATTGCTAGAGCTTTTACAACGACAATTAGCAGGCAGTTTAAATTCTATTTAGAGTCATATAGAGTCATAGAGTCATGGAAACAGGCCCTTCTTCCCAACTTGCCCACACCAGCCAAAGTGTCCTAGCTACACGAGTCCCACCTGCCTGCGTTTGGCCCATATGCCTCTAAATCTGTCATAGCCATGTACCTGTCTAAATGTTTCTTAAACATTGCGATAGTCCCAGCCTCTGCTACTTCCTCCAGCAGCTCGTTCCATACACCCATCACCCTTTGTGTGAAAAGGTTACCCCTTCAGATTCCTATTAAGTCATTCCCCCCTTACCTTAAACCAAGGGTTCCAACCTGGGGTAAATTTTGCAGACCCAGGGGGTAAATTTGTTGATTCTGGAATTGTACATATTTTTTCTCATTGACTGACTGTGTTTGGTTCTGGTATACCGGTATCTGTTCATCATTAGTTGTTCATAAATAAGTGAAATAACATTGTTATGTGCTATTAAAGTTGCCGGGGATAAACGGGCTGAAAAACGTTGGGAATTTCTGCCTTGAACCTATGTCCACTGGTCCTTGATTCCCCTACTCTTGGCAAGAGAATCTGTGCATCTACCCGATCTACACCTCTCATGATTTTGTACACCTCGACAAGATCACCCCTCATGCTCCTGCGATTTGTGATTGCATTTTACATTTGACCTCAAAAAGATGCACCGAATAATCGCAGCAGAGTAATTCATTGTGAATTGCTCCCACATAGAGGTCATCTTTTGAAGAACAGTACGAGAATTGGACAGATACTGGGAAAGTTTCAGTCTGCAGAGGGGGTCCCGACCTGAAACATCGCCTGTCCATGTCCTCCAGAGATGCTGCCTGACCCACTTAATTACCCAAGCACTTTGTGTTCTATGCAAGATTCCAGCATCTGCAGTTGCTTGTGTCTATTGAGAAGAAGTTTAATTTAGTTTTGTTTAGTTTCGAGATACAGCGCGGTAACAGGCCCTTCGGCCCACTGTGTCCGCGCCGACCTGCGATCCCCGCACACTGACACTATCCTACACTTTACAATTTTACCCAGCAAATTAGCCGACAAACCTGTACGTCTTTGGAGTGTGGGAGGAAACCGGAGCACCAGGAAAAACCCCACCCATTGCAGGTCACGGGGAAAACCTACAAACTCCGTACAGACAGCACCCGTGGTCAGGATTGAACCCGGGTCTCTGGAGCTGTAAGGCAGCAACTCTACCGCTGCACCACTGTACCGCCCTATTGTACCCTTGGATGGTATGTTTTGACTGGATAACATGTAGAACAAGCATTTCACTGTATCTATGTACACGTGACAATGAATAAACGACACTAAACTGAACTAATTATTCTGTCTCTCTTTCCTAAATGAATGAATGAATAAGTTTATTGGCCAAGTATGTACACATACAAGGAATTTGCTTTGGTGCTCCGCTCGCAACCATTAAGAATACAACATAAAACATTAAGAATAAAATATTATAGTTTAAACATGTGAATGAGATTAAAAAAATACCAGAGCAAAAGGAGGCTACAGACTTTTGTTTATTGAGAAGAGCTACTGCTCGTGGAAAAAAGGCTGTTTTTATGTCTGGCTGTGGCGGCTTTGACAGTCCGGAGTCGCCTTATAGACTATAGACAATAGGTGCAGGAGTAGGCCATTTGGCCCTTCGAGCCAGCACCGCCATTCAATGCGATCATGGCTGATCATCCCCAATCAGTACCCCGTTCCTGCCTTCTCCCCATATCCCCTGACTCCGCTATTTTTAAGAGCCCTATCTAGCTCTCTGTTGAAAGCATCCAGAGAACCTGCCTCCACCGCCCTCTGAGGCAGACAGCCAGAGGGAAGTGATTCAAAGAGTTTGTGGCCAGGGTGAGAGGGGGTAGAGATGATCTTACCCGCTCGCTTCCTGGCCCTTGCAGTGTACAGTTCGTCGATGGGGGGAAGGTTGCAGCCAACAACCTACTCAGCTGATCGGACGATTCGCTGCAGCCTCCGGGTGTCGTGCTTGGTGGCTGAGCCAAACCAGACTATGATGGAGAAGGTGAGGACAGACTCTACGATGGCCGTGTAGAATTGGACCATCATTGCCTGTGGCAGATTGCGCTTCCTCAGCTGCAATCAGGATGACCTATGTAAAAGTTGTTATGATTAGCAGTTTGTGAGAGCGTAGTGATCCACTTTCTATATTATAATGGTAAATTATGCGCGAAGATTTCTGATTAACTGATGTGAGTTCAGGAAAGATGCTGGATAACTGTCCAACATTGTACAATGTTCTGGAGACACAAGAAACTGCAGGCATTGGAATCTTGAGCAAAACACACAATGCTGGAGGAACTCAGTGGGTCAGCTAGCATCCGTGGAGGAACTAGACGGACAATGCTTCGGGTCATGACCCTTCTTCAGAATGAAGTCTTTGTCTGTCCATTCCCTCCATAGATGCTGCCTGACCCGCTGAGATTTTAGATTTTTTTGTGAGCTATAGCACAGAAACAGGTCCTTCGGCCCACCGATTCCGCGCCGACCAATGATCGCCCGTATGCGAGTTCTATCCTACATCCTAGGGACAATTCACAGAAGCCAATTAACCCGCAAAGCTGTACGTCTTTGAAGGGTGGGAGGAAACTGAAGATCTCTGAGAAATCCCATGCAGGCCATGGAGGGAACGTAAAAACTCCGCACACACAGCACCCACAGTCAGGATCGAACCCGGGTCTCTGGCACTGTAAGACAGTAGCTCTACCGCTGATGTAAATTGTCCCTAGTGTGTGTAGGATAGTGTTGATATGCAGGGATCGCTGTTCGGCGCGGACTCGGCGGGTCGAAGGGCCTGTTTCCGCGCTGGATCTCTAAACTAAACTAAACTAAAAGTAGAATGGTCTAATTCTGCTGCTACGACATGACTTTATGAACTTTTTCAGATCCATCTCTGCTGAGTTACAATAATAATAATAATAATAGATTTTATTTATATAGCGCTTTTCAGGACTCAAAGTCGCTTACAATGGGCTTTACCAGGGAGCTTCAGTTACGCTGGGATGGGCAACAGCTGTGAATGCTTGCAATCTGAATAATTTCGAAGAGAAAAATAAAAAAATCACACTCAGATTCATGCATCCACAACTCAAGGGAATTCAGAACAAATTGTCCAAAGTCTGAGAATGTTGGATGAATGATTTGAATTTTTACGTTGTGTCTGTATATGATCTGCCAACAAGAGAAGGCCGTTTCCTTATTTTTCGTTTAGTTCGGTTTAGTTTAGAGATACAGCATTTAAACAGGCCCTTCGGCCCACTGAACCCTGCAGATTAACCAACTATCCTACCTAACCTAGTGAATTTTAACATTTATACCAAGCCAATTAACCTACAAACCTGGTCATCTTTGGAGTGTGGGAGGAAACTGGAGATCATAAGATCATAAGGAATAGGAGTAGAATTAGGCCATCTTGCCCATCAAGTCTATTCCGCCATTCAATCATGGCTGATCTATCTCTCACTCCTAACCTCTCCTTCTCCCCATAATCCCTGACACCTGTACTAATCAAGAATCAATCTATCCTTGCCTTAAAAATAACCACTGACTTGGCCTCCACAGCCTTCTGTGGCAAAGAATTCCACAGATTCACCACCCTCTGACTAAAGACATTTCACCTCATCTCTTTCCCAAAATAACGTTCTTTAATTCTGAGGCTATGGCCTCTAGTCCTAGACTCTCCCACTAGTGGAAACATCCTCTCCGCATCCTTTCTATCCAAGCCTTTCACTATTCGGTATGTTTCAATGAGGTTGCCCCTCATTCTTCTAAACTCCAGCGAGTACAGGCCCAATGCCGACAAACGCTCATCATATATTCTAACCTATTCATTCCTGGGATCATTCTTGTAAATCTCCTCTGGACCCTCTCCAGAGCCAGCACACCCTTCCTCAGATTTGGTGCACAAAATTGCTCACAATATTCCAAATGCAACCTTTTAGTGTGCGGGGATCGCAGGTCGGTTCGGATTCGGTGGGCCGAGGGGCCTGTTTCCGTGCTGTATCTCTAAAACAAAATCTAAAAAAAGTAGCGAACCTCCTCATACTTCTGAGGAAGTAGAAGCACCGATGACCTTTATTTGTGCATCAACACATTGGGCCCAGGATAGATCTTTAGTTTAGTTTAGAGACTTTCAGGCTCACTTTCAGACTGTATGGTCCACATTATAATAATTCCCTCCTTTGAAATATTATTTATAAAGCCCACTGACTCTGACGAGCCTGCCCATGAAACCGACTTCTTTTTTTGTTAGTTTAGAGATACAGTGCGAAAAATAGACCCTTCGGCCCACCGCGTCCATGCCGACCAGTGATCCACCGCACACTAACGCTATCCAACACACGCTAGGGACAATTTCTACCAAGCCAATTAACCTCCTGTACGTCTTTGGAGTGTGGGAGGAAACCAGAGCACCCGGACAAAACCAACTCATGTCATGGGGAGAATGTACAAACTCCGTACAGACAAGCACCCGTAGCGCTGTGAGGTAGCAACTCTGCCGCTGCGCCACCGTGCCGCCCTTCAGAGATATACACGCTCAGGAACTTGAAGCTGTTGACTCCATCCACTGGCGTCCCATCGAAGAAAATGGGTTCATGGACCTCCGATCTTCCCTTCCTGAAGTCAACAATCAGCTGAAGGTAGACACAAAATGCTGGAGTAACTTAGCGGGACAGGCAGCGTCTCCGGAGAGAAGGAACATCAACAATCAGCTCCTTGATCTTGCTAACGATGAGAGCAAGTTTGTTGTTTTGGCACCATTCAATCAGGTAATTGAGTGTGGGAAGGAACTGCAGATCCTGGTTAATAAGTTCATAAGTTATAGGATGAGAATTAGCTCATTCTGCCCATTAAATCATTCAATCATGGCTGATCTATCTTTCCCTCTCAACCCCATTCTCCTGCCTTCTCCCCGTAACCCCTGACACCCGTATTAATCAAGAATCGGTCAATCTCTGCCTTAAAAATATCCATTGACCTGGCCTCCACAGCCGCCTGTGGCAACGAATTCCACAGATTCACCACCCTCTGACTAAAGAAATTTCCCCTCATCTCCTTTCTAAAGGTACGTCCTTTTATTCTGAGTTCAGTCTAGTTCAATAGAGTATTCGGCAACGGGCCAAATCTCCTCAAACCTCTGAGGAAGTTGTGCATCTACACATTTACACTGAATATAGACACAAAGTGTTGGAGTAACTCAGCGGGACAGGTAGCATCTCTGTTAGAGAAAGAATGGGTGATGTTTCAGGTTGGAACCCTTCCTTGGACTGAAAGATACAGCTGGGGGATGGGGGGTGGAGGATGGGGGGATGGGGGGTGGGAGATGGGGGGTGGGGGAAACTGGAGGCGGGTAAAGGCCAGAACAAACCAGGGCCAGCAAACAGATGACCTCAGTGAGGTTGGCCTTTTATGGACTCCACCCTTCCTGACATCATTTTGGACACACTTGCTGAGGTCCTTTATGGACTCCACCTTACCTGAGGACATCTGTTGCTGGCTTTGATTCGTTCTGGCCATTTCTTGCCTCCAGCTCACCCCCCCCCCCCCCCGCCCCCCCCCCCACACACACATCTATCTGTCAGCCTGAAGGGTCTCGGCCTGAAACGTCATCGGTTCCGTTTCTCCAGAGATGCTGCCTGATCCACTGAGTTACTCCAGCAATTTGTGCCTCTTGTCGTCGCTCCTTTTAAGGGCAGCACAGTGGGGCTGCTATCTAACGGCGCCCATGACCCTGGTTCGATCCTGACCTTGGATGCTGTCTGCCTGGAGTTTATACACAGAGTCACAGAGTGATACAGTGTGGAAACAGACCCTTCGGCCCAACTTGCCCACACCGGCTAACATGTCCCAGCTACACTAGTCCCATCTGCCTGCGCTTGGCCCATATCCCTCTAAACCTGTCCCACCCATTTACCTGTCTAACTGTTTCTTAAACATTGGGATAGTCTCAGCCTCAACTACCTCCTCTGGCAGCTCATTCCATACACTCACCACCCTTTGTGTGTAAAAGTCACCCCTCAGATTCCCTTTGAATTTTTTCCCCTTCACCCTGAACCTACTGTATGTCCTCTGGTCCTCGATTCCCCTACTCTGACAGGGGCGGAAATCCCGAGGGGGGGGTGGCAGAGGTGACACGTCCTCCCTCTGTTTTGAGAGGTGGGGGACGATCCCCCCCCAAGTTTTTGTAATCCGGATTTTAAAACCCGGTGAAATCTCCGTTTTCCGCAGGACAGTGGGGGTGGGACTGCTGATCGAGGGCGCCGATTGGACGCGAGAGACGTCGGTCAGCAGGCAATGGGGGCGGGACATGATGATTCAGCGCGATCATTGGAAGAAGGAGGAGTAGGGGGGTGGGACTGAGGATAGAGTGCTGTGATTGGAGGAGGGAGACGTGCCAAAACACTCTCGGCACAGACCTGCGCCTCATCCACAGCCAGGATCGATCCCGGCTCACCGGCGCTGTCTCGTCCCCACCCGAGTGCCCCCCCCCACGCCCGAGACGTGGGGGGCCAGAGACGTCGGGAGTCAGACGGGAGCTGTGCCCCCAGGCCTACAGCCAGCGCAGACAAGCAGCTCTAAACCCAGCTCAACTCTGCCTGTCCTGACAGGTTAACCTACAGCCCTGCCTGGGCTTGTGGGAAATATGGCCAGCGCGGAGAAGCAGCGCTGGTCTCCCGTCAGTCCAGGCAGGGCTGTAGTTAACCCGGCGAGACAGGCAGAGTTGAGCTGCATTTAGCGCTGGATTGAGCCTCCGAAGCCTCGCGCGTGTGTGTGTGTGCGCGCATGCACGCGCGGCCGCCAAAAAATTGTGTCCCCCCCTGTCCCCCGGTCCCCTGCATATTTTGATAGCGATTTCCATGCCTGTCTGGGCAAGAGACTCAGTGCATCTACCCGATCTATTCCTCTCATACCTTCTCCCTTGTGACCGCATGGGATGCCTTTGGGTACTCCAGTATCCTCCCACATCCCAAAGACGTGTGGGTTTGTAGGTTAATTGACCCTCTGCAAATTGCCCCTCGTGTGTAGGGAGTGGATGAGAAAGTGGGGTAACGTGGATCTAGTGTTGACAGGTGATCAATGCTCGGCGCGGACCCTGTGGGCTCGCTCTGCGGCCTAACATCATGGAGCTGGAGGCCTCGCTCGGGATTGACTTTGAGCCCCACCGTGGGGCGTGGACTTACCGTCGGAGCCAATTCCTTGCCTGGGATCGACGCTCCAACCCGCGGTCTGTGGACTTTAACATCAAGGAGTTCGCAGTCTTGGGAGAGACCGAGTCGGGAAGCTCAAAAACCGCACAACGTTTCGATTAGCCCCGACCCAGGGTAGATCGCCTGGCACGGGGGAGCTGAGACCCCCCCGATCACCCCGACAAGGAGGCTCGCCGCCGGCTACTGGAGAAAGATTGTCCCGTCAATGGAAGGTTAGAGGCCCCCGACCGCTGGAGGACAAAGAAGGAAGAGATTGAACTTATTTTCGCCTTCCATCACAGTGAGGAATGTGGAGGAGTCACTGTGGTGGATGCTTATGTTAAAATGTATTTTGTGTGTTCTGTTGTTTTTATTGGTATGACTATGGCAAATCAAATTCCTCGTATGTTGCAAAACATATTTGGCTAATAAAGTAGGTATAAGTATGAGTAAGGCAGCTACTCTACTGCTGAGCCACCGTGCCACTCTCCCTACCCGAATCTTACGGCAGAGTTAATGTTGCTTTGACTGCACTCTTCATTGTATCTAATGACGCAGCAAATCTAAAATGGACATGTTTACTGCTCCTTTGTGGAGAACTTGATGAATGCGTTTTGTTCAATTGGCGCAGTGGCTGAAGCAACTCTTTTGTAGAAGTCCTTTCAATGTTCAATTCACAGTTTAGCTCTGAAGGAACACTCTCAGAATTCATTACCTCTCTTTCCCAGACATCTCAGAGTCCACGAGCGTTTGGAGATCCCTTTTCGTCGCAGGAGAAAGAATAGTCAGGGCTAATAACTGGTGAATAGGGCAGTGCATCGCAGCTTGGTTTGGGAACAGCTTCATCCAAAACAGTGACAGTTTCTTCCCGACTGTTATCAGGCAACTGAATCATCCTGCCACAACCAGAGAGCAGTGCTGAACTAGTATCGGCCTCCTGGCAGGCCACGGAGAAGCCAATGCTGGAGCCCACGGCCGATGGCTGACAACTCCTGGGTCAACGGAGTGCGCGGCTGGGGCCTGGGTTGGCGCTACGGGGGTGTCCGGAGAGGACCTACATAGATACATAGATACATAGAAAATAGGTGCAGGAGTAGGCCATTCGGCTCTTCGAGCCTGCACCGCCATTCAATATGATCATGGCTGATCATCCAACTCAGTATCCCGTACCTGCCTTCTCTCCATACCCCCTGATCCCTTTAGCCACAAGGGCCACATCTAACTCCCTCTTAAATATAGCCAATGAACTGGCCTCAACTACCCTCTGTGGCAGAGAGTTCCAGAGATTCACCACTCTCTGTGTGAAAACGTTTTTCCTCATCTCGGTCTTAAAGGATTTCCCCCTTATCCTTAAGCTGTGACCCCTTGTCCTGGACTTCCCCAACATCGGGAACAATCTTCCTGCATCTAGCCTGTCCAACCCCATAAGAATTTTGTACGTTTCTATAAGATCCCCTCTCAATCTCCTAAATCCTAGCGAGTATAAGCCAAGTCTATCCAGTCTTTCTTCATATGAAAGTCCTGACATCCCAGGAATCAGTCTGGTGAACCTTCTCTGCACTCCCTCTATGGCTATAATGTCCTTCCTCAGATTTGGAGACCAAAACTGTACGCAATACTCCAGGTGTGCTCTCACCAAGACTCTGTACAACTGCAGTAGAACCTCCCTGCTCCTATACTCAAATCCTCTTGCTATGAAGGCCAACATACCATTCGCTTTCTTCACTGCCTGCTGCACCTGCATGCCTACTTTCAATGACTGGTGTACCATGACACCCAGGTCTCGCTGCATCTCCCCATTTCCTAATCGGCCACCATTTAGATAATAGTCTGCCTTCCCGTTTTTGCCACCAAAGTGGATAACCTCACATTTATCCACATTATACTGCATCTGCCAAACATTTGCCCACTCACCCAGCCTATCCAAGTCACCTTGCAGTCTCCTAGCATCCTCCTCACAGCTAACACTGCCCCCCAGCTTAGTGTCATCCGCAAACTTGGAGATGTTGCTTTCAATTCCCTCGTCCAGATCATTAATATAAATTGTAAATAGCTGGGATCCCAGCACTGAGCCTTGCGGTACCCCACTAGTCACTGCCTGCCATTGTGAAAAGGACCCGTTTACTCCTACTCTTTGCTTCCTGTTTGCCAGCCAGTTCTCTATCCACATCAATACTGAACCCCCAATACCGTGTGATTTAAGTGACCTGGCGGCAATAGTGGAGAGGTCGGTGCGGCGGTCGGTGATGGCGCCGACCGACGGACGAGCACGGACAAGTGGTAATGAGGACGGAGGACCTGGCGTGGGGGGGACCGTCGTGAGGGAGGGGGGAGGGGGGAGGGGAGGAGGGATGGGAGGGGGAGGGGAGCGGGAGGGGGAGAACAAAGGAGACCTGGCGCAGATACTTTGTAACGTTGCCCACGCCCTTTACATGGCGACTGTTTACATACCTTGGGTATGCAAGCATAGAATTTCACTGTGACCTATCACATGAGACAATAAAGTATTCATCCATTTATTCATTCGTTGGTGACCCTCGGACTATCTTTGATCGGGCACTACTGGCTTTACCTTGCACTAAACGTTATTCCCTTATCATGTGTAGGAAGGAACTGCAGATGCTGGTTTAAATCGAAGGTAGACACAAAATGCTGGAGTAACTCGGCGGGACAGGCAGAATCTCTGGAGAGAAGGAATGGGTGATGTTTCGGATCGAGACCCTTCTTCAGTGATGTCAGGGGAGTGGGCGGGACTAAGATAGAATGTAGTCGGAGACAGTAAGACTAGTGGGAGAACTGGGAAGGTGGAGGGGATAGTGAGGAAAAGCAAGGGGTATCTGGAGTTAGAGAAGTCAATGTTCATACCGCTGGGGTGTAAACTACCCAAGCGAAATATGAGTTGCTGTTCCTCCAATTTGCGCTGGGCCTCTCTCTGACAATGGGGGAGGCCCAGGACAGAAAGGTCAGATTAGGAATGGGATGGGGGGTTGAAGTGCTGAGCCACTGGGAGATCAGGTAGGTTAAGACGGAGGTGTTGGGCAAAACGATCGCCGAGCCTGCGCTTGGTCTCGCCGAAGTAGAGAAGTTGACACCTGGAACAACGGATGCAGTAGATGAGGGTTGGAGGAGGTGCAAGTGAACCTCTGCTTCATCTGGAAAGACTGTTTGGGTCCTTGGATGGCATCGAGGGGGGAGGTAGAGGGACAGGTGTTGCATCTCCTGCAGTTGCAGGGGAATGTACCTGGGGAGGGGGTGGTTTGAGTGGGAAGGGACGAGTTGACCAGGGAGTTGTGGAGGGAACGGTCTCTGCAGAAAGCAGAAAGGGGTGGAGATGGGAAGATGTGGCCAGTAGTGGGATCCCGTCGGTGGAGAAGATGTTGGATAATTTATATGTTGTATGTGACGGCTGATGGCATGGAAGGTGAGGACAAGAGCGACTCTGTCCTTGTTACGAATGGGGGGAGGGGGAGCAAGAGTGGAGCTGCGGGATATCGAGGAAACCCTAGTGAGAGCCTCATCTATAATGGAAGAGGGGAACCCCCGTTTCCTAAAGAATTCCCTTATCATGTATCTGCACACGGTAAATGGCTTGATTGTAATCATGTATTGTCTTTCCGCTGACTGGTTAGCGTGCAACTAAAGCTTTTCACTGTGTCTCGGTACACGTGACAATAAACTAAACTCAAATTGAAGCTGAAATTGTAACGGTCGGCACAAAATGCTGGAGTAACTCAGAGGGTCAGGCAGCATCTCTGGAGAATAGGAATAGGTGAAGTTTTGGATTGAGACCCTTCGTCAGACCAGACCTAGAGGCCTGATGAAGGTTCTCCACCCGAAACGTCACCTATTCCTTCTCTCCAGAGATGCTGCCTGACCCGTTGAGTTACAATTGCACTTATTGTCTATCTTCGGTGTAAACCAGCATCCGCAGTTCCTTCTTACACTATTAAATAAGGGTGCGGATTATGGTGACGTGGAGACAACTTTTTCACACATACGGTGGTGTGCATATGGAACGAGCTGCCAGTGGAGGTTGTTGAAGGAGGAACCATAACAATATTTTAAAGACAATTAAACAGGTACATTGATTTGAAAGGTTCAGATTGATGTGGGCCAAATGCAGGCAGATTGGTCTTGCACAGACGGGGCATCTTGGTCAGCATGGGCAAGTTGGGCCGAAGTGCCTGTTTCTGTTATTTATGACTCGATGACTCTATTCTGAATATTCTGGAAAGAAACAGTCGGCACGGCGGCGCAGTGGTAGCGTTGCAGTCTGTGCGGAGTTTGCATGTTCTCCACGTGATCCGCGTGAGTTTTCTCCGTGATCTTGGTTTCCTCCCACACTACAAAGACGTAGAGGTTTTTTTGCAGGTTAATTGGCTTGGTATAAATTACAATTAAAACACAAAGTACTTGTGCTATAACTCCAGGATAAGCGCTCAACTAAGAAAACTCATCCCAAAGCCAAAGTATTATCTAACTATCTAACTGAATATGCCAACTTACAATAAATAACTCCATATATAAAAAACAGCTACCTACATATTATAGATGACGTTTTGGATTGTGACCCTTCGTCAGACCAGACCGAGGGCCTGATGAAGGGTCTCGACCCGAAACGTCACCTATTCCTTCTCTCCAGGGATGCTGCCTGACCCGTTGAGTTACTCCAGCACTTTGTGTCTATCTTCGGTGTAAACCAGCATCTGCAGTTTACTCTGGAGTAAAGAAGGATGAGAGGGAATCTTATTGAAACATATAAGATTATTGAGGGTTTGGACACGCTAGAGGCAGGAAACATGTTCCCGATGTTGGGGAGTCCAGAACCAGGGGCCACAGTTTAAGAATAAGGGGTAAGCCATTTAGAACAGAGATGAGGAAGCACTTTTTCACACAGAGAGTGGTGAGTCTGTGGAATTCTCTGCCTCAGAGGGCGGTGGAGGCCGGTTCTCTGGATACTTTCAAGAGAGAGCTAGTTAGGGCTCTTAAGGATAGCAGAGTCAGGGGATATGGGGAGAAGGCAGGAACGAAGTACTGATTGGGGATGATCACATTGAATGGCGGTGCTTGCTCGAAGGGCCGAATGGCCTACTCCTGCACCTATTGTCTATTGTCTATTGCAGTTCCTTCTTACACTAATAAATAGGGATGTGCATTATGCTGACGCGGAGACAACTTTTTTACATATTAACTAGCTCTTGAAAACAAAAGTGTAAATTGTCCTTAGTGCGTGTAGGATAGTGTTAGTGAGCGGGGATCGCTGGATGGCACGGAGTCCGTGGGCCGAAGGGCCTGTTTCTGCGCTGTATCTGTAAAGTAACCTAAGTCAGAAAACAAAAAAGAATGCAAGGTAGACAAAAGTGCTGGAGAAACTAAGCGGGTGCGGCAGCATCTATGGAGCGAAGGAAATAGGCAACGTTTCAGGCCGAAACCCTTCTTCAGACCGAAACATCGCCTATTTCCTTCGCTCCATAGATGCTGCCGCACCCGCTGAGTTTCTCCAGCATCTTTGTCTACCTTTGATTTTCCAGCATCAGCAGTTCCTTCTTAAACAAGAATGCAAGGAGGAAGCTTCCTTGCAAAGGACATTAAACTGTCGTAATACCGGGCAATCGGACTTTAGTTGGATCACGGTGTGTTCATTGAGTTGTGTAATACCCCGAATTCTAGCATTTATGATCAGAAAATGAGAATGCTTCAGCAGATATAGCCTACGTTGGCTATAAATGGTGATTTACAACTTCTATCCTTCCCATAAAAGCCTCCAGCAGGCGATAGAGCATTTAATGGACATACAGTACACAATGCACGCTTTCCGATTTTCTTTTATTGGCTCACATTGTACTTTACACCCCACTTACCTCATTCGTTGTGGGAAATCTACCTAATTCTGTGGGCGCTGCATTCATTTTTATACATGCTCATCATGATATTTGTGCAAACATCTTGACGATGATTGCATTTTGAACAATACGTTCAGAACGTTAAAAAAAAAACACATCAGTCATCATGGGCGGCACGGTGGCGCAGCGGTAGAGCTGCTGCCTGACAGCGTCAGAGACTCGGGTTCAATCTTGACTAAGTGTGCCTTGCAAATATCCACTGACTTGGCCTTCACAGCCCTCTGAGGCAATGAATTCCACAGTCTATGTTGAGCTATTGCAGACACCGTTCCTGAAGGAAGTTATCCTGCGCATGCGGATTATTCATCGAGGTTCAGGTGGTAACACGGGCTTTGGGTGCCATATCTGTCACGTTGTATTCTCGATAGTCATTAAACCAGGTTTGAAACAAAATAACTTGACATTATATATGAAACCTGAAACGGCAGGGATAGATCCCGAGTCTCTGGAGCTGTAAGGCAGCAACTATGCAAAAATAAAGAATTTCACTGTACCTAGGTACACGGAGACAATAAATTATAATTGAATCATTGAATCATGTTCTTTACAGTTTTATGTTCTATGCTCTTTCCATTTCCACCGTCATTTAAACAAGCAAAGAAGATTATCACCAGATAACAACACATACTCGAGTAATAGGGCGTGTGGAACATGCTTCACAAGACTCATCCCACTTATATTTCCCAATTGAGGTAACAAGGTCAGACATCACCACCACTCCCATCTTTTCTGACTGCACAAAAACAAAGTTAGTCATTATATCTGCTGTTCATTGTTGTGGAAGCCCGCACCTTCACTGCCACGAAACAATGTTGATCGCTATTCAAAACAGGTTGAAAAGCCAAAAGTTTAACATTAATTAAGCCGGCGTTCACGGGAGGTGTGGTCTTGGAGGGGAGGATGCTCCTCAAACTGCTGAGCGTCCTGGACAATACAGCTCACCCCCTCCATGACACACTGGTCAACCTGAGGAGCAGCTTCAGCAACAGACTGGTTCCACCAAGATGCAGCGCAGAACGCCACAGGAGATCCTTCTTCCCTGTGGCTATCAAACTGTACAACTCCCCCGCCTTCTGTTGTGGGGTAGACTGACTGAAACTATCCCACCCCCCCCCCCCCCAATCTTTGCACATGCACAATTCTTTCCACTCGTCACTTTAATTTCAGGTTTCATGTATTTTGTGTTTTTATGACTGCTGGCAGATCAATTTCCCATCTGGGATAAATAAAGTTCTATCGTATCGTAACGTACCCAAATGAATGAGATAAGGGAGGTGGAGTTGGAATCCAGTAAAAAGTATGGAATCTATATTGGAAACTTTATGGAGACTATGCTGGGAATAGCCCTGTCCTTGACGTTTAAAATTTTGGGCGAACCAATTTTTGATTTCATCTCCTTGCACGGGTCTTTTAGGATGGACGTCTTCCAAGATGGCGCCCAACTAGTGTAGATGGGACTTGGTGACATGGCTAGTTGGGCCTGTTTCCATATTGTAGGACGTATCTTTAGAATGGTGATGAGGAGGAATTTCTTTAGCCAGAGGGTGGTGAATCTGAGGAATTCTAGACGGCTGTGGAGGCATTTGAGTATTTTTAAAGCGGAGATCGACAGATTCTTGATTGGTGAGGGTATCAGGGGTTACGGGGAAAAGGCAGGAGAATGGGGATTGATGACTCGATGACTCTGTGACTCTAAAGATCAGCTATGATTGAATGGCAGAGTAGACTCGATGGGCTGAATGGCCTAATTCTGCTCCTATGACATATGAACTTATGGAAGCAGGTGCCGGCATTTTATCAGTAGATGAGGAGAAGATTTTTTTTCTGCACATCTTCTTCTTGCGTTTGAGGCAGCAGAGGTTACGTAATGCCTTCCAGGCACTATAGCCAGTTCAATGTGCTGTTGTCGAGGTCCGTCAGGTCTACCCCTCCACCAGAGGGGGGTGGAGGACAGCGCAGTCGAAAATGACGTACTGCGCTGTTTGCTGGTCTGCCCCACACACGCAGGCTGCTGATGAACGCAGCCCCCAGCGATGCATGTTGGCGTTGAACCGGCCGACCCCTGCACGGAGCCGGTTCAAGGCGACCCTCTCTTTGCGGGGCAGGTCCGAGCCGGGTGGGGCTGTGGTGTTCGGGACGTAGGAGTGTGGTAAATATTTCTACGTCATTGTTTCCTTCTCATACTTTGGGCATCTCTGACAAGGACAAGATTTGCTCAGCCCCAACCCCAATGGGACTGAGATGATTGCCTGGTGTTTCCAGTGAATCACACCATTGTGAGCAAGAAGACACATAGAAGGCAGCAGATGTTGAGTCATTGAGTCACAGAGTCACACGGCACGGAAATAGGACCTTCAGCCCAACTTGCCCTTGCCGACCAAGATGCCCCATCCAAGCTAGTCTCATTTGCCCACGTCTGGCCCATGTCTCTCTGCACCTTTCCTATCCATGTACCTGTCCAGGTTACTCCAGCCTTTTGTGTCCATCTTTGGTTTAAACCCGCATCTGCAGTTCCTGCCTGCACATTTTGCCTGCTCCACTGCAAAAACTCCTCAAGGTATATCTGCTTTGTAGAGGTTCCCCTCCTCTCTCTGACGAGAGTTCTGCAGCACCCTCTCTTGGTGCTCCCCCTCTGTGATCCCTTCCCATTCCCACACAGATATTTCTGTCCTGGGCCTCCTCCATTGTCAGAGTGAGGCTAAACGCAAATTGGAGGAACAGCATCTGATATTTCGCTTGTAGACAAAAATGCTGGAGAAACTCAGTGGGTGAGGCAGCATCTATGGAGCGAAGGAAATAGGCAACATTTTGGGTCGAAAGTCTTCTTCAGAAGAAGGTCTGAAGAAGGGTTTCGACCCGAAACGTAGCCTATTTCCTTCGCTCCATAGATGCTGCCTCACCCGCTGAGTTTCTCCAGCATTTTGGTCTACCTTCGATTTTCCAGCATTTGCAGTCCCTTCTTAATCATATTTCGCTTGGGCAGCCTACAGCCTAGTGGTATGAATATTGATTTCTCTCACTTCAAGCAATCCCAGCATTCCCTTTCTCTCTCCCTCCCTAGCACCAGCATCTCGTTTTCACCCAACAAACAGCTGACAATGGCCTGTTTCCTTTATCACCGTCACTTTTCACACTACTTCCTTGGAAGACTGGTGTAATTCAGCATTCTCCAGTGATTCTCACAGATGCACCAGAGCAGCCAACCACGCAGAACTTTATCAAGTGCCTTGCTGAAGTCCATATAGACAACTTCTATGGCTTTGCTCTCTAATCAATCTCTTTGGTTTAGAGTTTAGAGTTTAGGGCTACAGCATGGAAACAGGCCCTTCGGCCCTCCAAGCCGACCGGCGATCACCCCGTACACTAGCACTAATCTACACATTAGGGGCAATTTACAATTTTTACTGAAGCCAAATAACATACACGTCTATACGTCTTTGGCGTGTGCGAGGAAACTGCGGCTCCCAGAGAAACCCCACGGGGAAAATGTACAAACCCCATATAGACAGCACCCGTAGTCAGGATCGAACCAAGGTCTCTGGCAGCAGTAGACTGTAAGGCAGTAACTCTACCGCTGGGCCACCATGACGGCCCTCTTCAAAATACAGGTTACTCCTTCAAAAAGCTCAATCAGTCCTTGGGGATCACGATTATTGTTCTTATTACACTATTACGGTTTGTTAGTTTTTTATGTGTCTGTATGTGTGGATGTATATATAAACGCACACTGAACTTTCTCTCTCGTTTATTATATTGTCTACAGTGTACTATGTTTACATATTCTGTTGTGCTGCCGCAAGTAAGAATGTCATTGTTCTATCTGGGACACATGACAATAAAACTCTCTTGACTCTTGACTCATAGAACCAAATTGTGAAATATTTTCTGGCATACTAGAGAAAGAAAAAATAACAGTTGTTCTAGACTGTGTGGGATGGAACTGCAGATGCTGGTTTAAACAGAAGATAGACACAAAATGATGGTGTAACTCAGCTGGACAGGCAGCATCTCTGGAGAGAAGGAATGGGTGACGTTTCGGGTCGAGACCCTTCTTCAGACTCTAGTTGTTCCAGAGTATTGGATTAAGAAGGGGTTGGAAGTTACTAGTTCTATTTCAAAGGCCTTTAGTAACAATTCTGTGACTAATGATCTTTTACAATACGTCGTTAACTCAGAAAACTGCTGTTTGGAGAACTTTGGACACTCGCACGTTCTCTCTGGATGGAAGATACATGTACAGACTATCTCTCCACGATGAAACTAATAAACAACAGAGATCAATGGAGTTTTACCCTCGATTTACAATACTTCAACTGATAAATATCAGTACTAACGACAGTTCTAAGTTCATATGTTCTCGGAACACAATTAAGCCATTCGGCCCATCAAGTCTACATCATCATCATCATCATCGTTGAAATCATCAACGGGCACGGTGCCTTACAATGCTGTGTACGACAGTGATCGCAACTTCTACTGAAGTGGGTGTGGATGGCCGTTGGCTCGCTAGGAGCTGATCCGCCCTTTGACAGGTCTTGATTTTGGTCCTGCTGGGGGTCCACAGCCCCCTCCTCACCTGGCAAACTAGGTGGGGGAGACGATTTAGTCGCCGACTATCCGACCATGGAGCAGGTAGCACGGGATTACATGGTACCCGTGGCAGGGGGATCTCCCCCCGACCTGACCGGACCTGATCAAGTCTACCCCGCCATTCAATCATCTATCTTTCCCTCTCAACCCCATTTTCCTTCCTTCTCCCCCCCCCCCCCCCCCCATAACCTCTGACACCCGGACTAATCTAGAATCTGTCATTCTCCGCCTTCAAAATACCCACTGACTTGGCCTCCACAGCCCTTCTGTGACAATGAATTCCACAGATTCACCTCCCTCTGACTAAAGAAATTGCTCCTCATCTCCCTTGTAGAGGCACGTCCTTTGATTCTGAGGCTGCGCCCTCTAGCCCTGGACTCCCCCACTAGTGGAAACATCCTCTCCACATCCACTCTATCCAAGCCTTTCACTATTCGGTAAGTTTCAATGAGGTCTCCCCCATCATCCTTCTAAACTCCAGCGAGTACAGGCCCAGTGCTGATAAACCGTGCAGAAGGGGAGGGTGGTTAGTTATTGACCGAATGGGAAGCTAAAATGAAACCTAAAATTAAAATGTTGCTGTGCAATTGTGTTGAAGGCACTTACATTCCAAACTCTGAAATTAAAAGTAATTGCACAGGTGTAATACATTGTCAGCTGTTGCTTCCAGCTACACATTAACTTCTTGAAACTGCCAGCTCAAAAGTCCATAAGCTCATAAGTTCTAGGTACAGAATTAGGCCGTTCGGCCCATCAAGACTACTCCGCCATTCAATCATGGCTGATCTATCACTCCCTCTCAATCCCATTGTGGAATTCTCCGTCTCAGATGGCGGTGGAGGCCGGTTCTCTGGATACTTTCAAGAGAGAGTTAGATAGAGCTCTTAAAGATAGCGGAGTCAGGGGATATGGGAGGAAGGCAGGAATGGGGTACTGATTGTGGATGATCAGCCATGATCACATTGAATGGCGGTGCTGGCTCGAAGGGGCCGAATGGCCTACTCCTGCACCTATTGTCAATTGTCACTCTCCTACCTTAACCCCTGACACCTTTACTAATTAAGACCCTGCAAATCACCACTTTCAAAGTACACAGTGATCCTTGCTAATCTCACCCCAATGCCACCATATCTCATGTCTTCATTAAATACCTAAACCCCCCTCAAATCTCTGCCTCAAATTTACTTAACAACTGAATCCTTTTAGATAGAGGAACTGCAAAAATGCACCTCAATCACACAATCGCAATCATCACAGACCCACCTCATGTTTCATACAAAGGGTGGTGGGCGCATGGAACAAGCTGCCAGAGGAGGTAGTTGAGGCAGGAACCATCCCAACATTTAAGAAACAGTTAGACAGGTTTGGAGGGATGTGGACCAAACGTGGGCAGGTGGGACATTGTTGGCCGGTGTGGGCATGTTGGGCTGAAGGACCTGTTTCCACACCGTATCATTCTGTGACTCTATGACTCTCTATCTTGATTAGTACGTGTGCCAGTGTTTATGGGGAGAAGGCAGGAGAATGGGGTTAGGAGAGAAAGATCAGCCATGATTGAATGGCTGTAGATTAACCATATTACCCTGCCTTTACTATATCCATCACCACACATATTATGCATGTTGCACATCCCATTTGTAGTCCAGTCCGGATCTTCATCCCTACCCCGGACTATTGCTAACAGACTTGATGCTCACTACGGAGACGATAGCATGTAATGTTTCCTCAGCTAGTGTTACAATAAAAGACTATGAGTTGTTAATCCTACGTATGGGTCTCATTACACAACACTGGAGGAGTAGACTTGATGGGCCGAATGGCCTAATTCTGCTCCTAGAACTTTGGAATTTATGAACATCTCTCCCTGGGATTTTGAGATTAATAAACTAATAAAGCAAATAAAATGTCTGAAACGTAGAAACATAGAAAATAGGTCCAGGCGGAGGCCATTTGGCCCTTCGAGCCAGCACCGCCATTCATTGTGATCATGGCTGATCATCCACAATCGGTAACCCGTGCCTGCCTGCTCCCCATATCCCTTGATTCCACTAGCCCCTAGAGCTCTATCTAACTCTCTTTTAAATTCATCCAGCGAATTGGCCTTTAATGCCTTCTGTGGCCGAGAATTCCACAAATTCACAACTCTCTGGGTGAAAACGTTTTTTTCTCATCTCAGTTTTAAATGGCCTCCTCTTTATTCTTAGACAGGGGGCCCTAGTTCTGGACTCCCCCAACGCTGGGAACATTTTTCCTGCATCTAGCTTGTCCAGTCCTTTTATAAATTTTATTTGAAGAAGGGTCTCTTCCCGAAACATCACCTACCAATGTTCTCCAGGGATGCTGCTTGACCCGCTGAGTTTCTCCATCACTTGTGTATTAACCATCATCTACGGGTCTTTCAAAGATAGACACATAGTGCTGGAGTGTCTCAACGGGTCAGGCAGCATCTCTGGAGGTAGAGGGTAGGTGACCTTTCAAGTAGGGACATTTCTTCAACCTGAAAGTAAGGGGTGGTGGGGGGAGGAAGGGGACAAATCAGAGCCAGCAACAGATGGCCTCAGGCAGGGTGGGTCCCCGATAGGCCAATTGTTGGCTAAGGAAGGTGTGATCTAAAGGGGGGGACATAATTATCTGTGGAACTGGTTAAATGATGGGGGTGGAAGAAGGGGGGAGGTGGGGATGGGGGTTTTAGCAGAAGTTTTTTAAACGAGAGAATTTAGCGTTCACACCACTGCTGCCCCTCGACCTGCTGTTCTTTGATTCCACAAGGAAAGGATTTGCTGAGAACATGGGCGGCACGGTGGCGCAGCGGTAGAGTTGCTGCCTTACAGCGTCAGAGACCCGGGTTCAGTGCTGCCTGTACTGTGTTTGCACGTTCTCCCCGTGACCTGCGTGGGTTTTCTCCGAGATCTTCGGTTTCCACCCACACTCCAAAGACGTACAGGTTTAAAGGTTCATTGGTTTGGTATAAGTGTAAATTGTCCCTAGCGTGTGTAGGATAGTGGTAGTGTGCAGGGATCACTGGTCGGTGCGGACTCGGTGGGCTGAAGGGCCTGTTTCCGCGCTGTATGTCTAAATAAACTTGAACTAAAGTAAATTATGTCACTCATTTTATTGCACGAAATGGGCACTGCACTTGGTCCCAACCGTTTCGCTGAACAACTCCGCTCAGTCCGCATAAACCTACATGAACTCCCGGTTGCTCAACACTTTAACTCCCCCTCCCATTCCCACACTGACCTTTCTGTCCTGGCCCTCTTCCACTGTCAGAGTGAGGCCGAGCGCAAATTGGAGGAACAGCATCTCATATTTCACTCGGGCAGCTTACACCCCAGTGGTATGAATATCGATTTCCCTAACCTCACGTAACCCCTGCTTTCCCACACTCCATCCCTTCCACGTTCCCAGTTCTCTGACCAGTCTGACTTTCCGCTGATTATAGACACAAAATGCTGGAGTAACTCAGCGGGACAGGCAGCATCTCTGGAGAGAAGGAATGGGTGACATTTCGGGTCGAGGCCCTTCTTCAGACCGGTCCCCCTGATTATATTTTATCTCTGTTTGCTTTGTTGTCAACTTCCTCTCGCTAACAATTATCTGTTCGACATATTCCTTGATCTTCGCGCCCCTTTGGTGTCTCGTTTTCACACCGCACCCTTCCACATCTCTTGGTCTCCCTTTCCCCTGACTCTCAGTCTGAAGAAGGGTCTTGACCCGAAACGTCACGCATTCCTTCTCTCCAGAGATGCTGACTGTCCCGCTGAGTTACTCCAACATTTAGTGTCTATCTTCAGTGTAAACCAGCATCTGCAGCCCCTTCCTACACATTCAATTGGAAATCCTACACTAACATTCCATGGTCAGTGTGGTGTTTAACTAAATTCTTACCCTTTACTCTAACCTTACGCAACTGGTATCCATTTGTATAACTATAAAGTCTCGGCTGCATATGTTTTGTTAGATTGCCTTCTGTCTTATCACAAAGAGCAATAATAGTTTTTTATGAAGCTCGTAACCAGTATATTGCTGCAGATATCAATCTCTTTATCTGACAGTGATTATGGGCCAGATATTTGTCGCTCTCACTAGAACAACAATGCTGCACGAGCTTTACTTAGAGTCACAGAGTCATAGAGTGATACTGTGTGGAAACAGCCCCCTCAACCCAACCTGCCCACACCGGCCAACATGTCCCATCTACACTTGTCCCACCTGCCCACATTTGGCCCATATCCTTCCAAACCTGTCCTATCCATGTATCTGTCTAAATGTTTCTTAAACGTTGGGATAGTTCCAGCCTCAACTACCTCCTCTGGCAGCTTGTTTCATACACCCACCACCCTTTGTGTGAGAAAGTTACCCCTCAGATTCCTATTAAATCTTTTTCCCTTCTCCGTAAACCTAAGTCCTCTGGTCCTCGATTCCCCTACCCTGGGCAAGTGACTCTGTGCATCTACCTGATCTATTCTTCTCATGATTTTGTACACCTCTAAGATCATCCCTCATCCTCCTGCCTACTCAACCTCTCCCTGTAGCTCAGAAGGCATCCTGACAACATCCTGAAACTCTTCTCTGTAACCTTTTCAGCTTGACCACATCTTTCCTATAACACGGTGCCCAGAACTGAACACGATAAATGCGGTCTCACCAATGTCTTAAACAACTGCAACATGATCTCCCAACTTTCTTGTGCTTAATGGGCCTGTCCCACTTAGGCGACTTTTTAGGCGACTGCAGGAGACTATGCAGTCGCCACATGGTCGCCACATGTTCGCGGGTGGTTGCCGGGGAGTCGCCTTCATGGTCGTGAGGAGTTCCCGCATTCTGTGAACTAGTCGCGGCCTCATTATGGTCGGCGTGAATTTTCCAACATGTTGAAAAATTAGCGGCGCCTAGAATGAAGCCGCCATGGAGAGTAGCGAGAATTCTCGAGCCGTAGGCGGGTCGCCAGGAAGTCCTAGTGGGTTGCCAGCAGGAGGTCGAAGGTTCTCAGAGGTTCTCGTAGGTTGTAGCCGGTGTATCTTTGGATCTTAAATGTTGTCTCCACTCCTTCTCCCCCCTTCTCACCTCTCTCCCCCCTCTTTTAAAGGACTTACCGTACACTGTGCTTTAGCCGTCTTTTTACAGCGCCAACCTTCCTGTTCATCGCGGTGTGTGTCTGTTTCACCTTGGCTTTGCACCGTGTGAATGTTTTAGACAGCATTCCCCCTGCTTGCCCTGTCCCCCGCTGGCATAACGGGCTGGTGAAGGAAGCGATGTGTGTGTGTGTGTGTGTTCCACTCTGACAGTCGCCGTTCCAGTTGCCAGTTTTTCAGGCGACAGTCGCCGGCAACTTGACAGTCGATGGCAGTCCGCTGAAAAATCGCCGAAGTGGGACAGGCCCATTACTGTTTTGTAACGCTCAGCCACGCTGCCCCTGTTACTGCAGGTTTGCTTTAGAGTTCGGCGGCACAGCGTGGAAACAGGCCCTTCGGCCCACCAAGTCCATGCCGACCATCGAACACCCGTGCACACAGTTCTATGTTATCCCATTTTTGCATCCTACACATTACATGCAGAAGCCAATTAACTTACAAACCTGCAGGTCTTTGGGGTGTGGGTGGAAACTGGAGCACCCGGAGAAAACCCACACAGTCACAGGGAGAAGGTACAAACTCCACACAGACAGCACCCAAGGTCAGGATTGGGCCTCTGGCGCTGTACTGTTTAGCCAAGTTAAATTTAGTTTAGGGTAGACAAAAATGCTGGAGAAACTCAGCGGGTGAGGCAGCATCTATGGAGCGAAGGAAATAGGCAACGTTTCGGGTCGAAACCTTCAACCCAAAACGTTGCCTATTTCCTTCGCTCCATAGATGCTGCCTCACCCGCTGAGTTTCTCCACCATTTTTGTCTACCTTTGATTTTCCAGCATCTGCAGTTCCTTCTTAAATTTAGTTTAGTTTGGTTTAGATATGCAGTGTGGAAACAGGCCCTTCAGCCCACCGAGTCATTCTTATTTGTCTTTTCATCTCTGGCCTTTGTCCAACCAATACTCCCAACACTGTTCCTTCCCACACAGTCGGAGGAAGGGTCCTGATCCTAAACATCACCGATCCGTGTTCTCCAGAGATGCTGGCTGACCCGCTGAGTCTTCTTTTGTTGAGCTGAAGTCCTGCGCTCCAGAAATATCTTGGAAGGAACTGCAGACGCTGGTTTAAACCGAAGATAGACACACAAAGGAATGGGTGGACGTTTTGGATCGAGACCGAGACCCCTTTCTGTCCTGGGCCTCCTCCGTTGTCAGAGTGAGGCCCAGCGCAAATTGGAGGAACAGCACCTCATATTTCCTTGGGCAGCTTACACCCCAGCGGTATGAACATTGACTTCTCTAACTTCAAGTAGCCCTTGCTTTCCCTCTCTCTCCATCCCCTCCCCTTCCCAGTTCTCTCACCAGTCTTACTGTCTCTGACTACATTTTATCTCTGTACTGCCCACTCCCCTGACGTCAGTCTGAAGAAGGGTCTCGACCCGAAAAAAGGCACCCATCCCTTCTCTCCAGAGATGCTGCCTGTCCCGCTGAGTTACTCCAGCATTTTGTGTCAATCGCCAGAAATGTCTCCTCCTCTGGTGCCACACTGCCACCTAATGAACAATGTGGGAATTACCGTTCACAAACAAGGTGATGAATTCAAACTGGAGAGATGGGAGAATGCAGATGTTCGAACCTCATGCAAACAAGCCACTGGAGGGCATAACAGGTCAGGTGGCCTCTGCAGAGGGAAATGGACGGATGATGTTTCGTATTAGACCCTTCTTCAGGCTGAAACATTTGGACAGGTACATGGATAGATTGATTTGTTTAGTTTTAGTTTAGAGATACAGCGCGGAAACAGGCGTGGAAACAGGCCCGCATATTAACACTATCCTACACCCACTAGGGACAATTTTGTACATTTAACAATAAAATTCTCTGCCTCAGAGGGCGGTGGAGGCCAGTTCTCTGGATACTTTCAAGAGAGAGCTTGATAGGGCTCTTAAAGATAGCGGAGTCAGGGGATATGGGGAGAAGGCAGGAACGGGGTACAGATTGGGGATGATCAGCCATGATCACATTGAATGGCGGTGCTGGCTCAAAGGGCCGAATGGCCTACTCTTGCACCTATTGTCTATTGTCTGTTGTCTGAATTAACCTACAAACCTGTACGTCTTTGGAGTGTGGGAGGAAACCGAAGATCTCGGAGAAAACCCACGCAGTCACGGGGAGAACGTACAAACTCCGTACAGACAGCACCCTTTGTCGGGTTTGAACCCGTGTCTCCGGCGCTGCATTCGCTGTAAGGCAGCAACTTTACCGCTGCGCCACCGTGACCATCCTATTAATACTGGTGTCAGAGGTTATGTGGATAAGGCAGGAGAATGGGATTAGGAGGGAGAGATAGATCAGCCATGATTGAATGGCAGAGTCGACGATGGGTTCAATGGCCTAATTCTACTCCTATTCCTAATGACCTTATAATAGGATAGTTTTAAAGGTATACTAGACCAAGAGCAGCCCCTTTGGGTCTGGACCCCGAACGTGCTTCAGACCCCGGGGTCTTGTTCCCGAACGTGCTTCAGCTAAAGAAAAAAAATGGCGTATTTGTAGGAGCAGAGCCGGGCGGCAGCAGCCGTTATGGTGGCTGGCCAGCAGGAGGAGACAAAATGAGTGAGTGGGGGGGGGGGGGGGGGGAGAAGGATTTTATTAAAATTGTGTACATAAACAGGACAAAATTTAATCAGGAGTGGATACTTGAAAAACTGTGCATGTGGTGTTGGCGTAGCAACGAATCAAAGGAAGGCTGGCACCCACGACAGGCAGAAACACACACAGACAGGCAGAAACACACACACACGCACAGTTTTAAATATAGATAGATGGGCCAAACACAGTGTGATGAGTGGAGTCATACACACGTCAAAATACAACACTTATTTATTAAAGTTCACTTACAGCATTAGTCTGCAGGACGTTACAGTACCCAACAGCTACTCAGACTGAATTACGTAAGCAAGCTCTTGGTAATATAAATCGCATATTAGCGGACGCCGTGGAGAGGCCCCGGGGGACACAGTCTCTGATAGTGGAGCAACTACTAACAAGCACTACAATTGGTTTGTAAGAAATAACCAATCTACATCTTTCCTTGTAGAAACTAAATCAAGCATAGATACGTGGAAACATGGTTGGCCAAACAATATAGCAGCTGAAACGTTAATAACGCATATGGGGAAGTATAGATAGTTACACAAAATTGCCATATCTAATGGGTGGCCTGCTGACCCGTCCGGCACATGTGCAGTACAAATCCGCATCTCCCCCTTTCACTGGGGAAGTGACTGGGGAGGGAACCGGGAATGTGACCGGGGACCGGCCGGGTGGTGGTGGTGAAATAGGCGAGTTGGGCACTGAACGCCGTGGAGAGGCCCCGGGGGACACAGTCTCTGATAGTGGAGCAGCTGGCCCGGTAGTGGGAGGGTATACAAAACGTGAGACCTCTGGATGCGGAGTCGCAGGACGCGGTTCCTTCACAGGAAGATGTTGATGGGTGCGTCTGTAAATGGCCCCGTCCGCGCTAACCAGGTAGGAGTGTGGTTCTTTGGCAGGGCTGTGGATGTGACACAGACGGCCATAGCCCTTGTTGGTCTGGAGGTGAACAACCTGTCCACTGCAGAGAGGTTTAAGTGGCTTACTGGACTTGTCGAAAAAACGTTTTTGTGCATCGCGCTTGAATTGTAGTTGTTTCTGGACCGCAGGCGGAGAACGGGCCTGTGGCTGCAGAAGCTGCTGGGGTACAGGCAGGGCAGCACGGGTTTGGCGAGACATCAGTCGTTGTGCTGGGGAACCCAGTGCGGGATCCCTGGCAATGTTCCTTAAATTGAGCAGGTCCAGGTAGACGTAAGATTTAGCAAGGTAAGAACGCTCCATTAGTTGTTTTGCGCTTCGGACGGCCCGTTCGGCGAGTCCGTTGGACTGCAGGAACTCAGGGTTGCTGGTGATATGTCGAAAGTCCCAGCGTTGTGCAAAGTTTTTGAAAAGCTGGCTGGTGAACTGACTGCTGTTGTCGGATAGAAGGTGTGCGGGGCAACTGTGCACGGAGAAATGGTGTTGCAACTTCTGGATAACTGCTTCGGATGTGATGGTTTGGAGTAGACAGATGTCAAACCAGCCCGAATAAGAGTCGACAAGAACCAGATAGTGTTTCCCATGCCATTCGAATATGTCGGTGGCTACTGTGGACCATGGTAGAGGAGGATCCGGGTGCGGCAGTAAGGGCTGCTTCTGCTGGTGTGGCGTCAGGCTTTTGCAGATGGCGCAGACTTCAGTTTTGTCACATATGTACTTGGTCATACCAGGCCAGTAAAACATGCTCTGTGCCCGTTGTAAGGTTGCCACCACGCCGGGGTGGCCCCTGTGGACGGCGTCGAAGTACTTGTCCCGGAGGACAGCTGGGACAACTGTCTTGTGGCCCTTGACTATAATCCCGTCCTGTAACACCAGTTCGTCGTGAACCAGGAAGTATGGGCGGATCGCGAGCGAGGTGTTGTGTTGTTTATCCGGCTAGCCAAGCCAGATGACTGCAGACAGCAATTGTAAAGTCTCGTTAGCAGCCTTGTGCTCTGCCAGGCTGCTTAGGCAATTAGTAGGAACCTACGATACCTTCATTACTGTGAACTGGTCCTGTTCAGAGAGTTGTTGTTTGCTGGTTTTGCGTGGGGCCCTTGATAGCGTGTCAGCTATGTGCCTTTTTTATAGATAATGTTAAAATAAAAACTCTGCAGCTGCATCATCGTATGTTGAAGGCCAGCCGGAGCAGCTTGAATGGGTTTATTCAAGATGGTGACCAGCGGCTGGTGGTCTGTTTCTATAATCACACTTCCCAAAAATAAAGTCTTTGAATTTCGTGCAAGCGAAAACCACAGCGAGCAATTCTTTTTCAATCTGAGCGTAACGTTGTTCAGTATCAGTTAGTGTGTGAGAGGCATATGAAACAGGCTTGCAGTCGCCATCGGCAGTGGTCTGCAGGCAAGCAGCACCAAGTCCGTACTGGGACGCATCACATGTGAGTGTTACTGGTAACTCCAAAGCGAAACAGGCGAGGGTAGGTGCGCTAGCCAGCTGCAACTTGAGGATATCAAAAGCTCTTTGGTGTTGCGAATAGCAAGATCATGCAGTGTCTTTGCGTGTCAGTTCCCGCAGGGGGGCAGATATATTGCTGAGGTTGGGAATAAATTTCCCCATGTAGTTGACCATTCCAAGGAACCTTTGTAGAATCATAACGTCAGTAGGAGCCGGCATTTCGTTGATAGCAGCGGTCTTCGATGGGTCGGGTCTGAGTCCATCACTTGTGAAACCATGTCCGACGTAGGTAACTTCCGGAACCCGAAACTTGCACTTCAGGGGATTGAGTTTGAGCTGTATGTCTTTGGCATGGCCCAGCACTTTCTTCAAATTGGCATTATGCTCAGCCAAGTCACGCCCATAGACGAGAATATCATCAACAATAATGGCGCATGGATACCCCGCAAACAGTTGTTCCATCGTGCGCTGGAAAACCTCGCTGGCAGAGTTATTGCCAAAGGGCATTCTCAGGAATTTGTAATGGCCGAAGGGGGTGCCAAACGTAGTAAGATTGGATGAGTCTGGGTCCAGTGGATTCTGCCAAAACAAACTTTTGGCATCTAGAATGGAGAACACTGATGCGTTGCCTATTTGAGCAGCAACTTACTCTACCGTTCGCATAGGGTAATGCGGGTGTTTGATAGCTGTGTTGAGATCCCTGGGGTTTATGCAGATACGGATTTACTCCTTGTTCTTCTTCGTTGCAACCACCATGGTGGAAACCCAGTCAGATGGGTCAGTAACTTGAGCAATGACACCCAGGGAGACCATCCGCTTGAGCTCATTGGGTACTCTGTCACGCATGGCATGCGGAACACGATGTGGTGCTCGAACTACAGGAGTGACTTTGGGATCAACAGCGATGTTGTACTTGAGGGGCAGCTAGCCCAGCTCACCGTTAAATAGTTCTCTATATTGAGAGAGTATTTGCGGAGTGGAGCCCTCAGCGAGAAAGAGTTGATGGACAGCGCGGCCAAAGTAGACTAGGCCTAAATCGTGGCATGCATTGATACCAAGCAGAGTTTCAGAATCCCCCTTGATGATATAAAACTTTAGGGTATGAGACTGCGAGTCTATGATGCACTTTAAATCAGTTTCTCCAAGCGGGTGTAGAACATCACCTCCGTAGGCCCAAAGCGTGGCTGAGGCCTTTTCAACATGTTCAGCATTACGTATTTTTTTAAACTCAGAAAACGAGATGACATTGCATTTCGCGCCGGTATCAATCTTTGCGATCACAGGCTTGTTATTCACAAACATGGTTGTCTCAGGGTCAAGTTGCTCGTTAGAGGAAGGGAGGAGAGAGTGGATGGCTGAACTGTTATCTTCACTTTCAGAGAGCTGAGCGGAGGATGGCGCCTCAAGCCCTCAGCTTTCATTATCAGCAAACTCATGTTGTAACAGGTGCAAACTCGGACTTGGGACGGATTGAGTCACACGGGAATGGCAATATTTTGCAAAGTGGTTTAATTTCTTACAGAAATTGCAAATTTTACCATAAGCAATACAGAACTCCTGACCCGGAGCATGAGAATAGTTACAATTAGGACATTGAGCAGCAGACCTTCTCTGCTGCCAGGCCGGGGAAGGCTGTGGATGGCTGTTACGACAGGAGGTGTCTGTAAGGTTGACACTATACTGGGAGCGCTGGCCAGAGATCACAGACTTAGTGTGATAAGCCGTTATCTCAGCAATCCGACAGGCGAGTTCGGCTTGATTAAGAGTCAGTTCAGTGTTACGAAGTAAGTCGTCTCTCACCTTGTCATTAAGCATACCTCCAACGGGTTTGTCCCGGATCAGTTCATCGCATAAATCTCGAAAATGTCAGCGTGCAGCCATGTGTTTCAAGCCGCTAATAAAACACTCTATCAGCTCACCGACTTTTTGCATATGAGTAAAAAACTTGGTACATTCGATAATAGAGTTCGAAGGGAGGTCACACAACTGTCTAAACTTTGCAGGTAGGACAGCAGGGTCATCAATCGTTTCTGCAGGCACTTGGATCTGTCCGTTTGAGTCTAAAATAGCAGGCTGAAAAGTAAAACGGTCCACACGTTTCATTGCCTCAGGACCAGCCAGGTTTAGTAGCACGGAAGCACGTACATCTGGAGGATTGTTGCGATGCACGATGCGAAAGTAGTGAATGTAGTCATGCTCAAAAAGGTGCCAGCATTCAGCAATGTCCGAGTCAAAGATCAGAGGACGAGGACGGCGAGACGAGTTTGCCATGAGAGAGATAACAGGCACATAACAAATGTTAAAAAAAAAAAAAACGATAAACATGAACGGAGTAGGTAAGACTCAATTCTTGACACCATGTAATGAGTGGAGTCGTGCACACATCAAAATACAACACTTATTTATTAAAGTCCACTTACAGCATTAGTCTGCAGGACGTTGCAGTACCTAACAGCTACTTAGACTGAATTACATAAGCAAGCTCTCGGTAATATAAATCGCATATTAGGTGGAGCAACTACTAACAAGCACTACAATTGGTTAGTAGGAAATAACCAATCTACACACAGGTAGGTGGGACTCGTGTAGATGGAGCAAGTTGGTCAGAGTTGGCAAATTGGGCTGAAGGGCCTGTTTCCATGCTGTATGTCTCTATGACACTAACTCTAGGGGAGATAGTTGATAGAACACGAGCGGAACCCACAGCAAGAAATATCAGTGAGTCTTTTTAAATAAATACACAAAGTGCTGGTGTAACTCAATGGGTCAGGCAGCATCTTTGGTTGAATGCGGATAGGTGACGTTTCGGGTCGGGTTCGTTATTCAGACTGATTGTAGGGATTGGGGAAGAAGGCTTGAAGGGAGAGGAGGGGCAGAACATAGCCTGGATGATAATAAGAATGAACTAATGAATGAATGAATAAGTTTATTGGCCAATGTGAGGAATGGGTTAATAGGTATAGTTGATTTAGACAAGAACCCATTGTCTAGTAGGGAGTATAGTAGGGAGTATAGAACGGAGAATAAGGGGAGTAAAGGACAAGTACAAATTGTGTCTTTTCAAGGATGAGAACAGAGAAGATAGCAACAGCCCAGCATAGAACTAGGGTAAAGGTCAGAAGAAACACTCAGTGCGCATGGGCAATTAACTTACATGAATATGTACACACACCCACTATGACAAGATGTCTCATTTAAATGCACATGCGATGCATGATATGGGAGGTGTCTTTGACGTCGGGTGGACGTTCCAGGACGTTCTCGTGGGAATGTGGGCTTTATGTTATGATTGGAAGAAGCACAATGGGGAGGGATGAGGGTGTGACAATGATACCCATTAAATGTATAAAGATGGAAGTCATCCCGATCCTCGGTGTGTCTTGACAGGGGAGACACCCAACTCTGCAGACTTGCTAATTAATAAACTTGTTTCTCTACATTCTCTACGCATCGTGAGTGTTCTTTCACAACTTGCGCCTGACAGCTTGGGGGCTCGTCCTCGGGATCCCCACTCCGGCCAGCTGGCGACAGTATACGGAAGAAGGGACGGTGCACCCCGTTGATTTCAACGGTCCCAGACCCCTAGATTGTCGTCAGCAGTTTGAGCGAGTGATATCCAGGACCAGAGATTAGAGAAACAAGTGGGAGTTCCGATCCGGAGGAAGATCGGGGGGAAATTCGCGAAGGAGCCAAATCGAGTGATTCTTGTGCACAAGACCCGGGTAAGAAAACTGACTATTAAGTACTACTCGGGCGATTGATAAGACCTTGTGGATACCGCCCTGAAGAATTCAGGGGTCTGTACGGGCAAGGCAGGAAAGGCGGGAAAACAGATCGGGGGTAAATAGATCGGGGGGAAATTCCGATCGGGAGGATGGGCAATGAAAACGGAAAGCCCACAAGGGAGGGGAAGGGCGGTAAGCCCGACCCCAGCATTCTGCCTGATAGTCCGTTGGGGCGAATGCTGAGCCTCTGGGGGCAGAGAAATACCCAGGGAATTGGAAGACAAAAATGATTTGATTCTGTTATATTGAGTTTTAATACATGTAAAAGATGTTGCATTTATTGAAGTAAGAATGGAACGAATGTGATTTGTGTGTAAAAACCGGTTTGGAATGAAAGAGGAAGTTTATATTTGTGATAATTATTTTGTTTATTGTATAAGAGTAAGTAAGTAAGTTTTATTAAAATCAAAAATGTTCACTGGAGGTAGGTGTATGTTCCTTTAAATAAATCAGGTCATGGTGAAAGACGACGAACAGCTGTAAGATAACGATTAATGTTTGTATCCTCGTGAGAAGGGGAAGTTGTGAAACCAGCTTTTGGTGTAACATCATGGAAGGAAGAAAAGCTGCAACCTAAGTGGACTGGACCCTACCTGGTGTTACTAATCACCGAGACAGCAGTACGAACAAAAGAAAAAGGGTGGACACACGCAAGCCGATTTAAGGGTCCTGTGGAGGCCCCACCAAACAATATCAGCCCGTGGACTGTGCGCAAAGGAGAGGAACCATTGACTTTAATATTTAACAAGAACCCGCGGGAAAAATGAAGATTTCGTGTTGGTGGGTCGTGTGTTGGGTGGTTACCCAACTATGTAAGCATACAGAGTGTTCAAATGCAGGAAAGTGGAAGGATGTGCAGATAGAACAGGGAGAATGAGCCTAAGGATTTGAAGATAATGATAGTAGCAGGAGAAACAGAATTAAGGCAATTATATGAGATGGGAATACCTACAGGAGGGAAGGGAGCCAACACCTGGCTTGCCTGGATGATGTACACGGCCAGGAGTATGCAACACACCAATTGCTACGCCTGCGCCGGAGCTAAGCCTCAGCTGGTTCCAGAACCATTTCCCTTGAATTGGGATAGAACACCTGGGGCTATGCCATGTATACTACAGCTATTCACGAATCCCATCCTACCAAAGGATGCGACCTGCCAGAGTTATCATTACCTATTCCCGGCTAGCAACAACAATACAAAGGGCCGAAGGACAGACCCACGACCTCCTCCATTTAGAACTCCCCTTGGGGAGGAGGGATTTGAGTGCTATACCAGATATAACCCAGATGGACAGGAAATGGGGAAGGTGCTGAACTGCAATCAGACGTATAACATAACGGCTGAGGAACAGGGGCCACTGTTCAAAAGCTCCTGGCTGAGAAAGCAGATAGTCAGTAGAGCCGATGTCTGGTGGTGGTGCGGGGAGAATACCCTGTGGCCCCGGTTACCAGGGTCATGGACGGGAACCTGTACCCTCACACAACTGATGATGCCCTTCACCATAGCAGTAGAACATATTGTAGAACTCAATGAAGGAAGCCGACGACAGAAGAGAGGGGTGAGAGGATCATTCGACACACACATATATATAGATGCGATAGGGGTGCCAAGAGGGGTACCCGATGAATTCAAAGCCAGAAACCAGATAGCTGCGGGCTTTGAGTCCATACTCTTCTGGTGGTCCACACTTAATAAAAATGTGGACTGGATCAACTACCTATACTACAATCAACAACGCTTTATAAATTACACTCGAGATGCAGTTGAAGGATTAGCGGAACAACTGACAGATACCAGCCTAATGGCCTGGCAAAATCGCATGGCCTTAGACATGCTACTGGCTGAGAAGGGAGGGGTGTGTGTAATGTTTGGGGAACAATGTTGCACCTTCATCCCCAACAACACTGCTCCTGATGGGTCAGTGTCGAGAGCCCTAGCAGGTCTCACCTCCCTGTCTATCGAATTTAAAACACAGTATGACCAGCGAGAGGAAGATAAGGAGGCGAAGATTCTGCTGCTAGCATTAGAGAACGGGCAGATAGTCTAAATCAAAGGTTGCGTAGCAAAAGAAAAAGTGTGGATTGTGAGGAATGGGTTAATAGGTATAGTTGATTTAGACAAGAACCCATTGTCTAGTAGGGAGTATAGTAGGGAGTATAGAACGGAGAATAAGGGGAGTAAAGGACAAGTACAAATTGTGTCTTTTCAAGGATGAGAACAGAGAAGATAGCAACAGCCCAGCATAGAACTAGGGTAAAGGTCAGAAGAAACACTCAGTGCGCATGGGCAATTAACTTACATGAATATGTACACACACCCACTATGACAAGATGTCTCATTTAAATGCACATGCGATGCATGATATGGGAGGTGTCTTTGACGTCGGGTGGACGTTCCAGGACGTTCTCGTGGGAATGTGGGCTTTATGTTATGATTGGAAGAAGCACAATGGGGAGGGATGAGGGTGTGACAATGATACCCATTAAATGTATAAAGATGGAAGTCATCCCGATCCTCGGTGTGTCTTGACAGGGGAGACACCCAACTCTGCAGACTTGCTAATTAATAAACTTGTTTCTCTACATTCTCTACGCATCGTGAGTGTTCTTTCACAACTTGCGCCTGACAGCCAAGTATGTACACATACAAGGAATTTGCCTTGGTGCTCCGCTCGCAAGTAACAACACGACATACAGTGACAATTAAGAATAAAACATAAAACATTAAGAATGAAACATTATAGTTTATTTATTTTTTTTGAAAATATTTTTTATTGGAGATAAGTACACAACCTATTAACATCATTACCAGTCTTACATTTTTGAATTGATAATATTGTCAATTATCATTAAATTGTCTCCAATACCTTTTGCCTTTTTTTGTTTTTTTTAAACTAGATAGAACTAAAAAGATAGATGAAGTAAAGAAAGAAAAGAGAGACAAGAAAAGAGAGAGAAAGAAAAAAAAAAAAAAAAAAAACAGAAAAGAAAAAGATAGTTAAAGAAGAATGGAAAAATTTATTAAAATAGAAAACTTCCTTCGAGATATATTTGTACATTTCAGAGTATAGCATTTCATCCATTCTTTAGCCCGAGTGTTAGTCAGGTTCCTGTGCTGAACCATTCTGACCCTTTAAATAATCAATAAAGGGAGACCATGTTCCAACGAATAATTCCTGTTTGTCCAACAGGGAAAATCTGATTCTTTCCACGTTTAAGGTCTCCGTCATTTCTATAATCCACATTTTGATTGTGGGGGTTATAGGGCCTTTCCAAAATTTTAGAATTAATTTTTTTCCCGTTATTATACTATAACCAATAAAGTTTCTTTGTGTTGTTGTAAATGTTTGATTTAATTCTAATGTTCCGAGTATTATTAATTTTGGATCCGGGTCCAATTGTGTGCTGGTCACTTTAGATATTATACTGAAAATATTTACCCAGAATTTTTTTATTTTTATACAGTTTGCAAACATATGAGATAAGTTAGCTTCGAGATGTGGACATTTATCACATATAGGTGAGATATGTTGAAAGATTTTATGTAATTTTGTTTTTGAATAATGTAACCTATGTATTACTTTAAATTGTATTAAAGAATGTCTGGCATTTAATGAACATTGATGTATGTGTTGTAAACTTTCTTCCCAAGTATCGTTCGTTATTATTTGATTTAATTATTTTTCCCATGTTTGTCTGTGTAAGTCCGTCGATGGAATGTCACTGTCTAATAAAATATTATATATATAAGATATTAATTTTTCTGTATTAGGATGTTTATTCCAACATTCGTCAAGAATTTCTGAATTTCTAATTTGAAAATTTTGAGTATTCGATTTTACATAATCTCTGAGTTGAAGATATCTGAAAAAATCATTTCCTCGAAGTCCATAAGTCTGTTGCAACTCGTGAAATGTCAGAAAAGTGCCTTCCTTGTAAAGTTGTCCCATATTTTTAATTCCATAATTCTTCCATTGTGTAAAACCCCTGTCCAGCCATGAGGGCTTAAACAAAGGGTTATTCACAATTGGAAGAAAAGGTGATAAATTATCTAATTTTAATGTCTTTTTTAATTGTTTCCAAATTCGTATAGCACTAAATATTATAGGGTTTTCCCTATAAATTTTTTTGTTTAATTTAGACGTAGCAAATAATATCGAGCCGATATCAAAAGGTAAACAATCTTCCTTTTCCATTTTTAACCAATCTGGTTGTTGATCTATTTCTTCATATTTTTAATATTAACTGCCCAAAAATAAAACAGAAAGTTTGGTAAAACCAAGCCTCCATTTATTTTTGATTTACACAAATGTCTTTTCTTTATCCTATGATTCTTATAATCCCAGATAAAATCATTAACAATGGAATCCAATTTTTAAAAAAAGTTTTTTGACAAATATATCGGAATTGTCTGAAAAAGGTATAATATTTGCAGTAAAAAAATCATTTTTATGGCATTAATTTTGCCAACCATTGAGATAGGAAGTGTTTTCCAATATTGAATATTCTTATGTAGTTTGTTCAGTAATGGGGGAAAATTTGCTTTAAATAATGATGTATATATCTTAGTTACGTAAATGCCTAGGTATTTAAATTTTTCATTTACTATTTTAAATGGAAATTGTTGTATTATCTGTTTATTGTGTTCCCTTATTGGCATAATTTCACTTTTATTCCAATTTATTCTGTATCCTGAGAGTGAACCAAATTGGGTTATTAGCTTTAATAAGTTTGGAATACTAATTTCTGGTTTTGTAATGTAGATTAGTACATCATCTGCGTATAGAGAAATATTATTCACTGTATCCTTTGTGTTATACCCATGTATTTCCGGATGACCCCTAACTCTTTCTGCGAGTGGCTCAATAGCAAGCGCAAATAATAATGGAGATAACGGGCATCCTTGTCTACAACCTCTAGATAGGCTGAATTTAGATGACAACCTTTGGTTTGTTAATATTCTAGCCGTAGGGTTTGTATATAACAGTTTTATCCATGTGCAGAATTTCTCCCCTAGCTGCATATTTTCCATCACCGAAAATAAATAAGACCATTCAACCTGATCAAATGCTTTTTCAGCGTCAAGTGAGATTATTGCTAGATCTTCATTAATAATTCTCTTAGAATAAATAATATTAAATAATCTTCTTAGATTATAATATGAGTACCGTTTCTGAATAAAGCCTGTTTGGTCAGGGTGTATTAATTTATTCATCACTGTACTTAATCTATGCGCTAGTATTTTAGTTAATATTTTCTGATCTGTATTTAAAAGTGCAATTGCTCTATATGATCCCGGATCTTCCGGATCTTTATCAACTTTAGGAATAAGTGTTATTATAGATTCATTTAAAGTATCTGGAAGTTTCTGTTGAGTATAGATATGCTCATACAGCCTTTGTAAACGTGGGGAAAGCAAGTCATACAATTTTTTATAGAATTCAGAGCCTAAACCATCTGGTCCTACTGCTTTACCATTTTTTAAAGAGCCAATAGACTCCTCAATATCCTTTATCGTAATCTCCCTTTCTAATAATTCTCTATCGTTTGAATCTAAACCTTTTAAATTACATTTTAGTAAAAAATCTGCTATTCCTTCTGGTTGTACTACAGTTTTAGTTGAATAAAGATTATGATAGTATTGGAGAAATCTTTCGTTTATATCCTTGAGCATTTTTAATAATTCTCCTGTCTCTGTTCTAATTTTATGAATTATTTTTTCCCCTTCCATTTTTCGTAACTGACGTGCTAATAGTTTTTGTGGTTTGTCTCCAAACTCAAAATGTAATTGTTTGGTTTTTTGATAAAGTTTTATTACTTGTTCTGAATACATTTTGTTTAATTTATATTTCAATACAGCAATTTTATTATGTTTTAAAATAGATGGCATTCTCGCATTTTCTATATCTAGTTGCTTGATTTCCCTTTCCAATGTTTGTTGTTTAATCCTGTTCTCTTTATTATAAAATACTTGAGCAGAAATTAATGCACCTCGAACAAACGCTTTAAACGTTTCCCACATAAGAGAAGTAGGTGTGTCAGGGTTGTCATTTACCTCAAAAAATATTTGAATCTGTTTAGTAAGATATTCCTGGCATGATCTTTCGTTCAAAATTTGTGGGTTAAATCTCCAATATGTTTGTTTCTCGGACATTCCATTTAATTTAATCATGAATGTTACAGGTGCGTGATCTGAGATTATAATATTATGGTATTTTGAGTTGTAAGTAAATGGGATAAACGTGGAGTCAACTAAAAAATAATCTATTCTTGAGTATGTTTTATGTACTGGTGAGTAAAATGAATATTCCCGTCCAGTTGGATTTTCAATTCTCCAGACATCCTTAATATTAGTGGTATTAATAAATGAATCTAAAAATACACTTGATTGAGATTTTACTTTTGTTTGCCTTGATGATCTATCTAAGTATGAATCTAATGTGCAATTGAAGTCTCCTCCAATTATTAATTTATATTGTGTAAATTCAGGAATTATATTAAATGTTTTATTAAAAAACATAGGGTTATCAAAATTAGGCCCATATACATTAAGAAGAATCACTTTTTCTCCATTTAACTCTCCAACTAATATAATATATCTACCATCAATATCCGCTATTGTTGATGAATTCGTAAAAGGTATTCCTTTACGAATTAATATTGCAACTCCTCTGGACTTATGGGAAAAAGAGGAATGATATGATTCAGCGATCCACTTAGCTTTAAGTCTGTTGAGATTCCTTTTTAAGGTGTGTTTCTTGAAGGAATATTATATCTGTTTTGATTGAATTTAGATGTGCCAAAACTTTACCTCTCTTAATTGGTTCATTGATTCCCTTAACATTCCAACTACAAAATGTTATTCCCTGACCCCTTGTCATATTAACATCTTGCATATTGTTTCTAAGGTGGTCTATAACCGAGCAGAAGGTGCAACACATAAAACCTGACCCTGCTCCCGAACCTCAAATAGATGAATTTAAAATCATATACATCGCTCTTCCGAACACATCTCCTTGAATTAGTCTTGTTGTTCCATTCAAACATTAAGTTATAAAAATATTTAAAGTGAAAAAAGTGATAGAATTGGTTAGTATAGGGTGAAAGAAAAAAAACTACATCTACAATTAGTGTAGTTAGTGATAGCCACACTAACGTGGCTAGAATTCTAAAGACTTCCGTAGCCTTTGTAAAAAAAAAAAATCCCAGCTCCGTGCCCGATCTGACAATCAATTAACTTCTTTGGGAGTAGCAAACATATACATATACCCATACATACACACACACATACATACATATATACATATATATATATATATATATATATATATATATATATATATATATATATATACCCATATGCATACACATATATGCACATATCCCTGCAGAAAAGTCCGACAACAGCATAAATTCACAACGTTATTATTCTCTACATACCATATTAATATCTTCGCTAAATCTATAAATTTAATTTTAAATTGAAAAATAAAGAGAAAAACCGTCAAACCTTATTATGACATAGGCTGAATTACCTCTTGCACATCTTCCTATAGAATATAAGTATGTAACTCATTTCTACGTTAACCAGAGACTGTTAGTTATTAATCATTGTTATCAGTCATACCCAGTATTAAATTTTTATGAGTAATATAAATGTTAATAATTTTAGTAGTAATATAGATATTTAATAAGTATTAGTAGTTACATATATAGTTAGATATGAATATACTAAATAGTAATAGTGATTAATAACAATTGGTCACAACTATGATATTATTGTTCTTAAAGTTTATACTAAAAATAAAAAAAGATTTAAAAAAAAAAATTAAAAAAAAAAAAACACGGTTTTCTCCAATGTCCACCGTCCATTTCGGTTTTCGAATGTCCTTAAAGCTCTTAAAAGAACTTTAAAGGTCCTTTTAAATCTGGCGGTCCCGTTAATCCTTGACTCCTGAGGAGTATTGTAAATTCTTCAGTCTGTGGTCACGTTCCCGATTTCTTTGGCATATTCCAGTGCTTTTTCGTGGTCTGTAAAAAATTGCTCCTTGTGCTTGTAGGTGACTCTTAGTCTTGCGGGGTAAAGCAAGCCGTATCTCAAATCAGGTACATTCTTCAGTATTCTTTTTGTCTCAGTGAACAGTGCTCTTTTCTTGAAGACCTCTGCCGGATAATCTCGGTAAATACTGAACCTCGCACCTTCAAAATAGAGCTGTCCGCCTCGGACGATTTTCTTCATTATCTCGTCAAATTCATGATCAAGTTGCACCTTTACTATAATTTGTCTTGGATGGGCATCATCTTGTGTACGACGCCCCTGCGCTCTATGTGCTCGACCGAGTGAAGGTTTTTGATCCAATTTTAAGGCTTTTTGTAGTAGGTCTGCCACAAAATCCCGAGGGCCCACTTCCTTCTTTCACCCCTACAATTCTTAAATTCTTGCGTCTTTGACGCCCCTCCAAATCGGTACACTTATCACTTAATTTGATCACCATACCGGAGAGGCGTTGGTTTTCAATAAGGAGTCGATTTACAGTTTCCTCACTTGTCGCCGCCCATTTCTCAAGTTCGGTTATCGTTGTTCTATGTTGATCAAGTGCTTGATGAATGGGGACCACCTCCATATTGGCGTTCGATTCCACCGAAACGAGCCTGGCTTCCAGCACTTCCATCTGTTCCTTGACCTCATCGTCCCTCGACCTCTTCCAGACTTCCAGTATTTCTTGAACGGTAGAAAGCATTTCTGCTTTAAAATCTACCTTAAAAGAGTTAAGTTCCTCTTTAAAATTCAATTCAAAGGTTTTCAACTGTAGTTGAATCTGTTTAATTTCAACAGCGAGAAAAGTTTTAAGATCTTCAATTTCAGACTTTTTCTGCTTTGATTTCTTCGTTGGGTCCTCCTGGGCCGTCATTGTACCTGAGGCCGAGGCCTCAGTTAGGCCTACCTCTTCCATCGGTGGTTTCCCTTTAACGTTTTTTTTTTGGCCCACGGGGGGGGGGGGGGGTATGTTCCATCGACATACCGTCAAAGTCGCGTGCCCCGTTCAGATCGCGATCGCTGCAGGTAAGACCCGATTTTCTCCCGTTTTCAGATTCTTCGGCACGGAGCTAGTTGGCACTGGATTCAAGCCTCCATAGCGCCACCGGAAATCCGAAACATTATAGTTTAAACATGTGAATCAAATAAAATACCGGAGCAAAAGGCGGCTACAGACTTTTGGCCGTTGAGTAAAGCTACTGCTCGTGGAATAAAGTGTTTTTATGTCTGGCTGTGGCGGCTTTGACAGTCCGGAGTCGACTTCCAGAGGGAAGTGATTCAAAGAGTTTGTGGCCAGGGTGAGAGGGGTCAGAGATGATCTTACCCGCTCGCTTCCTGGCCCTTGCAGTGGACATAGACAAGGCGTTTTTGATAGGCAGATCGTGAGACAAAAGAATCGAAGATTTGCAAATTGTGAAGCCAGAGGAAGGAATGATGGGAGAGGAGGAGCGGGGGAGGAGAGAGTAATAGGTGCGAGTTCAGGTGAGGCACCGGAGAAGGGGGGGGGGTGAGGGGTGTAAAGGGGCATGTGGGGGAGAAAGGGGAGGGAGAGGGGGTGAGGGTGTCTCTAGATTGGAAATGGTTGTGTTTAAGGGGTAAGCCATTTAGAACGGAGATGAGGAAAAACTTTTTCACACAGAGAGTTGTGAATCTGTGGAATTCTCTGCCTCAGAAGGCAGTGGAGGCCAACTCTCTGGATGCTTTCAAGAGGGAGTTAGATAGAGCTCTTAAAGATAGCGGAGTCAGGGGATATGGGAGAAGGCAGAAACGGGTTACTGATTGTGGATGAACAGCCATGATCACAGTCAATGGCGGTGCTGACTCGAAGGGACAAATGGCCTACTGCTGCACCTATTGTCTATTGTCTAGTGTCTATTGTTTCACTCCAGAAGATATGTATCTCCTTAAGAGGCAATGAACCCCAGCTTACAATGAACCATTCTACATTCCTTGATCATCGTCTGCTTTGACCTCCCATTTTCACACCTTAGCCTTCCATACCTCTGGTCTGCCTCTCCCCTGACTCTCAGTCTGAAGAAGGGTCTCGACCCGAAACGTCAGCCATTCCTTCTCTGCAGAGATGCTGCCTGTCCTGCTGAGTTACTCCAGCATTTTGTGTCCATCTTTATTGTAGTTAGTTAGAACCCTTTACCCAGTGTGGGCATGCCTGACACTTATGGGCATACTGTAGGTATAAGCTGACAGGGCGAAAGTTTAACGGGTATTGTGCAGGACACGCTTTTCACACAGAGAATGGTGGGATCATGGAACACGTTGCCAGGGGTGGTGGTGGAGGCAGATAGGATGGTGGTAGGTTACCAACTGTCCCGTATAGCTAAATTGGTTTGTCCCATACGGGACCGCCCTTGTCCCGTATTTGACTGCTACTACTCGGGTTGAGGGGACTGTCGGGTCGGAGCGCCGATTCGGGCCCCGCCTCACCCGTCCCGACGTAGTGCAGCCCATGGAGTGCAGTAGCAGCGCCTCGCCCGTGGCCCCGTCAGTCGGCAGCCCGGCCAGCTGTCCGACCTTCTGATCTTCGCTTACCGCTGACACCGCCACCCCTCCTTCTCATGGCCGCTCATCGGTTCATGAGTTGGATGGGGCGCGCGATGTCACGCGTCCTGGACCAAAACACCTCAGCTGGCCCGCATTCAGGTCTTTGTGTGCAGTCCAGCACCCGGGCCAACTCATTATACACCCAGCTACGGCCAAGTCGGTCAACGAATTGCCGTCGGGAATTTGTCCCTTATTTTGACCTTTTGTCCGTTATTTGGTAGTGAGAAAGTTGGCAACCCTAGATGGGGGCATTTAAGAGGCTTTTAGACAGACACATGCAAGTACAGGGAATAGAGGGATATGGATCTTGTACAGGCAGATGAGATCAGTTTAACTTGGCATCATGTTCGGCACCAACATTGTGGGTCGAAGAGCTCGTTCCTTTGCTACTGTATGTACTTTGCTATGTTCTATGTTCACAGGAGTAATTCCTCCAGAGAAATTCAGTCAGGGGAGGAAAATTACTTAAAGATTTGTGTAAAAATTCAGGGACAGTTTCTTCCCATCTGTTATCAGGCAACTGAACTATCCTATCAGCAACTGTAGAGCAGTCCTGTCCTCCCATCTACCTCATTGGAGACCTTCGAAGATCTTTAATTGCGCTTTACTGGACCTTACTTGGGCTAATCGCTATTCCTCTTATCCTGCATCTGTACACTGCGGACGGCCTGATTGTAATTACATATAGTCTCTTCGCTCATGGATAGCAGGCTATGAGAATGCTTCTCACTGTACCTCGGTACGCATGACAATAATAAATGAACTGAAATCGACCATACTCCTTTACACTGGTGGCAGCACGGTGGCGCAGCGGTAGAGTTGCTGCCTCACAGCGCCAGAGACCCGGGTTCGATCTTGACTATGGGTGCCTGTCTGTACGGAGTTTGTACGTTCTCCCCGTCACCTGCGTGGGATTTCTCTGGAGCTCCGGTTTCCTGCCACGCTCCAAGGACATACAGGTTTGTAGGTTAATTGGCTTGTAAATGGTCACTAGTGCGTGTAGGGTAGTGTTAGTGTGCGGGGATCGCTGGTTGGCGCGTGGGCCGAAGGGCCTTTTTCTGGGCTGTATCTCTAAACTAAACTAAACTAAACCCCATCTTACTCCTTCACAGCGCTTTGGTCTCTAAGTTTGACTGACAGGAAAAATGGACAATCGCTTCCCTCTGAGCAGAAGTTTCACAGAATGTAAGGTGAGGATAGGACCGGTTAAACCACAGCATCCAATGGAAACCCAAGTGGCCACGGACAGCACCCACGGTCAGGATCCAACACCGGTCTCTGGTGCTGTAAGGTACCACCTCTACCATGGCACCACTGTAAACATATCGTGCATTTTGTGTCCTTTACTGTTTTTTGTGTTGTGTATGTTTATTGGCTGTTCACGATTAGTACTGTGCATATTAACCAGGCTTATTCAGTTATAGCGGCAATTGGTAATGAGGGATGCCATCTCCTCATGTGTGGTCCCTTATACTAGAGAGGGATTACTGTGTGTTGTGTGTGTGTGTGTGTGTGTGTGTGTGTGTGTGTGTGTGTGTGTGTGTGTGTGTGTGTGTGTGTGTGTGTGTGTGTGTGTGTGTGTGTGTGTGTGTGTGTGTGTGTGTGTGTGTGTGCGTATGTGCGTATTGTGCGCGTGTGTGTGCGTGTGCGTTTGTGCGTGTGTGTGCGTATGTACATGTGTGTGTGCGTATGTCTGTTTGTGCTTGCATGTATGCATATGTGTGCATGTGTCTGTGCGTGTATGTGTCTGTGCATGTGTGTAGGAAGAAACTGCAGATGCTGGTTTACACCGAAGATGGACACAAAATGCTGGAGTAACTCAGCGGGTCAGACAGCATCTCTACAGAGAAGGAATGGATGATCTTTCGGGTCATGACAATAGACAATAGGTGCAGGAGTAGGCCATTCAGCCCTTCGAGCCAGCATCGCCATTCAATGTGATCATGGCTGATCTCCACAATCAGTACCCCGTTCCTGCCTTCTCCCCGTATCCCCTGACTCTGCTATTTTTAAGAGCCCTATCTAGCTCTCTCTTGAAAGCATCCAGAGAACCTGCCTCCACCGCCCTCTGAGACACTTCTTCAGAATATAATATCTATATTACAAAAACTAAGATCTTGACCCCTTTTGACTTTCTGTTTCGTGATTTCCGAGAGGACGCCGCCACTTACAGCCATCATTTTTGGCCACCTCGCTCAGAGTTCCCCTCTGCCAGATTGGACTGGAGGATCTTTCTCATTGATGAAAAATCAGAGAGTTATTAATGTTTTAAAACAATTCGCCATTCTCTCTGCTGTCCCCGGTGGCGGCAGGGGGGAGGGATAATAAAACCCGGAAGTGTCGTGCCTCACTCAGTCTCTGCGAGACGGAGGAAGTGAGAGGGTCATGGCTCTCTGAGCTGCGAATAACACTGAACGCACGTCTACACGGTGAGTCCCCTCGACGTGGTTTTCAGAAAATGTGTTTGTTGCTTGCAAAGTGTTTGCCAAATTGGCTTGGCTTTTAAAGACTCTTCAGAAAATGTGTTTGTTGCTTGCAAAGTGTTTGCCCAATTGGCTCGGCTTCTAAAGGGCTTTCAGAAAATGTGTTTGTTGGCTTGCAAAGTGTTTGCCCAATTGTCTTGGCTTTTAAAGGCTGTCAACAGTTTTCGGATGGATAAAGCGTGAATAAACATTTTATTAGATTAGGACTGTGTTTAATTGCAAAATTGGCGCTCATTCCGTGACTTCCGCTTAGTGGCAAGATGGCGCCGATGATGTCATTTCCGGTTCGTGGCAAGATGGCGCTGACTGCAGAAGGCACAGAGTAAAGACGTCGTTGAATAATTCAAGAGAGCTTACTGCTCTGTCTATGGTGAGTGTGTTTGTTGGACGTTATTTCAAGCACGTTTTTGCCTCAGCAGCAGCCTCGACAGGAGGCTTTAAACGTTTGAATCATTCAGTTTACACACTGTATGTTCCACCACGTTCTGCAGTTACTTGGCATTTTAGTATTGGTTGTTAGTGAGTCTGTGTGTGTTGGTGGTGAGTGAGTCTGTGTGTGTGTGTGTGTGTGTGTGTGTGTGTGTGTGTGTGGGGCAGTGAGTGAGTCTCTGTGTGTGTGAGCCTGTGTGTGTGTGCCTCTATGTGTGTGTATGTGTGTGTGTCTGTGTGTGTGCGTCTGTGTGTGTCTGTGTGTCTGTGTGTGTGTGTCTGTGTGTGAGTGAGTCTGGGTGTGTCTGTGTGTCTGAGAGTCTGTGTGTGTGTATAGGGGGGTTGCATGTAAGGTCTCCGGGTGAAAGGGCTTGACGAACGGAACCATTCAATCCATCTGGAGGACATCACAGCTTCCAGTATATGTTGTTAATACACAAAATGCGTACTTTCCTACCTGTTAAAAACCGCCAAAATGGTGAATTTTTGCGCTGGAAATAATTGTGGAAGTCAGGGTAACCGTGAAAGACATCTATCCTACTTCAGAATTCCAAAAGTGAAGAGAAATGAAGGTAAAGAGAAGCGAGAGCTGAAGGGACAACAACAGCTAAAGTGCTTGGCGAACATTGGCTGTGCAGATATCGAGATTGAAAATATTGGGAATTATCGCGTTTGCTCACTGCATTTCATCAACAGTAAGGCATTATTTGTGTTTTTTTTGATTCCTTTGATAACTAAAAAGTTTCAGAAGTGATAAATCTGGCTGTAAAATTTTTAAATCGCCCATGGTTCTGAAGTGGGTTTTTACATGCAAAAGGAAAATGCTTCTGAAGCTAAATTTATCATTAAAAAAACTCCAGACTTATGAGTGGTGTGTGGAAAAGTAAGTTTTCTATCATTATGGTATTGAGATGTATATGTTGGCAAATAATAAAATGTCCTGAGCTTAAACACCCACTCCCTTTCAATAGGATATTGTCAATTTGCTGAGGTTTATGTCAAATTATCAGCTAACAATTATGCCATTCCTTGCATCTGAGTAAAATGTAATTCAAAACCCACCTACAGTTTGCGATTTTTTTTTAAGGATACTGCCAGCCCATCAGCTGTTAGTGACTGAACTGCCAGCCCACCAGCCGTGAGTAAGTAAACTGCCAACCCACCAGCCGTGAGTAAGTGAACTGCCAGCCCACCAGCTGTAAGTGACTGAACTGCCAGCCCACCAGCCGTGACTAAGTGAACTGCCAGCCCACCAGATGTAAGTGACTGAACTGCCAGCCCACCAGCCGTGAGGGACTGCACTGCCAGCCCACCAGCCGTGAGCGACTGCACTGCCAGCCCGCCAGCCGTGAGTAAGTGAACTGCCAGCCCACCAGTCCTAAGTGACTGAAGTGCCAGCCCAATAATCCATTCAGTCCATCCTCTCCCCTTCTCTCTCACAGAGTCTGTCACCTGGTTTGGGCAGAATTTCTGGCAGTTTCTCAGCTGCCTGCCTGCCAGGTCCGAGTGAGTGTACTGCCAGGCCTCGGTGACTGAGCTGCCTGGCCTCAGTGACTGAGCTGCCAGCCCAAGAATCCATTTGGCCCACAATGTCCATACTAGCCCTCTGGAAACCAGTCCCTTCGGCCCACAACACCCATACTAGCGCAACAGAAAGCCCCACCCCCACTGGCCAGCAATATTGGAATTGGTGGAGAGGTGGTATATTGCTTTGGGTGTGATGCTGGGACCCAACGGGTCCCACTTAGTCTAATATCTATATATATTTTCATATATATATATATATATATATATATATGTACAGTATATATCTTTTCAGGTGAGGCAGAGTTTCACTTACCCTCCTCCAACCTCTTCTACTGTATCCGCTATTCCAGGTGTGGACTCCTGTATATCAGCCGAGACCAAGTGCAGGGTGCGATCATTTCGACGAACTCCACCGCTCAGTCCACCTAAACCTACCTGAACTTCTGCTTGCTAAACACTTTAACTCCCACTCCCATTCCCGCACAGATATTTCTGTCCAGGACCTCCCCCACTGTCATAGTGAGGCCCAACGCAAATTGGAGGAACAGCATCTTCATATTTCGCTTGGGCAGCTTACAGTCCAGTGGTATGATGCCCCTGTTCCACTTAGGAAACCTGAACTGAAACCTCCGGTGACCTTGCCCGCGACCCAAGGTTTCCATGAGGTCGCCGGAGGTTTTGGTCACTCTCCCTAATGGTCGAAAGTGGTTTCCGAGTGGTCGAGGCTTCTTCTAGGTTGCTTCGATTGGTTCAAAACCGGCCTCGACTAAAAATAGGTTGCCGTTTGGTCTAAGCCAGTGTAGTGGGGTCGCTATTTACTTACAGGCAGTCGAAGGCCATCTCCTTCGCTGACCGGCCATTTTGATTGGCTCATTAGAGTTTCACAACCTAGAAGACCCACCGGAAGGTAAAATGCCCGCTAACTTTATTAAACTTCTTAAATCTGTCTCCACTCTGTCTCCCCCCTTCTCTCCCCTTTGCCTCCCGTTCTCTCCCCTTCTCCCCCCTTCTCCCCCTTCTCTCTCCCCTTCTCTCTCCCCTTCTCTCTCCGCTTCTCTCTCCCCTTCTCTCTCCTCTCTCTCCCCTTCTCCCTCCTTCTCTCCACCACACCCCCCCCCACCCCGCGCTCTCTAAAGGACTTACCGTGCTCTGTGGCAGCCGTTTACCTTCCTCTTCATCGCACAGACAATGCTCCTCCACTCTCCATGGCACACACCTTCGCAATGTGTTTGTGTGTGCGGTCGGTAGCAAAGATCCTATAGGATCTTTGGTCGGTAGATGCAGCTCACGCTTCGGTCGATCCAGCTCGAGGCTTTCTAGGCGAGTGACCAAAACCTCCGGCGACCTCATGGAAACCTTGGGTTGCGGGCAAGGTCACCAGAGGTTTCCGCTCAGGGTTCCTAAGTGGGACAGGGGCATAAGTATTGAAATCTCTAACTTCAAGTAACTTCGGCATTCCCTCTCACTCCATCTCTTTCCCACATGTTGCACCAGCTTCTCGTTCTCACCTTGCAAACAGGCAACAATGGCCTGTATCCTTTATCATCGTTACTTTTTTGCATATCTTTCATTAAATTTATTCTATATCTCTCTACATTACTGTTTATAGCTCTCGTTTACTCTTTCCCCTGACTTTACTCTGAATAAGGGTCTCGACCTGAAACATCACCCATTCCTTCTCTCCAGAGATGCTGCCTGTCTTGCTGAGTTATGGGCCTGTCCCACTTAGGCGATTTTTCAGCTGACTGACGGCGATTGTCAAGTTGCCGGCACTCGCCTGAAAAACCAGGGAACTGAAACGGCGACTGTCAGAGTGGAGCACACACAAACACATCACAAAGCGGGGGGCCAGGGCAAGCAGGGGGAGCGTTGTCTGAAATTCACACGGTGCAAAGCCAAGGTGATACAGACACACACCGTGATGAACAGGAAGGTTGGCGCTGTAATTAAGACGGCTGTAATTAAGACGGCTTACGATAAGTCCTTTAAAAGAGGGGGGGAGGGGAGAAGGGGGGAAAAGGGGGGAGAAGGAGTGGAGACACTTTTAAGAAGCCAGACAACTTTTAATAAGCCAGAGATACACAGCTGTGAAGTTTGGCGGGCATTTAACATTACCGGTTGGTTTTCCTTGGTTCTGACGTGCTTACGTTTTTTCCCCCCAATGAGCCAATGAAAATGGCGAGGCTTCTTCTAGGTCAGCAAAGGCGATTAACTAAAATAACCTACGACTACCTCGACTACCTCGACTACCTACAACTACATGGGGACCCCACTACAACTACATGGGGACCCCACTACAACTACATGGGGACCCCACTACAACTACATGGGGACCCCACTACAACTACAGGATTATCCATTTTCTCCATGGCGACCTACTTTTTGGTCGCAGAAAAATGTTCAATATGTTGAAAAATTTGTGGCGACCATACTGAGGCCGCGACTAGTTCCCAGAATGTGGGAACTCCTCGCGATCAAGAAGGAGACTCACCAGAGACCACCAGCGAACATGTAGCGACCATGTGGCGATCATGTGGCGATCTCCTGCACTCGCCTAAAATGTCTCTTAAGTGGGACAGGCCGTTACTCCAGCATTTTGTGTCTAAATTGAATCATTTCTGCTGAGGTTTTCTATTGCACCTTCCAATAAAAAAACTCTTGCAACTTTTTTTTCCTATTTAAGATGCACAGACTTCTTCTTGGGCACTTCATTGGGATCGAGATTAATTTAGTTTAGAAGAACTGCAGATGCTGGTTAATACACAAAAGGAGACAGATGACACAAAGCTGGGTGGCAGTGTGAACTGTGAGGAGGATGCTAGGAGAATGCAGGGTGACTTGGGTGAGTGGGCAGAAGCATGGCAGATGCAGTTTAATGCGGATAATGTGAGGTAGCAAAACAGGAAGGCAGATTATTATCTAAATGGTGTCAAATTGGGAAAAGGGAAGTACAACGGGATCTGTTCATCAGTCAATGAAGGTAAGCATGCTGGTACAGCAGGCAGTGAAGAAAGCGAATGCCATGTTGGCCTTCATAACAAGGGAGTCGAGTATAGGACCAAAGAGGTGAGACCACACCTGGAGTATTGTGTGCAGTTTTGGTCCCCTAATTTGAGGAAGGACGTTCTTGCTATTGAGGGATTGCAGCGTAGGTTTACAAGGTTAATTCCCGGGATGGCGGGACTGTCATATGCTGAGAGAATGGATCGGCTGGGCTTGTACACTCTGGAATTTAGAAGGATGAAAGGGTATCTTATTGAAACATATAAGATTATTAATGGTTTGGACACGCTAGAGGCAGGAAACATGTTCCCGATGTTGGAGGAGTCCAGAACCAGTTTAAGAATAAGGGGTAGGCCATTTAGAACGGAGACGAGGAAACACTTTTTCTCACAGAGAGTTGCGAGTCTGTGGAATTCTCTGCCTCAGAGGGCCGTGGAGGCCGGTTCTCTGGATACTTTCAAGAGAGAGCTAGATAGGGCTCTTAAAGTCAGGGATTATGGGGAGAAGGCAGGAATGGGGTACTGATTGTGGATGATCAGCCATGATCACATTGAATGGTGGCGCTGGCTCGAAGGGCCGAATGGCGTAATCCTGCACCTATTGTCTATCGTCTATTGTCTATTGAGACAAAGTGCTGGAGTAACTCAGCAGATCAGGCAGCATCTCTGGAGAACATGGATAGGTGACCAGTGATTAGTTTGCTGTGTCGGAAGGAACTGGCGATGCTGGTTTACACGGAAGAGAAACACAAAATGTTAGAGTAGCTCAGTGGGTCAGGCCGCATCTATTTTTAGTTTAGAAATACAGCATGGAAACAGGCCCTTCGGCCCACCGAGTCTGCGCCGATCGTTGATCCCCACACACTAGCACTATCCTACACACACTAGGGACAATTTACAATTTTTACCGAAGCCAAATAATCTACAAACCTGTATGTCTTTGGAACATGGGAGGATACTGGACCACCCGGGGAAAACCCACGCAGGTCACGGGGAGAACATACAAACTCCGTACCGACAGCACCCGTGGTCAGGATCGAGCCCGGGTCTCTGGTGCTGTAAGGCAGCAACTCTACCGCTGCGGCACCGTGAAGCCTTGCTTGGGAACCAAAGAACCGCAGATGCTGGTTATTACACAAAGTGCTGGAGTAACTCAGCAGATCAGGCAGCATCTCTGGAGAGCATAGATAGGTGACCAGTGATGGTTGTAAAGGCAAAGCCATGATCAAACTGCAGCTGCAGCTTCCCCAAGCAAATGCTGCACAACAAATGACAGAGTACCGACCATTTCGACAAAGGTTCTACATGCTCTTAAATACCAGATGCTGCACGGATCAGAGGCGGCACGGTGGCGCAGCGTTAGAGTTCCTGCCTTACAGCGCCAGAGACCTGGGTTCGCTCCTGACTATGGGTGCAGTCTGTGCTGTGTTTGCAAGTTCTCCCTGTGACTGCATAGGTTTTCTCTGAGTGCTCCGGTTTCCTTCCACACTCCAAAGACGTACAGGAAATTTGATTCGCTAAAAATTGTAAATTGTCCCTAGTGATAGGGCCTGTTTCTGCATTGTATCTCGAAGATAAATTAAACTAAACATAAATTATAAATTCTTCCCCCCTGTGCATAGGATAGTTCTAGTGTATCGTTGGTCGGCGCGGATTCGGTGGGCCGAAGGGCCTGTTTCCACACTGTAAAGTCTAAAGTTAAAGCCTTTGCCTCAGATCTATTTTTGAGCTGTGTAGGACGGAACTGCAGATGCTGGTTTAGACCAAAGGTAGACACAAAAATTTGGAGAACTCAACGGGGTCAGGCAGCATCTCTGGTAAAAAGGAAGAGGTGACATTTCGGGTCGAGACCCTTCTTCAGAAATGTCACCTGTTCCTTTTCTCCAGGGATGCTGCCGGACCCGCTGAGTTGCTCCAGCTTTTTGTGTCTATCTTCTATTTTTGATTTGTTGGTCGCTGAATGCTGAATAATATACAGGTCCACCACTGGCACTGGTGAACAATAACAGATGCTGTCGCTGTTGGGAGCTGCAATGTCGCCTCTCATGGAGAAGATTTTTCCCTGGCTGCCTTTTTCGTGTGAAGATGCCTGCGTACAATTAAACTGCAAAGTTCCTGACTCAACGCTGGGCCTTTCAGAGCAGCGGAGGCAGCTATTGACAATCCGTAGACTCAGAAAGGGACGATTGAATAACACTCACGCAAGTGACAGATTGAATGTGGTGAGACTAATCTGTTTCAGCCAGACCAGCTGGGAGAAGGTTGGGCAATGCACCAATGGAATTTGCCTTCTGTTGTTAAACTCTGCTTTTTAAAAGCTCACACTAGCAGCCAGGGTCTTTTACAGTAATCTTTAGAATCCCATCCCCCGCAACGGAAATAGAAGGGATTTTCCTGCAGTGCAGTATTCTATAGTGCGTATTACAGTTGTTTACAAACCAATGCAGTGCCTGACCCATAGTGGTTTTAACATAGAAGCAAAGAAACATAGAAAATAGGTGCAGGAGTAAGCCATTTGGCCCTACGAGCCAGCACTGCCATTCAATATGATCATGGCTGATCATCCAGAATCGGTACCCCATATCCCTTCATTCCTTCAGCCCAAAGAGCAAAAATCTAACTCTCTCTTGAAGGTTTAGAGATACAGCGTGGAAACAGGCCCTTCGGCCCACTGAGTCCACACCGACCAGCGATCACCTCGTACACTACCACTATCCTACACACACACACACACACACACACGCAAGGGACAATTTACAATTTTTACCAATGCCAATAACCGATAAACCCGCACATCTTTGGAGTGTGGGAGGAAAGCGGAAGATCTCGGAGAAAACCCACGGGGGGAACGTACAAACAGACAGCACCCGTAGTCGGGATGGGACCCGGTTCTCTGTCGCTGTAAGGCAACAACTCTGCTGCTGCACCACCGTGCCGCCCCTATCATGTATTATCGTTGTTTTTGGATGCCTGACCTACAGTGGGTTTAGTTTAGTTTCGAGATACAGCGTGGAAACAGGCCCTTTGGCCACGCCGACCATCGATCATCCGTTCTCACTAGTTCTATGTTGTCCCGATTGCTCATCCACTCCCGACGCACCAGGGCAATTAACAGCGGACCAACTAACGTACAAACCTGCACACCTTTGGGATGTGGGAGGAAATCGGAGCACCCGGAGAAAACCCACGCGGTCACAGGGAGAACGTGCAAACTCCACACAGACAACTCCCGAGGTCAGGATCGAACCTGGGTCTCTGGTGCTGTGAGGGCAGCAACTTTCAGTTCTTGTGTGGTTAGCTGAGCTATTTAAAAGA
>CM075978.1:83369670-83443024 GCA_038087875.1 Malacoraja senta | reverse complement strand
ATACCTTCTGGTCTTTTAAAAAATTCTTCTTCTGCCTTTATGACAAAGGTATCAAGAATAGTTGGTATTTTGTTAACAATTGAAACTGTGAAATCGGAGCACTGAACGAGTCTTCACAAGTTATAGGAATTAGGCCCTTTGGCCCATCCAGTCTGCTCCGCCATTCAAATCATGGCTGACTCTGCCTTCCTAATCCCATTTTCCTGCCTTCTCCCCCATAAGCCTTGACGCCGTTCTAATCCCACGCTAGTACAGTCATGCACTGGATCGTGGATCGTACCCGGGTCTCTGGCTCTGTAAGGCAGCAGTTCTACTGCTACGCCACCATACCGCCCAAGATGCCACGGTTTTAGACAAGAAACCAGAAATGCAGACCAGGGGGGGGGGGGGGAGATTCCCTGCCTTGGATGACCAACATGATGGGATTAGGATGGGTTTTGGAGGGCAGAGTTCTGTGGGTGACATGTTTTGAATAAAGTAATCCTTTGGTTATAGAGTTTGGAGATGTCATGATGGCTCTGTACTGACACAGACCATCTATGCTAGCAATCCTGGTTTTATGCTGCAAATAACATTGGATCGACAAAATACGGGTCCACCACCAATGCTCTGGCACTGGTGGTTCAGCCCCTCCGTTAAGGTCATAAGGGATAGGAGCAGAATTAGGCCATTCGGCCTGTCAAGTCTACTCCACCATTCAATCATGGCTGATCTATCACTCCCTCCGAACCCCATTCTCCTGCCTTCTCCCCATAACCTCCGTACCAATCAAGAATCTATCTATCTCTCCCTTAAAAGTATCCACTGAGCTGGCCTCCACAGCCTTCTGTGGCAAAGAATTCCACAGATTCACCACCTTCTGACTAAAGAAATTTCTCCTCATCTCCTTCCTAAAAGAACGTCCTTTAATTCTGAGGCTTTAACCTCTAGTCCTAGACGCTCCCGTTAATACAGAGAAAGATACGAGAGCACCTTGAGATAATGAACCCCCCCTTCCCTTCCCCCTCGGAAATCTCCGTACAGGCAAGCACCCGTAGACAGGATCGAACCCGGGTCCCTGGCGCTGTCAGGCAGCGACTCTACTGCTGCGCCACAGTGCGGCCAATCTTGCGTCGTTTCTTTTCCCAGCAAAACATTTGTCACTGCCCGCTTTCTTTTGCAGACTCGCATAGCAAAGCGTGGGAGGAAGCTTGTCGATTATGATAGTGCCAGACATCATTACGAATCTCTCCAAGGTGCAAAGAAGAAAGATGATGGAAAAAATAGCCAAGGTATTGTTACTGTACATGAAGCCAGACTGGGTAAAAAAAAGTCAGTTATAATCCAAGCTTTTTGAAGAGCCATTTGATGCAGTTTTCTCCCCCCTTTCAGCAATTTACCCAACTTTTGAATCTTTTCACTACTGAATCTGATTCTCCCCACCCTTTCAGTGCTGCACCCCAGATTTTTACCTCCCTGCTTAAATAATTATTTCCTCCTTTCTGCCAGGTTCTGCTACCTGTAGCTTTGCAGCAGAAATGGTTTCTCTCCATTTTTCTCCACCCCTCCACCTTAATTGGAACTGCAGTGGAATGCTTGGTCACCTTGATAATACTGGCAGACTGGTCTCAACAAGTGGTTAACCTAAGACAGACACAAAATGCTGGAGTAACTCAGTGGGACAGGCAGCATCTCTGGAGAGAAGGATGGGTGATGTTTTGGGTCGAGACCCTCCTTCTGGTCGGAAGAAGCTGAAGAAAGGTCATTCCCACACTGATCTTTCTGTCCTGGGCTTCCTCCACTGTCAGAGGGAGGCCGAATGCAAATTGGAGGAACAGCACCTCATATTTTGCTTGGGCAGCTTACACCCCAGCGGTATGAATATCGACTTCTCCAACTTCAAGCAACCTTTGCTTTCCCTCCCCCTTCCCAATTCTCAGACCATCTGACTTTCCCCCTGATTACAGACACAATATGCTGGAGTAACTGCGGGACAGGCAGCATCTCTGGAGAGAAGGAATCGGTGACGTTTCGGGTCAAGACCCTTCTTCAGACTGATTACATTTTATCTCTGTTTGCTTTGTTGTCATCTTCCCCTCGCTAACAATAATCTGTTTGATATATTCCTTGATCTTCGTCCCCCTTTGATGTCTCGTTTTCACACAACACCCTTCCATATCTCTGTTTCCCTCTCCCCTGACTCTCGGTCTGAAGAAGGGCCTCGACACAAAACGTTAACCCATTCCTTCTCTCCAGAGACATTGCCGGTCCCGCTGAGTTACTCCAGCATTTTGTGTCTGTCTTCAGTGTAAACCCGCATCTGCAGTTCCTTCCTACACAAGTGGTTAATCTATTCATTAACTGGAGAGTCATGGGCTTGCATTTGGTGTCTGTCAATGTGGTGTTAGTATCACAATAGAAGAATTTGCGGGCGGCGTAAGACTAGAGATGCTATGTTTGGAACACGGGAATGCCAGATGTTACTGAGCAGTAATTATTTTGGCCCAGCCTTTTAAAAAAGAATCCTGAAAGTCAAGAGCGGAATTCGCTATCAAAACATGGAGGGGACGGGGGACACAATTTGTTGGTGGCCAGGCGCGCATGTGCACACTCACACATACACACGCGAGCGAGGCTTCGGAGGCTCAATCCAGCGCTAAATGCAGCTCAACGGCCTGTCTCACCGGGTAACTACAGCTCTGTCTGGACTGACGGGATACCAGCGCTGCTTCTCCGCGCTGGCCATATTTCCCGCAAGTCCAGGAAGGATTGTAAGCTCACCTGGCGGGACAGGCAGAGTTAGCTGGGTTTAGCGCTGCTTCTCTGTGCTGGTCCGTCTGACTGCCGACCAAAGATCCTATAGAGGAGGATGTTTGCTGACGACTTCTCTGGCCACCCGCGGGGGGAGGGGGGGGGGGGGCACTCGGGTGGGGACAGGACAGCGCCGGAGACCCGGCCGGGATCGATCCTGGCCGGGATCTCCCTCCTCCAACACTGCGCTGAATCATGCCCCGCCCCCATTGCCTGCTGACCGACGGCTCTCGCGTCCAATCAGCGCCCTCGATCATCAGTCCCACCCCCACTGTCTCGCGGAAAGCGGAGATTTAAAATCCGGATCACAAAAACTTGGGGGGGGGGATGTCCCCCACCTCTCAAAACATGGAGGGGACGTGTCCCCTCTGGCCCCCCCGGGTTTTCCGCCCCTGCTGAAAGTTACTTGCAGTAAGTTGAGTAAAAGAGGTAGCTACATTTTAACTTGTGGAGTGGAAATCCTCACTTGCCTGAAGAGAAGAAAATCTGAAGGTGGAGTGCCAGACCTCGCAATGATCTAGAGAGTCATCATTGTACAGTGCAAACAGGCCTTCAGCCCAAGTTGTCCATGCTAACCGTGGTGCATATCTAGGCTTTCTCCCACTTGCCTGCATTCAGCCTGTAACCTCCTATGCCTTCCCCCACCTATGTATTGTCCAAATGTCATTTAACATTGTAATTGTGAGTGTCTACACCTTTCACAACTGCACAACCATCGCACTCTGAAAAACCTGTCCCTTGGTTGTAGTTTTCGGTTAGTTTAGGGCAGAGGTTCCCAGCCTTTTTCATCCCGTTTACCCCTGGCTACTTTTAATAGCACATAACAATGTTATTTCACTTATTTAGGAACAACTAAATGATGAATAGATACCAGTATACCAGAACCAAACACAGTCAGTCAATGATTAAAAAATATATACAAATCCAGAATCAACAAATTGACCCCAGGTTGTGAACCCTTGGTTTAGGGATACAGCGTGGGAACAGGCCCTTCGGCCCGTCGAGTCCGCACCGACCAGCTGTCCCCGCATATTAACACTATCCTACACACATTAGCGACAATTTTTAAAAACATTTACACCATGCCATTTAACCTACAAAGCTCTTTGGAGTGTGGGAGGAAACCGAAGTTTTCGGAGAAAATCCACGCAGGTCATGGGGAGAACGTACAAACTCCGTGCAGGCAGCACCCGTGGTCAGGATCGAACCCGGGTCCCTGGCGCTGTAAGGCGGCAACTCCACTGCCGCACCACCGTGCTGCCCGGGTTCTCCTTTAAATTTCTCCCCTCACATTAAATCTATGTCCTCTCATTTGAGAATTGATTATCCACCTCTCCCTGTCCCTCTTTTTTTGTATACCAGTAAGGATGTGTCTGAATATAGGTTTTACATCACATCTACTGAGGTACAATGAAAAGCTTTGTTTTGCATGCAAACCAAACAGACCAGATACTCAATAGATGGATACAATCAATTTAACTTGAATGCAATGGATAGAGCAAAGGAGAGGAGAGGGTGCAGAATATAGTTAGTGCATCGGATCCCATCTGCAGTCATCCCTCAGCCTCCTATTTTACAATGAGAATAATCCCAGGCTATGAAATCGTTCCATATGAGTAAAGCCCTCTATTCTAGTCAACCTCCTGGCAAATCTCTTCTATACTCTATTGCTCCTGCTGACTTGGGGTGACCTGAACTGTACATGATACTCCAAGTGCTGTCTGATCTATGTTTTGTATAGCTGTGATGTCCCAATCTCTGTTTTCAATGCCTCTGCCTGTGAAGGTAAGCATGCCGAATGCTGCCTTCATGACCCTACCCACTTTCGGTGAGCTGTGAACTCTGATTAAGGTTCGTCTTTCTGTCCACACTCTTGATGTCCCTGACATTTATTGTCCTGTTGGTAATTTGCACCCCCAAAGTATGTTGCTCGCATGATGTTAACTCCTTGTTGAAGTCAGTGGAAAACACTTTTTGCCATGAACTGAACTTGATTCTCCTGAAGGTAGACAAAAATGCTGGAGAAACTCAGGGGGTGAGGCAGTATCTATGGAGCGAAGGAATAGGCAACATTTCGGGTCGAGAACCTCTTCAGACTGTTGTGGGGGGTGGGAGCGGGAAGAAGAAAGGAAGAGACGGAGACAGTGGGCTGTGGGTGAGCTGGGAAGGGGAGGAAAAGCAGGGACTACCTGAAATTGGAGAAGTCAATGTTTATATCGCTGGGGTGTAAACTATAAACATTACACTTTTCCACTTTCAGGTAGTCCTTGCTTTTCCCTCTTTCCCCTCCCCTTCCCAGCTCTCCTACAGCCCACTGTTTCCGCCTCTTCCTTTCTTCTTCCCCCCCCACCCCACATCAGTCCGAAGAAGTGTCTCGACCCAAAACGTCACCTATTCCTTAGCTCCATAGATGCTGCCTCACCCGCCGAGTCTCTCCAGCATTTTTGTCTACCTTTGATTTTTCCAGCATCTGCAGTTCCTTCTTAAAGACTGATTCTTCTGAAGATTAGTCCCATTTCAATATGTTCCTACCACTGAAATAGAATTGAAGATAAACACAAAATGCTGGAGTATTTCAGCGGGCGGGACAGGCAGCATCTCCAGAGAGGGGGAATGGGTGTCATTTTGGGTTGAGACCCTGTTTCAAACTGAGCACACTATTAAATAGAATTGTTCTTTATCATTTCATGTTCAGCCAGAGTTATGTGGAGAAATTATGATTTTTGAACGTTTTTTGTTTCCTGTGGAGTTATTCCTAGTTCATGACTTTCTTGACAGCAGGTGTAAACATGACTTAGTTTGCAAGTTTCAAACTTGTTATTGTGTGAAACAGTCTTGTGTTCTTGCCTGTTTATTGGCATTCAAAGTTCCACGTTCTTTGCCTTTTTCTTCCCACCAGCCCTCTTCTATATTCCTCGAGTCAGCTGAGAGCCAGGAGCGCTTCATAGAGTAAACAGTGTGGAAACTGGCCCTTCGGCCCAACTTGCCCACACCGGCCAGCTTGTCCCAGCTACACTAGTCCTGCCTGTCCCGCGTTTGGTCCATACCCCTCCAAACCTGTTTACTTCAGTTAAACTTAATGCAACTTTTGGACACAAACAGCTAAAATCCAATACTTTACATGTTGCCACAACCACTGTGTTCTTGTTGATCTCTGCAAGTCCCTTCGTTCACATAGGGTCAAGAGAGCAATGTCGGCCATCTTGGATCCTGGTTTTTTTCCCCCAAGGCCCTGCGTTCCCTGCCTCCATTGTTGTCATTGATAACTTGCTGTGACTAACTGTGTGCGTTTCTGTCTTTCTAACTCTTCCTTGCAGCTGACCTCTTGAATGTGGCTGGGAAAAATATCTGGTTTTAACTGCACTCGTTGATTAACAAACGTTGTTTTCCTCCTCGCTGCGCTTCCATTCCCCTTAACCCCCTCAACTCGTCTGCCCTTGCTGTAATCTCTGTGTGCTTTTTTTAATATATTGTCTTCCGCACCCCAGCCTGTCTCGTTGGTTCGAGAAAGCTGCGCCACAATGGTGTCAGGGAAAACTGGTGGCACATATCGTCGCACAGTCAAATCTGCTCCGAAACCAGGTGACCACGTTGTTCCATTTGCGGCCTTAGTTGGTGTGGAATGTCTGTGGCTTTTGTTTATAACTATCGATGTGATCGTGCTGTGCTTGTAACTCTGTGAAGTCTCTTGGAACACGTAGGCAGTGTGTGTGTTTAATTGTTGCTGTTGGTCGACATTGATTTTCCTTCTGCGCTTTTTTTTTGTTTCCTTCCTCTGGGTAAATGGTTTATTGCCGAGGGAATATGGGATCATTGCCTTCAGTTTCTGTCTTTTTTAGATTCAGAGATACAGTGCAGTAAGTAAGAACGAAAAAAGTTGGAGTAAATCAGCGGGACAGGCAGCATCTCTGGAGCAAAGGAAATGACGTTTCGGGTCGAGACCCTTATTGAGTAACTCAGCAGGACAGCAGCATCTCTGGAGAGACCCCATTTCCTTCTCTCCAGAGATGCTGTCTGTCACGCTGAGTTACTCCAGCTTTTTGTGTCTATCTTTGGTTTTAAACCAGCAGTTACTTCCTACTCGGTAAGTAAGAATTTTATTGTTCTATCTGGCACATATGACAATAAAACACTCTTGACTTGCTACAGGCCCTTCGGCTCACCGAGTCCACGCCGACCAGTGATCCCCGCACATTAACACTATCCCAGGGACAATTTAGAACTTTACCAAGCCAATTAGCCTACAAACTGTACGTGGTTTGGAGTGTGGGAGGAAACCAGAGCACCCAGAGAGAACCCACACAGATCACAGGGAGAACATACAAAATTTTGCTATTGAGGGTGCAGCATAGGTTCACCATGTTAAATTCCCGGGATTGCGGGACTGTCATATGCTGAGAGAATGGAGCGGCTGGGCTTGTATACTCTGGAATTTAGAAGGATGAGAGGGCATCTTATTGAAACATATATAATTATTAAGGGTTTGGACATGTTAGAGGGAAGAAACATGTTCCCGATGTTGGGGAAGTCCAGAATCAGGGGCCACAGTTTTAAGAATAAGGGGTAAGTCATTTAGCACAGAGATGAGGAAACACTTTTTCACACAGACGGTGTGAGTCTGTGGAATTCTCTGCTTCAGAGGCGGTGGAGGCCGGTTCTCTGGATACTTTCAAGAGAGAGCTAGATAATGGCTCTTAAAGAAAGCGGAGTCAGGGGATATGGGGAGAAGGCAGAACGGGGTACTGATTGTGGGTGATCTAGCCATGATCACATTGATGGCGGTGCTGGCTCGAGGGGCTGAATGGCCTACTCCTGCACCTATTGTCTATTGGTACAGACAGCACCCGTAGTCGGAATCGAACCTGGGTCTCTTGCTCTGAAAGACAGCAACCTATTGGTGTGCCACGGTGCCTTTATAACGACTGTCGCTTACAATGACTTGAATATTGAGCTGCTCCCATCCTGTTTCCCAAAGGACACCCTGCAATGTCACAGATTCCCACAATGGTAAGTATGTCCATGGAAGGGAGCAGCTCTGTGTGCTGTTTGGGTACCTGTCCGACACAGAGATCTGTGCAATGCAAGGTTCAACATATTGTATTGTTCCACCACTCGCATATTGGGCTGTTTAAGTCGGGCTCAGTGCGGCTGTCGCACCAATAACCAGAAACGTTGAGCACCAGATCGGATAGCTCTTCCTGTTATCTATTTGCTTTTGCACCATTTTTCATATGGGTGGACCATATTTAACAGAGGATGAGTTAGGAGGCTGCAGTCTGATTCTGATCCAGGTTGGGCTTGGAACAGCAAACTACTGCACAGTAGCCTCGAACTGTCACCCTCCTTCTACAGTAATAGGGGGGTGATCAGATAATGGCAAGTTGCCACTCTATTTGGGGCAGCACGGTGGCGCAGCGGTAGAGTTGCTGCCTCACAGCGCCGGCGACCCGGGTTCGATCCTGACTAGTGATGCTGTCTGTGCGTTCTCCCCATGACACGCGTGGGTTTTCTCCCGGTGACAATAGACAATAGACAAGAGGTGCAGGAGTAGGCCATTAGGCCTTCGAGCCAGCACCGCACATTCAATGTGGATCTTGGCTAATCATCCCCAATCAGTACCCCATTTTCGGCCTTCTCCCCATATCCCCTGACTCCGCTATTTTTAAGAGCCCTGTCTAGCTCTCTCTTGAAAGCATCCAGAGAACCTGCCTCCACCACCCTCTGAGGTAGAGAATTCCACAGACTCACCACTCTCTGTGAGAAAAAATGTTTCATCGTCTGTTCTAAATGGGCTTTCTCCTTATTTTTATAACTGTGGCCCTTGGTTATGGACTCCCCCAATATCGGGAACATGTTCCTGCCTCTAGCATGTCCAAACCCTTAACAATGTTATATGTTTCAATGAGATTCCTTCTCATCCTTCTAAACTCCAGAGTGTACAAAGCCCAGCTGCTCCATTCTCTCAGCATATGACAGTCCCGCCATCCCGGAAATTAACCTTGTAAACCTACGCTGCATTCCTCAATAGCAATTGCTCGGGTTTCCTCCCACACTCCAGAGACGTGCAGGTTTGTAGGCTGAATGTGTTTTGGTAACATTGTAAATTTGTCCCAAGCGTGTAGGATAGTGTCAGTGTACAGGGAACGTTGGTTTTGGGGAACTCGGTGGGCCAAAGGGCCTATTTACCCGCTGTATCTCTGGTCTATTCTCGGCATGTTTAATTGTTATGGAAATGTAATAGGAGGAATGGTCAAAGTTTAAACTAAATGGTAGGTACCTTGGGAGCACTGATGTGCAGAAGTCCTACAATGCATATCTCTAGCAGCTGCCTGAAAGTTGGATCAGGGAGTGAAAAAGACATTTGGTATGCTTGCCTTCCTAAACGGAGGGGTTGAGTATTATGTTGCAATGTTATGTTACAGCTGTATGAAGTATTGGACTGCACTTGGAATATTGTGTTACGTTCCAGTCGCCGCGCTACAGGAAGGATGTGGTGACGATAGAGTGCAAAATAAAAAATCGGCTGGGATCTTCCCTATAATGTAGGGTTGTGGTTAAAACGAAAGATTAATTGGACCAGGGTTATTTCTTTTGGAAATAGGCTGAAGCGTGACCTCAATGACGAGTTTAATTCCCAGGATGGCGGGACTGTCATATGATGAAAGAATGGAGCGGCTGGGCTTGTATTCACTGGAATTTAGAAGGATGAGAGGGGATGTGTTATGGGAACATATAAAATTATTTAGGGATTGGACACGCTAGATGCAGGAAACATGTTCCCGATATTGGGGGAGTCCAGAACCAGGGGTTACGGTTTAAGAATAAGGGGTAGGCTATTTAGAACTGAGATGAGGAAAAACCTTTTCTCACAGAGTTGTGAATTTGTGGAATTCTCTGCCACAGAAGGCAGTGGAGGCTGATTCACTGGATGCATTCAAAAGAGAGTTAGATAGAGCTCTTAGGGCTAGCGGAATCAAGGGATATGGGGAGAAGGCAGGAACGGGGTACTGATTGTGGATGATCAGCCACGATCACATTGAATGGCGGTGCTGGCTCGAAGGGCCGAATGGCCTACTCTTGCACCTATTGTCTATTATCCCTTGGCTGGTTTTATTTTCCATCCTTCTGCTTAATTATCAAGCCAAAGGCTTTGAGCCAGCCCAGATTGATAGTCTAGGTGTGTTGCCTGTGGAGAGCAGAGCTGTAAGCATATTGGCAATCACCAGCCATGATGTGAGTTCTGTATGCACCAGTGCGACAGCGGGGTGTATTTGCCATCTAGTGTTGCTATATCTTTAGTGATGCTGAAGTTAGCCTGAAAGTCCTGGAGTAAACTAAGCGGGTCAGGCAGCACCTCTGGATGAAAAGGATGGGTGATGTTTTGTGTCGGAACCCTTCTTCAGACTGGGAGCCCGTTGTTGACCTAGTTGACTACATTTGTGGTCCTTTTTGGAATCCTTTATAGATTCTCATGATGGTGCTCTTTCTATTTTGAAATCCTCCGACGGCTCCCAAGATGGTGCTGTAGTAGTAAGCATGTCATCTGTAAAAGTATTGGAGTTCCTTTCAGTTTTAGTTGCAGTTTTTAGTTTGTCACGTGTACCAAGGTACAGTGACGAGCTTATGATGCGTGACAACCAGTCAGCAGAAAGGCAATACATACAATACAATTTACAATACAATTTATGTGTCTTTTGGACAAATTTGTCATTTGGACCCCGTTGAGGTCCAAACGAAATGTCGTTTCTGCAGCCATACATTACAAAACGAAGAAGACCCGAGACACAACACAATTTACACATACATCCATCACAGCGCTGTGAATGGAAGGCAAAAAAACGTATCTCTCCACTGCACACCTCCCCCCCCCCCCCCCGATGTCCAAAGTCAAAGACACCGGCGGGCGATGGTGATTATCCTGCGGCCCTTAAAGCCACGCCGGTTAATGCAGAGGTCGCGCACCGGGTCTTGGTGTTAGAGCCCCGGCATGCGCTCGCAAAGTCCGGCGGCCATTCCAAGCCGCGCGGGGCGACGATGTAAAGCCCCGCTCCAGGTGCTCTTCAACCCCGCAACTCGGGCGGGAGAAGTCGCCGCTGCGGAAGCCCCGAAAAGCGGTCTCCCCCAGGGACCCGCGGGCTTCCGGTGTTGCCGTCCGCCAGACCCGCGGTTGTAGCCTCCGAATCTCCGGGGGTCGGGTAGCAGCAGCGATTGTCTCCACCACAGCTCCACCCCGCTCCGGACTCGGCCAGCCCCGCGACGGTGAGTAGTCCGCAGCTCCGCAACTGGAGCCCCAGGTCGTTCCTGCTGGAGGCTGCTCCACGTTGCCCAGCCCCAACGACAACGGAGACCCGACAAAGAAAAGGCGGGTCTCCCGTGCAGGGGAAGATTTTAAAGTTTCCCCCACCCCCCACCCCCCCCCACACACACATACCCCGACAAAAAAAAAAAAAAAAAAAAAACGACATAAAAACGAGACAAAAATAATAAAAAGACAGACGGACTGCAGAGGCCGCTGCAAACGAGAGTCACGCCGCCCACCGATACATGATTGCAATCGAGCCATTCATAGTGTACAGACACATGATAAGGGAATAACGTTTAGTGCAAGGTAAAGTCCGATAAAAGATAGTCCGAGGGTCACCAATGAGGTAGATAGTAGTTCAGGACTGCTCTCCAGTTGTGGTTGGATGATTCAGTTGCCTGATAACAGCTGGGAAGAAACTATCTCTGAATCTGGAGGTGTGCGTTTTCACACTTGTATACCTTTTGCCCGATGGAGAGGAGAAAGGGTGAGTAGCCAGGGTGCGACTTGTCCTTGATTATGCTGCTGGCCTTGCCGAGGCAGCGTGAGGTGTAAATGGAGTCAATGGATGGGAGGTCGGTTTGTGTGGGACTAACTGTTTTGCCAAAGTAAACATTTTCCATCATTCTCCCATTGTCCCAAACTTTTTTCTGTGGGTTCTTCTTCTTTCGTGTCCTTATGCTATATAGTGGCTCGCCACTGCTGTAAACACCGTTGTGCTATTGGAATGTGAGTGCAAGGTCTGCAGTTGTACATGGATTATCCAGCAATGGGCATTGCAGTAGGTGTTGCTTTGTCTGGGTCTGTGTGCCACAGTCACAGGTTGTTGTACCCTCGATGTAGCCCCGCTTGTGCATTGTCACCCTTGACCGACCGACCCCGGTTCGATGTTGGTTGAGACATCTCCAGTTCAGCCCAGTGTTCATCTCTGGGGTTATATGCAGGATTGAGACTGAATAGATCATGCATTCAGTCTATGATTTCATGATGGTCATAGATTTTACCTTTAGACTTTGGAGACCCGACATAGAAACGGGTCCTTCGGCCCACTGAGTCTGCGCGGACCAGCGAGCACCCCAAACACTCGGTCCATCCTACACACGGGGGACAGTTGACAATTTACAGAAACCAATTAACCTCCAAACCTGTACGTGTTTGGAATGTGGGAGAAAACCAGAGCACCCGGAGAAAACCTACGCAGTCACAGGAGGACGTGCAAACTCTGTATGAACAGTGGCCGGGATCGAACCCGGGTCCCTGGCGCTCTAAGGCAATAACTCGGCTCCTGCGCCACCGTGCCACTCTAGATCTTGCCTTGTACCAACCTTGATCAAACAATTGTTCAATGTGGATGTGGAAAGGATGTTTCCACTGGTGGGAGAGTCCAGGACCAGAGGTCATAGCCTTTAAAGGTGCTCTTTTAGAAAGGAGGTGAGAGAAACAGGACGCTCACAGTGGCGCAGCGGTAGAGTTGTTGCCTGACAGTGAATGCAGAGCCGGAGACCCGGGTTCGTTCCCAACTGTAGGTGCTGTCTGTACGGAGTTTGTGTGGGTGGCAGTGTGAACTGTGAGGAGGATGCTATGAGAATGCAGAGTGACTTGGACACGTTGGGTGAGTGGGCAGATGCATGGCAGATGCAGTTAATGTGGATAAATGTGCAGTTACACACTTTGGGAGCAAAAATAGGAAGGCAGATTATTATCTAAATGGTGTCAAGTTGTGAAAAATGGATGTACAACGGGACCTGGAGTCCTTGTTCATCAGTCAATGAAAGTAAGCATGCAGGTACAGCAGAAGAAAGCGAATGGCATGTTGACTTCATGACAAGAGGAGTTGAGTATAGGAGCAAAGAGGTCTTTCTGCCATTTGTACAGGGCCCTTAGTGAGACCACACCTGGAGTATTGTGCGCAGTTTTGGTCTCCAAAATTTGAGAAAAGGACATTCTTGCTATTGAGGGAGTGCAGCGTAGGTTCACAAGGTTAAATCCCGGGATGGCGGGACTGTCATATGCTGAGAGAATAATAATAATAATAATGGATTTTATTTACGGGCGCCTTATACCGAGGTCTCAAGGACACCATACAGAGATTTATAGAAAACATATAATCAGAATTAAAAAAAAAATAGGTTATAAAGACCAATACATAAATCAGGGGACAGAATTCCTTCCAAAAACACAAAAAAAGAAAATCAGAAGCACAATTTGAGGAGAGAGCAGCGGCAATTTAACGCCAGCGTCCACTCTCCCCTCCGACCGCCATCTTGAACACAGACTAACAAATACAATTACAAACATTTACATACAAAAATCATCCCCCCACATGATTTCCATGGAGCGGCTGGGCTTGTATACTCTGGAATTTAGAAGAATGAGAGGGGATCTTATTGAAACATATGAGATTATTAAGGGTTTGGACACGCTAGAGGCAGGAAACATGTTCCCGATGTTGGGGGAGTCCAGAACCATGGGCCACAGTTTAAGAATAAGGGGTAAGCCATTTAGCACAGAGATGAGGAAACACTTTTTCACACAGACAGGTGTGAGTCTGTGGAATTCTCTGCTTCAGAGGGTGGTGAAGGCCGGTTCTCTGGATACTTTCAAGAGAGAGCTAGATATCGCTCTTAAAGATAGCGGAGTCAGGGGAGAAGGCAGGAACGGGGTTCTGATTGTGGATGATCAGCCATGATCACCTTGAATGGCAGTGCTGGCTCGAAGGGCTGAATGGCCTACTCCTACACCTATTGTCTATTGTCCCTGTGACCTGCGTGGGTTTTCTCCGAGATCTTAGGTTCCCTCCCACACTCCAAAGGCGCACAGGTTTGTAGGTTAATTGGCTTGGTAAATGTTAAAATTGTCCCTAGTCGGTGTAGGATAGTGTTAATGTGCGGGGATCGCTGGTCAGCGCGGTCCCGGTGGGCCGAAGGGAATGTTCCCGCGCTGTATTCTCTAAACTAAATTAAACTTCTTTAGTCAGAAGGTGGTTAATCTGTGGAATTGATTGTCACAGAGGGTTGTGGAGGCCAGTCAGTGGATAGTTTTAAGGCAGAGATAGACAATTTCTTGATTGGAACGGGTGTCAAGGGTTTTGGGGAGAAGGCAGGAAAATGGGATTAGGAGGCAGAGATCAGCCATGATTGAATGGTGGAGTAGACTCGATGGGCTGAATGCCCTAATCTACTCCTATAATATGAACTTGTGATGACTTGTTCAGTGCTCTGATTTCAGTATTTCAATTGTTAACAAAGCACCAACTATTCTTGACACTTTTGTGTTAAAGGCAGAAGAAGAATTTTTAAAAGCCCAGAAGGTATTTGAAGAAATTAATATCGACTTGCAGGAAGAGTTGCCATCACTATGGAACAGGTAGGTGTCTGTCAGTAAATGTATTTCATGTTCATTGGAAAGGACGCGTAAATATGCAGACTGGCCAAGCTACCCTTAAAAGAACTCAGGGTTAGGCTGCAGATGTTTTAGTTTAGAGATCGGTCCTTTGGCCCACCGAGTCCGCGCCGACAAGCGATCACACTGCACACTAAAACTATCCCACACACACTCGGGACTATTTGCAATTTTTACCAAGCCAATTAGCCTACAAACCTGCACGTCTTTTGAGTGTGGGAGGAGAAACCGGAGATAACCGGAGAAAATCCATGCAGGCACAGGGAGAACGTACACACTCCGTACAGACAAGCACCCGTAGTCAGGATCGAACCCGGGTCTCTGGTGCTGTAAGGCAGCAACTCTACCACTGCAGCATTGTGCCGCTCGAATCTTGAGCAAAGAACAGTGCTGGAGGTGCTCAGCGGGTCAGGCAGCATCTGTGGAGGGAATGGACTCGAGACGTTTCAGGTTGTGACCTTCCAGACTGATGGTATCCACCAGCCGGAAAGGCATTGACCTGAAACATTGACTGTCCAATTCCCTCCGCAGTCGCTGCCTGACCAGCCAAGATCTTCTAGCATGTTGTGTGGCTCAGAGTTTGGCTGAACGGGTTACTTTTATCACCTTGTACCATCAATTGGAATACCTTGAACAATGCCTTATTTGGATTATTTTTGGAAATAAAAAATTGATTTGTGAAATATTTCCATTGGTCTTGATGCCTCTGTCCCTGTGAGGATACAGCTTGATCTATCACTCCCCAAACAATGTGAAGGCTGATCTCAAAACTGAGCCATGGAGGTTTGAGAGGTCAATTATAAGATCTGGGAGATATAATTTTGAAAAAGCCAAAGATCTGATATACAAATCGGGTTCCTCGATCAATAATGGTAACTCCAAGGAGGCTGTGTGTGGAATTGTGAGACTGCATCATAGAAACATGCCTATTTTCAGTAATCGTCATGTATACCTTTGCCATTCTCAAGTATGAGGAAGGACCATTCTTGCTATTGAGGAAGTGCAGCATAGGTTCACCAGGTTAATTCCCGGGATGGTGGGACTGACATATGATGAAAGAATGGGTCGACTGGGCTTTGTATTCACTGGAATTTAGAAGGATGAGAGGGAATCTTATAGAAACATATAACATTCTTAAGGGATTGGACAGGCTAGATGCAGGAAAAAATGTTCCCCATGTTTGGGGGAGTCCAGAACCAGGGGTCACAGGTTTAAGAATAAGGGGTAGGCCATTTAAGACTGAGATGAGGAAAAACCTTTTCACCCAGAGAGTTGTGAATCTGTGGAATTTACTGGAGGCCAATTTACTGGATGTTTTCAAGAGGGAGTTAGATTTAACTCTTAGGGCTAAAGGAATCAAGGGATATGGGGGGAACTGATTTTGGATGATCATCTATGATCATATTGACTGGCGGTGCTAGCTCGAAGGACCAAATGGCCTACTCCATAATCATAATCTTTCGTAATCATAATCATACTTTATTAGCCAAGTATGTTTTGCAACATATCAGGAATTTGATTTGCCTTACAGTCATACTAATATGAAGCAACAGAACACACAAAATACATTTTAACATAAACATCCACTACAGTGACTCCTCTACATTCCTCACTGTGATGTAAGGAGAAAAAAAAGTTCAATCTCTTCACTTCTTTGTCCTCCAGCAATCGGGGGCCACTAACCTTCCGTTGACAGGACGATCTTACTCCCGTAGCTGGCGGCAGGCTTCCTCGTCGGGGCAATCATGCTCCTGCATTGGGGGGGGGTGTCAGCTCCCCGCGCCGGGCGATCTGACCCCGGGTCGGGGCTTGTCGAGCGTTGTGCAACTTTTGGAGCTTCCCGATGTCGATCTCTTACTCGAGACTGCGAGCTCCGAGATGTTAAAGTCCGCAGGCCGTGGTTGGAGCGTTGATCCCAGGCAAGGAATCGGCTCTGATGGTAAGTCCACGCCCCGCGGTGGGGCTCAAAGTCAGTCCCGAGCGAGGCCTCCAGCTCCACAATGTTAGGCCGCAGAGTGACCAGAGATACAATTCAGAAAACAATCACATCTCCGACAAGGTAAAAGATTGAAAAAAAGTTTCCCCCGACCCCACCCCCACCCCCCACATAAAACAAACCAGAGAACATTAACACATACTTTTTAAACACACTAAAAATTAAAAGAAAGACGAAAAGGACAGACAGTCTGTTGGCGAGGCTGCCATCGTGCGGCGCCCCCTGGTGGAGTTTCATTCAGATCTTGATTTAACTTCACTGATGCTTTGATTTCCGATGCTTAATTTTTCTTTTGATTTTCATTTTAAAAAAATGTTCCCCTTTCGCAGTCGCGTTGGTTTCTATGTGAACACATTCCAAAGTGTAGCTGGCCTGGAAGAGACGTTTCATAAAGAGATGGGCAAGGTATGAATTATTAACCTGGCTTTGTTTTGTGTTGCCACTGTTCATTGCATTAATGATTTGGACCAGAAAGCCAAGAATCTGAATTTGCCAATGAGATGTGGATAGTGGACATTGTGACTGGAAGCCTTGTGCAAAATGTACTGGCATATGGATATCGATCTCTTGCCATCACTTCAATTCATGTCATAGGAGCCGAGTTGGGCCATCCCGCCCATCAAGTCTACTCCGCCATTCAATTATGGCTGATCTATCTTTCCCTCTCAACCCCATTTTCCTGCCTTCTCCCCATAACCCCTGACACCCGTAAGTAATCAAGAATCTGTCAATCTCTGCTTTAAAAATCACCAAAGACGGCCTACACTGCCGTCTGTGGCAATGAATTCCACTGATTTGCCACTCTCTCGTTAAGTAAATTCCTTTATACCTCCTTACTAAAAGCACATCCTTTTATTCTGAGGCTGGGCCCTCTGGTCCTAGACTCTTCCACTTGTGGAAACTTCCTCTCCACATCTACTCTATCCAGGGTTTTCACTCTTTGTGATCTGTGTCAGACTGTGAAAGACATGATTAGTATCTAAATTGTGGAAAGCTGAAAGCATGTACATTGTTGCAGTACAATTTAAAGAAAATTACCAAATGACTGCTTCCGACCCGACACCAATGTCATTTCCCATGGTCTATCCAGAAATAGTTTAAAATTCAGAAGGCGGTGAATATTTTCGGCATGTTAAAAGTTGGTTGAGTTCTTCCATTTTGGTGTCTTTACACGTATTTACTGAAGGATGTTGCCACTTGTATGATGATAGGAATACATGTGATTGTACAAGCTGTTCGTAGGCCTGTTTCGTGGCTGATGTGACAATTCACTACTTTGAGCTGTGCAGTTGTGGTTACCTGTCACACTGAAGTGAATGTAGACACAAAATGCTGGAGTAACTCAGCGGGACAGGCAGCATCTCTGGAGAGAAGGAAAGGGCGACGTTTCGGGTCGAGACCCTTCTTCAGACTGATGTCGGGGGGGAGTGGGGGACAAAGATAGAATGTAGGGGTAGACAGTAAGACTAGTGGGAGAACTGGGGAGGGGATGGAGAGAAAGCAAGGGCTATCTGAAGTTAGAGCAGTCAACGTTCATACCGCTGGGGTGTAAACTAAACAAGCGAAATATGAGGTGCTGTTCCTCCAATTTGTGTTGGGCCTCACTCTGACAATGGAGGAGGCCCAGGACAGAAAGGTCAGATTGGGAATGGGAGGGGGAGTAGAAGAGCTGAGCCACCGGGAGATCAGGTAGGTTAAGGCAGATTGAGCGGAGGTGTTCAGCGAAACGATCGCCAAGCCTGCGCTTGGTCCTTTCTTGCACACTGAAGTGTGATAAGTGTGCAAAAAGTATTTCTCCATTTCCAGCTTCCCTCAATCACCTCTTTCTGAGCTCCTCTCGCGCGCATGTCCCGGTGTAAATCACACTGCTATGTAACCTAATGGGTCCACGCTGCTGTTTGATGCCCAGCACAATCTTCGCATCTTATCTAATCACATCGTCTTTTTCCCATAACCCTTTCCCAAATGACTTTAGTCTACCTCAAGGGCATCTATAACACTGCATTGGGCGAGGCAGCTGTGGTAGAATTCCATACTCCCCGATGATATTGGATAAAGCTGCTTCAATTCATAATCGATTGATCATTTAAGCACTTATTAAGTTCATAAGTGATGGGAGCAGAATTTATTCGGCACAATAAGTAAAGGTCAAACGATCATAAGCTCCTAAGAGATAGGAGCAGAATTAGGCCATTTGGCCCATCAAGTCTACTCCGCCATTCCATCTTGGCTGATCTATCTCTCCCTCCTAACCCCATTCTCCTGCCTTCTCCCCAATTGTTATTGCCTATTTTCCTCCCCTACCCTCTCCCCACCCCTTCCCACATCTTAGTTGTTCTACCAGATCCACCATTTGCATCCTTGTTCCCCTCCTGTTATCACATCTTCCCCAGCCAACAATGGACCATTGTGGGTTCCACCCTTCCTGAGATAATCTGCTGCTGGCCCTGATTTGTTCTCCCTCCCCCCCCCCCCCACATTCAGACTGAAGAAGAGTTCCAACCAGAAATGTCACCTATTCTTTATCTCCAGAGATGCTGCCTGACCCGCTGAGTTACTCAAGCATTATGTCTCTACCTTTTGTAATCATGGGTATCAGTTAAGAGGCGCTCTACCCTAATCACTCGAGGCTAATTGTACCTTGGTGTTGTTCCTTCACAGCTAAACCAAGGTCTCGGCAATACAATGAATCAATTGGAACAACAACATGTGAACAAAGCCTTGCCAGTCAAGGGTGCACCCAGGTTGGTTCAGTGAAAGTATATTAATGCAAAGTGTTTCTGATTTTGCTTCTGAAACTGGGCAATCTCTTGGATTAAGCACAAAAAATTGGAATAACTCAGTAGGTCAGGCAGCATCTCTGGTGAAAAGGAATTGGTGACGTTTCGGCTCGAGACCCTTCTTCAGACCCGAAACATCACCTATTCCTATTGCCTGACCTGTTGGGTTACTCCAGATTTTTGTGTCTCTTCAGTTTAAAACCAGCATCTGCAGTTCTTTCCAACACAATTTATTGGATTTGTTGATAACTTGGCTCGCTGGTGGGTTTCCTGCGCTGTGGTACTTGAACTGGTTTTCTGCCAACTTTTGGTTTGTGACCCTTGTGGAGATTTTAGTTTAGAGGAAACTGGCCCTTTGGCCCACCGAGTCCGCGCTGACCAGCGATCCCCCGCACACCAGCACTATCCTACACACACCAGGAATAATTTACAATTTTACAAAGCCAATTAGCCTACAAACCTGGATGTCTTTTGAGTGTGGGAGGAAACCGGAGCACCCGGAGAAAACCCACGCGGTCGCAGGGAGAACGTACAGACAGCACCCGTAGTCGGGATCAAACCTGGGTCTCTGGCACTGCGCCACCGTGCCGCCCCTCTGCTTCCGTTGCTTCAAGGAAAACAATCTTGGTTTATACAATCTTTCCTCCACTAAATTCCTCCAGTTCAATGGAGATCTTGATTCCTTTCATCTGCGCACTCACAACCACATCATCAAAACTCTGCATGCTACTCTAGCTATGGCCTTGAGTGTGCAAGATTGCAATGTACCACCTTCTCTGGTGGCATGTTACTCCGTTTCAACTCTGAATGGTATTTTGTTTGGTTCGGCATCATCACTGCAGACTGCCTTTTAAAGATAAATTAAAGCCCAGTGGGATAGAACCTTCCGGAAATTGACTTGTTGTTCTTTCTCTTCCTGTCTACCGATGTTATTTACGGCCATCCTATCTATTTGATCATTGAGCAGAGGAGACTTCAGTTAGCTTTTGGGAATTCTCTCTGAATCCTGGATGTCTGAAATTAAATTGGCTACGATGTCGGACCACGCGCGGTTCGTTGAAAACTTGGGCCGCGAGACGGGAAGTGCAGGTTAATGGAAACAAGCTAACTTTGGCTTGGCATCTTAATCATTCAGAGGCTGACATGGTTATTGTCAGTTTCCTTGAAAAATACCTTGATGAAAAGATAGGGTGGCATGGTGGCGCAGCTGCAGAGTTGCTGCCTTACAGCACCAGAGACCCCGATTTGATCCTCAGTGCGGTTGCTGTCAGTGTGGAGTTTGCATGCTGTCCCTATTGTGATCGCCTGGTTTTTCTCCGGGGGGCTTTGCTTTCCTCCCACACGCCAAAGACGCACGGGTTTTGTGGGTTAACTGGCTTCGGTTAAAAACTGTAAATTATCCATAGTGCGCAGGTGGCCCCTGGTTGGTGATCACAGGCAAGTCGGTCTGGTGTAGATGGGATTTGGTCAGCATGGGCAAGTTGGGCCGAAGTCCATCCTGTATTAATGAGTCCAAACGAATGTCCTAGGGGGAAACTGGAAAGATGACGACCGCCTGCAGCCAGATGTAGTTGCATTCCGTTGGATTTATTCTGATGTGTTTTGGTTTGATTTTGATTTGATTTGTTTGATTTTTACCTTTGCTTGTCCCAACAGCACACCGGTGAAGCACGAAGTTTCCGATGCTTCGCCACAATTGGAAGAGTCTCCACCTGGTAGTCCCACGGTGAAGAGTGACAACCATGTGTCCGTGGCTGCTGTGCCCACGCCGCACGCTCCTCCTCCTGTACCAAGGTCACCCTCCCAGGTAAGGCAGGTTGGTCCCTGGAGACGGGATTGCAATCCCTCGGCCCTTTCACCCTGACTTTTTGTCTTGCAGGAAGAATGCAATTATTTCTCCTTCACTTCCTCGTCTTAACATCTGTACACGTGTCTGGTGCTTACCAATAGACAATAGGTGCAGGAGTAGGCCCTTCGAGCCAGCACCGTCATTCAATGTGATCATGGATGATCTTCCCTAATCAGTACCTCGTTCTTGCCTTCTCCCCATATCCCCTGACTCCGCTATCATTAAGAGTCCTATCTAGCTCTCTCTTGAAAGTATCCAGAGAACCGGCCTCCACCGGCTTCTGAGGCAGAGAATTCCACAGACTCACAACTCTGTGTGAAGAAGTGTTTCCTCATCTCTGTTCTAAATGGCTTACCCCTTATTCTGAAACTGGCCCCTGGTTCTGGACTCCCCCAACATCGGGAACATGTTTCCTGCCTCTAGCGTGTCCAAACCCTTAATAATCTTATATGTTTCAATAAGATCCGCTCTCATCCTTCTAAACTCCAGAGTATACAAGCCCAGGTGCTCCATTCTCTCAGCATATCACAGTCCCACCATCCTGGGAATTAACCTTGTAAACCTACGCAGCACTCCCTCAATAGCAAGAATGTCCTTCCTCAAATTCAGGGACCAAAACTGCACACAATGCTCCACGTGTGGGCTCACTAGGGCCCTATGCAACAGCCCTGGAAATCTGAGGTGAACTGGTTTACCGTCTGAGCCCCAGATATAAATATCAGCAAGCCTCGCCCCTTCAACCTTCATCCCCATTCCAAGGTTAACCCAAGTTCATCCACAACTTCTCTTGGTTTCTGAAAACATCTGACCATTTTCTAAGCATTTTCCACCCATCTGAACTAAGGTTTGGGTACTGAGTATGATTTGCCTACACTCATAAGTACTATGAGTACCTCGGTGGCGGCAGTGGTGAAGCCTCGCGGCGGTGGCGATGCCTCATAGGTCGACCGCGGTCGATGAGATTCGGAGAGAGGACCACTGTGAGGGGGAGAGGAAGAACGATGGAGGACTCGGCGTGGGAGGACCGCCATGAGGGGTGAGGGGAAGGACAATGGACAATGGGGGGGGGGACAAAGGACAACGGGGACCCGGGGTGGGGGAACCGCTGTGGTGGCGGGAGGGTAGACATAAGGGGGCGCTGACGTGCTTTGTAACTTTGTCAGCACCGTAGGTGGCCGTTATTTGTATACATTGTGTATGCAAGCAAAGAATCTCACTGTGCCTAGTCACATGTGACAATAAAGTATTCCTATTCCTAACCATGATCATTTGAAGGGTAGAGTAAACATGGGACCTTGTAGTGGACATTTATTTTTAAAGAAGGAACTGCAGAAGCTGGAAAGTCGAAGGTACACAAAAATGCTGGAGAAACTCAGCGGGTGCAGCAGCATCTATGGAGCGAAGGAAATGGGCAACGTTTCGGGCCGAAACCCTTCTTCAGACTGATAGGGGGTGGGGGGAGGCGGGGAGAAGAAAGGAAAAAGGAGGAGGAGGAGAAGCCCGAGGGCTGAGGGAGAGGTAGGAAGGGGAGGAGACAGCAAGGGTTAACGGAATTGTGAGAATTCAATGTTCATGCCACCAGGATGCAGACTACCCAAGCGGAATATGAGGTGCTGTTCCTCCAATTTCCGGTGTTGCTCACTCTGGCCGTGGAGGAGGCCCAGGACAGAGAGGTCGGATATGGAATGGGAGGGGGAGTTGAAGTGCTGAGCCACTGGGAGGTCAGGTTGGTTAGTGCGGACCGAGCGGAGGTGTTCGGCGAAACGATCGCCAAGCCTACTCTTGGTCTCACCGATATAGATCAGCTGACATCTTGAGCAGCAGATGCAATAGATGAGGTTGGAGGAGGTGCAGGTGAACCTCTGTCGCACCTGGAACGACTGCTTGGGTCCTTGAATGGAGTCGAAGGGGGAGGTAAAGCGACAAGTGTAGCATCTCTTGCGGTTGCAAGGGAAAGTGCCCGGCGGAACTGACGGAGGACTATTTACTTTTCTGCAAGTTGAGTTATTAATGCTGCTATTGTATCGTCACCTAGGTTTTCATCATATCTTGGCACGCTTGACAACATATCAATTATATTGCCCGTGGCTGTTTCGAGCCAAATATGCATGGTATGTAGAAGTTCAACCAAAATTTCTACATCCAACATTGCCACCCTGTTGCAGCATAACGAAGCAATAGTAACCCTGCGGGTAAATTGGCTGACCTGGAATTCCCAGGGAACTTTAAGCAATCAACAACCTTGAGTAATTAAGGGGAGGGGCAAGAGTTGGAGTATCATGGAGGTTTTTTGGGATTGGGACTCTTCAGACTGATCCATCAGTCTGACGAAGGATCCTGACAAAAATAACGTTGCCTTTTCATGTTCTCCAGAGAGGAAGCTTACTAAATCACTGGTGACTGATAAATGAAGTTAAGAGGTTGAGATACTTTCCCAAGAGTGGCTTGAATCTGATGTTTGGCTCCATGAGCTGGTGGGATTCAAGGGGCAGCTGCTTGAAGGGGAAAGGATATGCTGGTTATCGGAGAAAGCCAATAGTAGGTGGTACACCGTTTAGTTTAGAGATACAGAGGGGAAACGGGGCCCTTTGGCCCACCGAGTCCACAGCGACCAGCGTTCCCCTCACATAAACACTGTCCCACACACACTAGGGACAATTTATACCCTTACTAAGCCAACTTACCAACTAACCTGTACGCCTTTGGAGTGTGGGAGGAAACCGAAGGCCTCTGAGAAAACCCACGCAGGTCACGGGAAGAACGTACAAACTCCGTACTGACAGCACCCGTAGTCGGGATCGAACCAGTGTCTCTGGCGCTGCAAGCGCTGTAAGTTAGCCACTCTACCGCTGCTCCACTGTGCCACCCTTCAGCCCCAGGAAGCATGCATTCTGTGCAATCGCCTTGCATTGGGGTTAGTGTCAACTGGTTCGTGTTGGCTAGAGGTCCAATGAAAGTAAAACGGAAACTCCCTCAGCTGCTCTCGTGGATGAGGCTTTGATATTAAAAATGGATTTGGAATGATAACTCCGCTTATTCAACCGTGCCTCAGCTGCCTAATCCACTTCAAGAGGCTCAGAAATAGCTGCGACTCCTGGTATCACTTGGTTCCATGGCCTTATTGTGTGGATTAACTTGACATGTATGCATTTTTAAAGGCTCATCCTGTTTGAATGAATTGTTTGGAGTCATTCCTAATTTGGGGAAGGACATTCTTGCTATTGAGGGAGCGCAGCGTAGGTTCACGACATGAATTCCCGGGATGGTGGGGCTGTCATATGATGAAAGAATGGAGTGACTGGGCTTGTATTCACTGGAATTTTGAAGGATGAGAGGGGATGTTATAGAAACATATAAAATTATTGAGGGATTGGACACGCTAGATGCAGGAAACATATTCCCGATGTTGGGTGAGTCCAGAACTAGGGGCCACAGTTTAAGAATAAGGGGTAGGCCATTTAGTACTGAGATGAGGAAAAACATTTTCACACAGTTGTGAATTTGTGGAATTCTCTGCCTCAGAAGGCAGTGGATTCACTGGATGCATTCAACAGAGAGTTAGATAGAGCTCTTGGGTCTAGCGGAATCAAGGGATATGGGGAGAAGGCAGGAACGGGGTACTGATTGGGGATGATCAGTCATGACCACATTGAATGGCAGTGCTGGCTCGAAGGGCCAAATGGCCTATTCTTGCACCTATTAGACAATAGGTGCAGGAGTAGGCCATTTGGCCCTTCGAGCCAGCACCGGCATTCGCTGTGATTATGGCTGATCGTCCACATTCAAAGGAACAGGCAGCATCTCTGGAGAGAAGGAATGGGTGACTTTTCGTGTCGAGGCCCTTCTTCAGACTGTCAGGAGAGGGGGTCGATACAGAGGTAAGGAAGTGAAAGTTGTGAGAACAAGACATCAAAGGAGATGGAGATCAAGGTGATGTAGAATAGATCATTGCTCGCTAGGAGAAGGTAACAACAAAGCAAGCAGAGGTAAAATGTAATCAGGGACAGTCAGACTGGTTGGAGAACTGGGAAGCGGGAGGTGTGCCAGTATTGCATTGTTCTGTTGTGGGTGTGATTCTACCCCTCCTGTGGTGATTCATCGGTCTGCCTTGTGCTACAGGGTGGCGCAATGCACCATCTCTCACTGGGTGATTATATATGTTGGGCGTGTTATTGCATTGCTGCCAGCAGCTTGCCATTCCCTATAAATCAAATGGATTCCATGATTATAATTCATTCCCCGTGACTGAAGGTGGTGTCCAGTTGTAACTCTTTTCGTGGTTTCTTTTAAGTTGTGTGTGTCTTGAATGTGCCTTTAGTTTTGAGATACAGCGCGGAAACAGGCCCACCGAGTCCGCACCGACAAGCGATCCCTGCACACCAACACTATCCTACACACACTAGGGACAATTTAAACTTGTACCAAGCCAATTAACCTACAAACATGTTCATCTTTGGTGTGTGGGAGGAAACCGAAGATCTCTGCGAAAACTCACGGGGGGGGGGATCGTACAAACTCCGTACTGACAGCAACCGTGGTCAGGATCGAACCCTGGTCTACTGGTGCTGTAAAGCAGCAACTCTACCGCTGCGCCACTTATCGGTCTGATTTGGGTTTTGTGGTGGGATGATAAGCTACCAGCCACCACATTAGAGACTGCCTTAAGTTGGACTTTACCTTGAACTAAACATTATACCCTTTACTCTGTACCTGTGCACTGTGGGTGGCTCAATTGTAATCGTGTATAGTATTTTTTGCTGACTGGATATCACAACAAGAAGCTTCTAACTGTACCTCGGTACTCGTGGCAATGAACTGAACCACGTATTACTGTGGTACCTTTTTTCCTATTTGTTTTGAGAAGTTGCAACTTACCTGATCTCTTCCATGTCAATCTGTGCTTTCTGTGTGGGCTGGTTCTGCTCTTGACGGCTCGCTGCTCGCTGAAGCGATGTTTGTGGGGAAATGTTCAGCTTGTGGTCACGTTGCCTTTTGCTATTGACGTCTCTCTGTGCACGTGCAGCAAAGGAAAGCTCCTCCAGTGCCCCCTCCTCCAAAGGTCACGCCGTCCAAGGACATCAAGCAAGAAAATATCCTCAATCTCTTTGATGACCATTTCATCCCAGAGATAAGTGTGACGACGCCTTCTCAGGTTTGCGATTTCCACACTTGCCCCCAGTTCCATTGTGAATCTCCATCACCCTCATCTTAACACTGTTTGCCATCGTTAACCCTTTCATCTAATCTTCACCTGTTGGTGCATGAAGCATGCCTTGTATTAACAGGCGACTGTTTGTATTAGTCACTTAAATCACCCAGTAATAGCAGTCTTGGAGGTTTCATTTAGACTTGGGCTGCCACCTTATTTGTCATTGTATCCTAAATTGTGTAGGAAGGAACTGCAGATGATGGTTCATGCCAAAGATAGACACAAAATGCTGGAGTAACTCAATGGATGAGGCAGCATCTCTGGAGAAAAGGAATAGATGACATTTTGGGTCGGACCCCTTCTTCAGACTGACGAGCCTAAAGGTGGGTTACGACCCAAAACATCACCTATTCCTTTGCTCTAGAGCTGCTGCCTGACCCGCTGAGGTTTAGTTTAGAGATATAGCATGGAAAGAGGCCCTTCGGCCCACCGAGTCCATGCCAGCCAGCGATCCCTGCACACTAACACTGTCCTACACACACTAGGGACAATTTACGATTTTTACTAAGTCAATTACCCTACAAACCTGCATGCCTTTGGAGTGTGGGAGAAAAGTGGAGCTCCCAGAGAAAACCCATGTAGGTCACGGGGAGAACGTACAAACTCCATACAGACGGCATCCTTAGTCAGGATCGAACCCGGTTCTCTGGTGCTGTTAGATAGCAACTGTAGTACCACCGCGCCACCCTAATATTGCTCCAGCATTTTATGTTTATTTTATGGATAAATTATCCTAAATTATGGATCTGTTTTAAAGTTTTCTATTATACTGGTTAGCTAAATGGTGGAACAGGCTCAAAGGGCCAAATGGCCTTCTCCTCCTTTTCCCGGTGCAGTCTAACAGACAGTTAGTTGCAGGAGGTCCAAACAGTCAAATAAAATGCACGAGATTTGTATTTAAAATGCATGGTGAAAGATTATGCTATTTGTAAAGGCCTGGATGGCAGCCCAAGACCTTGCAAACATTTTTGTGTGTTTAGTTGCTTGTGCAAGTTTGTGATTTGGTGTCAAATTTTGATTAATAATTTTTTTTTGCTTCGTAAGTTCTAGGAGCAGAATTAGTCCATTCGGCCCATCGAGCCTACAGCGCCATTCAATCATGGCTGATCTATCTTTCCCTCTCAACCCCGTTCTCCTGCCTTCTCCCCGTAACTTAGAACATACTTTGCAAGCAATGCCTTGGAAATGTCTAAAGGCTAATTGTCAGGCAGCTTTGTCTGTGACTGCCAACAACAGTCCAGTATCTGAATGAATCACAGCAGCATGAATTAAGCATGAATAGATTTCAACAATTGCAAATTACATCAACGGAATTTCCCAAAGGTGGAATAGATTGGGCTGCGTGGTTTATTTTAAAATGATACATTTTATTGATTGGTCAACTTCGGCAGTTTTACTTGATGTTAAGGTTTGAAGGATGTGTCTGCAATTATTGGTCAATGGTTACCGTCAATTTTGGCTCTACTTTAAGATGAGTTCGAGTCGTGTGGCACAGAATGGAGACCTTCAGCTCGCCATGTCCACGCCTATCTATCTATATTACACTCCAATGGCTTCTAAATGGCGTACCCCTTATTCTTAAACAGTGGCCCTGATTCTGGATGTTTCGGGTCAAGACGCTTCATCAAACAGATGAACAGCAGATGCTGGTTTATACCAATTCCACAGACTCACAACTCTCTGTGAGGAAAAAGTGTTTCCTCGTCTCGGTTCCATATCGCTCGTGTCCATATCCCCTTCGTTATCACCTCTTCCACAGCCAACAATGGACCATTGTGGGCTCCACCCTTCCTTGGTCATCGCTGCTGGCTCTGATTTGTTCTGAACCTTTTCATACCTCTAGTTTCCCTCCCACCCTCCTGACTCTCAGTACGAAGAAAGGTCTCGACCCGAAACGTCACCTATTCCTTCTCTCCAGAGATGCTGCCTGACCCGCTGAGTTACTCCAGCATTTTGTGTCTATCAATTACTTCCGCTGCCCATTTGCAGCATCTGTATTTATTTGTTTTTTCACCTCTGCCTCTTTATAATTCAACAAAGGAAATAGAGTCTAAATGTTGTCCATTAATTTGATACAGCTGAAGAGGGTCATGTACTCAACTGAATATATTCAACATGGGCTTCAAGATTGAGTACAGAGGTCAAGACAAAACATCATAGACGCACAGACAATAGGTGCAGGAGTAGGCCATCTGGCCTTTCGAGCCAATCAATGTGATTGTGGCTGATCATCCACAATCGGTACCCCGTTCCTGCCTTCTCCCCATACCCCTTGATTTCGCTAGCCCTGAGAGCTCTATCCAACTCTCTTTTGAATCCATCCAGTGAATCGGCCTCCACTGCCTTCTGAGGCAGAGAATTCCACAGATTCACAACTCTGGGTGAAAACATTTTTCCTCGTCTTATTTCTAAATGGCCTACCCCTTATTCTTAAACATTGGCCCCTGGTTCTGGACTCCCCCAACATCGGGAACATGTTTCCTGCATCTAGCCTGTCCAATCCCTTAATAATTGTAGGTAGACAAAAGTGCTGGAGAAACTCAGCCGAACCCCTTCTTCAGACTGACAGACTTAATAATTTTATATGTTATTATAAGATTCCCTGTCATCCTTCTAAATTCCAGTGAATACAAGCCCAGTCATTCCATCCTTTCGTCATATGACAGTCCCGCCATCCCGTGAATTAACCTCGTGAACCTACGCTGCACTCCCTCAATAGCAAGAATGTCCTTCCTCAAAACTTCCCATAATTGAATGTTTTTCAGGAGTGTTTTTGGTCATTTTCCTCTTGGATAGATCGTGTTAGGATTAATTCAAGGACAGTTTCTTCCCCAGCTGTTATCAGCCAACTGAACCACCCTACCACAACCAGAGAGCAGCCCTGAACTACTATCTACATCTTTGGTGATCCTGGGACTATCCTTGATCGGACCTTGCTGGCTTTACCTGGCACTAAATGTTATTCCCTTATCATGCATCTATACACTGTAAATGGGTCGATGGTGATCATGTATTGTCTTTCCGCTGGCTGGTTAGCACGCACCAAAAGCGTTTTGCTGTACCTCGGCTCACGTGATGATAAACTAAACTGAACTGGCATTTCATCTCCAAAATGTGCATCTCCACATTTTCATAATCGTAATAATCATAAATCATATTTTATTAGCCAAGTATGTTTTGCAACATACGAGAAATTTCATTTGCCATACAGTCATACCAATAAAAAGCAACGGAACACAAAATACATTTTAACATGAACATCCACCACAGTGACTCCTCCGCATTCCTCACTGTGATGGAAGGTGAAAAAAAGTTCAATCTCTCCATTCTTTGTTCTCCTTTGATGTTTGCTTGCTTGTGCTTCATTGTGTTGTAACTTGCGGCAAAGGAGTAAACTTTCTCTTGTGTTTTTGTTTCTCTCTCTCCCTTATGCACGCAAACTCAACCCTAGTTTGAGGCTCCTGGGCCTCTGCAGGATGAAGGACCCCTCTTGGACTTTGACCCTCTGAAGCCAGAATCTACTCCAGTAGTGAGAGCACCTTCTCCAGTCTCCCAGGTTTGTTCAGCTCAGCATTTCCTCTCTGGGTTATTGACCAAAAGATTCCAGGAATTGACACTTTTACTTAGGGTTGCCAACTTTCTCACTCCCAAATAAGGGACAAACGGTCAAAATACAGGACAAATTCCCGACGGCAATTCGTTGACCGACTCGGCCGTGGCTGGGTGAATGATGAGTTGGCCCGGGTGCTGGACTGCACACAAAGCCCAGCCGGTGGGCCAGCTGAGAAAGTCCGGCTTCCCATCCAACTCATGAACCGATGGTCGACCATGAAAGGGAGGGGTGGTGGTGTCGGCGGTAGGCGAAGGTCTGAAGGCCGGGCTGCTGACTGACGGGGCCACGGGCGAGGCGCTGCTGCTGCACTCCATGGGCTGCACTACGTCGGGACGGGTGAGGCGGGGCCGGACGCGGTGCTCCAAACCGGCAGTCCCCTCGACCCGAGCAGAAGCAGTCAAATACGGGACAAGGGCGGTCCCGTATGCGCCAAAAAAATTGAGCCCAATATATACGGGATGTCTTGGCTAATACAGGACAGTTGGCAACTTCTACTGGTCCGGTGTAAGAATTACTTGTGGGCTGCACCAGGCTATCATATCCTTGGGAAGGAATGACGAACAAATGATCACTCTCCTTTTGATTTCTCAGAAAGTCACAGCTGAAGGAGCTGTATCTGTCTACAGCCTGATTGAAGTTAGGTGCTAGAAGATTAATCTGTGGATTAGTGCAGCAGGATGGATTTGAAATACAGCGTGGATGCGGGCCCTTCAGCCCACAGAGCCCATGCCGACCAATGATCACCAGTACACTAGTTCGATCCTACACACTGGGGACAAATTACAGAAGCCACTTAACCTACAAACCTGCAGGTCTTTGGAATGTGGGAGGAAAACCTACGCGGTCACAGGTTGAACATACAAAGTGTACAGACAGCACCCATAGACAGGATAGAATTCTGGTCCCTGGCGTGGTATGGCAGCAACTCTATCCCTGCGCCACTGTGCAGCCCCATAAAATGTAGGACCTTTTGGGGGGAAAAAGGCAGCACGGTGGCGCAGCAGTAGAGTTGCTGCCTGATAGTGCCAGAGACTCTGGTTCGATCCTGACTACGGGTGCTGTCTGTACGTGTTTTGTACGTTCCCCCTTGTGACCCGCCGTGGGTTTTCTCTAAGATCTTAGGTTTCCTCCCACACTCCAAAGACGTACGGATTTGTAGGTGAATTGGCTTGGTATAAAAATGTAAAAATTGTCCCTAGTGTGTGTAGGATAGTGTTAGTGTGCGGGGATCGCTGGTCGATGTGGATTCGATGAGCTTGTCTCTAAACTAAACTAAGTTAAATCACGGACCGAACAGCAGAGTGGACTGAGACTATATTCTGTCCAACAGTGGTCATCAAAGTTGTGTGTGAGTCAAGTTGCATTTAGTTGCTGGTAATCTATTTGGGTTGGTTGGACATTTTCACGAGTCCCAGTGCAGTGTCACTTGGAAGCCTATTAACCCAGAATGTTCAATACACAAACAAAACTGAATCTTGGCATATGCCATGATCATCCATAGAAATGTTTTCTCGTTGTTGAACAGATTAACAGATCAAATTTTTATTCTGGTGCCTCGGACCTACCATCCTTTGGCATTTTTAAAATTGAAACGTTGAAAATAGGTGCAGGAGGAGGCCATTCAGCCCTTCGAGACAGCACCACCATTCATTGTGATCATGGCTGATCGTCCCAAATCAATAAATTGGTGATGAGTTCACCACTGACCTGCTTGTATTAAGGTTATTCATGCTTTCAGCAGCATCTTATGCAGAGGTTTGGTTAGTGGTTGAGCCATGGTTGAAAATGGCATCAATGTCTTTAACGATAGCTGTCCCGTCGGTCTTTATATCGCCTCAATGCGCATTCCGACGCAAACATATCCAACATTTCTTCAGTTTACAATAGGTGCAGGAGTAGGCCATTCGGCCCTCCAATAAGTGGATCAAAACCTTGAGCAAATCTTGCAATGAAGGAATCCAGAAATGGAACACGGCCATTCAGGCCATCTACTCGTCCTTGCCCCATCTGGTCAGCATGCATTAGTCACCCAAGTCAATGTCTTTCCTGTGACGTAAGGCAGACCAGTGTGTAATGGCTATTTCTGGGATCCCACAGAATTAAGCTAAGGCAGCATTATACGATACAATACGATAGAACATAATTTATCATTATTTATCCCAGGAGGGAAATTGGTCTGCCAACAGTCATAAAACGCACCAAGATTCATGAAACATGAAGTTAAAGTGACAAGTGGAAAGTCCAGGTTGCGGGGGTGGGGGGGGGGGGGGGGGGGGAGAGAGAGAAGGGGAGTCAGTCTACCCCACGACAGAAGGGGGAGGAGTTGTCCATTTTGGATCACCTTGGTGTAAAGGATCTCCTGTGGTGCTCTGTGCTGCATCTTGGTGGAAATGATTATGGTATTTATTTGTAGACAAAAATGCTGGAGAAACTCAGCGGGTGAGGCAGCATCTATGGAGCGAAGGAAATAGGCGACGTTTTCGGGTTGAGACCCTTCTTCAGACTCAAATGGTAATCATTTACCATTCCATCAAGAGCCTTGCTGACTGCATTTTTTAAACTTTAGACAATAGACAATAGGTGCAGGAGTAGGCCATTCGGCCCTTTGAGCCAGCACCGCCATTCAATGTGATCATGGCTGATCATCCCCAATCAGTACCCCATTCCTGCCTTCTCCCCATCTCCCCTGACTCCGCTATTTTCTTTCGATCTTGAAGTCAACTTATCCACATGGGTGCATGAATCCTTGACAGTGTGCCCAATGCAAGGCCCCTGGTATGTTCCCAAGCTCCCTTTTTTTCCTTGTCCTTTTCTCCAGAGATGCTGTCTGACCTACTGAGTTACTCCAGCATTTTGTGTCTATCTCCCTTTTTCATTGCCAGTTTGCCTATCAACCAAACATCCTCCGAAATCTAATTTTGCAGCGTAGACTGTTGTTTCCTCTGATCTGTTCTTCAACCGGAAATGAAGTTGTGGAAAGTCAAGCCTTGGGATATTTCATCCTTTTCCTTGATGACCCTGACATTATCATGGTGGTAGCTGAAGCAAGCTATCGTATGCTGCAGGGAATTGCTCAACAATGTGTTTAGCACAGAAGATGGACCCAAAATGCTGTAGTAACTCAGCGGGAGAGGCAGCATCTCTGGAGAGAAGGAAACGGGTGACTTTTCGGGCCGAGACCCTTCTTCAGACTCAAAAAGGTCACCCATTCCTTTTATCCAGGGACCCGCTGAGTTATTCCAGCATTTTGTGTCTATTTCTTCGGTGTAAACCAGCATCTGTAGTTCCTTCTTACACAATGCATTTAGAACATTGATTTTGAAAATCATTTTTCCCGTGTATTTACTCATCTAGCTGCAACAGAAACACTTGGAATGGACAAAGAATTGTGAATTGCTGGAAGTATACCTGCGTTGAGTTTTCTATGAAAGCTAGTTTTGCCAGCTATTCGTGCATTACACGTACATAAAAACCTTCAATTTAGGATGTATGCAAAGCTTGTCACTAGATATATTCCACAAAAAGGGCGAGAATAAAGGTGTAGATGCTGGTTTACACCGAAGATAGACACAAAATGCTGGAGTAACTCAGCAGGATGGGCAACATCTCAGGAGAGAAGGAATGGGTGACATTTCGGGTCGAGCCCCTTCTTCAGACTCGTTTCGGGTCGCGAAACCTCCCCCGACTCTCAGTCTGTGGAAGAGTCTCGACCCGAAACGTCACCCGTTCCTTCTCTCCACAGATGCTGCCTGTCCCGCTGAATTACTCCAGCATTTTGCGTCTATCTTCGGCGGAAGTAACGGTACTGGTGTAAAGTGTAACTTACTAACATGACTTCTCCATTCACATGTTTAACGTATTTCATTCAACATGCTAGACTTTACCTTGGGATCTGTGGGAGGTAAGCAATGTGGATAAAACACTACAGCATGCACAAGTCCAATGTCTGTCTGCTTGATGCCTACACTTTTTTTTAAAATTTGCAATCATTTTGTGTGTGAACTGCTTTCATCAGCTCTTGTCACTTCAGCTTTGGAGGGGGTTAAGTGCTTCCCTTCTTCATTGTGCTCATCCCCTGTGTGGTTCCTCCAGCTCGACCACCACCTTCCCCTCAGTCAACAAGAGCCCTTCTACATTCCCCTGACCAGTGTCCCATTTGATCTGTCATTTTGACATCCTACCCTTCCATATCTCTAGTTTTCCTCTCCCCTGACTCTTCGTCTGAAGAGGGGTCTTGACTCGTTACGTCACCCCGTCCCGCTGAGTTACTCCAGCATTTTGTGTCTATATCTTCGTGTCTAGAGTGCTTTATTGTGAGGTGTTTCTGCATCCCCCCCTTTCCCCTTCCCAGCCAAAGTCCTGAGCTTGTACCCATTGCTTTGCATTGAAGGCAGAGCCTCTCTTTGTGCATTCGTGAATGTTATTCTTGTTGGTCTCGTCTTTATCTGTGTATGTATTTGATATTCCATTTGCATATTCACTTTATGGCATGGGTGTTCTCTTGAGAATAATATATAAAACTGTTTTGTCTCGCCCAATTTTGGAGTATTTTTATTTCAGGGAAAATTAAGTAGTTGACTGAAGATTCCTAGCTCTGCAATTCAGGATTTGGGACAAAGACCTTCTAGGAATTTGTTTTGGGAACCACAAGTTGGGAAAATGTAGTGCTTGGTGATTTTGTTTTAAAATGCACATAGATAGGAATTTTTTAAGAAAGAACTGCAGATGCTGGAGAAATCGTAGGTAGACAAAAGTGCTGGTGAAACTCAGCGGGTGAGGCAGCATCTATGGAGCGAAGGAATAGGTGACATTTTGGGTCGAAGGTCTCGACCCGAAACGTCACCTATTCCTTCGCTCCATAGATGCTGCCTCACCTGCTGAGTTTCTCCAGCACTTTTCTCTACCTTAGATGGGAATTTTTGGTTCATTTATCACAGCATTATATACAGGTCCACCACCATTTATTTATTTTTTTCCCCCCTCTCCGGCAACTTGTGGTCCGGCGCCTCCTTTAATCCGGACAAAATTGCGAGAGCGCACTTCAAATCCTCCTCTGAAGCCCCTCCTAAAATGTGGTGCCTAGGCCGGGTGAGGCAGCCGGACTCGACTTCATCGGGAATTCTGCACTGATCGGCCGATCGGATTTGCCCCCAGGCCGGGGCTCCGGAACTCCGGCCCGGCCGCAGCCGACAGATCCGTTCCTATCGCCGACTTCTGCGGCCGATGGACGGGTCAAATTTACCCACTGTGGCAAGGTCTCTGGAACTCTGGCCCAGCCGCAGCCAGCAGATTCATTCCCAGAGCCGACTTTGCGTGCCGGCATCCCAGCCTCAAACGCCCAGCAGACCTTTCCGCTGCCGTTGGCAACCTCTCGGAGAGGCTGCGACCTCTGTTGGTCCGGCAAAATGGATAATCCAGAAAGACTCTGGAGCCAAGGATGCCAGAAAATTGGTGGTGGACTTGTGACTTTCTGGAGATGCCATATAAAAATGCAGCCTGGAATTTGTGGACAACCTGGATGGTAGTAAGTTGTGGCTGCATACTGTTGTAGAGCCTCTGATGCATGCCCACACAAAATCTAAATGAATATCTGCTTATTGGTTGTAACCTTTTTGATTTAATTAGGTCTTTTGCTGGCTTTCTGAAAATATCATTTACATGCGATTCTTAACACTCCTATAGTGATTCTATGCTGCCTTGGTCACATTGTTTAAACTGTCATCTGTTGCAAATGAGTAAAATAATACTTCTCAAACAATGCATTTGTGTACAGTACAGCAGTCATTGCATGCACGGCTGCATCAGACTCAGTGAGGCCATAACCTTTTAACATGCATCGGTGCATTGTAAATTTGGGACAAAGTTCAGTGCACTTACTCTTACAATGTCTACATAGAGTAATACAGCGTGGAAACAGGCCCTTCGGCCCAACTTACCCACACTGGCCAACATGTCCCATCTGCACTAGTCCCACATGCATGCGTTTAACCCAAGTCCCTCTAAACCTGTCCTGTCCATGTACCTCTCCAAATGTTTCTTAAATGTTGCAATAGTCCCTGCCTCAACCACCTCCTCTGCCAGTTTGTTCCATACACCCATGAAAAAGTTACCCCTCAGATTCCTATTAAATCTTTTCCCCTTCACCTAATCTTCATCTCGATTGCCCTACTCAGGGCAAGAGACTCTGTGCATCTACCTATTCCTCTCATGATTATATACACCACAATATGATTCCCCCTCATCCTCCTACACTCCAGGGTATAGACTTCCAGCCTGCTCAACCTCTCCCTATAGCTCAGACACTCGAGTCCTGGCCACATCCTTGTAGCTTGCAGCGCCGGAAACCCAGGTTCGATCCCGACTATGGGTGCTGTCACAACCGTGGTTATACGTTCTCCCCGTGACCGCGTGGGTTTTCTTCTTGATCTTCGGTTTCCTCCCAATCTCCAAAGACGTACAGGTTAGTAGGTTAATTGGCTTTGTGTAGGTTTAATTGTCCCTATTGTGTGTAGGATAGTGTTAGTGTGCGGTGATCGCTGGTCAGTGCAGTCTTGGAGGGCCGAAGGGCCTTTTTCTGTGCTGTATCTCTAAAAACTAAACTAAAAAGCTGCAATGGTGGAATTCCAAAAAATGCTCGAAGAGCTCAGCTGGTTAGGCAGCATCCGTGGGGTGAGTGAACAGTTCAGGTCAATTAATGTGAAAATGATCAAGTTTTCAATTACGAAGGTGAGAGGTCATAAGGGATAGGAGTAGAATTAGGCCATTCGGCCCATCAAGTCTACTCGGCCTTTCAATCATGGCTGATCTATCTGTCTCTCCTAACCCCATTCTCCTGCCTTCTCCCCATAACCTCTGCCTCCCGTACTAATCAAGAATCTATCTATCTCTGTCTTAAAAATATCTGCTGACTTGTCCTCCACAGCCTTCGGTGGCAAAGAGTTCCACAGATTCACCACGCTCTGACTAAATGAATTTCTCCTTGTTTCCTTCCTAAAAGAACATCCTTTAATTCTGAGGCTATGACCTCTAGTCTTAGACTCTCCCACTAGTGGAAACATATTCTCTACATCCGCTCTATCCAAGCCTTTCACTATTCTGTACGTTTCAATGAGGTCGCTCCTCATCCTTCTAAACTCCAGCCCAGTACAGGCCCAGTGCCGACAAACGTTCAGCATAGGTTAACCTTTAGGTTAAGAGGGGTTTGTGGAGGACGGGCGGAAGACGTGATATCCTTGGGTGCAGACGAAAGTTATCAGGAAATATTTAGAAGCAAAAACTAACAGTCTTGGTTCCCTCTAAGCATCCTGAAGAGACCATGTTTCCGCACGCACGCATTACTTTTCTCCAATATCGCCAACCACTTTCCATTTCTCTGCAGTCTTGCATGCAGGTGGGAGTTGCAATCCCTGCCCTTCACATCTGCCTGCCATTTCAAACAGTCCTTTCAGCTAAAGCACTTCCTACACCAAACCTAAATGTCTTAAAACATTAATTCCTTGCCTCCCGTTTATCTAGTTTAATTTAGAGATACAGCGTGGAAACAGGCCCTTCGACCCACTGGGTCCGCGCCGACCAACGATCCCCGCACCTTAACACTGTCCTACACACACACCAGGGACAATTTACACATACACCAAGCCAATTTACCTACAAACCTATACGTCTTTGGAGTGTGGGGGGGAAACCGAAGATCTCGGAGACCCAGGTTCGATACTGACCATGGGTGCTATCTGTACGGAGGTTTACGTTCTCCCCGTGACTGCGTGGGTTTTTTCCGAGATCTTCGGTTTCCACCCACACTCCAAACAAAAGTACAGGTTTGTAGGTTAATTGGCTTGGTATAAAATGTAAAATTGTCCCTTGTGTGTGTGTGTAGGATAGTGTTAGTGTGCGGGGGGTCAGTGCCGAAGGGCCTGTTTCCGCGCTGTATATCTCTGCACTGAACTGAAGTGCATTTATTGGAACAGTTGGTTCGTCACGTACTCTGGATGCAGAGATAAAAACCTGGTGCTCTTGCATTTGATTCTGTGGGTCTCTCGATTTCTTGCCTGTTGTCTCACTAAGTTTCTTTGTCCTGTCTTTCCTCCTTGCTGCACTGCCCCAGCCTGAAAAGAATGCACCTAACAGCATGTCTACGGCCCACTCCCCAAGCTTGGCTATGGGGGATGGTTTTAGTGAGATCAATTTTGCAGTGGACTGGTCGGTACAGCCCAGTCTACTCGAGGAGAAAACAACAATCGCTGCTGAAGTAAGTGTGAATCGTTGTCGCTGTGGTTGAATGTGTGCATGCCATGTCTAACATTCTCAATTTCCTCCTGACGGGATCAGGAGGGAATTCTAAAGTGCAAGTGTACCCAATCTGCAATATCGCAACTTTGTGCGTTGTGTTGTTCATAGGTGATTGGAGCAGAATTAGGCCATTTGGCCCACCATTCAATGATGGCTGATCTATCTTGCGTCTCTCAATCCCGTTCTCCTGCCTTCTCTCCATAACCCCTAACACCCTTGCTAATCAAGAATTTAGGATCGGGACCCAGCATCAAACTCTTTCATTCAGTACTCGGAATGAAAGGACATTCCTTTAGGAAGGAGATGAGGGGAAATTTCTATCGTCAGAGGGTGGTGAATCTGGAATTCTTTGCCACAGAAGGCTGTGGAGGCCGAGTCGGTGGATATTTTGAAGGCAGAGATTAGATTCTTGATTAGTACGGGTGTCGGAGTTTATGGGGTGAGGAGGGATTCAGCCTTGATTGGTTGAGGCGCAATTCAGCCTTGATTGAATGGTGGAGTAGACCTGATGGGCCAACTGGCCTAATTCTACTCCTATTCCTGATGGACCTGACGACATTATGACCATGACTGGGTACATAAAGTGCCAACTTTTAGCATTTGTGGTTTTCCCCTTAATTATTCTGTTGCTTTAATTCTTTTAAAATGTGCCAACAAAACAGTTTGGGCCAGAAGGTGGAAACTTGATGGAAATTTGTGTTCGTGTGCGCACTTCATTTGCGTGCACTTTTGCATATTCTTTCTGCTCCGCTTTGAAGACGTTTGTGTGCTGGAAGTTTACACGGTACTTGGCTCATTGTGCATTCCTGAAGTGTTTCGTTGGCTGTAAAACCTTTTGTGCATCATGAAAGGAGACTTGCCTCTATTCTTGCAGTGGGGAAACACAAGGTTAACCCCAGATAGACACACAAAGTTTTCAAGAGAGAGTTAGATATAGCTCTTGGGGCTTAAGGAATCAAGGAATATGGGGGAGAAAGCAGGAACGGGGTACTGATTTTGGATGATCAACCATGATCATATTGATCATGCTGGCTCGAAGGGCCGAATGGCCTACTCCTGCACCATTTTAGTTTTAGTTTTTGAGATACAGCGCGGAAACAGGCCCTCCGGCACACTGGGTCCGCGCTGACCAGCGATCCCCCCGCACATTAACACCTTCCTACTACACCCACTAGGGACAATTTTTACATTTACTAAGCCATTTAACCTACAAACCTGTACGTCTTTGGAGTGTGGGAGGAAACCGAAGATCAAGAAGAAAACCCACGCAGGTCACGTGGAGAACGTACAAACTCCGTACAGACAGCACCCGTAGTTGGGAATGAACCCGGGTCTCCAGCGCTGCATTCGCTGCAAGGCAGCAACTCTACCGCTGCGCTACCCCGACTGCCTCAGAATCGGTAACATATTTTGAAAGCTGGAGTTACTCAGCTGGTCCCTCTTAAACCCCTCTGCAAATGTACTGACTAGTGGAAATCCAAAAGTAAATCAAATCCTTCTTCTGATAAACAGAATTAGGATGTGCACAAGTTATAGGAATACAATTAGGCCAATTGGTCCATCGAGTCTACTCCGCCATTCAATCATGGCTGATCTCTGCCTCCTAATCCCATTTTCCTGCCCTCCCCATAACCCATGACACCCGTTGTAATCAAGAATTTGTCTATCTCTGCCGTAAAAATATCCACCGACTTGGCCTCCACAGCCCTCTGTGGCAATGAATTCCACAGATTCACCACCCTCTGACTAAAGAAGTTCCTCCTCACCTCCTTTCTAAATGAGGGCTCTTTAATTCCGAGGCTATGACCTCTGGTCCTAGACTCTCCCACCAGTGGAAACATCCTTTCCACATCCACTCTAAGCCTTTCATTATTCTGTAAGTTTCAACGAGGTCCCCCCTCAACTTTCTAAACTCCTGCGAGTAGCGGCCCAGTGCTGTCAAACGCTCATCATATGCTTCCCCACTCATTCCTGGAATGTTCACGGAATAAAATAGTGCAGTGGTACCCAACCCTGACTACATTTACAACAGATTTTAAAGAACTTAAAACATTAGTCATTAAACTTATTTTGTTACTAAATGCTGAGTATTGCCTCAACTGAGGGCAGCACGGTGGCGCAGCGGTAGAGCTACTGCCTTACAGCGCCAGAGACCCGGGTTCGATCCCGACTACGGGTGCTGTCTGTATGGAGTTTGTACGTTCTCCCCGTGACCTGCGTGGGTTTTCTCCAAGATCTTTGGTTTCCTCCCACACTCCAAAGGCATACAGGTTTGTAGGTTAATTCCTGTTTTTATATTCTGGTGACCTCGAAATAATAAATGTTATATACTTCATGCTATCATGCTCTGTGATGGGTGTTTGTTATGAACTTAGGAACATAACAGTCTCCCTGACTTCCCACATCCTGCATGAGATACACTGCAACAACTTGCCTGCCATTACCACTGCAGCCAAATGAATAATAAAATAATGAGACACACTCACAGAGCTGATGGAACCCCCTTCTCCCATCTGCTACTGACAGCCTCCTTGCCTCAGCCTCTTGAGCCAAAGACTCACACTTTACCTCTACACAATGGGCGTCGGAGGTTACGGGGAGAAGGCAGGAGAATGGAGTTAGGTGATATAGATCAGCCTTGATTGAATGGTGGAGTAGGCTTGATGGGCCGAATGGCCAAAATCTGCTTCTATTGCTTAATGATCTTAAGAACACGAGAGAATGGGGTTGAGAGGGAAAGATAGATTAGCCCTGATTGAATGGCGGAGTAGACTTGATGGACTATCCCATCGTTTATGTAACATTTGGCAGGTACATGGATAGGACAGGTTTGGAGGGTTGTGGACCAAGAGCAGGGACTAGGGTAGCTGGGACATCATTGACCGGCGTGGGCGAGTTGGGCCGAAGGGCCTGTTTCCACACTGTATGACTATGGCCGAATGGCATAATTCTGCTCTTATCACTTATGAACATATGTTTAATAGGGAACTGCAGATGCTGGAAAATCAAAGGTAGGCAAAAATGCTGGAGAAACTCAGCAGGTAAGGAAGCATCTATGGAGCGAAGGAAATAGACAACGTTTCAGGTCGAGACCCTTCATCAGTCTGAAGAAGGGTCTCAACCCGAAACGTTGCCTATTTCCTTCGCTCCATAGATGCTGCCTCACCCGCTGAGTTTCTCCAGCATTTTTGTCTACTTATGAACCGATGGTCAGTCTGGTTCTGGTTACAGCTGGAAGAGAGTAACTATTTCTGTGTTGAGGTTGTGGGTCATTGCTCGGAACTCTTGCTGAGTCAGAGGATCATGTGCGTAAATTGCACTCCAGAGACTACACCACAAACACTGCAGCTGACGATGCCTTTGCAGTGTTCGTTTATCATCTGGTTTTTAATCCCCCCCCACCCCCCTCAATCCCCAGATGGGACGTTAAATTGAGTCCTCGTCTGGTTTCAGACATGCTCCTCTCCACGCTCGTAACATACAAAACTGCTGCTTGAAATGTGAAAAGCTGGCAACATAGAGCAGGGTCGGGGTAACGGCCGTGGAAAGTTGCTGCATCAGCGAGTCATCCCTGCGACCCTTTGTTGGAACAGTTATCGGTTTCAGTTCAGTTTCAGTTTATTGTCACGTGTACCAAGGTACAGTGAAAAGCCTTTGTTGCGTGCCAACCAGTCAGCGGAAAGGCAATACATGATGAGGGAATAACGTTTAGTGCAAGGTAAAGTCCGATTGAAGGTAGTCCAATGATGTAGATGGTAGTTCAGGGCTGCTCTCTGGTTGTGGTAGGATGGATGGTTCAGTTCGTTGATAACAGCGGGGAAGAAAATGTCCCTGAATCTGGAGGTGTGCGGTTTCATACTTCTGCACCTTTTGCCCGATGGGAGAGGAGAGAAGAGGGAGTGGCCAGGGAGCGACTCATAAGGTCATAAGTGATAGGAGCTGAATTAGGCCATTTGGCCCATCAAATATACTCTGTGCTTCAATCATGGCTGATCTATTTCTCCCTCCTAACCCCAGTCTCCTGCCTTCTCCCCAAAACCCCTGACCCCCTTACTAATCAATAATCTATCTATCTCTGCCTTAACTCTTCTGACTCGTCCTTGATTATTCTGCTGGCCTTGCAGAAGCAGCGTGAGGTGTAAATGGAGTCAATGGAAGGGAGGTTGGTTTGTGTAATGGTCAGGGCTGCGTCCACAATCCGCTGCAATATCTTGCAGACTGCTGCCTTTATTCACGCCAATATTTGTCCCTGAAACAATGCAGTTGATCATTATCACCTTTGCTGTGTGTGGGAACTTTTACTAAATGGTGACATTGCTTCCTGTGTGTGACAGTACTTCATAATGTTTTATTCATTTTTTTTTCTCCTAAAAAGTGTCGCAATAAAACTGGAACTCCCTTGTTTAAAATGTTTTGAGCTTTCTAACAGTAATTGGTGCCTTTTCCAATTTAATCGGCATTTGTTTACAACTTGGCATTCACCGCCTGCATGTTTCTTGTTTTACCATTGTCTTAAGAATAACCAGTGCACATTCATCATGTTAATTCATGTTAAACTGAGTTCTGTAGTTCAGAAAAAAAACTTGGGATTGAAAAATTAATTGTCCTCTCGATGCATCTTGGTCAGGAAGAAAAATGGTTCACATTTTGTTGCACTGATTATAATCGAGTAGTTTAGTTTATTGTCACATGTGCCGAGGTACAGTGAAAAGCTTTTGTTGCATGCTAACCAGTCAGCGGAAAGACAAATGTGGATTAGACAATAGGTGCAGGAGTAGCCAATTCGGCCCTTCGAGCCAGCACCGCCATTCAATGTGATCATGGCTGATCATCCCCAATCAGTACCCAGTTCCTGTCTTCTCCCCATATCCCCTGACTCCGCTATCTTTAAGAGCCCTATCTAGCTCTCTCTTGAAAGCATCCAGAGAACCTGCCTCCACCGCCCTCTGAGGCAGAGAATTCCACAGACTCACAACTCTCTGTGAGAAAAAGTGTTTCCTCGTCTCAGTTCTAAATAGCTTACTCCTTATTCTTAAACTGTGGCCCCTGGTTCTGGACTCCCCCCAACATCGGGAACATGTTTCCTGCCTTCTAGCGTGTCCAAACCCTTAACAATCTTATATGTTTCAATGAGATTCCCTCTCATCCTTCTAAACTCCAGAGTGTACAAGCCCAGCTGCTCCATTCTCTCAGCATATGACAGTCCCGCCATCCCGGGAATTAACCCGAGGTGGATGTTTATATTAAATTTATGTGGCTGTATGTATTGTTGCTTTTCACTTAGTATGGTAACGCAAAAGTCACTACCTTAATTGGTGCATGTGACAATAAATTCAAACTTGAACTTGATTACAATCGAGCCATTCACAGTTCAGTTTAGTTGATTGTCACGTGTACGGAGCTACAGTGAAAAGCTTTTGTTGCGTGCTAACCAGTCAGCGGAAAGACAATGCATGCTTACAATCGAGCCGTTGGCAGTGTTTAGATACATGATGATAAGGGAATAATGTTTGGTGCAAGGTAAAGCTAGCAAAGTCCAATCAAAGATAGTCCGAGCATCACCAACGAGGTAGATAGTGGTGCAGGATTGTGTGCAGATGCATGATGAAGGGAAAAACATGAATAACGTTTAGTGGAAAGTAAAGCAACGAGTAAAGACGTTACCCGAATACTGCCGCTTGGAAAGTGGTGGGACAAAAGCGGGTGGTGTTAGGTTTATGTGGTTGACACCAGGGGTGGCACGGTGGCGCAGCGGTAGAGTAGCTGACTTACATCACCAGAGACCCAGGTTCGATCCTGACCACGGGTGCTGCCTGCATGGAGTTTGCATGTTCTCCCGGTGACCGCGTGGGTTTCCCCCCCACACTCCAAAGACGTACAGGCTTGTAGGTTAATTGGCTTCACGCTCTGTCTCCAAGCTAACGATAAAATCTTGATGTTGCAGCAGCCTAGATCCGTGGCATAATGCCAAGTTCAGTGTTTCTGTGCTGACCTGCCTCTCCACAACTTGCGTCATCTTTGGTTATTTTGAATGCCACTTGCTCAGCAGAGCCATCCAATGGCTGAGAATAGTACAGATTTTAGAAGCAGCTATATAGACATTTAGACTTTAGACAGCGCGGAAACAGGCCGTTTGGCCCACCGAGTCCAAGCTGACCAGGACATTTGCACCATCCTACACACTAGAGACAATTTACAATCATTTTACCAAAGCCAACTAACCTACAAACCTGCACGTCTTTGGAGTGTGGGAGGAAACCGGAGCACCCGAAGAAAACCCATTTGGTCACGGGGAGAACATACAAACTCTGCACAGACAACACCGGTAGTCAGGATCGAACCAGACAATCTAGTGCTGTAAGGCAGCGACTCTACCGTTGTGCCACTGTGCCCCCCCAGTCAATCAGATGGAACCAGGGAATCATGATGCAGTATACTTGTTGGGTCCAGATCTGTCAACATCTGTAAAGTGTTGGAGGTCTTTAATTTGTTATAAATAACATGGTTTTATTTACTCTAACACTAATATTTAAATAGGTAGGAACAAGGAACTGCAGATGTTGGTTGAGAAAAAAAGACAGTGCTGGAATAACGCAGCGGGTCAGGTAGCATCTGTGGAGAACATGGATAGGTGATGTTTCAGATCTTTGAAGAAGTTATCCCAATCTGTAATGTCATCTGTCCATGTTCTCCACAGCTGCCGTGGCTACTCCAGCACTTGTTAATATTTAAACGGGCATAGTCCAGGACCAGAGGCCATAGCCTCGGAATGAAAGGACGTACCTTTGGAAAGGAGACGAGGAGGAATTTCTGAAGTCAGAAGGTGGTGAATCCATGGAATTCATTGCCACAGAAGGCTGTGGAGGCCAAGTCAGTGGACATTTTTAAGGCACAGATAGATAGATAGATTCTTGATTAGTACACGTGTCAGGGGATTCTGGGGAGAAGGCAGGAGAAGAGGGAGAGAGTTAGATCAGCCATGATTGAATGGCAGAGTGGACTTGATGGGCCGAATGGAATAATTCTTATTCTAGAAAGTATAAACAGGGTTGGTTGCACTAAATCCATTCAAAGAACAGTACAGCACCAGGACAGGCCCTTCGGCCTACCGTGTCTGGGCTGAACATGATGCTATATCTTCAGTCTTTGTTCACATGCTACCCGCCACCTTGCATTGGTGATCTAGTCTCTATTTTGACTAAATTCAGTATCATCACTGTTAAACCTAATCCTGAGGTGCCTCAAGAGTCAAGTCAAGAGTGTTTTATTGTCATATGTTCCAGATAGGACAATGAAATTCCTGCTTGCTGCAGCACAACAGAATATGTGAATATAGTACATAACGGGAGAAAAAAAGTTCAGTGTGTGTATATACACATGCACACGTACTCAATAAATAAACAAATATAGTGCAATAATAATAATAATAGTCTGTTGTAGTTCAGAGTTTATTTGTTGTCGTGTTTAATAGCCTGATGGCTGTAGGGGAGAAGCTGTTCCTGAACCTGGACGTTACAGTTTTCAGGCTCCTGTACCTTCTTCCCGATGGCAACGGTGAAATGAGTTAGTGGCCAGGATGGTGTAGGTCTTTGATGATGTCGGCTGCCTTTTTGAGGCAGCGACTTTGATAAATCCCTTCGATGGTGGGGAGGTCAGAGCCGATGATGGACTGGGCAGTGGTCACAACTTTTTGTAGTCTTTTCCGCTCCTGGACGTTCAAGTTGCCGAACCAGGCCATGATGCAACCAGTCAGTATGCTCTCTACCGTGCACCTGTAGAAGTTCCAGAGAATGCTCTTTGACAAACCGGCTCTCTGTAATCTTCTCAGGAAGTAGATGTGCTGATGTGACTTCTTTATAATTTGCGTCAGTGTACTGGGTCCAGGAAAGATCTTCAGAAATATGCACGCCCAGGAATTTGACGTTTTTGACCCTCTCCACCATCGTCCCATTGATATGAACAGGATTGTGACTCTTTGCCTGAGCTCTGACCTTCAAAAAGCTAGCCCATTACACCAGCTTTAGACTTTAGAGATACAGCGTGGAAGCAGGTCCTTCGTCTCAAGAGTCTATGCTGACCGACGATCACCCCTATGCTGCACACTAGGGCCAATTTTACAATTCATTTTTTTACTAAAGCCAATTAACCCGCAAACCTGTACATGTTTGGAGTGTGGGAGGAAGCCGGAGCACCCGGGGAAAACCCACGCAGGTCACAGCGAGAACCTACAAACTCCATACAGACAGCACCCGTAATCTGGATCGAACCTGGTCTCTGGCGCTGTAAGGCAGCAACTCTACCGCTAAATCAATATGTACTGTGGAGCACATTCCCCCACCAACCTCCAGACAAGACCGAGCTTGTATAAACCTCCAAATCTGTGGCGGCACAGTGGTGCAGCGTGTAGAGTTGCTGCCTTGCAGCCCCGGAGACCCAGGTTCAATCCTGACTACGGGTGTTGTCTGTACGGAGTTTGTACGTTCTCCCTGTGACCCCGTGGGTTATCTCCGCGATCTCCGTTTTCCTCCCACACTCCAAAGACGTACAAGCTTTGTAGATAAATCGGCTGGGCATTAGTGTAAATTGTCCCCAGTGTGTGTAGGACACACAGTGCTAGTGTGCGGGGATCGCTGGTCGGCTCAGACTCGATGGGCCGCACGGCCTGTTTCTGTGCTGTATCTCGAAACTAAAACTATAGGCAGAAACTTTAATCTGATCAGGGCTGGATTTTGCACATGTGTCATGTATTTCCCCCGTGGGTTTCCATATCTGAACACACTCCTGTGAAAGGAAAGGAGACAGAAATGTTATCTTGCTTTAGTCGATGCGGTACATGCTACCAGCCAGAGTCAGATGAGCAAGTTTCTGGTGCAATATCGCAATTACATTTGTGCAATAAGTTTGACTAACGTCATGGGCTGCATAAACAGTAATTCTGTACAATGGGGCCGGACATGTCTGTGTAGGGTTGCCAACTTTCTCACTCCCAAATAAGGGACAAAAGGTCAAAATACGGGACAAATTCCGGACGGCAATTCGTTGACCGACTCGGTGAATGATGAGTTGGCCCGGGTGCTGGACTGCACACAAAGGGCCAGTTGAGGAGTTTTGGCTGTCGCGTGCAAAGTCCAGCACCCCTTCCGACTCATGAACCGATGATCGGCCATGAGAAGGAGGGGTGGTGGTGTCGGCGATACGCGATGGTCAGCCAGCTGGCTGGTCTGCCGACCGACGGGGCCATGGGCGAGGCGCTGCTGCTGCTGCACTCCATAGGCTGCACTACGTCGGGACTGGTGAGGCGGGGCCGGACGCGGCGCTCCGACCTGACAGTCCCCTCGACCCGAGTAGGAGCAGTCAAATACGGGACAAGGGCGGTCCCGTACGGGACAAACCAATTTAGCCCAAAAAACGGGATGTCCCGGCTAATACGGGGCAGTTGGCAACCCTATGACTGTGCTTGATTTACAAATTATTTCAGAGAATTGTTGGGAGCTGGTGGACAAGTTTGTAATTGGATATTGTTACATACGTAGGTGGGGTAGCTGTGTAAATATTCCAAGATTGCTGGCTTCTCCTGGAATGTTACGTGCTGTATCTCCTGCGGCTAAGATGCAAAAATACTCAACTGAACGCAATATGTAGCACAAAATGGAGGTTCCCTGTCTTGGCTTTTCTGTGGTGATGGAGCTACTTGGGTTCTTCAACACCAGGAATGGATTTTGTTTTAAAGTGCTCAAGATTTTTTGGAAGGGCGATTCTTGATACTTGAGGCCTGTCATGGATTAAACTGGTTTAACTAGGCAGGGAGAAGAGTAGACCTCTTAACCTCTGAGCTTTTTATTCCATTTACTAAGATTGTGACGTGGACCTGAGAGGGGATATTTGGTTTCTGTTTGCCTATTCTAAACGGTTTGGAGACAGCGTTGAGGATGAATCTCCTGCTCTTGGAATTTAATTGAATACTTTATTGCACAATATGTTTATTCAATTGCTGGTTCTGCGTGGTGCATCCTTTCCATAATTACTGTCCTGGAGGGCGTCAAGTTTCTTTATTGTTGAAGTGCCACATCCTGGAAAGTGGAGAATGTTCTGAATAATCCTCACCTGCACCTTTTGGAGGCTGTTGAGAATAAGGGGTACGCCATTTAGAACGGAGACGAGGAAACACTTTTTTCACACAGAGTTGTGAGTCTGTGGAATTCTCTGCCTCCAGAGTGCAGTGGAGGCCGGTTCTCTGGATACTTTCAAGAGAGAGCTAGATAGGGCTCTAGAAGACAGCGGAGTCAGGGGATATGGGGAGAAGGCAGGAACGGGGTACTGATTGGGGATGATCAGCCATGATCACATTGAATGGAGGTGCTGGCTCGAAGGGCCGAATGGCCTACTCCTGCACCTATTGTCTATTGTTGAGTGGATTTGGAGTTGGGAGCTGAGACTCTTGGTGCAGAATACCAGCTGTGGACTGGACTTGCACTGATTAGTCATACAGTGTGGAAACGGGCCCTTCGGCCTGTCCCAGCTACACTAGTCCCACCTGCCCGCATTTGGTCCATATCCCTCCAAACCTGTCCTCTCCATGTATCTGTTTCTTGAATGTTGGGATAGTCCCAGCCTCAACTACCTCCTCTGGCAGCTTGTTCCATACACCCACCACCCTTTGTGAGAAAAAGTTACCCCACAGATCCCTATTAAATCTTTTCCCCTTCACCTTAAACCAATGTCCTCTGGTCCTCGATTCACCTACTTTGGGCATGAGACTGTGCATCTGCCCGATCTATTCTTCTCATGATCTTAAAGAGGTGTATAAGATCATGAGACGGTAATGAGTAAGTGGGTTGTTTTTTCTCTAATTATTGACATCACCAAGTCTCCCTCAATCAAATTATGACACAATATCAAACATTTCTGCCACTTTTGAAATTCGCCAATACGTGTGTAGTAGCCAAGTCAGGTTTTAAGCTGATTTAGTCGGGAAAATCCATAGTGCTATAGACAATAGGTGCAGGAGTAGGCCATTTGGCCCTTTGAGCCAACACCGCCATTCACGGTGATCATGACTGATCATCCACAATCGGTACCCCGTTCCTGCTTTCTCCCCATATCCATTGACTCCGCTATCTTTAAGAGCTCTATCTAACTCTCTCTTGAAAGCATCCAGAAAATTGGACTCCACTGCCTTCTGAGGCAGAGAATTCCACAGATTCACAACTCTCTGGGTGAAAAAGTGTTTCCTCGTCTCCGTTCTAAATGGCCAACCCTTATTCTTAAACTCTGGTTCTGGACTCCTTCAACATTGGGAACATGTTTCCTGGCCTCTAGCGTGTCCAATCCCTTAATAATCTTATATGTTTCAATAAGATCCCCTCTCATGCTTCCTAACTTCCAGTGTTGGTAAATGCTGGATATACTGATGCTAACTTCTATCACACTTTTGGAGTGGACTGAATTGGCACTCAAGCTAACCACCTTGCATTTTACCCAAAGGACAAATACTTCAAAGATGTGACTGTAAACAGCCCTGTTCTCCCCGGCACTGTGCTTTTGTAATGACCCTTGAAAAAAGGCTGATATCGGATTTCATAGAAGTATGAACATGCTTTCCAGAACTGAACACCACATCCTAAATGCAGCCTCACCGACATCTTATATAACTGCAACATGACCTCCCAACTTTTATACTCAATACTCTGACTGTTAGAGGCTAATGTGCAAAGCAAGTTGCACATTGGGTGAAGGGGATCCGTCTTGTGACTTGTATGACCCTTGACGTGTTGCACTGTCATTGTTTACACACCGGACCTGATCCGAGGCTTTAATGTCTCATTGCTGGCCGTGATTTTTCGGTCGAACAAAACTGTTAATCTGCTTGGATTTTCTTGCAGCCTGTGGAACCAGAATACGTCAACCATGAAGTTGCAGAGAAAGCAGCAGAAATCTGCGCTGGATCTACTATGGTAAGAGTATAGGATTTAATCTTATTGGCATGGTGGCGTAGCGGTAGAGTTGCTGCCTCACAGCGCCAGTGACCCGGGTTCGATCCTGAGTACGTGTGCCGTCTGTACGGAGTTTTTACGTTCTCCCCGTGACCCGCGTGGATTTTTTCCATGAACTTCTGTTAGCTCCCACACTCCAAAGACGTAGAGGCTTGTAGGTTAATTATCTTGGTATAAATGTAAAAATTGCCCCTTTGGGTAGGATAGTGTTAATGGGCGGGGATCGCTGGTCGGTGCGGACTCGATGAGCCGATGTGCTGTATTTCTAAACTAACCTAAACTATCTAATCTTAAGGTGGATCCTATGGAGTTTAGGGGATTATTTTGCACTTTTACTTCAGGTATCTCTATAAACATAACTGTTTCTCCATCAGGGTGATCAGGTCGGGTGGTGATTTGGTGTTTACTTTAGAGATACAGCCCAGGAAACGGACACTTTGGCCCGCCGAGTCCATGCCGTCCAGCGATCACCCCGTACACTAACACAATCCTACACCCACTAGGGGCAATATCCATTTTTTACCGAAGCCAATTAACCTACGAACATGTACATTTTTGGAGTGTGGGAGGAAACCGGAGCACCCGGAGAAAACCCACGCGGTCACGGGGAGAACGTTCAAACTCCATAGAGAGAGCACCCGTAGTTAGGATCGAACCCGGGTCTCTGTGTTGTAAGGCAGCAACTCTACTGCTGCGCCACCGTGTTGCCCTCTACTGTGCATGCTACTCATAGAATGACATTCGGTGATTGCCCTCTCAGTTTTGTTGATCACACTTGTGAATTTGAGTTGAGTAGCTCCATGGAGAACTTGCAACACTGAGCTTGTAAGTTGTAAATAGACAACTTTTCAAAACTGGCTGCCTACAGATATGGTGGCAAATCTGTGGAATTCATTGCCACGGAAGGCTGTGGATATTTTTAAAGCAGAGATAGATAGATTCTTGATTAGTACGGTGTCGGGGTTGTGGGGAGAAGACATAAGAATAGGGTTAAGAGGGAAAGATAGAATGGGCCTTGATGGGCTGAATGGGCCTTGATGGGCTGAATGGCCTCATTCTGCTCCTATTACTTATGAACTTATGAACAAATTGGTTTCTGGTAACCTCCTCTGTCTATAAGTTGAGCACTAAACTTATAGACATAGGGCTTCTATAACTTAAATAAGAGCGGCTACGGTGGTGCAGCGGTAGAGTTGTTGCCTTACAGCTCTTGCAATACCAGACACCCGGGTTCTATCCCGACTACAGGGGCTGTCTGTGCGGAGTTTGAACGTTCTCCGCGTGACCGCATGGGTTTTCTCCGAGATCTTCGGTTTCCTCCCGCACAAAAGACGTACAGGTGTAAAAGATGTAGGTTAATTGGCTTGGTGTAAGTGTAAATTGTCCCCAGTGTGTGTAGGATAGTGTTAATGTGCAGGGATCGCTGGTCGGTGAGGCCGAAGGGCCTTTTTCCGTGTTGTATCTCTAAACTAAACTAAACTTGTAACCGAAGTAAAACCTGTAAATACAAAATTAACAGGAAGCAACTCACACCTCTACCATTCAATAAGATCATGGTTGATGTGAATGTAACCAAAATGCCCCATGCCCATTAACTGGCATAACTTTGTCCTTATGTCTGAAGAGGTTTCCTCCACTTATGCTCATTGAGAAAGAATTCCAAAAGTTCACTATGTACAGAAAGTTTGCCTCATCTTTACTGACGCTAGAGGCAGGAAATGGTTCCCAATGTTGGGGGAATCCAGAACCAGGGGCCACAGTTTAAGAATAAGGGGTAGACCATTTAGAATGGATCACGAGGTTAATTCCCGGGATGGCGGGATTGTCATATGTTGAAAGAATGGAGCGACTGAGCTTGTATACACTGGAATTTAGAAGGATGAGAGGGAATCTTACTGAAATATATAAGATTATTAAGGGATTGGACATGCTAGAGGCAGGAAATGGTTCCCAATGTTGGGGGAATCCAGAACCAAGGGCCATCGTTTAAGAATAAGGGTAGACCATTTAGAATGGAGATGTGGGGAAAAACTTTTTCACCCAGAGCTTTGGGAATCAGTGGAATTCTCTGCCTCAGAAGCAAGTGGCGGCCAATTCTCTGGATGCTTTCAAGAGAGAGTTGGATACAGCTCTTAAAGATAGTGGAGTCAGGGGATATGGGGAGAAGACAGGAACGGGGTACTGATTGTGGATGATCTGTCATGATCACATTGAATGGCGGTGCTGGCTCGAAGGTGCTGACTCCTGCATCTGTTGTCCCCTTATTTAAAAGAAAACATAATTCTAGATTCGGTCGCAAGAGCAGCTCCACACTGCCCCTATCAAGACTTGTCAGGTTCTGGTATGTATCACTCAAATCCCCCCGCAACTTCTAATCTCCAGTGCATACAAGCTTAACCTCCCCTCCTAAGACTGTCTGTTTAGTTTAGTTTAGAGATAAAGCGTGGAAACAGGCCTTTCGTCCCACCGAGTCAGCGCGAACCAGCGATCCACGCACACCAGCACTATCCTACACACACTGGGTGGCCCAGTGGTGCAGCGGTTGAGTTGCTGCCTTACAGCGAATGCGACGCTGGAGACCCAGGTTCAATCCCGACTGCGGGTGCTGTCTGTACGGAGTTTGTACGTTCTCCCTGTGACCAGCGTAGGTTTTCTCCGAGATCTTCGGTTTCCTCCCACACTCCAAAGTCGTACAGGTTTGTAGGTTAATTGGCTGGGTATAAGTGTAAATTGTCTCTAGTGTGTGTAGGATAGTGTTAATGTGCGGGGATCGCTGGTCGGTGCGGACTCGGTGGGCCGATGAGCCTGTTTCCGCGCTGTATCTCTAAAACTAAAACTGGGGACAATTTACAATTTTACCGAAGCCAATCAGCCTGAAAACCTGTACGCCTTTGGAGTGTGGGAGGAAACCGGAGCACCCGGAGGAAACCCATGCAGGTCAGAGGGGGAACGTGCAAACTCTGTACAGACAGCACACGTAGTCAGGATCGAACCTGGGTCTCTGGCGCGTGAGGCAGCAACTCTACCGCTGCACCACCTCTGCTCTTCCAGGTATTAGTCTGTCTTTTCAGAGCCAGCTTCCTTTGTATTCTTAACTGAAACCAACCTCTCACTCGAGGTGTGGATTCACCAGTGACCAGTGTTGGTCCATCAATAGCAATATTTTACAATGAGGATTTGTCAGTAAAAATGAAGCTTAAAGTGGGAATTAACCATAAATAGACCCAAAATGCTGGAGTAACTCGGTGGGTCTTGTCCCCTACCCTAAATCTATGCCCTCTAGTTTTTTTGACAACTCTATAAGGGTTTCCACCATCAACCCTATCTACCCTATCTGTGCACATCATCATTTTCTATAGCTTTTTTACTCCCTTTTTCCCAGGCTCCAGCACCAAGGAAAACAAACCTAGCTTATCCAGACTCTAGATAGACACAAAGTGCTGGTGTAACTCAGCAGGTCAGGCAGCATCTGTGGAGAAAAATGATGTGTGATGTTTTGGGTTTTCACTGTACCTCTATACACGTGACAATAAATTAAACTGACTGACTGGGTCGGGACTCTTAGTTTAGTTTAGAGATACAGCACGGAAACAGGCCCTTCGGCCCACCTGGTCCGCGCCGACCAGCGATCCCCGCACATTAACACCATCCTACACCCACTAGGGACAATTATTTTACATTTACCAAGCCAATTAATCTAAAAAACCTGTATGTCTTTGGAGTGTTGGAGGAAACTGAAGATCTTGGGGAAAACCAACTCGGGTCACGGGGAGAACGTACAAACTCCGTACAGACAGCACTCGTAGTCGGGATCGAACCGCGTCTCCGGCGCTGCATTCTCTGGAAGGCAACAACTCTGCCGCTGCGCCACCGTGACTCTTCTTCAGACTCTGATCCATTGAAACACTCCACCCCAGGCAACATCTGGTAAATCTCTTCTGCACCCTGGGGGGTGTGATCTCATCCTTCCCTTTCAGGGTGGTGTCAACATCTGCACACAACATTCCAGCTGTGGCCCAACAGCTGTCTCGTAAAATTGCACCATAACCACCTCTGCTGCAACGGTGAGGGACTGCTCTAATGCAAAGAACATACCAGCTAGAGTGGCTGCGGCTAGCTGCTAATGGCAGAAGTGAGATACACAGGGGATGGGCCAGAGATTTCATCCCAGAGACATAAGATCGGATCCCACCTCAGTGGCAAGGAAATTTAAATTCAGTTAATTAAATCTGCAATCTATTGATTTTAATGAGCACTTAATTTCTTGGGTTTCAATGAGTGAAGGAACACTGCCATTCTTATCCTCTCCTGACGATGTGACTCCTTACATCAACCAAATTACTCATTCTTAATTACTCATTACTCATGACTGACAATGGGTGATGCATCCTGGTCGGATGCAAGCCTGGGCGATGTCATATGGAGGACAGGCTGTTGCCCATGCAGCACGCCCCCCCTCTCCACGTCGCTGATCGATCCAAAGGAACAGCAGGGCCGTTACAGTTGGCACCAGCGCTGTCGCAGGAGCTGCCAGAACGAGGTTGTAGACAACGACGAACTGCCTTAGGGGCTCCGACTCCGGATTTTCTTGAGGTTTACTCCTGGAGCCTTTTCCATGACTGGATATGGCCACAAGGCAGTTGAGTTTTAAATCAGAGTTTTACCTCTCCTAGATGGACTGCCTTCCCAGGCTGACGAGCCCCATCTGCCCGAGACTCATGGGGGCGGGACGTCTACCTTCCCATGCAGGTCTATAGCACCTGCACACTGCCCACAGTTTTCTGCCCACATAATTGCCCTCAATGACTACCAAATGTTAATGAGCAATCTGATTGTCCTTGGCAGCAACATTCATGAACAAATGAATATATGACGAGGGCGGCAGGGTGGCGCAGCGGTAGAGTTGCTGCCTTGCAGCACCAGAGACATAGTTTGATTCTGACTACAGGTGCGTTTGAATGAATGAATGAATACGTTTATTGGCCAAGTATTCACATACAAGGAATTTGCCTTGGTGCTTCGCCTGCAAGTGGCAACATGACATATAGTGACAGTTAGGGTTGACACATAAAACATTAAACATTAATAAGAAAACATAATTGATTAAACATGTGAATTATATAAAATACCAGAGCAAAATGAGGCTACAGATTTTTGGTTTTGAGTCGAGCTACTACTTGTGGAAAAAAGCTGTTTTTATGTCTGGCTGTGGCAGCTTTGACAGTCCGGAGTCGCCTTCCAGAAGGAAGTGATTCAAAGAGTTTGTGGCCAGGGTGAAGGGGTCAGAGATGATCTTACCCGCTCGCTTCCTGGCCCTTGCAGTGTACAGTTCGTCAATGGAGGGAAGGTTGCAGCAATAACCTTCTCAGCTGATCGGACGACTTGCTGCAGCCTCCGGATGTCGTGCTTGGTGGCTGAGCTAAACCAGACCATGATGGAGAAGGTGAGGACAGACTCTATGATGGCAGTATAGAATTGACCATCATTGCCTGTGCAGTTTGTGCTTCCTCAGCTGCAGCAGGAAGTACATCCTCTGTTGTGCCTTTTGACAGTGGAGTTGATGGTGGCCCCCCAATTAAGGTCCTTTGAGATGATGGTTCCCAGGAACTTAAAAGACTCCTGGGAACCAACGTACTGAGCATGTACGTTCTCCCCGTGACCGTGTGGGTTTTCTCAGGGGTGCTCTGGTTTCCAACCTTATTTCAAAGATGTCCAAGTTTGTAGGTGAAATGGCTTTGGTAAAATTGTGTAGGATAGAACTAGTTTGCTGGGGGTGATTGGTGGTCGGCGCGGACTTGGTAGGCCGCAGGGCCCGTCTCCAAACCGTATCTGTAAAAGCCTAAAGTCTTTTGGAAAAAATCAAGACAGAAAGTCAGAAAATGTCATTGTCCTATCTGGGACACATGACAATTATCTCTCTTGACTCTTGAAAATGTTGTAGATAAATACTGTTAATGTTTCTATGCAGAGAAATGCATAAAAGTTGGGCGAATGCCATTGACCCAAATCATTAATTAGTTTTCTGCTGACACTATCTGAACTACAGGGTTATTTACCACATGTTTTGGTTAGTTCTATTTTTTGTTATCTGATGTATGCTTTAAATCTCATCTTCCACTCAAATATTAGAGAGACAATGAGGAACTTCCTGAGGAACACGTGTGGGACTTCTTGATACTCCTTTGATAGCAGGATGATTTTAAAAGGTTATGCCTGACTGCACTGCTCCCCCAGTGCTGTTATCAAAAGATCATAGGTGACAGGAGCAGAATTGGGCCATGCGGCCCATCAAGTCTAATCCACCATTCAATCATGGCTGATTTATCTCTCCCTCCTATCTCGCGGAGTAGACTTGATGGGCCGAATGGTCTAATTCTGCTTCTAGCACCTATGAACTTATGAGAAGCGGGACCAAGAAACAAATAATAAACACTGCACAATCGTAGTTAATGACGTGCTTATGAAAGAATATGCAGCGTTGGTTAGAGGCTGGCTTTCCTAATTCCTGTTCTTTACTTTTAGATGGAGGAAGAAGCTGAACCAACGTATGCAGTTGTGGAAGGAGAAACTGAAGCTCAAACTGTGACGGTAATAACCTGTTCTACTCGCGCACATTTAAATCCAATAATGGGCCATTTAGACCTCAGTTACCTTCCCTCTCTCTCTATCCCTCCCCCACCCAACTCACACTGGCTTCTCGTTTTCACCTTACAAACAGCTGACAATGGCCTGTTTCCTTTATCGTTGTCACTTTTTATTGCATATCTTTCACTCATCGTTCTTTATCTCTCTCCGCATCATCGTCTATATCTCTCGCTTCCCTTATCCCTAACCAGCCTGAAGAATGGTCTCGACCCGAAACCTCACCCATTCCTTCTCTCCAGAGACGCTGCCTGTCCCGCTGAGCTACTCCAACTTTTTGTGTCTTATCTTCTGTCAACTTATGGTTGGTCTGGTATCTTTTCCCTTTATTGTTTAGGCTAGGCAGCAAAGCATTTGTCCTTCCTGGGCGAATGGATCGGTTTTGTATCATGCTCAAATCAGCCAGTAAGAACTCTTGCAAACAGAGTATTGTGTGCAGTTTTGGTCCCCTAGTTTGAGGAAGGACATTCTTGCTATTGAGGGAGTGCAGCGTAGGTTTACAAGGTTAATTCCCGGGATGGGGATGGGGACGGCCCCGCAGCAACTCAACAGACCCGGGCCCGACACCGACCACGGACGAGCACGATCTCGCTCACTCACCAAAGCATAATAAAGCAATAATAAACAACAAAATAATCTTAGCTTTTAAAAAAGCAACAATAAATACAACAATTTCATAGTTTGAAAGCAGTATTTCATAGTGACCTTTGACCTGGGCATGCGCAGTCGGAAAACCAAACTCGCTTATTCCCTCCAGTGTTCATACGATTAAGGCCACACTTAAGTGCCCAAGGGTTTGGATGGTCAAAGGCTTGGGAAGGGGGGAGATAGTGGGAGAGAACTTCCATTTCAAATCTGCCTTGTTGAATTAGTTGTTCCAAAGAGCTTGGCAACCGTGTTCAATTTCAGTCACTTATGTAGCCTTGTGCTCACCAACCCACTAGTTTTTTTCTAGTTTAGAGATACAGCGCGGAAACAGGCCCTTCGGCCCAGCGAGTCCCCACCGACCAACAATCGCCGCACATTAACACTATCCTACACACACTGGGGACAATTTTACATTTATCCCAAGCCAATTAACCTGCCAACCTTTACATCTTTGGAGTGTGGGAGGAAACCGATGATCTCGGATAAAACCCACGCAGGTCACGGGGAGAACGTACAAGCTCTGTACCGACAGCACCCGTGGTCGGGATCGAACCTGGGTCTCTGACGCTGTAAGGCAGCAGCTCTTCTGCTGCACCACCGTGCTGCTCTAAAACGTATTTTATCAAAAAAATGTGCTTCCTTATTTTTGTATTCCCCTTCAAGAAACGTAGAAACATAGAAAAAAAAAGTTGCTGCAGTAGGCCATTCGACCCTTCCAGCCGGAACTGCCATTCAATATGATCATGGCTGATCATCTAAAATCAATATCCCGTTCCTACTTTTTCCCCCATATCCCTTGATTCCTTTAGCCCTAAGAGTTAATTCTAACTCTCTCTTGAAGACATCTAGGTTTCTATCGTGTATCTCAGTGTCGCATTCTATTTGGTAATCACGTGAAACAGCTTGACATTTAATAGAAAGATTAAACGAGAACTTACCATTTGAAGTTTGATCTTTATTTTATGAGAAGTTGAAGTGAGGGATTACGTGAAGAGCCCGCCAGCCCGCTTGCACGTCAATCTTCAAAGTAGCTGTATGAATCCACAGAATAGTTGCTGACCTAAGCTATAGGAAGATTAACGAGCTAGAACTACCGAATGAACTTTATGAGAATAGGGTTGGGAGTGGAGGGCACGTAATCCCTCACTTCAATTTCTCATAAAATAAAGATCAAACTTCAAACGGTAAGTTCTCGTTTAATCTTTCTATTTTATTTCGAAGTCACGTCAGTGACTACGTGAAGATTTCAAAGCTCTGTGGTTTCATGCAGTGACACAATCTGTGTGTGAAACATTCTATTGGCTGCTAATGAGCCATCAGCAATATCTTGAGACTATTAAATAACAAAATAACTATCTTTCATTTCATAGGTACTAGCAACTGAGTACACTTGTATACCTAATGATATCTCCGATCTCTGCTCTGGTGGGTATGCTGTCAACCTCAAATGTACGCAATCCTGCTCATTTGCTTATGAGATTATTTCTATAACAAGCTGCCCTAATGTCAGTTATGACATAGTACTAAGCCAGAGATTGAGTAAAGGCTGTGTTCTTTATGCTGAGATCAGTTGCTGAAAGCATAATCATCTTAAGATACTGGTCCCATTAGGAAAAAATAGAGCATTATTTGCATAACAATTTACTGATATACATCGCACACTACAATGAGTGTAGGCTATTAGAGTGGTCAAATAAAATACACCCTGCATAACGTTAGAGAATAGTGGGTGAATAACCAATCATTTATGTCCCACTTATGGTACTATAGAAAATGATAAAGCAGCACAAGCAATGTAAATTGTGCTATCACATAAAAGCTTCTCTTGGCTCAAACTGGAAGCCACACAAACCTCTGTTACTTCCGTTTAAAATTGACTCACATATGTTGTTCACAAGCTTCTCATACAATCGTGCAGAGCTAGCTGCCGGAGAAGCCAGGCTGCCCCAGCCATCACTCGTGACTGAGTAAATAAGAGTTGCTTCAGCCGCCTACCATGGCGTGATTGAATAGGCAAATTGGTACTGTTAAATTTCATGTTGCCTCATTTGTAATATCACAAAAGATATCTACCGACAACCCATAGGTTTTATCAGCTGCAATTTTAGCATATTATCTAAAATCCGATGACACAATACCCTTTAATCTGAGTAGGGCAGCATAGGCTTTCACCACTAACTTTGTTATCAAAACAGCAGAATCTGTGCCTTATGTGTATAGATATGACAGAGTATGCAACTACAAGATCGATTCTCTGAGTCAGTTAAATTGCAGAAACCCAATCATCCATCTTAAACTGGGTAAGAAAACCCATAATCCGATTAGTCAAATGCTAACCTGATTCGGCCTGCACCATATTTCTCTAATCTTGAGAAGTATCAGAAATATACCCCTCTAGTCCTTGGCCAGACCACTCATCCTCGAATGAGCTGTCACTGATTGCACTCGGAACCCATGTTCCTCTATTGATCCTACGGACGGACATTTTTTTTTTGGCTTTCCAACCCGCGGAAGATGCATTATCTAGTTATTCATACATATCGCTGATAACATATAGTCAGCAGCTAATGACTAGAGCTGAAACCACAGTCTCCCTTAGATGTGGGAATACGAGTTCCCTGTCAACTCTTGACTAAGAGTCACCACGTATACTCAGCGTTTTCCTTCAGAGTGGAAATTAATATAATGCAAGGCTAAATCAGGAATTATCTCGCAGTCCTTTGACTGAAACCACATGTCTAAGTCGCCAGAGTGCACAACACAATCTCTTCGACCCGCCACTCAATCAGGAATACTGGTATTGAGAGCCTATGGATTATTATAAATACATTGTTGATTCACAACATGAACCTGCAAGTCAGATACAATTATATTATATGCCAGACGAGCTTCCTGCTGGTAACTACCTGTCCCAGAGAGGATGGCAATGATGATTCCAATGAACCAACAACTCTACTGAGGAGAAATAAACCATATGTTGAGAAAGACTTTAACTACTTCATACTATTGAGCAATCTGATAACCTCAATCACAGATGATAAAGCAGTGTTTCCCTGGTCACTATGACCCCTATGGCCAGCCAGTTCCATGATGGTCTACCCTGATCCAGGGTAACCAAACTGTTCCTACTTGGAACTTACAGAGGTTACTGTGCAAGGCACCTTGCCAATGTCTCTACATCAACCTGATCTATCCGAGAGAAAGTGAAAACGACTAGACAGCCCATGCTGGCAGTAAACCCAACCTGGGCCGACAGACTGCTCCATTTCGGAGATTACGGAGGTTAATAACGAGACCTTACTTACCAGTGTCTCTAACGCCGGGTCGATTTTCTTTGTTGGAGCTTCAGCGAAGTTCCATTTGCAGACTGTCTGTCATGCTTGTCATTTCTGTTAGATAGCTGATGCCGCTGGCCAACTCCTCTTGTAGTGGCATGTCCGTCCCCGAGGGAACAGCAAATTTAGAGGCAAGAGCAGGCAGCTCTTCCTTATGCGATTGTCGCACATCATGCATTAAAGCATGGGATCCAGGCACATAGTCATGTTTGGAGTCAGTCCATACTGATCTCTGACACTCTCTTAGAGTGGGAGAAATATTGCACCCTGAACCAGGCGTTGCCATATGCGTATGCCTCGGACTGCCTGGGCATGCTTCCATAACACAGAGCATATTTTGTGACACCATCTCCGATAGTCTTTCGGGTGGGAGGAATACACCAACCCTGAAACCAGGGGCAGCTACAGGCATACAGTGGCTTGCAAAAGTATTCATACCCCTTGAACTTTTCCACATTTTGTCACGTTACAACCACAAACGTAAATGTATTTTATTGGGATTTTATGTGATAGACCAAAACAAAGTGGCGCATAATTGTGAAGTGGAAGGAAAATGATACATGGTTTTCAAATTTTTTTACAAATAAAAAACAGAAAAGTGTGGCGTGCAAAAGTATTCAGCCCCCTTTACTCTGATACCCCTAAATAAAATCCAGTGCAACCAATTGCCTTCAGAAGTCACCTAATTAGTAAATTGTGTGTAATCTAATCTCAGTATAAATACAGCTGTTCTGTGAAGGCCTCAGAGGTTTGTTAGAGAACATTAGTGAACAAACAGCATCACGAAGCCCAAGGAACACACCAGACAGGTCAGGGATAAAGTTGTGGAGAAGTTTAAAGCAGGGTTAGGTTATAAAAAAATATCCCAAGCTTTGAACATCTCACGGAGCACTGTTCAATCCATCATCCGAAAATGGAAAGAGTATGGCACAACTGCAAACTTACCAAGACATGGCCGTCCACCTAAACTGACAGGCCGGGCAAGGAGAGCATTGATCAGAGAAGCAGCCAAGAGGCCCATGGTAACTCTGGAGGAGCTACAGAGATCCACAGCTCAGGTGGGAGAATCTGTCCACAGGACAACTATTAGTCATGCACTCCACAAATCGGGCCTTTATGGAAGAGTGGCAAGAAGAAAGCCATTGTTGAAAAAAAGCCATAAGAAGTCCTGTTTGCAGTTTGCCACAAGCCATGTGGGGGACACAGCAAACATGTGGAGGAAGGTGCTCTGGTCAGATGAGACCAAAATTGAAGTTTTTGGCCTAAATGCAAAAAGCTGTGTGTGGTGGAAAACTAACACTGCACATCACCCTGAACACACCATCCCCACTGTGAAACATGGTGGTGGCAGCATCATGCTGTGGGGATGCTTTTCTTCAGCAGGGACAGGGAAGCTGGTCAGAGTTGATGGGAAGATGGATGGAGCCAAATACAAGGCAATCTTGGAAGAAAACCTGTTAGAGTCTGCAAAAGACGTGAGACTGGGGCGGAGGTTCACCTTCCAGCAGGACAACGACCCTAAACATACAGCCAGAGCTACAATGGAATGGTTTAGATCAAAGCATATTCATGTGTTAGAATGGCCCAGTCAAAGTCCAGACCTAAATCCAATTGAGAATCTCTGGCAAGACTTGCAAATTGCTGTTCACAGACGCTCTCCATCCAATCTGACTGAGCTTGAGCTATTTTGCAAAGAAGAATGGGCAACAATTTCAGTCTCTAGATGTGCAAAGCTGGTAGAGACATACCCCAAAAGACTTGCAGCTGTAATTGCAGCGAAAGGTGGTTCTACAAAGTATTGACTCAGGGGGGCTGAATACTTTTGCATGACACACTTTTCAGTTTTTTATTTGTAAAATAATTTGAAAACCATGTATCATTTTCCTTCCACTTCACAATTATGCACCACTTTGGGTTGGTCTATCACGTAAAATCCCAATAAAATACATTTACGTTTGTGGTTGTAACGTGACAAAATGTGGATAAGTTCAAGGGGTATGAAAACTTTTGCAAGCCACTGTATGACTTGAACTGCCTATGCATGTTTCCGTAATACGGAGCATAATATATGGCACCATCTCCATCACTTCATACATCCGAGTGGGAGGATTTATGCAACCCTGAACCAGGAGCTGCTTCAGGCCTATGTGCATATACTTTGGCACCATGTCCATCACTCCGTTCATCCGAATGGGAGGAATATTGCAACCCTGAACCAGGAGCTGCTGCCTGACATGCCTTCGTTACACGGAGCATTTCATGTGCTACCATCTGATTCATCAGATGTTCTAATTGAGACAAACGCCCAATCACATCTGCCATAGATGTCCCAAATTATCTGACAAGACTTGTCCCACGGACCAGGCTATAACTTTGCCCCGACCCGGGGTTGTCAGGCTGCTCCCTTCAGCAGCCGAACCGGGACTAGCTGTGCAGATCGGTGCTCTGTTGGTGTCATCATTATACTTACCAAACAGGATGCACCTGCTAGTGACTCCGGGTCCTTGCTTCCATTTGGAGCCCCAACGGAGTATTACAGGGAAGGACTGGAGTGGCTCTGGCCCCCATACGCTAGACAGAGTGGGAGAAATACTGCAACCTTGCCAGGTGTTGTCATAGGCAATTACGTTCATATGATTAAAAGAAGCCTATTCCCATTAAATCAGAGATTCGACCGCTTTATCGATATGCACATAGTTGGAGTCTCTTGTAAAAGAATCTTCAACAGTCCCCTCTAGTGAGCGGAAATTACCATGACCAGGTGTAGCTCCCACAGGTGTCTGATAGGCACAGCTCAAAAAAGGCTTCCTAAGCCAGGAGCTCTGGACTGCAATGGCAAGTCCAATTTCACTACACCATTGGTGTATGTGATAATAAATGTCCTTTGTAATTATCATTTTTAACATAAACTTTATTGGCATGATAAGATATATTGTTATATTGCCAAAGAATTAAACATTACTTTTGAATGCTATTGACTACGATAGTCACAAACGTGACCGAGTGGCAACTGCTATTAATGCCAACACTATTTATAGCCGCCCAAAAATAAAGCATACACTCTATGCTGCTGCAGCATAGCTGTAGCAGTAACTATGTTTAAAATTGTTCGGTGCTACAGCAGCTGAGCTTACCTTCCGGCCGCGGCTATTTTTAACTCACCGGCTGCTGCAAACCTCATGCCTGCCGGCAGCCGCAATTTATGAATCCTAGCTCCTTACGGAGCCCCACAGCTGCCTGCAAATCTGGCTGCCTGCTCCCGTTCGGAGCTCTGATGCCGGCAGCGTTTCGAACGGCGGCCGCCGCAATCCCAGCTCCTATGGAGCCCCACAGCGGCCTGCAATTTCGGCCGCCTGCTCCCGAGCGGGGCTCGAACGGCAGCCGCTGCAATTCCAGCTCCTGTGGAGCTCCAAGGCAGTCTTAAATTTCGGCCGCCTGCTCGCGTGCGGAGCTCGGACGGCGGTACCGCTAAATTACTCTCTAGCTCCTATGGAGCTTCCATGGCGGCCCAAACCCCGGCCGCCTCCATAGCTACTTTGGGCCCGCTATTGGAGTGGCCCGCTAAAAATTGACTTACCTGTCCGAGCAGTTCGAACTGCTCCGACACGCGCGCCATGCGTTAGACGTATTGACGCGCATGCGGGCTGGGGGGCTCTTCGAAATAAAATTACATTTTTATGGTATAAATGCAAGATGATTAAAAGCAATATATAAATGAAGGTAATTTTGCCTGTCCGGTTTAGTTCAGTTTATTGTTATGTGTACTGAGGTGCAGTTCAAAGCTTTTTTTAGAATAACCATCTTGAAGATCAGTGCTATTGTGATTTAGAAGACTAAAAGACTTGGTTCCACCGAGGTGCAGATCAGAACGCCACAGGAGATCCTTCTTCCCTGTGGCTATCAAACTTTACAACTCCTCCCCCTTCTGCCGTGGGATCCACTGACTCCCCCCTCCCACCCTTGCCCCCCCCCCCACCCAATCTTTGCACATCCCTAATCCTTTCCACTCGTCACTTTAATTTCATATGTCATGTCTTTTGTGTTTTTATGACTGTTGGCAGATCAATTTCCCTCCTGGGATAAAGAAAGTTCTATCGTATCATTATTGTGATTTAGAAGATGTTAAAACCTGCTTTTTGTTGTTGTTTTTCAGACTAAGGATACCGTCCCAGTCGTGGTAATAGAGACTTCTGTAGAAACCACCAATGATGCTCTGTACGAAACTCTCCCTGCAGAGCAGAGTGACATGCCACCTGGATTCCAGTTTAAGGTGGGTGAGAGGTTCACTAAGTTGCTATTTAATAAATACATTAATAATTCAATAGTCAGAATCTAGTGACATACACAAAAACCTGGAGTAACTCAGCGGGTCAGGCAGCATCTCTGGCGAAAAGGAATAGGTGACGTTTTCGGGTCGAGATCCTTCTTCAGACTGAGAGTCAGGGGAGAGGGAAATGAGAGATATAGACTGTGATAATAGAGAGATGTAGAATGAATTATCATCATCATCATCATCGTTGAAAACATTTACGACGCGGTGGTGCTGGTTTCTAACGGGAACGGTGACGGACGCAGCACACATCTCTGTCCTCCAGTTCCTGCGGACTTCCGCCGCTGGAAGTATAGGATTTTGGTGTGAGTGCTTAGTCATCATTCCTAAATACGACAGTGATCGCAACTTCTACTGATGTGTGGATGGCCGTTCGCTCGCTAGAAGCTCATCCGCCCTTTGACAGGTCTTGTTTTTGGTCCTGCTGGGGGTCCACAGCCCCCTCCTCACCTGGCAAACCAGGTGGGGGAGACGGTTTAGTTGCCGACTATCCGACCATGGAGCAGGTAGCACGGGATTACATGGTATCCAAATGAATGAAAGATATGCAAAAAAGTAACGATGATAAAGAAAACAGGCAATTTTTTAGATGTGGGCTAAGGTGAAAACAGGTTCCAGACAATGAGGGTCAACAAGACGTCTTTGAAACTTGTACAATGACTCGGGTGGGGGAGGGATGGAGAGAGAGGGGATGCAAGGGTTACTTGGAGGTAGAGAAGTCAAGCAAAATATGAGGTGCTGCATTTACAGAGATAGACACAAAAAGCTGGAGTAACTCAGCGGGTCAGACAGCATCTCTGGAGAAAAGGAGTAGGTGATGTTTCTTTGTTACTTTTTCTGCATATCATTCATTCATCTGTTCTTGAAGCTCTCTCATTCAACGCGAGTCTAATTCTCAATCTAAACATCATGAAACTGATTCACAGATGCAGGACGTTGGCAACACTTGCTTGCTGGGCTGAGAAGTTTAGTTTGGTTTAGAGATACAGCACAGAAACAAGTCCTTCGGCCCACCGAGGCAGCACCGACCAGCGATCCCCGCTCACTAACACTATCCTACACACACTTTCATTTATACCAAGCCGATAAACCTGCAAAACCTGTACGTCTTTGGAGTGTGGGAGGAAACCGAAGATCTCGGAGAAAACTCACGGGGAGAACGTGCGAACTCCTTCCAGACAGCACCAGTGGTCAAGATGGAACCCGGGTCTCTGGCGCTGTGAGGCAACAACTCTACCGTTGCACCACAATGCCGCCCTTATTGTACAAATTAAGCTGTAAACACTCAGTGGTGAATTGACGTTGCAGTTGAGTTGAAACTCTCCTGTTTATTCTTGTGACAGGTTCGGGCTCTGCACGATTATAATGCGACCGACACTGATGAGCTGAACCTTAAAGCGAACGATGTTGTCTTAGTTATTACTTATGACAACCCAGAGGAACAGGTGAGCAGTGTTGTACTTGGTGCTTGTAGCTCCCACAATCTCACCAAGCAACTGGTGGAAGACAGGGCCTTACTTTGTAGTACTTTCCTCATTCCACATGAACTGCATATGGAGGGCTGATCAAAATGTAGTTTAGTTTAGAGATGCAGCGCGGAAACACGTCCTTCTGCCCACCAAGGCTGTGCCGAGCAGTGATCGCTGCACACTAACACGGAGACACGGGCACACACACACGCACGCACCCACCCGCGGCGCGCACGCACGCACGCACGCACGCACGCACGCACGCACGCACGCACACACACACACACACACACACCACACACCACACACCACACACCAAAAAAAAAAATTGTGCGCAACCCTATTTGACAACAAAACTGTGCGTCTTTTGGAGTGCGGGTGTAAGCCGGAGCGTTGTTGGGTTCCAACTCTGGTCTCTGGCACTAAGGCAGCAGCTGTACCGCTGTGCCACCATGCTGCCCCAAATATCGACCCAATGGAACTGTATAGAGCATTGTGATTATGACTTGATTGTTCACTTTGGATGAGGGGTGAATATTGATCTCACAAGGGATGGGGGAGAAAACTTCCATGCTCTTTGGAAAAAGACCCATGATGTGTTTTGGCAACGGCCGTTCACAGCCTCTCTGCATTGCATAAGATCATAAGTGATAGGAACAGAATTAGGCCATTCAAGTCTGCCATTCAATCATGGCTGATCTATCTCCCCCCCACCATTCTCCTGCCTCCTCCCCATAACCCCTGACACCCGTATTAATCAAGAATCTTATTTATCTCAGCCGTGAAAAATATCCAAACTGGAGGCTTTTTATCTAAATGCACAGCGCATTTCCACGCTGGGACTTGAACTCAAGTCTCTTGATCAATGGTTTAGAAGTCTAAAGGGGCTGTCCCACTTGGGCGACCTAATCCGCGAGTTCTGGCGAGTTTGCCCTCGACTCATACTCGCAGCATGGTCGACACGAAGTCCTAGGAGGTCTTTGTAACTCTCCTTCATGCTCGAGAGTAGTCCCCGTGTACTCGAGGCCTCAGCTAGGTCACGGCGTATTTTTCAACATGCTGAAAAATGCCCGCGAGTAAAAAAAGGTCACCATGGAAAAAATCGGAATAGTAGGTCGGTATGTTAGTCGTAGGTAATCGAGGGTAGACAATAGACAATAGGTGCAGGAGTAGGCCATTCGGCCCTTCGAGCCAGCATCGCCATTCAATGTGATCATGGCTGATCATCCCCAATCAGTACCCCGTTCCTGCCTTCTCCCCATATCCCCTGACTCCACTATTTTTAAGAGCCCTATCTAGCTCTCTCTTGAAAGCATCCAGAGAACCTGCCTCCACCGCCCTCTGAGGCAGAGAGGTAGTCGAAGGTAGTCGTAGATGGTCTTCATCATAGCCGAAGGGAGGTCAAAGGAGACCGAAGGAGGTCGTCTTCACTCTCCACTATTCGGTGTCCAATTTTCCCGAAGCTAGTCAAAGCTAGTCTTCAACATAGTCGAAGGAGGTATTTTACATAGTCGAAGGAGGTCTTCAACATGACATTTTTTCAAACTCTCCTAAACTCTTCTGAACTCGCCAATTAGGTCGCCGCAGTGGGACAGCCCCTTAATCCAGTAATTTAACCACGATTTGATCTGAACCTTATTTGATCCAAAATACAGCACATTCTGGCAGTGTTGTTGTCCCTGCAGGAACAGTTTCCGTGCTTTATGACTCTATGGCCCTGACATTTTGTTTTTAAACTTTTTTGTTTCATTTGCTTGGAAGGAGGACGGGAGAAGAGGGAATGACTGTGGAAAGACCACAAACTTGAGGCGATAGTTGTAATGTCCAGAGATTGTACAAGTTACTACATACATGTCCGCATACGTTCTTCATTGCTTTTCAGTGGTTTAGTTTTAGTTTTACAGATACAGAGTGGAAACAGGCCCTTCGGCCCACCGGGTCCACGCCGAGTTGAGGCAGTTACTATTGCAACATTTAACAAGCATTTGCGTGCACAAGACAGTTACGTGGATAAGACAGGTTAGAGGGATATGGGCCAAACGCAGGCAGGTTGGACTAGTGTAGATGGGACATGTTGGCTGGTGTGGGCAAGTTGGGCCAAAGGGCCTGTTTCCACACTGTAAAGCCCCTGTCTCACAGTGCGAGTCCACCCACGAGTGATCCCGAGTGAAAGAAAAAATCAAACTCGTGGTTGTCTACGAGATTCCAAGTTTATGTTCACGAGTTTAAACGAGTTCCCACGTGTATGTCTAAGTTTGCCGTTTACTTCTCATTTCTGCGATGTACCAAGTTCCTCTCCCGAGTTACTCTTGAGCCAACAACGACTACCGACGTGTGGAAAAATCATCACATGGATAAAAATGTCATGCAGTTTTTTTTAACTATAAAAAGCCTCCCATGACCATGGACAGAACTGTCCCGATGATCAGCTTCTCCGTGTCTCTTATGTAGCTGCATGCTTCTCTTGTCATGTCATTAACCGCTTTTAGCAAATCGTTGCCTATCATTGCTACAATGCAATAAATGGCATTTAAAGTACTTGGCTGTCAAAAAAAGTGCAAAACGTAAAGGTGTTTAAGAAACGGACTCCAGGGGGAACATCAAAGCTTTTGTAAATCGATTAAATTCAGGTAGAAGTTGAACTCAAGATTTAAATCCCCTGAAAGTTGGGTTTCTTAACACAGGATAGATGTTCTGCCAGAACGGAGTTGCTGAATAAAATCGTCTCCCGTTTTCCTCCGTTTCTTGCATGACCTCGGCTTGCCCGCTTTATTTCACACTCCGTGATCTGTGTAATGTATATAAGTGTAAAGTAATACACTGACCAAGAAGGTCCCGTGTTCTCCCCTGTTAGTTTAGTTTAGAGATACAGAGAGGAAACGGGCCCTTCAGACCACCGGGTCCACGCCGACCAGCGATCCCCGCACACTAACACCATCCTACACCCACTATGGACATTTTTACATTCACCAAGCCAATGGACCTACAAATCTGTACGTCTTTGGAGTGTGGGGGGATCTCGGAGAAAACCCACGCAGGTGACGGGGAGAACTTACAAACTCAGTACAGATAGCACCCGTAGTCGGGATCGAACCCGGGTCTCCGGCGCTGCATTCGCTGTCAGGCAGCTGCACCACCGTGAATGAAGGCCTGTTTTAAGTATCAAATAGAGGAGCAAGAGAGTGATCAAGGCAGAGAAAGTGTAGAGGCCAATGCCCAGGTCGTCCAACTCGCAGGAGTGCAGGTCCACCATGACGACGCCATGGCCGCGGTGGGCTTTGGGGGAGGTGCAGGTGACATCGGTGACCAGGCGAAGGATGTAGACCATGGTCTGATTGATCCACCACACGAACCACCTGGCGTCGCAGGTGCAGAGAAAGTGGTTGCCGCTTAGCCGCAGCTCCCGAAGGTGTTTGATAGCGCTGTCCAGGAAACTGGAGGCCTGGATGGTCTTCAGGTTGTTGTAGCTGAGATCCAGGTACTACAGGGAGGTCACGTCCCGCAGGAAGTCCTTGGTCAGCTTGGAGATCTAGTTGCGGGTGAGGTTGAAGACGCAGGGTCTGGGTGCAGTTGGACAGCATGTGAGGCACCGTGGTCAACAGGTTGCTACCGAGGTCCAGCAGCTCCAACCAGCCTAGCAGGTAAAGCCTGCCCCAGTTGAAGCTCCACAGCTGGTTACCGCTCAGCACAAGCTCCTTGAGTAGCGGGGGCTATAGGTCAAACACGTCGTGCGGCATGAACGCGAGTTTCTTCCCCTAATAATCCGCTGCTATCTGTGTTCGAGAGCGAAAATGTGCAAAGGGCACGCACGGTTCCTCACCAGCGAAGATGGACACAGAATGCTGGAGTAACTCAGCGGGACAGGCAACATCTCTGGAGAGAAGGAATGGGTGACGTTTCGGGTCGAGACCCATTACTTCTCTCCAGAGATACGGCAACAGCACAGCACAAAACCAGTCTGAAGAAGGGTCTCGACCCGAAACGTCACCAATTCCTTTTCTCCAGAGATGCTGTCTGCCCCGCTGAGTTACTCCAGCATTTTGTGTCTATCTCCCATGGCTTATAATGTCATCACATTGTAAAATCATTATCTGAAGACATGTCTCCTCGCTGGCTCAAACATAATCTATGTAGAACTCGCGTTTCTCTCTGCTTCATGTACGTGGGAATTCCCTCAGTATGGTCACTTTTCACGCGTCCCGCCCGGTGTTAACCCTTCCCATCAATGCTTGAGCCCCCATCTTCGCTCTGTACCTTCAGCTTCATCGGCGCCTCTCTCCCATTGAAAGTATCCAAGTTAATTTCAGACCCCTATCCATCCATCCATTCATTCATTTTCCATTAAGATCTGACTAATCTTCAACATTTCACTTCTGGCACTCAGGCCAAACCCACGGTAGACTCAAGAGTCACTACGGTAAACTCACGGGCCACTACGTTCTTACAACGAGTTTAAATGTTTCAAATTTTAACTTCAAGAGTAAATTTGACTCGTGGTAATCTTTAAACATGTTTAAAGCTTTTCAAGAGTTAACAAGTTTCCCGGGTACCTGCCGTTAGCGCCACGAGTCGCTAAGTTGCGTCCACGAGTTCCGACGTTCCCGCTACGTTAATTGTACGTGATTACCACGAGTTTAATTTGTTTTAAACTCGGGGTCACTCGTGGATCGACTCGCACCGCGAGACAGGGGTTTATGATTCCATGACTCTAAGAGATAAATAGATGGATGAAAAGTTTTTTTAAAAAACTCTCGGGTTCCTATTAAATCTTTGACCCACCTCACCTTAAACCTATGTCCTCTGGTTCCCTATTCCACTACTCTGGGCCAAAGACTGTGCATTTACCTGACCCATTGATCCCTGTATCGGCTCCCTTGCTAACACTGGACCCTTGCAATTGTTCTTGCAGGATGACGGCTGGCTCATGGGCATCAAAGAAGCTGACTGGACACAGAGGAAAGATCTGAAGTCGTTCGCCCGTGTTTTCCCTGAGAACTTCACTGAGAGAGTTCAGTAGAGCGGGTTGCCCGTGGAGGACCACCGCAGTGCGGGTGAAGGAAGCCCCCACGGAACCCCCCCCCCCCCCACTTGCAGCAGAGCAACTATTTACCCTAAACTCCCTCCAGGAACGCAGAAGTTGTTGCCACTGTGTACATTAGCGTTCAATGTTTACTGATTCTGGTTGCGGCGCTTTCGTCAGTCAGTTCATACGCTCCTGAGCAAATCTGGTCGGTCCCTGGAAGTGTCCAGGTCTTATAACGAAACCGGCAACTTGCTCCCGTTTCACATTTGTTGCATGAAAATTCTATTGTGATCATTTGAGTGTGAAAGAAAGTCAAATATATTTACGAGCTATCATGGATGAATAAGTGAAAGGTGGAAGAAATTGGCCGATGCTTGTAACATAAGTTGAGTGTTTTTTTTTCAAGAAGGTGGTTGTGATGGGTTAGATGTGATCTTTGGATCACATGGTCCTCTTCGGCAGTCAGGTCTGACCTGAGGGGAACTCAATTTAGAACTGAAGCAAGCCAGCTCCTATGGGTTTTGGTGCTTCTGTGAGTGGAGAGAGAGAGGAGGGGAAGCACCAAATCGGGAGAAGATATTTAACTTGCCCTGGGTCCGACCCCACTCTCAGTTGTAATTCCGAGGAAGGGATGTGTTGGAAGGAACTGCAGATGCTGGTTTGCACTGGAGACAGACACACAATGCTGGAGTAGCTCAGTAGCTGGAGCAGGCTGCATCTCTGGAGAGAACCTTTCGTGTCGAGACCCTTCTTCAGACTGGGGTGACATTTCGTGTCGAGACCCTTCTTCAGACTGACGAGGTGCCTCGACCCGAAACGCCACCCATTCCTTCTCTCCAGAGATGCTGCCTGTCCCGCTGAGTTACTCCATCACTTTGCGTCTATCTTCTGAGGAAAGGGATGCTGTCTTTCCAGCAGTTCATTATCCTTAATCTTCATTTGCAAGAAGCAGCGAGTTTTATGAATTGAATGATGGTAAATGTCGGGGATGGATTCTTGAACCAGAGCAATCTCATGACCTCCATTTGTCTAAGCCAGCATGGGTGGGTGAGGTGGGAGGTGGGGGGGGGGGTGGGGGGGAGATTGTACGGTGGTATTAGGGTGGAGAGTTTTGTTACTAAATCGTCTTCAAACCGGTTCTCCTTGTTCTGCTCCTTGGTCTGAAGAGAGGCCTTGACCCGAAACGTCACCCATTCCTTCTCTCCAGAGATGCTGCCTGACCCACTGCGTAACTCCAGCATTTTGTGTCTACCTTCACCGTGTACCACTTCAGTCACTTTTTTTCCTCCAGTTGCTTTAATTGGCAAACGCTGGTGCTAGCAGAGCAAGTTCTTAGTGTATGATTGTAGGGGTTGGGGGTTGTGGTAGTCTGCTGTGGGTTGGCATGGGGCATTTTGTTAAATCTGCTCTCTCCTTGTCGTCTTCCCCCCTCTGTCACTCTCTGCAGATGCTCCGTTTGCAGGCTCCAGAACACATTTAGTGTGTGATTATAACTCTACTGCCCAGCCCAGCCCGACCCATCCAAATGCACAATCAACATCCTCTTACTAATGAGCACGTTTCATCCTTGCTTGGTTAGTCACCTAACAGCTGCTGCTGTCTTCCCACTTTGACATCTGGCCAAGGAACTGAATTACTGGTTAACAATCTGCTGTCATTGCATTCCAAGTTATATTTGCCTTTG
>CM075978.1:83311073-83369470 GCA_038087875.1 Malacoraja senta | reverse complement strand
CCAGGCAACTGAACTGTCCTTTAAACCAGTTCGAGAGGTCCAGAAATCCCATTTGAGACCTTTGAACTGTCTTTGATATGACTTTACTGGACATAATTTTGCAATAAATGTTATACCCTTTATCCTGCATCTGTACACTGTGGACGGCTTGATTGTAATCATGTATGGTCTTTTTGCTGACTGGTTAGCATGCAACAATAAAAAGCTTTTCACAGTACATGTAGCAATAAGACACTATACTAAACTGATCTGAACTAAACTAAACTGAACTGAACTGAACTGAAGTATAGTAAGAAGGAACTGCAGATGCTGGTAAAATCGAAGGAAGACACAAAATGCTGGAGTAACTCAGTGGGACAGGCAGCATCTCTGGAGAGAAGGAACGGGTGACATTTCAGGTAGAGACCCTTCTTCAGACTGAAATGAGGGGAGCGGGCAGGACAAAGATAGAATGTAGGCAGAGACAGTAGGACTGGTGGGAGAACTGGGAAGGGGGAGGGGATGGAGAGAGAAAGCAAGGGCTATCTGAAGTTAGAGAAGTCAATGTTCATACCGCACTGAGCTCCTTTAGTGTGGCTTACAGTTAGCTAGATCTTTTGATTGATTGAAAGACACGGCATGAAAGCAGGGATGTTTCAGACCGCCAAGTCCATGCCGAGTATCCATCGCCCATTCACGCTCGTTCCACGTTATCCCACTTTCTCATCCACTCACCACACACCAGGAGGCCCGTTAATCTACAAAACCCATGCGCCTTTCGAGATGTGGGAGGAAACCGGAGCGCCAGGTGGAAACCCACGCGGTCATGGGGAGAAGGTACAAGCTGAGTACATAGTACAGCACCTGTAGTCACGATCGATCTTGGTTCTCTGACACAGTTATAGGTAGGCAGCAACTCTACCGCTCCGCCACCATGCCGCCCCAGGAAGATTCCTCCAAACCGTTAATGGAGATAATATAGCAGACGATTTATCTTGATATTGGAAGCAAGCATCAGTTGTTGAACATGAAATATGTGATTGTACAAACATTTACTGACTGGTACATATCTATTTTATATTGATTAAAATAATGTATCAGTTCCACAGTGGGTATTGATCAGTGCTGGTGTCATGGTTAGGGTTGCCAACTGTCCCGTATTAGCCGGGACATCCTGTTTATTGGGCTAAATTGGTTTGCCCCATACGGGATCGCCCTTGTGCCGTATTTGACTGCTACTACTCTGGTCGAGGGGACTGTCAGGTCTGAGCACCGCGTCCGGCCCCGCCTCACCCGTCCCGGTGTAGTGCAGCCCATGGAGTGCAGCAGCAGCAGCACCTCTCCCGTGGCCCCGTCAGTCGGCAGCCCGGCCAGCTGTCCGACCTTCGGACCTTCGCTTACCGCCAACACCACCACCACCCCTCCGATCATCGGTTCATGAGTTGGATGGGGCGCCGGACAATGTCGCGCGCCCCTGGCGCCCGGGCCAAAACTCCTCAGCTGGCCCGCCGGCTGGGCTTTGTGTGCAGTCCAGCACCCGGGCCAACTCATCACCTAACCACGGCCGAGTCGGTCAATGAATTGTCGTCAGAAATTTGTCCGTTATTTTGACCTTTTTTCCCTCATTTGGGAGTGAGAAAGTTGGCAACCCTAGTCATGGTAGACACCACAAACAGAGGAGGTATGACTGCGTTTTCAAGAGAGAGTTAGATTTAGCTCTTAGGCTAAGGGAATCAAGGGATATGGGAAAAAAACTGGAACGGGGTACTGATTTTGGATATTCAGCCATGATCATATTGAATGGTGGGTAGACAAAAATGCTGGAGAAACACAGCGGGTGAGGCAGCATCTATGGAGAGAAGGAATTGGTGATGTTTCGGGTCGAGACCCTTCTTCGCACTGGGGTCTTAAATTTTGTGACTACCTTCGATTTTATTAGCATCGGCAGTTCTTTCTTAAACGTTGAGCAGAAGTTTAAGGTGGGTGAAGGAGATTGAATAGGAACCTGAGGGGGGACTATTTTACACAAAGGGTGGTGGGTGCAGGGAACGAGCTGCTGGAGGAGGTAGTTGAGGCAGGGAATTTCCCAACATTTAAGAAACAGTTAGACAGGGGTATATGGATAGACACAAAAAGCTGGAGTAACTCAGCGGGACAGGCAGCATCTCTGGAGAGAAGGAATGGGTGATGTTTTGGGTCGAGACCCTTCTTCAGACAGGCTAGCGGGATATGGGCCAAACGCAGGCAGGTGGGACTAGTGTAGATGGGTCATGTTGGCCGGCGTGGGCAAGTTGGGCCGAAGGGCCTGTTTCCGAGCTGTCTGACTCTATGACATGCAAGCTGTCCATTCAAACTTCCCTCAGTAGACTTTTCTTCCATTTCCAAATAAACCACAGGCCCAACTCTGCTTTTTTCTCCTTCTATACTTTGTCCAGTAGTGTAGAGATTACCTGGATCAGTGACCCAGAGTAACTATGCAGAGAATGAAGGACACTTCCTGATGTAGCAGCTGCAGAATTTAATTCAGTTAATAATCAGGAGTTTAGAAAAAAATCATCTTTTTTTTGTGATGAAAACTACTGGACTGTTGCAAAAACCCATCTGCTTCACTCACGGATGCTCTTCCAGGGGGGAAATCCGCTGTCCTTCCCTGCTCCCTGGTTTTACCACTTGTTAACATAGTTTGTACATTCTCCCCATGACCGCGTAGGTATTCTCCGAGATCGAAGAAAACAAAGCTTGTCTTGGCACAGCTGGAGAGACAGCATCTCTGGAGAGAAGGAATGGGTGACGTTTCGGTTCGAGACCCTGCTTCAGACTTGTCTTGGCATAGCTCCTTTCCCAAGGATGGCCACCATGGCATAACGGTAGAGTTGCTGCTTACAGCACCGGAGACCCGGGTTTGATTCTGACTACGGGTGCTTGCCTGTATGGAGTTTGTACGTTCTCCCCATGACCTGCGTGGGTTTTCTCCGAGATCACTGGTTCCTCTCACACTCCAAAGACATACAGGCTTGTAGGTCAATTGGCTGGGTATAAGTGTAAAATGTCCCTAGTGTGTGTGGGATAGAGCTAGTGTGCGCGGATCGCGGGTCGGTGTGGACTCAGTGGGCCGAAGGGCCTGTTTCCACGCTGTATCTCTAACGTCTAAAGTTAAAATCTCTTGTCCAGAGTAGGGGATTCGAGAACCAGAGGACATAGGTTTAAGTGGAGGGGGGAAAATTTAATGGGAATCTAAGGGGTAACTTTTTCGCACAAAGGGTTGGAGGTGTATGGAACGGGCTGCTAGCGGAGGCAGTAACTATTGCAACATTTAAGAAACATTCAGACAGGTACATGGATAGGGGAGGTTTAGAGGGATATGGGCCAAACGGGGGCAGGTGGGACTAGTGTAGATTTTACATGTTGGCCGATGTGGGCGAATTGGTCTGATGGGCCTGTTTCCACACCGTATCACTCGATAGGAGTCGTTGCCTCAAAAAAGGCAGCCAGCGTTATCAGAGACTCACACCATTGTGGCCAAGCTCTCATTTCATACCTGCCATTGGGAAGAAGGTATAAGAGCCTGAAAACTGTAACGTCCAGGTTCAGAAGCAGCTTCTTCCCTACAGCCAACAGGCTATTAAACGCTACAACCTCCAACTGAATTCTAAACTACGAACTGCCTGGATTGCACTTGGGACTTTGTTTTTGATTTGCATTATATATATATATATATTTAAAAAAAATTATTGAAGGTGTTTTTGTTGTTTACCACGGTGTCCACTGAGTACTATGTTTACATGTGTGTTGTGCTGCCGTAAGTAGGCGGCACCGTGGCACAGCGACCTTACGGGCGACAGCCCGCTAAAGAGGAGAGGGGGCCTCCCTGGAAGTTGCTGCCTTGCGGCGCTTGCAGCGCTGGAGACCCGGGTTCGATCCTGACTACGGGTGCTTTCCGTACAGAGTTTGTACGCTCTCCCCGTGACCTGCGTGGGTTTTCTCCGAGATCTTCGGTTTCCTCCCAAACTCCAAAGACGTACAGGTTTGTAGGTAAATTGGCTTGGTAAATGTAAAAATTGCAGGAGTGGTAAATGTCCTCCAGAGGGGGCAGGGGGAGTCCAATGATACCCTGGGCAGTTTTTATCACCCTCTGGAGAGCTGCTCTGTCAGCTGCTGAACAGTTCCCAAACCAGGCAGTTATGCAGTAAGTCAGTAAGCTTTCTACCGAACAGCGGTAGAAAGACTCCAGCAGTTTAGCAGACAGATGGGCCTTCCTCAGTGTTCTGAGGAAGTAAAGTCTCTGTTGCGTCTTTTTTTACAACTACAGCAGAGTTCACAGACCATTTAAGATCCTCACTGATGTTGATCCCCAGAAATTTAAAACTAGGCACCCTCTCCACCTCCTCGCCCCCTATCTCCAGTGGCCTGAGCTCCGCTCTATGTCACCTGAAATCAGTGATGATCTCCTTTGTCTTTTTAGTGTTCAGAGAGAGATTGTTATGAGCACACCACTCAGAATGTCTGTGCACCTCCTCTCTATAGGCGTCCTCGTTCCCATTTGAGATGAGCCCCACCACGGTTGTATCGTCCGCAAATTTTATGATCCTATTTGCGGGGTGATGGGGCAAGCAGTCATGTGTGTATAGGGCGTAGAGGAGCGGACTGAGCATACAGCCCTGCGGTGCTCCTATGCTGAGGGTCAGGGATGTCGAGGTGTAGGGTCCAAGTCTCACCGTCTGTGGGCGTTCACTGAGAAAGTCCAATATCCACCGACACAGTTGACTGCTGAGGCCAAGGTCTAGCATTTTTGTGATCAGCTTGCTGGGTGTGATTGTATTAATAGCTGAGCTGTAATCAACAAAAAGCATCCTGACATATGACCCCTTCTCAGGCAGTAAGGCAGCAAATCTACTGCTGCACCACCGTGCAGGCCTTGGCCTGGCCAAGCTGGCCATCCGCGAGTCACGGCGCCAGAGGGTTTTGTCCGAGCCAGATGCTTGCCCCTTTTTCAGGGTTATGTCCGCGCCCGGGTGATGTTAGAGAGGGACATAGTTGAATAGTAGTTATTAGTATATTTAACATTTAACGTTTGAAAATTTAGTCTAATTTGGTAATTTTGTACTATGGTGGTGGGTGTGTTACCATGGTTTTGTTTTGGATCATGATCGTAATTAAATCAATCATTTTTGATACAAAAAAAACACAAAAGAATAACTGTGCAGCGTTTTCCTTTTTTATATGATGGGTCGGTGTCTGTGGGACATGGATCAGTGAATGGCTTCTGTCTAAATAGCAGCAATGATCTGATTCTCCTCTTTGAAGAGAAGATAAAATCTTCCTGACCATTGGCCAATATTAATTCTTCAGCTGCTATCACTATCACAAACCTATGTGGTCCATGGCCCCTTAGGAAATCCTCAGTTTCATTTGGTTTAGATACAGCGCGGAAACAGGCCTTTCCGACCACCGAATCCACACCGACCAGCCATCCCAGCACACTACCACCATCCCACACACACTAGGGACAATTTTACATTTACACCAAGCCGATTAACCTACAAGCCTATACGTCTTTGGAGTGCGGAAGTAAACCGAAGATCCTGGAGAAAACCCAGGCAGTTCACGGGGAGAACGTACAAACTCCATAAGGATAGCACCCGTAGTCAAGATCGAACCCGGGTCTCTGGCGCTGTAAGGCTGTGCCACCGTGATGCCCTTGGGTAATAGACAATAGACAATAGGTGCAGGAGTTGGCCATTCGGCCCTGCGAGCCAGCACCGCCATTCAATGTGATCATGGCTGATCATCCCCAATCAGTACCCCTTTCCTGCCTTCTCCCCATATCCCCTGACTCCGCTATTTTTAAGAGCCCCATCTAGCTCTCTCTTGAAAGAATCCAGAGAACCTGCCTCCTCCGCCCTCTGAGGCAGAGAATTCAACACTCACCACTCTCTGTGAGAAAAAGTGTTTCCTCGTCTCCGTTCTAAATGACTTACTCCTTATTCTTAAATAAGCAGCTATACCAAGACAAACTTTGCTTTCTTAATGTTTTATTTATCAATAATATTTTATTCTTTCCATTTCATTGCTTATGTGAATGTACAGTACTTCTAAAATGTTTAAAATATGGCTAACTACTGTCCCATCTCTTTAGCAATGCTTTCCCTTGAATTTACCCTACTTTCAAATGATCTTATGACTGAGGATCAATTCCCCTCCTGGGATAAATAAAGTTCTATTGTATCGTATCTCAGGAGGTACTGAATAGCTTAGTGGTTACATAACAAAAAAAGACAAAGACAAAGGCAAAGGACATTTATTGCCACGTACACCAATTGGTGTAAGGCAAGGCAAGGCAAGGCAAGGCAAGGCAAGGCAAGGCAAGGCAAGGCAAGTTTATTTGTATAGCACCTTTCAACCACAAGGTAATTCAAAGTGCTTTACATAAAACATTTAAAGCATGTGAAAGAAACACATATAAAATTACATTTAGATATAAAATTAGATTATTCAGATAAAATAATTACAAAATTAAAAGCAATCAAATAAAATATTTAAAATAGAATAAAACCAGGAATAGAAGTTACAGTGCAGTATAGGTAATTAATAAATTGTATTGTTTACTGAAAGGCAGCGGCAAACTGAAAAGTCTTCAGTCTAGATTTAAAAGAGCTGAGAGTTGCAGCAGACCTGCAGTTTTCTGGGAGTTTGTTCCAGATATGTGGTGCATAAAAACTAAATGCTGCCTCTCCATGTTTAGTTCTGACTCTGGGGACACAGAGCAGACCTGTACCAGATGATCTGAGAGGTCTGGGTGGTTCGTAGCTAAGCAGAAGATCAGAAATGTATTTTGGCCCTAAACCATTCAGTGCTTTGTAAACCAACAGTAGTATTTTGAAATCAATTCTTTGACAGACAGGAAGCCAGTGTAAAGACCTCAGAACTGGAGTAATGTGATCTACTTTTTTGGTCTTAGTGAGGACTCGAGCAGCAGCGTTCTGAATTAATTGCAGCTGTCTGATCGACTTTTTAGGGAGACCTGTAAAGACACTGTTACAGTAGTCGAGCCTGCTGAAGATAAATCCATGGACAAGTTTTTCCAAATCCTGCTGAGACATAAGTCCTTTAATCCTTGATATATTCTTTAGGTGATAGTAGGCTGACTATGTGACTGTTTTTATGTGGCTGTTGAAGTTCAGGTCTGAGTCCATGACTACTCCTAAGTTTCTGGCTTGGTTTGTTGTTTTTAGTATTACCATTTGAAGCTGGGTGCTAACTTTTAATCGTTCTTCCTTAGCTCCAAAAACAATTATTTCAGTTTTTTCTTTGTTTAATTGGAGAAAATTCTGGTTCATCCAATCATTGATTTGCTCAATGCATCTACTCAGTGCTTGTATTGGAATATAGTCTCCTGGTGATATTGTTATGTAGATTTGTGTGTCGTCTGCGTAACTATGGTAACATATTTTGATGTTTTTCATGATCTGAGCCAGTGGAAGCATGTAGATGTTAAACAGAAGAGGCCCCAGAATCGAGCCCTGGGGAACTCCACATGTAATTTTTGCACGTTCAGATGTGTAATTACCTATAGACACAAAGTAGTCCCTGTCCTTCAAGTAGGATTCAAACCATTTTAATGCTGTGCCCGAAAGTCCCACCCAGTTTTCCAGATGGTCTAGTAATATGTTGTGATCGACTGTGTCGAATGCAGCACTGAGATCCAGCAATACCAAGACTGAAATTTTGCCATTGTCTGTGTTTAAGTGAATGTCATTGAAGACCTTAACAAGAGCCATCTCGGTGCTGTGGTGTGGTCTAAATCCTGACTGGAAGACATCAAAACAGCTGTTCATTAACATGAAATTGTTCAGCTGCTTTAAAACAGCTTTTTCAATGATTTTACTGAGAAATGGGAGGTTTGATATTGGTCTGTAATTGTTCAGTAGTGAAGTGTCTAAGTTCTTCTTTTTTAAGAGAGGCTTGATAACAGCAGTTTTCAGGGCCTGTGGGAAGACACCTGAGAGAAGGGACGTGTTTACAATCTGTAGAAGGTCTGAGGTCATGCAGTTTGATACACCTTTGAAAAGGCCTGTTGGTAGAATATCGAGGCAGCAGGAGGAGGATTTCAAATGTTGTATAATGTCCTCCAAGGTTTTATGGTTAATAACATAAAATTGTGTCATGGTATTTGAATTGATTATAAGTGGACACATGGACAACACATGTCCTGCACCTGATGTGGAGGCACTGACTGCTTGCCTAATTTTCTGAATTTTGTCGGTGAAGAAGGAGGCAAATTCATTACAGGCCCTTGTTGAAAGCAGTTCAGGGGCTACTGACACAGGAGGGTTTGTTAGCCTGTTGACAGTAGTAAACAAGGCCCGTGCATTATTATTGTTTTTGGCAATGATGTCAGAGAAGAAGGATTGCCTTGCATTTCTCAGTTCCAAGTTGTAGATGCGAAGTCTTTCTTTATAGATGTAAAAATGAACCTGGAGATTTGTTTTTCGCCACCTACGTTCAGCTTTCCGACACTCTCTTTTTTCAATCTTTACCAATGTGGCGTTTCTCCATGGAGACTTCTTTTTGCCAGGGGCCACTTTCACCTTAGTGGGTGCAATGGCATCAATAATATTTGTAATTTTCACATTGAAATTATCGACAAGCTCATTTACTGAGACCCAGGGGAGAGTGGGTGTGGAGGAGAAAGCCTGAATAAATGTTCCACAGGTGTTTTCTGTTATGTACCGTTTTGTAATTACTTTTCTTTGAACATTAGTCTGCACAGAGATAGAACTCTCAAAGAAAACACAGGAATGATCAGAGAGGGCAGCATCAATCACGACAACCTTAGAAATGCTAACACCCTTGGACATGACTAAGTCCAGAGTGTGATCTTTGTTGTGTGTGGGCTCCGTCACATGCTGATTCAGTCCATAGTTATCAATGACACAATACAGTTCTTTAGTCCCCTTGTCATGGAGTTTGTCAACATGAATGTTAAAATCACCAACAATAACTACACAGTCAAAGTCAATACAGATTGTAGACAGTAGTTCAGAAAATTCGTCAAAATAGGCTGCACAGTATTTAGGTGGCCTGTAGACATTTAGGAACATAACTCGGGAAGAAGAGTTCAACTTAACAGCCACATATTCAAAGGAGGCAAAGTTTCCATAAGATATCTGCTTGCATTGGAGGGAATCATTAAACAGAACAGCCACTCCTCCTCCTTTCTTATGCACTCTGGCCTCACTTATAAAACTGAAGTTGGGAGGAGTTGATTCAATAAGAACAGCAGCACTGTTGTTTTGATCTAACCAGGCTTCAGTTAAGAACAAACAATCAAGATCGTGCCTGATAATAAAATCATTGATTAAAAATGTTTTTCCTGCCAAAGACCTGACATTTAATAAAGCTAGGTTTAGTGTGTTAAAAATCATTATCTGCTGGCTGTGGCTGATGAGGAATGGGTGCTAAATTCGATAAATTAGCAGACTGAGTTGAGTGCGTCTTGTTTCGCCTTTTTCGTTTACTTATTAAGACTGGAACTGAGCAAGCTACCAGCGTGTTGGGCCCCGACTTGTCCTGGAAAAAGTCATGAGTGCAATCTGTCCTGTAGCCTGAGCCCAGCACATATTAGTTAGAGCTTGCTGTATTTTGTACACAAGTAACGGAATGTGCTGTACTGTTATCAGGCTGTGGAGACAGAGGATGATTAGTAAGATTAAACGAGAACTTACCTAAGTTTGAAGTTTGATCTGTATTTTATGAGGAGTTACGTGGGTGATTACGTGAAGAACCCCGCCAGTGCGCCTGCGCGTCAATCTTCAAAGCAGCGGTGTGAAATCACAAAAAACAACAACCGAAGTAATATAGTCTCATAACAAAACGAGTAATACAAGAACTTCCATCTGACCTTTATGATAGAGGGTAGGGTCGTGGTGGGCACGTAATCACCTACGTAACTCCTCATAAAATAAAGATCAAACTTCAAACTTAGGTAAGTTCTCGTTTAATCTTACTATTTTACTTCGGAGTCACGTGAGTGACTACGTGAAGATTTTAAAGCTTTCATGCCGTGGATCAATCCCGGCTTCTCACTGCATAGATTGACTCGGAACGAGAATAATCAATCATGCATTCATAACAACATTTGTACCACAAATGCAGTAATTCATTTCAATAATGAAATGAATCAGATCCCCTTTAAACCAGAGGAATTTACACAGAACTTAAAATAGTTTCTGCAAACAACCCCGCATTAACAATAGGCCGATGGTAAAAATGTTGAAACATCAACTCATTGGACCACCCGGCGGCTGCGAGGATATGGTCGACGGGGACGTCTTTTGCCCTGGCCGCCGACGTTTCTGCTGCCCTAGTCGAGTGAGACGTAAAAACATAAGTGTTAATACCAGCAGCTGTTAAGACTTCTTTTATCCATCTGGAAATAGTCTGTATTGAAACTCTCTTGTGTGGTTTCTTGTGTGTGATCAACAACCCAGTTTCCATATTCTCAAATTCTTTGTGACCTCAATGTATTGTAATAAATATGTCTTAATACAGAGACATGGATTATTTGGATATGCTGCTAGCATAATTTTAAATCCTGTCACACCTGGCCTAATTTACTTTAGTAGGTCATAGATATAGAATGTAACCTTGTCTTCAGTTACTTCCATACTGTCTATTTGTAATTTTCCAAGTGTTTGCACTCGTTGTGCTGTCACTCATGCCATAAGCATGAATACTTTCATACTGAGCTTGACCAAAGGTAAAGACACACTTGATGACCATTCACGAAGTAGTTTCAGTACCACACTTACATCCCAGATTGTCACGTACCTAGGTTTCGGTGGTTTGGAATTAAAGATTCCTTTCATTAGTCTGGAAACAATTGGGTGTGACCCAATTGAGTTTCTTTCTGAATCCAGAACCAAATATGAGGACAATGCACTTCTGGCTGAATTAATTGCACTACAACTCAGACCTTCATCATAATAAAGTTTTGACAGAAATTCTAAACATTTGAAATATCTGCAGTACTTTATTGCACATTCTTTTGTACACAGAACTCTTCCCATTTCTTAATATAAGAAAGGTACTGTTTTTGAGTGCTCTTCCTCTAGGCTGCCATAAGCATGTCCACAGTATGCTCAGACAGTCCTCGTCCCAGAAAGGGCATTCTTAAAACCTGCAAATCAACAAATCCAAACGATCATATAATGGATGTTGTTCTCCTGTACAGGGTGCAGCAATAAATTACTCTTTTTTGGGACTTTCATCAACATTTGTGTTGTTAATTCTAATATCAACGGATACCATGGCTGTGTAGGCCAATCTGGTACTACCAATACCCTTGAAGCAGCATCTTGTCTGATTTTAAGCAAACATTGACTTATGAGGCAGAGGAAGGTGGAAATATATATGAAAACATACCACCTCAATGTAGCGAGAAAGCATCAATCGCCACTGCTCCTGGATCTGGTTTCCATGAGACATATCTCGATAGCTGATGATTCAAGTCGATGTCGGTCATTCCAATCTGATTACTATATCATTGAATACCTCTTGATTCAACATCCATTCTTTATTATCATGGAACTTTTCGTGACCTGGTGTCTGCTATCGTGTTCATTCTACCTGGTAGATAGATAGCTGAAATCCAAATGTTCTTTTCAATACACCAAGACCAAAGTTGATTTAACCATTTTGTCACATGACACCGACTTAATTCCAACCATATCATTAATATAGGCAACTACTGTTGTGTTTATTAATTTGAACTTGAACCTTCCTTTTAGTTGTGTTAAAACCATAAGCTTGGAGTCCATAGAAACCTCTTAAAAGCTCCAAATAGGTAATTCCCCATGTCTGCAGTAACACTAACTTTTCCTGATTCCATCTGCCTCCGCAGCTCCATGTTAAGTCAGTTGCACCCCATCCTAGTGCACTGGCATCAGTTTGTAATATCATGGAATGTTGTTCAATCAGCACTTTGCCTGAACTGCTTGAGACATGTAGAATCCACCACTGCAGCTTAGAAACAGCATTTGTTGTTACTTGCATGGTTCTATCAAAATGACCAGCATTTACTCTCAGCGCCTGTTCTTTGATTCTCTGCAGCTGTTGATAATGTCATGGTCCATACTGGACTGCTGGGAATCTACTAATTTTCCCAGTACTCGAGCCACCTGTCTGATTAGAGGTTTTTGCTCGTTTAACAGATTACTGCAATCTTTAATCAACTCTACCCTTTTTCACTGGGCAAAGTAATTTGCATTTGGGCTAAATCAATTGTGAACCCCAAATAATCAATCGAGGTACATGTTTTTAACCTTGATTTATTTGGATGAATTTAGAAACCCCCAAACTTTCAAAAGTTTGATTTTATTACTGCAACCGATGCTTCTGTTGACTGTTTTGTCCTTCCTATAATCAGGACATCATCCAGGTATGCCATTAGTACATGCCCCTGGCTCTCAGCAACCCCAGAATTGATTTTAACAATTTTATGAATATTCTGGGAGGGAACGTTAACCCATTAGGCAGAGCTTTGAACTGCCCTAATTGGTTCATCCATGTAAATTTAAGATACTTCATATCTTGCAAGTGAACAGACACTGAACAAAAGGATTCAAACTTGTCAAGTCTATAATAATCCTACATCCTCCATCCTTTTTTGATCGAGGGAATATATTTGACCCAAATTGGTGAATTTGGTAGACTGATTCTTCAATAACACCTTTTATATATAGGGTTTTGAAGCGCAACGAACCTCCATTACTTTGCAAAGTGGAGAGTTCTGCTAGGAACATGCTGGACATGCTGGATTGAATTCAATTCGAAATCCTTGTATATTATTCAGAATTACCACATCTGAAGTAATCTTCTTCCAATGTTTATAGAACAGACGTAATCTGCCTCCAACTTTTGGACTTAATCCAGTTAGTATGTTCCCCTGAGAACCAGGTCCACCTACTTCTTGAGTCATTTGAATATTCTGAGATCCCTGGATTCTCCCGGAAGCACCACCACTGTTCCTTACTCCCGCTGCAGGCCGCCAGCTACGTCCCTGCGTTGATGAGCGACATGGTCCTGGTCTAGGATCCGTATGACGTCTGAAAGGATACTTCCTCTTTACAGACTTTGCAACCATTGATGTTTTTCTCAATCCTGTTTTCGCTTCATCTTCCAACTCTTTAATACGTCTCCCGAGATCCTCTCCAAAGAGTAAGTTGGGTAATTGTATATTACTTGGTTTGCAGAGTGCTGCGAATTTCTGATTCATAGTAGGCCGTATAGCACTTTCCTCAGATAATTGATCTCGAAGTGGGTGCTGCATAGCAACCCCAGTGCTTCCTGATGCAACTTCGTCATCTCTTGGCTGTTACCTGCTATTCTGGTAAAAGCAGTTATTCCAGAACCCAGCAGCTTTAATATTCTCTCCAACTGATTCCAGATAATTTGGTTCACTGCTGCTGCTTTCAGCAACCCACAGTTACTTGGGATCTCCTGCTTTCTTGCAGTCTCATCCATCTCCTGCTGTTCCAGTTGATGGTAAACCAAATAATTTATTAAGGAGGCCAGTTCTTCTCCTAATGGCTCTCCTGACCCTGACGGGGCAGCGAATCCTACAGCAAGGAGTGGAACATCTGGCAGCTGCCGTTCATCGCCTTGTACAGCCTCACCGTCAGAGTCGGGGTCTGAAATCTCATGACCCGTAGCACGCTCCTCATTCCTGAGGGTGCATTCCATCAGCCCTGAGCCAGGTGCTGTTAAGCTGCTTTCTGCAGCTTGGATTACAGTACACTCCTTCCTGAGTGAACTTTGCTCCAACAGCCTATGGAAAAGGCGTTCTGTTTGGGCAATACTCTCGAAAGCAGTATCTAGCCCTGTACCAGGAGCTGTTTGAGCTGTTTCCAGCAGCTTGGCATTCAGTACACTCCTCCCTGAGTGAACTTTGCTCCAACAGCCTATGTAAAAGGCTTTCTATTTGGGCAATACACTCGAAAGCAGTATCTAGCCCTGGAGCTACTTCCATTGCCTGGGACTCCCTCCGTGGGCCGTTGGGATTTAAACTTCGTCTTTTGCCCGACAGGCGCTGACTGTGTTTTCACCAGCCCCAGGTCCACAGTCGCTATGCTTACCGCTGGCGACTGTACCGGGGTTTAGAGGCGGTTGGTCTCTAACCGCAGACTCCCGACTTTCCCGACTTCTGTCGGCTGTGTCGCTCGCCTCTTCCGCCTGTCCGTTTTTTTCCATGGCGTCTGTGGAAAAAATCCCCATAGACCCACAGTAAACGGACCTGGAAAACATGAAAAAAGTTTCTACTTACCTTAGGAGCTCTGCTCCTCACGTCCGTTTGCGTCAAGGCGTCTGACATAATGACGAGCAGGCGCACTGGCGGGGTTCTTCACGTAGTCACTCACGTGACTCCAAAGTAAAATCTGCCCTCGTTGCAGAGGTGGGGGTGGTGCAGGTCGTTCCTTTGCCGATTTTGCCAGAACTCGAAGAGGATTTAGAGCCAATGGTGGGAGAGGGGGCAGTGGGGCATTTGAGGGACGGAACCTGGGAGTAGGGCGGGGTGTGAATTTGGTTCCAGCAATGACCAGCTGCTTCATATGGTCAGTGAACTCCAAGAGGGGGGAAGAGGGGGAAAGAGTGGGTATAGAGAAGGGTGACCTGGATGTAGTTTGTGGAGGGGAGGGAGGTGAATTTGTTGGTAAGGTGGGAGGTGGGGACTCTTCCTCTCTGTGCTGATGTCTGTCATGGCCAAAGCTCTCTTCAGGCGGGGGCTGAACAGGCTCTCTTTCAGGGAGTTTTGTTTTGGAATCTTCATGTTTTGATTCCTCCTGTCTCCTGTCCTTGGCAGAGGGAACAGATGGGTGACGCAAGAGATAAAATAGGTTTGACATGAAAAGTTGTATTCCCAGCTTGTTTAGGCATAGTCCATCTGCTTTAAAAAGATGTCTGCGATCCCAGAGAAAGTTGACATTGTCAATAAAAGTAACTGAAAAGAGGGCACATGCAGTTGAAAGCCATGTGTTAAGACTCAAAGGTCTTGAAAATTTCGCGACTCCTTTTCCGACCAGCGGCAGTGGCCCACTGATGGAGACTTCAATGTTCAGACAGCTGACTGTGTTTAGCAGATCAATAAAGTCTTGCTTCAGTACTTCAGACTGCTGTTTCACAACATCATTTGACCCTATGTGCAATATGATGTAGTGAAATTTGAGTTGCCATTTGCAGCACACAACATTGAAGAATTTAACATTGAACATAAAAAGAGACAAACTGCTGGAGTAATTCCAGCAGGAGTAAGGGTGGCGCAGCAGTAAAGTTGCTGCTGTTTAGAGCCAGAGTCACGGGTTCGTTCCTGACTATGGGTGCTGTCTGTATGGAGTTTGTACATTCTCCCCGTGACTGCGTGGGTTTTCTCTGGGTGCTCCGGTTTCCTCCCACATTCCAAAGACTTGCAGGTTTGAAGGCTAATTGATTTCTGTAAATTGCCCCTAGTGCAACATTGGGATAACATAGAACTAGGGTACAGGTGATTGATGGTCAACGCGGGCTCGGTTGGCCAAAGGGCCTGTTTCCGTGCTGTATCTCTAAACTAAACTAAACTGCTGCTGATGAACTTTATTGTCGCTTGTAACTTGGTAAAGTGAAATTCTTTGTTTTTGCCGACAAACTAGACTGACCTAAGCAAAACTAAACTAAACTACACTTTAGTTTATTTTATTTTAGAGAAACAGAGCGGAAACAGGCCCTTCGGCCCACCGGGTCCGCGTCGACCAGCAATCCCTGCACATTAACACTATCCTAAACCCACTCGGGAAAATTTTTACATTTACCAAGCCAATTAACCTAGAAACCTGTACGTCCTTGGAGTGTGGGAGGAAACCGAAGATCTCAGAGAAAACCCACGCAGATCACGGAGAGAACGTACAAACTCCGTACAGACAGCACCCATAGTCAGGATCGAACCCGTGTCTCCGGGGCTGCATTCGCTGTAAGGCAGCAACTCTATTGCTGCGCCACTGTGACCGCCAAAACTAAACTGAACTAACCTACACTAAACTACACTAAACTCAGTAGATCAAGCAGCATCAGTGGAGAACACGGACAGGCGACATTTTGAGCCGGGACCCTTTTTCAGTCCCAACTCAAAACGTCACTTATCCATGTTCTCCACTGGTGCTGAGTTACTCCAGCACTTTGTGTATTTTTCTTTTAATAAAACGGCATTGCAGTTCCTCACATTTAGTGGTTCTGTCGCTGGATTGGTATTTAGCATCGTGAAGCATGAATCCACAGATTATGAGCTCTACCCCCACCCCACCAGCTGGGAGGTTTATGAGATTACGTTTTTCTGGAATGAAAGCTTATGTCAGTAATAGTGTCTATTATAAAACCCACCCGTCTGGCTAATATTAGACTCTAATATCATCCTAGTAGATGGTTCTGAAATGACCCAACAAGCTGTTGAGTGGCTACAAATGCCTCGCCTGCCAATGACAACATCTGTGAATGAATAACTTTGGCTCTATTGTATCAGATCAACCTGTAATTTTTTTTTGTATTTAAGCATCTTTAGTAATATGGCAAGATCAGAATTAATTATCCCTGAACAAAATAGCCCAGTGTAGTTCACTTCAGTTTAGTTTGTTGTCAGGTGTACCGAGGTACAGTGAAAAGCTTTTGTTGTGTGCTAACCAGCCAGCGGAAAGACTGTACATGATTACAATCGAGCCATTTACATTGTACAGATACATGATAAGGGAATAATGTTTAGTGCAAAGTAAAGCCAGCAAAGTCTGAACAAGGATTGTCCAAGGGTCACCAATGAGGTAGATAGCAGTTCAGGACTGCTCTCTGGTTGTAGGTTTACCGTAGTGACCAGCAATCCCTACACATTAACACTATCCTACACACATTTACATTTACACCAAGCAAAAGGGTGCCAAGGTGGCATAACGGTAGAGTTGCTGCCTTACAGCGATTGCAGCACCAGAGACCCGGGTTCGATCCCAACGACGGGTGCTGTCAGTACGGAGTTTGTACGTTCTCCCCGTGATCTGCGTGGGTTTTCTCCGTGATCTTCAGATTCCTCCCACACTCCAAAGACGTGCAGGTTTGTAGGTTAATAGGCTTATTATAAATGTAAAAAATTGTCCCAAGTGTGTGTAGGATAGCGTTAATGTGCGGGGATCGCTGGTCGGTGTGGACTTAGTGGGCCGAAGGGCCTCTTTCCGCGCTGTATCTCTAAATTAAACGAAATCAAACAAATTAACCGACAAGTCAGTACGTCTTTGGAGTGCGTGTGGAAACCAAAGATCTCAGAGAAAACCCACGCGGTCACGTGAGTGAAGCAGATGGGTTTTTGCAACAATCCAGTAGTTTTCATCGGTAAAAAAAGATGATTTTTTTCTAAACTCCGGATTATTAACTGAATTTAAATTCTGCAGCTGCTACATCAGGAAGTGTCCTTCATTCTCTGCATAGTTACTCTGGGTCACTGATCCAGGTAACCTCTACACTACTGGACAAAGTACAGATGGACAAACAAGCAGAGTTGGGCCTGTGGTTTATTTGGAAATGGAAGAAAAGTCCACTGAGGGATGTTTGAATGGACAGCTTGCATGTCATAGAGTCAGACAGCTCGGAAACAGGCCCTTCAGCCCAACTTGCCCACGCCCATTTGTGTAAAAATGTTACCCCTCAGGTTCCTATTAAATCTTTCCCCCTGTCCCCAAGTTAAACTTATGCACTCTTGTTCTCGATTCCCCTACTCTGGGCAAAAGACTGTGCATTGTCTATTGTCTATTGAAATACAGCCAGTTTTGGGATTGCCCCTTTTAGACATGACTCAAGGAAGACATGTGGCACGCTTGCCCATGTGCACTCAGTACAACCATCACTTAAAATAGTCCCTAGCGTTTGTAAGATAGTGTTAGTGTACAGGAGTGATCACTGGTCGGCGCGGACTCGGTGGGCCAAAGGGCCTGTTTCCGCGCAGTATCTTTAAACTGAACAAAACTAAATCCTACCGAACGTTCTCTGGAGATAGGGATGGCCAATAAACTCTGGCTTTTCCAGTGACATCCACATTGTGTAACTGAGAAAAAATCATGGCAATTAGACAGGTTTGGAGGGATATGGGCCAAATGTAGACAGTTGGGACTAGTGCAGATGGAACATGTTGGTCAGTGAGGGCAAGTTGGGCCGAATGGCCTGTTTCCACGCTGTGTCTCTATGACTACGTCTCTATCACTCGCTGGTGTTCTTTGAAGTGAATGGCAACATTTTGTTTGTACAGAAAATCTCAGATTAAACCTGTAGCTTGTACAAGGCAGACAAGCACTTCACAAATTAATTTTACCTTTTCAATGCAGAGGGTGTGAAGAACAAACATGCCTGTTTCTTTACAGTCTGAGTGGCAGACATGGAATATATGCCAATCTACAGTCCCCCAGAAGATTACCTGGAAACTCTGGCACACTTTTAACATTTCAAAGGAGAACGAGCATTTCTGATGATTTATGTAGGAAGGTGTGCGGTGATTTATTCTCCCTCCCTCTTCCCGAAACTACTATCTGTCTTGGGATAGATTTGAATTTTGCCTTACAGTGCGCCATACAAAGCAATTTGGAACATGGGCGGCACGGTGGGGCGGCAGGGTGGGGCGGCACGGTGGCGCGGCGGTAGAGTCGCTGCCTCACCGCGCCAGAGACCCGGGTTCGATCCCGACAACGGGTGCTTGTCTGTGCGGAGTTTGTACGCTCGCCCCCTGACCTGCGCGGGTTCTCTCCGGGACGTTCGGTTTCCTCCCACACGCCAAAGACGTGCAGGTTTGCAGATTAATTGGCTTCAGTAAAATTGTAAATTGCCCCTAGTGTGTGTAGGATAGTGCTAGTGTACAGGGTGATCGCTGGTCGGCATGGACTCAGTGGGCCGAAGGGCCTGTATCCGCGCTTTATCTCTAAACTAAACTAAAAAATATATATAATATGGTTCCAGATATTGTGTACGAACTATATTTTCGCAGGAAGGTGATTTCACAAACGTTCTCTGCCAGTAAGGATCTGTTATTCCTTGTAGTTTGAGGGTACCGGGATAGGGTGAGAACTTCTTATCAACTCGTGCTCCTCAACTCATCCTTGGATTCATTCCCACACTTCTGAGATTCTCGGGAGTGATGTTCATGAGTTCATAAGTTATAGGAGCAGATGAGGCCGTTCGGCCCATCGAGTCCATACAGCGTGGAAACAGGCCCTTTGGCACAACTTGCCCACGCCTGCCAACATGTCCCATATAGTGTGGAAACTGGCCCTTCATGACACTAGTCCCACCTGCCTGCGTTTGATCCATATCCCTCCAAACCTGTCCTATCCATGTACCTGTCTAAGGTACCTGGGTGGTCACGGTACCTGGGCGGTCACGGTGGCGCAGCGGTAGAGTTGCTGCCTTACAGCGCATGCAGCGCCGGAGACCTGGGTTCGATCACGACTACAGGTGCTGTCTGTATGGAGTTTGTACGTTCTCCCCGCGACCTGCGTGGGTTTTCTCCCGAGATCTTCGGTTTCCTCCCACCCTACAAAGACGTACAGGTTTGTCGGTTAATTGGCTTGGTAAATGTAAAAATTGTCCCTCATGGGTGTAGGATGGTGTTAATGTGTGGGGATCACTGGTCGGCGCGGACTCGATGGGCCAAAGGACCTGTTTCATGCTGTATCTCCAAACTTGGCAGTCTGAAGAAGGGTTTCGGCCCGAAACGTTGCCTATTTCCTTTGCTCCATAGATGCTGCCTCACCCGCTGAGTTTCTCCAGCATTTTTGTCTACCTAAACTAAAACTAAACTGTTTCTTAAACTTTGGGATAGTCCCTGCCTCAACTATCTCCTCTGGCAGCTTGTTCCATACACCCACCACCCTTTGTGTGGAAAAGTTACCCCTCAGTGCATCTACCCAATCTATCCATCTCATGATTTTATATGTGTATTTCCCTCTCAATGCCATTCTCCTGCCTTCTACCATTGCATAACATGGTGAAATATCATGGAAACTGGCCCCACGAGTCTGTGCTGAGAAGCAAGCATCCATTTCCCTCCACATCCCAAACACGGGTGGATTTATAGGTTAATTGGCTTCGGTAAAATTGTAAATTGCCCCTAGTGTGTGTAGGATAGGTCCAGGTTCCGGAACAGCTTCTTCCCTACAGCCATTAGGCTATTAAACACATCAATAGACAATAGGTGCGGGTGTAGGCCATTCGACCCTTCGAGCCAGCACCGCCATTCAATGTGATTATGGCTGATCATCCCCAATCAGTACCCCGTTCCTGCCTTCTCCCCATATCCCCTGACTCCGCTATTTTTAAGAGCCCTATCTAGCTCTCTCTTGAAAGCATCCAGAGAACCGCCCTCCACCGCCCTCCACGGCCTACACACAGGCAGAGAATTCCACAGCGAATGAATTCCATATCAACGAATAAGCCCTGAACTCTGAACTGCAAAAGACTATATTTTATTGCACTATATTGATTATTCTTTGAACTTTAAATTTTTTCTCTCTCTCCCCGTTATGTACAATGTTTACATATTCACATATTCTGTTGTGCTGCTGCAAGTAAGAATGTCATTGTCCCATCCGGGACATATGACAATAAAAACACTCTTGATTCTTGACTCTTAATTGGCTTGGTAAAATTGTAAATTGTCCCTAGTGTGTGTAGGACAGCGTTAGTGTGAGGGGATCGCTGGTCGGCATGGACGCGGTGGGCTGAAGGGCCTGTTTCCGTGCTGTATCTCTAAACTAAACTCAGCAACGCTGTGGATGCGTGGATTGCAATAGAAGCACATTTTACACTTGGCGTGATGTAGCTCAAAGCCGCAGCACAAGCCAGCAGACCCAATTTCCGGGGTAGTCTTGCTTGATTAACAGTGCAGAAAATTAAGAGATAAGTGGAACATGAGGAAATTCTCGATAAGTTAATCACAGTAAGTTAATCAGCTGTATAATGATCTGCACTGTTGACAATCCTTTGTGCATTTCCTACCGCTTCACAGAGACTGTAAATCCTGCATTGAATTTTTATAAAACCGCAAGATTTTATCTTGATTAATGGGCAAGGGCTACGTGAGGATGGAAGATGAACCTTGCAAAAGACAAGTTTGTGCCTTATTATTAAAATGTAAATTTGATTTGGAGCTTTTGTGAAGAAAATTTATGTACGTACCTTACCTCATGGGCCTGTCCCACTTAGCGATTTTTTAGGCAACTGCCAGCGACTGTCATGGTCGTAGCAGGTTTGCCGAGAAACCGGCGACAACCTACATCATCCTGCCGACAACCTACGACACCACCTACGTCAGGAGAAGTCAAGCTACGCTCGTTGGCATCAAACCCACTGTCGGCGAAAAATTTTCAACATGTTGAAAATGTAGAGGCTTCCAGAAATACGCTACGATTTTTTACGCGACTGAGGAGACTACTCCCGGCGACCACCGGCCAACATGTGGCGACAAACTGGTCGCCTGTACTTGCCTAAAAAATCGCCCAAGTGGGACAGGCCCATTAGATGGATACAAAGTGCTGGAGCAACTCAGCTGGTCAGACAGCATCTCTGGAGAAAAGGAACTGGAGATGTTTCGGGTCGAGATCCTTTTTCATCACCTACTTAGTTTAGTTTAGAGATACAGTGCGGAAACAGGCTCTTCAGTCCACCGAGTTCGCGCCGACCAGCGATCCCCGCACACTTACACTATCCTACACACGGGGCAATTTACCATTATACCAAGCCGATTAACCTACAAACCTGTACGTCTTTGGTGTGTGGGAGGAAACCGGAGATCCTGGAGAAAAGCCACACAGGTCACAGGGAGAACGTACAAACTCCGTACAGACAAGCATCCATAGTCAGGATCGAACCCGGGACTCTGGCGCTGTAAGGCAGCAACTTTACCGCTGCGCCACCGTGCTGCCCCTTGCACTTACTTCCTTGCAGAGAGAAAACCTTCCATGGTCTGATGGTGTGCATGGGTCCTAATCACTGAACCCATGCACTACATCCACCAGGTGGCCTAGTGGTAGAGTTGCTGCCTTACAGCGCCAGAGTCCCAGGTTCGATCCTGACTACCGGTACTGTCTTTACGGACATTTAAGTTTGCGCGTTCTCCCAGTGACCTGTGTGGCTTTTCTCCAGGATCTCTGGTTTCCTCCCACACTCCAAAGACGAACAGGTTTGTAGGTTGATCGGCTTGGTGTAAACGTAAAATTATCCCTAGTATGTGTGTGCAGGTCAAGAGAAAAGAGACAAGAGTGAAGAGAGTATTATTATCATGTGCCCCAGATAGGACAATGAAATTCTTACTTATTGTTAAGTGCGGAGATCGGACTCAGTGGGCCGATGTGCCTGTTTCCACAATGTATCTTGAAATGAAACGAAACTGAGACCTTAACGTCAAACGTGTAGAGTTAGTTCAGTGCTCTATCGAGATCAATAATCTGCCAGCATTGACATTTCCAGGTTATATTCGTGCTCAGGCCACAGGGGGCCTTCTGAAATGCTGGATGATTCTTTAATTTCACAGCGTGAGGGAGTTTTCCTTCCACTGAGTTTACAATCAGATCAGTCACGGACAGATGAGACCTGTATGTGCTGCGGTGTAGATGATTGAGAGGGAATGACTGAAATATATAAGCTCCCGAGGGACCTTGACAAGGTGGATGTGGTGAGAACATTCATTGCTTCTTTTTGGTTGTACTGCCTTTTGATGGCGGTACAATAACCGGGTGGCGATGCACGGTGGCAGCCTCGCCAACAGCCTGTCTCGTCCTTTTCTTCTCCATTTGTTGTTTTTAATTTGTTGTTAAATGTATGTTTTAGTGTATCTGTCGTTTTGTAGGGGTGAGGGGTGAGGGGTGGTGGTGGGGGGGATCTTTTTCAAATCTCTTTCCTCGATGGAGATGCGACTTTTCCCGTCTGGTATCTCCGCCTGCACAGCGGCCTAACATCGTGGAGCTATCGGTCAGTTGGTCAGGGATCGACGTCGGGAGCTCCAACTGCGGGAGCCAGCGGACTTAATATCGTGGAACTCGCAAGTAGACAAAAATCTGGAGAAACTCAGCGGGTGAGGCAGCATCTATGGAGCGAAGGAATAGTTGACGTTTCGGGTCGAGACCCTTCTTTGGACTGATGTGGGGGTAGGGGGGAGGTGGGGAAGAAGAAAGGAAGAGGCGGAGACAGTGGACTGTGGGAGAGCTGGGAAGGGGAGGGGATGGAGGGAGAAAGCAGGGACTACCTGAAATTGGAGAAGCGAATGTTCATACCACTGGGGTGTAAACTACACAAGCAAAATATGAGGTGCTGCTCCTCCAATTTGCGGTGGGACTCACTCTGGCCATGGAGGAGGCCCTGGACAGAAAGGTCGGATTCGGAATGGGAGGGGGAGTTGAAGTGCTGAGCCTCATGGAACTTGTGGTTTCTTGGTCAGGGATCGACTCCGGGAGCTCCAACCGCGGGAGCTTCTATCGCCCCGACGCGGGAGCTTCGATCGCCCCGATGCGGGAGCTTCTATCGCCCCGACCGCGAGAGGAAAGGACTGAAGGAGATAATACACTATGGCCTTCCATCACAGAGCTCTGTGGTGGATGTTTATGTTAATTGTTATGTAGGTGTGTGTCTTGCAGCTTTTTTGGTATGACTGTCTCGCAAATCAAATTCCTTGTATGTTCTTACATACTTGGCTCATAAAGTTTATGTATCTTGAAAGATGGGCGTTTGTCGGCACTGGGTCTCTGCTCGCTGGAGTTTAGAAGGATGAGGGGGGACCCAACTGAAACTTACCTTATCTTATTGAGGTGTATAAACTCATGAGAAGAATAGACTGGGTAGACGCACAGAGTCTCTTGCCTGGAGTAGGTGAATCGAACCTTCTGAACCTTCTGAATTTTGTAGACGGCAGGGCAGTACTCTGCATATCGCCAATTTGGACAATTTTACATATTTATCAAGCCAATTAAACAAGCCAATTAACCTACAAACCTGTACGTCTTTGGAGTGTGGGTGGAAACCGAAGTTCTCGGAGAAAACCCACACAGATCTCGGGGAGAACGTACAAACTCCATACAGACAGCACCCGTAGTCGGGATTGAACCTGGGTCTTTGGCGCTGCATTTTGCTGTAAGGCAGCAACTCTACCGCTGTGCCACCGTGACTGCCCAATCGAGGACCAGAGGACATAGGTTTAAGGTGAGCGGAGAAATCTGTGTGGTAACTTTTTCACACAGAGGGTGGAAGGAGCTGCCAGAGGCGGTAGTTGAGGCAGGGACTATCCCAACATTTAAGAAACAGTTAGACAGGCACCTGGATAGGACAGGTTTGGAGGGATATGGGCCAACCAAATGGAACATCACCTCATATTTCTCTTGGGCAGCTTACACCCCAGTGGTATGAACATTGGCTTCTCTACCTTCAAGTAAAGGGCCTGTCCCACTGTACGAGGTAATTCAAGAGTTCTCCCGAGTTTTCCCCTGATTTGAACTTGGAGAATGTCCGTAGCGGGTTCGTAGGAGTTCGTGAATGTCTCGTAGCGGCTCTTACGAGTAAAAAGTAACAATTCGTTTCATCACGAGTATTTTTTTACTCGTGGACATTTTTCAGTGTTGAAAAAACGTCACGAGTTTACCAGATTTCCCGAGTACCTACCGTTAGCATTACGAGCCGCTACGAGACATCCACAAACTCCTATGGACCCGCTACGGACATTCTCTGAGTTCGAATCAGGGGAAGACTCGGGAGAACTCTTGAATTACCTCGTAATTACCCGTGCTTTTCCTCTCTCTCTCCATCCCTCCCCCTTCTCAGTTCTCCAACCAATCTGACTGTCTCTGCCTACATTTTATCTGTTTGCTTTGTTGTTACCTTCTCCCAGCTAATAATGATCTCCATTCCCATTGTCCTATCTTCACACCTTACACTTCCTTAGCTATGCGTCTCCCTTGACATCAGTCTGAAGAAGGGTCTCGACCCGAAACGCCACCCATTCCTTCTCTCCAGAGATGCTGCCTGTCCCGCTGAGTTACTCCAGCATTTTGTGTCGACCTTCGGTTTAAACCAGCATCTGCAGTTCCTTCCTACACAGTTCGGGCAGCACCTGTTGTCTCAGATGGATGTTTGACATTTTGGGCGGAGACCCTGCCTCTGTTCCCCCAGCAGTTTGTTTATCGTTCTGGAGTCGTTCCAACATGCTCCGTGCTGAAGTGTAATGTGGTGCTTGGATGCATAAACTTCACTTAGATTTCATTTCTCTTGGGGAATAGAGGCTGAGGCGTGATCTGAGGTGTTTAAAAGGATTTGTGATTGAGATTCGTACTGCCAGATGATGCAGCCTTGAACTGTGCAGAGATTAGCAAGTAAAGGAGGAAACAAACAGCAGGAACAAAGAGCTGCAGTTGCCGGTTAATTAACTTGCTCTGCATGTACCGTGTATTTGTCACGTGTACCGAGGTACAGTGAAATTAATATTTGCACACAGTTTAGTATCACTACACATAAGCACTTAGATACATACCAGATAAGCATCTCAGATACAGTACAGGTGTATAGCAGTAGTACACTGAGACAGTGTACAGTGTCGCCTGTTGTGGCCTTTTTCAAGTCCCAGTTGTTGTAAGTTCAGGGTTCATGACCTGACCATGAAGGTCTGTTGTCCTGGCGGCGTTGCAGGGTCAGCCTGGCCAAGCGTTGGTTTAGAAGGATGAGAGGAGATCTTATTGAACCAAATACAGTACATGATAGCTTCTTCCCACCAAACCTAGTCCCGTGACCCTGCCAGCCCCAGGGCCGAGGGTTCGCCCAATAGGTAAGTAAGTAAGTTTATCGGCCAAGTATTCACATACAAGGAATTTGCCTTGGTGCTCCGCCCACAAATAACAACATGACATACAGTGACAGTTACGAATGACTCAGAAAACACTAAACATTAATAATAATAAAACATTAATGATAAAACACCATTGATCAAGCATGTGAACCAACAAAATACCAGATCAAAGGGAGGCTACAGATTTTTGGCTGTTGAGTAGAGCAACGACTCGTGGATAAAAACAGTTTTTATGTCTGGCTTTGGCAGCTTTGACAGTCCGGAGTCGCCTTCCAGAGGGAAGTGATTCAAAGAGTTTATGGCCAGGGTGAGAGGGGTCAGAGATAATCTTACCCGCTCGCTTCCTGGCCCTTGCAGTGTACAGTTCATCAATGGAGGGAAGGTTGCAGCCAATAACCTTCTCTGCTGATCGGACGATTCGCTGCAGCCTCCAGGTGTCGTGCTTGGTGGCTGAGCCAAACCAGACCATGATGGAGAAGGTGAGAACAGACTACGATGGCCGTGTAGAATTGGACCATCATTGCCTGTGGCAGATTGTGCTTCCTCAGCTGCCGTAGGAAGTACATCCTCTGTTGTGCCTTTTTCACTGTGGAGTCGATGGTAGCCCCCCACTTAAGGTCCTTGGAGATGATGGTTCCCAGGAACTTAAAAGACTCCACAGATGTGACTGTGGTGTTGTTGATGGTGAGTGGGGTGAGGGGAGGGGGAGCTCTCCTAAAGTCTACAATCAATTCCACTGTCTTAAGAGCATTGAGCTCTAGGTTGTTGCGATGGCACCAGGACGCCAGCTGTGACACCTCCTGTCTGTATATATGTGGCCTAACCACCGAGTGGTGCCCGAACAGTACATTTCGTAAGGGACTGGACAGGCCTGATGCAGGAAAATGTTCCCGATGTTGGGGGAGTCCAGAACCAGGGGTCTATAGTGAGACCAGGTTGAGCGAAGTATTTTTTATTAATGATAACAAATGCTCGAACTACCGCATACCTAGTCAATAACTGACGATTAAAACTCCTGTCGATGCGAGGAGCACGAACTACTAATTTCTCTCAAAAGCCCGCGAACGAACCGCCGGTCATGTGACAGTCCCGAACAATGACGAGGGTTCTGAATGCCCAGCTTCACCACTAGGTGTCGCTACAGGTCACAGTTTAAGAATAAGGGGTCGGCCATTTGGGACTGAGATGAGGAGAGTTGTGAATCTGTGGAATTCTCTGCCACTGAAAGGCAGTGGAGGCCAATTCACTGGATGTATTCAAGAGAGAGTTAGATTTAGCTCTTAGGGCTAAAGGAATCAAGGGATATGTGGAGAAAGCAGGAACAGGGTACTGATTTTAGATGATCAACCATGATCATATTGAATCTGGCTCGAAGGGCCGATTGGCCTACTGCACCTATTTTCTATGTTTCTTTGTGTCCTCCACCACTGTAGATGGACCGTGTCTGGTCCATGTGCTCGGCCTCGGTTAATACACAAAAGGAAAAGTGTCGAGATCGAACCTGAGTGTCTGGTGCTGTAAGGGCAGCAACTCTACCGCTGCGCCACCGTGCCGTCAACCGATCAGTCGGAAGAAGGGTCTCGACCGAAGGTATGTCCTCCAGAGATGCTGCCTGACCCACTGAGTTACTCCAGCACTTTGTGGGTTTTTTTGCTCGAGATTCCAACATCTGCAGTTCCTCGTGCCCACATGCTTTCTAAGATTCCGTTTTTCATAAAAAGGTTCCCTTTGCTTTATTTACACTAGTGTATATTTTTACGATTAGGCCGACTTGCGAGGGCCACATTATCATCTGTTGACAGTGCGTTATCTGAAATCTCGCACGAGTTTTTATATCTCAGACATTAATTTAACCGGCCACTTACCACTAAGGGGAACAAATGGATTGAATGCCTCTGAGCCTGGTGGAACAAATGTGTTCCGAGGAAGAATGTATCACTGCCAGGGAGTCGTTAAAAAATATATAATTTTACAATCTTCCAGATGCCGCTCAGTGTGAGAATGTGTAACGTTGGTTTTAGTTTCTTTAATTACATGGGTTTTGGAATCAAACTTTACAGGGCAGCACGGTGGCGCAGCGGTAGAGCTGCTGCCTTACAGCGCCAGAGACCCAGGTTCGATCCTGACGACGGGAGTTTGTCTGTATGGAGTTTGCACGTTCTCCCCGTGACCTGCGTGGGTTTTCTCCGAGATCTTCGGTTTTATAAGGTCATACGTGATAGGGGAAGAATTAGGCCATTCGGCCCATAAGTACTATTCCGCCATTTAACCGTGGCTCTCTCCTAGCCCCATTCTCCTGTCTTCTCCCCGTAACCTCTTGACACCCGTACTAATTAAGATGCTATCTATCACTGCCTTAAATATATTCATTAACTCGGCCTCCACAGCCAAAGAGTTCCACAGATTCACCACCCTCTGACTAAAGAAATTTCTCCTCATCTCTTTCCTGAAAGAACGTCCTTTGTTTCTGAGGCTGTGACCTCTAGTCCTAGACTCTCCCACTAGTGGAAACATCATCTCCACATCCACTCTATCCAAAGCCTTTCACTATTCTGCACGTTTCAATGAGGTCGCCACTCATTCGTCTGTGCCGCGCCTTTGGGGCCTTCCGGGGCCTTCCAGGGCCTTCCGGATGCTTCGAGATTGCTGCGCCGTGGCCCTGCTGGAAGGCATGAGTTGTTTTCAAATCTGACTGTGGTGCTGGGAAGTTTAAAGGCAGTGAATTAATTATTTCTTTGGTAAAAGGCTAGTGATAGCATTGGTGACCACAAAACAACTGGGCTGTTTGTAAACATCCTGGACCTCTGAGGTATTTTAGTGACTTCAAGTCCACAGGTTGACTCTCAACCACAATGTCAAATGGCCCTTAAGACATGCGACATGTCTGAAGACTGTGGCTCGGTGGTGCAGTGGTAGAGTTGCTGCCTTACAGCGCCAGAGACCAGAGTTCAATCCTGACCACGGCTGCTCTCCACATAGTTTGCACGTTCTCCCCGTGACCACGTGGGTATTCTCCGGGTGCTCCGGTTTCCTCCCACACTCCAAAGTCATACATGTTTGTAGGTTAACTGGCTTTGGTAAAGATTGTAACTTGTCCCTCGTGTGTGTCGGATAGTGCCAGTGTAAGGGGTGATCTCTGGCCTGCGCGCACTCAGTGGTCCGAAGGGCTTGTTTCCGCACTGTATCTCTAAACTAAACCAAGCTAAACAACAGGGAAATGAGATGGGGAAGACATCGTCTGCTTTGATCTGTTCTTTTCACACCTTACATGTTCTTTCCTACCCTTCCATATCTCGTCTCGAGTCTCCCCTGTCTCTCAGTCCAAAGAAGGGCCTCGACCCGAAACGTCACCCGTTCCTTCTCCCCAGAGATGCTGCCTGTCCCGCTGAGTTACTCCAGAGATTTTGTGTCCATCCCCCCCTTAATGTTTCTCTGCAGAACTCTCTCCAAGGCCAACATATTCATCCCCGTGTCCAAACGCAAGTGAACGAGGATGGTTGGCAGCTGACCAAGGCTGTTAAAGAAATGGAGTGGAACTTGCTCTCATTTGTCCCTTCGAGCTAACGGCCCGCATTGCATTAGCCTTCCTGATTGCTTTCTGTACGTGTCTGCTGACTTTTAATGAAGTGTGTACTGTGGGCACCAGGAGTTGATGAATAAAATAACTCCTGGTCTTGGGAGACTTGTATTTTGCAAACAATCTCTTTTGCAACCGCTGTTAATGGATACCCTGAACTGAGCAGAGCATTAACTGGCAATCGAGTTATTCATGTAAGCAGGGTACTGATATACTAAATGGAACCACCTTCAATTAAATCTCAATCTGGAAAGCAGACTTTGACGTGTAAAGTTTCTTAAATATAATTGCCATCCACCATCAGACTGATCCTACAACACAAGATCACAACATAGTTTACACCCCATTGGTATGAACATTGACTTCTCCAATTTCAGGTAGTCTTTGCTTTCCCCCTCCTTCCCCTCCTTCCCCTCCCCTTCCCAGCTCTCCCACAGCCTACTGTCTCCACCTCTTCCTTTCTTCTTCCCGCCCCCCCCCCACCCCCACATCAGTCTGAAGAAGGGTCCCGACCCGAAACGTCACCTATTCCTTCGCTCCATAGATGCTGCCTCACCCGCTGAGTTTCTTCAGCATTTTTGTCTACGACACAAGACGTTGACCTTTCACTGGTGATGACTACCTCGGTGGGACTCCTTTAGTTATTGGACGACAGGCCTTTCCATTAGCTAGTTGGGCAGCACGGTGGCACAGCGGTAGAGTTGCCGCCTTACAGCGGCAGAAACCCGGGTTCAATCCTGACCACGGGCGCTGTACATGAGGTACAGTGAAAAGCAATTTTGCTTGTTGCTATCCTGTCAGCGGAAAGAATATACATGATTACAATCGAGCCGCACACAGTGTACAGATACAGGACAAAGGGAATAACGTTTAGTGTTGCGGATCAATGTTGCGACAGATACTTAACCAAAGTACAGACGATTGTTTGGTTTAGTTTAGTTTAGAGATATAGCACGGAAACAGGTCCTTCGGCCCACCAAGTCCGTGCCGACCAGCGATCCCCGCACACTAACACTATCCTACGCACACTAAGGACAATTTACAATTAGCATAAGTTCATAAGTTCTTGGAGCAGATTAAGGCCATTCTGCCCATTGAGTCTACTCTGCCATTCCAACATGGCTGATCTACTTTTCCCTCTCAACCCCATTCTCCTGCCTTCTCCCCATAATCATTGACGCCCGTACCAATCAAGAATCTGTCATTCTCTGCTTTAAAAATACACATTGTTGGCCTCCACAGCCGTCTCTGAATTCCATAGATTCACCACCCTCTGGCTAAAGAAATTCCTCCCCATCTCCATTTTGAAGGGATGTCCTTTTATTCTGAGGCTGTGCCCTCTGGTACTGGACTCCCACCAGTGGAAACATCCTTTCCACGCCCACTCCATCTGGACTTCTATTGTGATTGTAGAAACAAGGAACTGCAGATGCTGGTTTGCACAAGTGGCCGCAGAGTGCTGGTGTAACTCAGCGGGTCAGGCAACATCACGGCCGCACAGCGGTAGAGTTGCTGCCTTACAGCGCCAGAGACCCGGGTTCGATCCAGACCATGGGTGCTGTCGGCATGGAGTTTGTACGTTCTCCCCGTGACCTGCATGGATTTTCTCCGAGAGCTCCAGTTTCCTCCTGCACTCCAATGACGTAAAGGTTTGTAGGTTAATTGCTTTCGGTAAAATTATAAATTGTCCCTAGTGTGTGTAGAATGGTGCTGGTGTGCAGGATTGATGGTCAGTGCGGACTCGGTGGGCCGAAGGGCTGGTTTCCACGTTGTATCTCTAAGCTAAACTAAATCTCTGGAGAACATGGAGAGGTGGTGTTTTGGGTCAGGACCCTTCTTCAGACTTGTGATTAATGATTTCAATATTTCAATGCAAATGTTTCTTCAAACTATTGCTGGTAAGCTTTGAGATTAAAGTACAACTTTGAAAGTGGGTTCAAGAGGTGTTTTTAGTTTAGTTTAGTTTAATTTAGAGATACAGCACGGAAACAGGCCCTTCAGCCCACCGGGTCTGTACCGACCAGCAATCCCTGCACACGATCCCACACACACGAGGAACGATTTACACATATACCAAGCTCAATGAACCTACAAACCTGTACGTCTTTGGTGTGTGGGAGGAAATCGGAAATCACGGAGAAAACCCACGCAGGTCACTGGGAGAACGTGCTCTGGATATTGTGTGTTATTGCTTCTCAGAAGCTCTTTCTGTTTTCCTGTGTCTGTGCTTGTTGATCACATCATTCTGCATGGTGACAGTCAGATTGGATCTACATGCTTCATTGAGCATCGCACGGATTCCGATTGGCACCTTGTTCCATATCTAATCTCCAGCTGCTCTGTTTTTCACAAGGAGCTTTGCACAGGCAATCTGCCTGAGCGGTTGACGGCACTGGGCCTGTGCTCGCTGGAGTTTGGAAGGATGAGGGGATGCGACCTCATTGAAACTTACCGAATCGTTCAGTTTAGTTCAGTTTATTGTCACATGCACCGAGGTACAGTGAAAAGCTTTTGTTGCGTGCAAACAGTCAGCAGGACAGTGCATCAATAGCTTTCTTCTTGTGTATGGCGTGCACAGCCTAAAGTTGTTGGACAACTTGTTCTATTTGATCATATTTGATTATGCACGCCAGGTTGATTGCATTCGTTGAAACAGGGCGGACCATGTGACGGTTGCAATCTCCCACCCCGCGTGAATAGTGAAAGGCTTGGATAGAGTGGATGTGGAGAGGATGTTTCCACTAGCGGGAGAGTCTAGGACTAGAGTTCATAGCCTCAGAATTAAAGGACGTTCCTTTAGGAAGATGAGGGGGAATTTATTTTGTCAGAGGGTGGTGAATCTGTGGAATTCATTGCCACAGAAGGCTGTGGAGGCCAAGTCAATGGATATACTTAAGGCAGAGATTGATAGATTCTTGATTTGTACGGGTGTCAGGGATTATGGGGAAAAGGCAGGAGAATGGGGTTAGGAGGGAGAGATAGATCAGCCATGATTGAATGGCGGAGCAATCTTGATTGGCCGAATGGTCTAATTCTGCTCGTATCACTTATGAACTTATGACCTAATGAGTATTGAAGCACAATATAAGGGGGCAAGGACAGAAATCCATCTTCAAGATCTTCAAAGGGCAGCATGGTGGCGCAGTGGTAGAGTTGCTGCCTTACAGCGCCAGAGACCCAGGTTCGATCCTGACTACGGGTGCTGTCTGTATGGAGTTTCTACCTTCTCCCCGTGACCGTGAGTGTATTCCCCATGCTCCGGTTTCCTCCCACACTCCAAAGATGTGCAGGTTTGTAGGTTAATTGGCTTGGTATAATTGTAAATTGTCCCATGTGTGTAGGATAGTGCTAGTGTGCGGGGATCGCTGGTCGGCGCGGACTCGGTGGGTCATAGGGCCTGTTTCCATGCTGTGTCTCCAAACTAAACTGAACTAAACTAAAATATCAGTGACTCTGCCTGATTTTTGTGTCCATTTGGTCTGAAGGAATTGGAACAGGAATAGGTTGCAGAAGGGGTTTACCAGAGTAATGCCTGGATTAGCTACAAGAGGTTGGACCAACTTCAATTGCCTTCTCTGGAATGTCAGAGATTTAGTTAGTTTAGTTTAGTTTAGAGATACAGTGTGGAACCGGATCCTCTGGTCAACGAGTCCACGCTGACCAGTGAACACCTCGCACACTAACACTATCCCACACACTTCCTTTACAACTTTAGTTTAGTTTAGTTTAGACATACTTAGAGATTTAGAGATTCGGCCCACCGAGTCCACGCCGACAAGCGATCCCCGCACATTAACACTGCCCAGGCACAAGGGATATGGGGAGAAGGCAGGCACGGGTTATTGATTGGGGACGATCAGCCATGATTGCAATGAAAGGCGGTGCTGGCTCGAAGGGCCGAATGGCCTCCTCCTGCACCTATTTTCTATCCATCTATCTATGAAACTGAAGATCTCGGAGAAAACCCATGCAGGTCACGGGGAGAACGCACAAACTCCGTACAGACAGCACCCGTGGTCAGGATCGATCTTGGGTCTCCGGCGCTGCGAGGCAGCAACTCTACTGCTGCGTCACCTCATTTATCCTCATTTATCCTCATACATCTTCTCCGCACCCTTTCCAGCTTGAAGCTTCTCTGCTGCACCCTGTCCAGCTGCGTCAATACTATCCATAAACTGCTGCCCTGTTAAAGCTCCAAAGACTAAGTGCCATCCAGTTTAGTGCCTAGTTGCATGGACATGTTGAACTAACAAAGGACAGACACAGAAAGCTGGAGTAACGCAGCGGGCCAGGCAACATCTCTGGAGAGAAGGAATGGGTGACGTTTCGGGTCGAGACCCTTCTTCAGGCTGAGTAAAGGGCCTGTCCCACTGTACGAGGCGACCATACTGACGCTGCGACTAGTTCCCAGAATGCAGGAACTCCTCGCGACCATGAAGGAGACTCACCAGAGACCACCAGCGAACATGTGGCAACCATGTGGCGATCATGTGGCGAGCGCAGAGTCTCCTGCACTTGCCTAAAAAGTCGCCTAAGTGGGACAGGCCCATCAGAATGCAGCCACCCCCTTTAAATTATTGTATTTCCATGTTTTTAAGCAACACCCAAGAATGCTTTAGAATAAAATAGAAAATGTTTTAAACCTTTGAAATGCCGAGTATTTCCTGAATTTTGTGTTTCTGTTTCAGATTTCCAACATCTGCTGAATTTGGGTTTTGAGACGAGATTTAGTCTCCGAGATATATTGAACCATGGATTTGACGCGGCCTCAAATCCATCCAGTGTGAATGAAGTATGAAACCTTTAATTGGTCGCCATGGAGAAAATCGATAATCCTGTAGTCGTAGGTGCAGTTGTAGTGGGGTCGCCATGTAGTTATAGGTAGTCGAGGTAGTCGTAGGTAGTTTTAGTTAATCGCCTTTGCTGACCAGTCATTTTCATTGGCTCACTGGGGAGAAAAATGTAAGCACGAGTTTTCAGAACCAAGGATAACCGACCAGTAATGTTAATTGCCCGCCGAACTTCACAGCTGTGTATCTCTGGCTTATTAAAAGTTGTCTGGATTCTTTAAAGTGTCTCCTTCTCCCTCCTTCTCCCCCCTTCTCCCCTCTTTTAAAGACTTATCGTACACTGTACTAGCCGTCTTTAACTTTCCTGGTCATCGCGGTGTGTGTCTGTATCACCTTGGCTTTGCACCGTGTGAATTTCAGACAGCGCTCTCCCCGCTTGCCCTGGCCCCCGCCTTTGCGATGTGTTTGTGTGTGTTTGTGTGTGTGTGTGTTCCACTCTGACAGTCGCCGTTCCAGTTCCCAGATTTTCAGGTGACTGATGGCAACTTGACAGTCGCCGGCAGCCACTGAAAAATTGCCTAAGTGGGACAGGCCCATAAGTTTCCACCACTGATTCCTGACATAGTGTGTTGATTCCTTTCCTTCTACATCTGATTTAGTTTAAGTTTAGTTTTAGTGTTTTTTTTTTTACCAGGTTCTCCAAGATTGCTATTAATAATGGTAGCATTTTACTTTTGCATTTTAGATTTATTTAATTACTTGCATTCACATTTCCCCACTCATCTCTGAATCCAAGGTGTTCAGAACTTTAGACTTTCGAGACGTAGAGGCCTTTCAGCCCACCGAGTCCATGTGAACCAACGATCACTCGTACGCTAGTTCTATCCTACACACTATAGACAATAGACAATAGGTGCAGGAGGAGGCCATTCGGCCCTTCAAGCCAGCACCGCCATTCAATGTGATCATGGCTGATCATCCACAATCAGTACCCCGTTCCTGCCTTCTCCCCATATCCCCTGACTCTGCTATCTTTAAGAGCTCTATCTAACTCTCTCTTGAAAGCATCCAGAGAACCAGCCTCCACCACCCTCTGAGGCAGAGAATTCCACAGACTCACAACTCTCTGTGTGAAAAAGATTTTCCTCATCGTTCTAAATGGCTTACCCCTTATTCTTAAACTGTGGCCCCTGGTTCTGGACTCCCCCAACATCAGAAACATGTTTCCTGACTCTAGCGTGTCCAAACCCTTAATAATCTGGTATGTTTCAATAAGATCCCCTCTCATCCTTCTAAATTCCAGAGTGTACAAGCCCAGCCGCTCCTATGAGCAATTAACAGATGCCAATTAATCTACAAACCTGAAGATAGGCACAAGATAAACACAATTTAACCTACAAACCAGCACGTCTTTGGAATGCAGGAGGAAACCCACGCGGTCACAGGTTGAACGTACAAACTCCGTATAGACAACACCTGTAGTCGGAATCTAAACTAGTTCAGTTCAGTTTAATTTATTGTCACGTGTACCGAGGTTCAGTGAAAAGCTTTTGTTGCGTGCTAATCAGTCAGCAAAAAGACAATATATGATTACAATCGATCCATTTACAGTGTATAGATACGTGATAAGGGAATAATGTTTAGTGCAAGGTAAAGCCAGCAAAGTCCGATCAAGGATAGTCCGAGGGTCACCAAAGAGGTAGATAGTAGTTCAGGACTGCTCACTGGGTGAGGTAGGATGGTTCAGTTGCTTGATAACAGCTGGGAAGAAACTGTTACTGAATCTGGAGGTGTGCATTTTCGCATTTCTATACCTCTTGCCCGATGGGTGAGGGGAGATGAGGGAGTGGCCGGAGTCTGACATCCTTGATTATGCTGCTGGCCTTGCCGAGGCAGCGCGAGGTGTAGATGGAGTCAATGGAAGGGAGATTGGTTTGTGTGATGGTCTGGGCTGCGTCCACAATTCTCTGCAGTTTCTTGCGGTCTTGGACGTAGCTGTTCCCACACCAAGTTGTGACGCATCTGTGGATGTTGGTGAGGGTTGTTGGGGACATGCCGAAGCCTGAATTCCTCCAGCAGTTTGTATTTTGCACCTTGTAAACTTTCTCTGAAGGGTGAGTACCCTCTTTCATGTAGATGGTATTGCAATCCTTTACTTGAAGCAAGGAATATGGATTCGTGGTGCACAGACCATGTTGTGATGGCAGGGGAATTTAATTTAATTTATCAGGTAAATCTGTTTCAGGAATGGTGGTTAAAACAAATTAATTCTTGTTGGCATTTGTCAAGGAAATCAGCTGCCCTTAATTTAACTTGTATGTAAGGTCAGGTCCATAGTGATGTGACTAACTGCCCACTGAAATGCCCCACACCTACTCAGAAAGACTAAAAAACGACGCTCTCTATCCAACAAGAGTTTTTGTTTAATTACAAATATATACTTTATACCTGAAAACTTTATTTCTGAGCGGCGGTAGAGTTGCTGCCTTATAGCGGCGGTGACCCAGGTTCGATCCTGACTATAAGTGCTGTCTGTACGGAGTTTGTTCATTTTCCCAGTGACCCACGTGGGTTTTCTCCAGGTGCTCTAGTTTCCGCCCACATTCAAAAGACATGTCGGTTAATTGGCTTCTGATAATTGTCCTTAATGCGTAGGATGCGAAACATAGAACTAGTGTGAACGGGTGATCGATCGTTGGTCAGCGAAGACTCGGTGGGTCGAAGTGCCGGTTTCCATGCTGGATCTCAACACTAAACTAAACTAGCTTACGGGCGATCGCTGGTCGGGCGGGACTCAGTGGGCCGAAGTGCCTGTTTCCGCATTGTATCTCTATAACTAAAATGAAAAACTAAAGCTAAGCAAGAAATACAGAATAGTGTGTGGCTGTCATTACATACAAGGTTCAATAGTGAGTTTGAAATTTAACAATAATTAGCACTACTCCCATTTAATTTCGAACAGTGGAAGATAACATTGATTCTGTTGCCATTTACACTTCCTTTGGACAGGTAAATGAATAGTAATGGTTTAGAGGGATGTGGGCCTAAAGCCACATCTCCTGATGATCGGGCAATATGGACAAGTTGAGCCCTAATGCAAGGGCATGTTTCCATGCTGTATGACTCTACGATTCTAGACACATCTTTTTGGCTGACGGGCAGGGCAAGTGGAAAAGTGATTTTTGTAAAAGTGACTTTTGTAAAAGTGATTTTTGTAAAGTTTAAAATGTGAATAACGTAAAATATACCAGCAATCTGAACGAAACTTTTCCATTTACATCACAGGACAATGGTGAGCAAGGTGGGCCAAAAATTGTAGCACTATCGTGTACCATTTTGGCAGTATTTTGGGGACACACACGTACGCACGCATATATATATATATATGTACATATAGAGTTTTAGTAATACAGAGTTTTAGTAATATATAGATTATAATCCTCTGGGATAAAATTGCTTAATCCTGAACCATGAACTCTGCTTCTTTGGACTTTAGACTTTAACAGGCCCTTCAGCCCATCGAGCCTGCGCCGACCAGTGATCACCCCTCACACTAGCACAATCACATACACTAGGGACAATTTACAATTTGAAGCCGATTAACCTGTACGTCTTTGGAGTGTGGGAGGAAACCGGAGCATCCGGAGAAAACCGACGCGGTCACAGGGAGAACGTACAAACTCCATACAGACAGCACCCGTAGTCAGGATTTAACCCAGATCTCCGGCTCTGTAGGGCAGCAACTCTAACGCTGCGTTACTGTGCCGCCCTTAGGTAATGACCTGGTGATTAAACACCGCACTGTCAAGACTACAACCTGTCCCTCAATGTCAACAAACTTGAGTCCAGGAGCAAGAATAACAACAGAGAAAATAATAAACCAATGTCTAACAACTGGTTGTGTAGGAAGGAACTGCAGATGCTGGTTTACACCGAAGATAGCCACTAAATGCTGGAGTAACTCAACGGGACAGGCAGCATCACTGGAGAGAAGGAATGGGAGACGTTTTGGGTCGAGACCCTTCTGCAGAGGAGATTTACGAGGATATACAGGTTAGTAGGTTCATTGGCTTTGATAAAGTTGTAGAGGATGTGTGCAGGATAGTGTTAGTGTACTGGGTAATCGCTGATTGGTGCGGACTCGGTGGGCTGGAGGGCCTATTTCCGCACTGTATCTCTAAACTAAATTAAACTAAACTAAACTAAACGAAATCTCTGACATTCCAGAGAAGTCTTCTGACTGAGAGTCAGGGCAGAGGGAAAGTGGAGATATGGAAGGGTAAGGTGTGAAAACGAACGATCAAAGGGGATGAGGCTCCAGGAAGATGTAGAATAGATCATTGTTAGCTAGGGGCAGGTGACAATGGCTGCCTCCTTAGATTTAATTCCACTATGTGACTACACTCCACACAAAAAAACATCAAGTAATAGGTAGAGCTTCCAATCCACAATAAATTAAATTAAAGCGTACATTTTATTTCTCATCCACGATCTTCTCCAAGTAGATGGTGGCAGCTAAACTGCATTGCCCATTACTTTAAGGAGATTGTGCATTCTGCAGTGGTATGAATTATATTAGTGGGTCTTTTGCAGATCAGCAAAATACCTTTGAGAAAATTAGTTAGCTTTAGAAGAGCCTCTGGCAACCATTCAGAATGCAGGCAGGAGACTTGGATGAAGTTGGGCGGCACGGTGACGCAGCGGTAGAGTTGCTGCCTTACAGCGCCAGAGGCCAGGGTGCTATCTGTACGGAGTTTGTACATTCTCCCCGTGACTGCGCGGGTTTTCTCCGGGCGCTCCGGTTTCCTCCCACACTCCAAAGACGTATAGGTTTGTCAATAGACAATAGACAATAGACAATAGGTGCAGGAGTAGGCCATTCGGCCCTTCGAGCCAGCACCGCCATTCAACGTGATCATGGCTGATCGTCCCCAATCAGTACCGGTTCCTGCCTTCTCCCCACTTCTCCTCATTTTCCCCTGACCCCGCTATCTTTGAGAGCCCTATCTAGCTCTCTCTTGAAAGTATCCAGAGAACCGGCCTCCACCGCCCGCTGAGGCAGAGAATTCCACAGACTCACAACTCTCTGTGTGAAAAAGTGTTTCCTCATCTCCGTTCTAAATGGCTTACCCCTTATTCTTAAACTGTGTCAGTTAATTGGCTTCGGTAAAGATTGTAAATTGTCCCTAGTGTGTGTAAGGATGGTGTTAGTGTACGGGGATCTCTGCTTGGCACGCTTAGTGGGCCAAATGGCCTGTTTCCGTGCTGTATCTTTAAACAAAACCAGACTAAACTAAAAGTAACGAAACTGAATAGTTAATATGGTTACTACGACAGTCTTTTTGGGACTCTGCTGGGATCAAATTGTCTGCTGCATTTCCTTAAATCATGCCTTTGTTACAAATGTATTTCTATATTTAACCATCTGCTGAGTGCAGCATTGGATATTCCCAATCGAGAGTGTTGATATTCCCTACACAGAGAGCTGTGGATGCAGCCCAGCCCATCACGCAAACCAGCCTCCTCCCCCCATCGACTCCAGCTACACTTTCTTTATGCTGAGATTCGGTGAATTATATTATGTGTGGGAAGGAGCTGCAGATGCTGGTTTCAACTGAAGATCGACACAAAATGCTGGATTAACTCAGCAGGACAGGCAGCATCTCTGGAGTGAAGGACTGGGTGACGTTTCGGGTCGAGACCCTTCTTCAGAAAGGTCTGAAGAAGGGGCTCGACCCGAAACATCACCCATTCCTTGAGTCCCGCTGAGTTACACCAGCATTTTGTGAATTATATTATGTTGGCTGCTTTACCTCGGCAAAGCAGACAACATAATCAAAGACCACTCACACACCCCCCTCATTCATCAGTTCATAAGACTTCATAAGGCACTGTAGCAGACTGGGTTGGTACAGTGATGCAGCGGTAAAGTTGCTGCCTTACAGCACCAGAAACCTGGGTTCAATCCTAACCACGGGTGTTGTCGGTATGGATTTTGTACGTTCTCCCTGTGACTACGTGGGTTTGCCCCGGGAGCTTCGTGTTCCTCCCACACTCCAAAGATGAGCAGGTTTGTAGGTTGATTGACTTCGGTAAAATTGTAAACTTGTCCCTGGTGTGTGTAGGATAGTGTCAGTGTGCGGGGATCGCTGGTCGGTGCGGACTTGGTGGGCCAAAGGGACTGTTTCTGTGCTGTATCTCGAAACTAAACTAAATTAAACTAAACTTGGGATCACTTGGACTTCCATTTTGTGAGGCTTAGATCCAAACTTACTGAAGAAGGGTCTCAACCTGAAACGTCACCTATTCCTTTTCTCCAGAGATGCTGCCTGACCCATTGAGTTACTGCAGCTTTCTGTGCCTATCTTAGTCATAGTCATAGAGTGATACAATGTGGAAACAGGTCCTTCGGCCTAACCTGCTCACACTGGCCAACATGTCCCAGCTACACTAGTCTAACCTGCCTGTGCTTGATCCAAATACCTCCAAACCTGTCCTATCATGCACCTGTCTAACTGTTTCTTAAACATTGGGATAGTCCCTGCCTCAACTACCTCCTCTGGAAGCTTGTTCTAGTGTACGGTAATCGCTGGTTGCCGTGGAGTCGCTGGGCCGATGCCCTGTTTCCGTGCTGTATTTCCTCCAAGATGGCGCCCAACCCTGGCGACTATTTGTGTGCTGGCCACAGAGGCAGATCTACAATCACATATTACAATCGCTCCACATTCTTAAATTTCCACTCCTGCAGATCTATACGCTGCGAATGGCTCGATTGTAATCATGTATTGTCTTTCCGTTGACTGGTTAGCACGCCACAAAAGCTTTTCCCTGTACCTCGATACACATGGCAATAAACTAAACTAAACTCCAAAGTCTAAAAGTCTCAAGATTTTACTCTGGAAACAAACAGCTGGACGAACTCAGCAGGTCAGGCAGCATCTGTGAAGGGAAATGCACAGATGATATTTCGGATCAGGATCCTTGTTCAGTCTGAGGGGTCTCAACCTGAAATGTTGTCTGTCCATTCCCTCCACAGATCAAGTTCACATTCAGATTTATTGCCACATGCACAGATTAAGGTCCAGTGGAATTTGATTTACCATGCAGCCATACAAACCCCAATAGAATATAACATGAACATCCACCACAGTGGAATCAACATTATTCACTGTGGTGGATTGCAATAACTTTGTCAATAAGATGCTGCCTGACCCATTGAGTTCATCCAGCTGTTTGTTTTTTGCTCTGGATTGAACATCTGCAGTCTTCTGTGTCTCTTAGATCTTACCTCTGTTATAAAATATCCATCAAATGCCACTGGTTTTGAGTCATAGCTGTGCAGCATTGAAACAGGCCCTTCGGCCCACTGTGTCTATGCTAACCCACAATGCCTACCAATACAACAATACTAATCCCTCTTGCTTGCATTTATTCCATGTTCCTCTCTGCTAAGATTATTCACATATCTATCCAGATTCTTCTTACTTCCTTCTTTGCTTCTTACTTCCTTCTTTCCTTACTACCTTCCCTGTCTCCATTACCTCTTCGAGCAGCTCTTTGCACCAGTCACTCTTTGCTTGAAAAATGTACCTGTCAGATCTCCTTGAAAACTTCTGTCTTTCATCTGAAAGCTGGACGCTCTGGCTATCTATTCTATCCATGCCGTTCATTATTTGTCCTCCACAGCCGTCTGTGGCAACGAATTTCACAGATTCACCACCCTCTGACTGGTTTAGTTTAGTTTAGAGCTACAGCGCGGAAACAGGCCCTTCGGCCCACCGGGTCCGCGCCGACCAGCGATACCCGCACATTAACACTATCCTATACAAACCAGGGACAATTTTTACATTTACCAAGCCAATTAACCTACAAACGTGTACGTCTTTGGAGTGTGGGAGGAAACCGAAGATCTCGGAGAAAACCCACGCGGGTCACGGGGAGAAAGTACAAACGCCTATACAGACAGTACCCATCGTCGGGATCGAACCGTGGTCTCCGGCGCTGCATTCGGTGTAAGGCAGAAACTCTACCGCTGCGCCACCGTGCCGACTCAATAAATTCTTCCTCATCTCCTTTTGAAAGGAACGTCCTTTTATTCTGAGACTGTGGCCTCTGGTCCTAGACTCTCCCGATAGTGGAAACATCCTCTCCATGCATCCACTCAACCCAGGCCTTTCACTATTTGGTGAGTTTACCGAAAATCAGCGGGTCAGGTGGCATCTCTGTGGAAAAAGGCCATACTATGGCGGCACGGTGGCGCAGCGGTAGAGTTGCTGCCTTGCAGCGCAGGTCACGGGGAGAAGGTACAAACTCCGTACAGTCAAGCACCCATAGTCAGGAGGTCTCTGGAACTCTAAGGCAGTAGCTCTGCCACTACATTGAGCATCAAGAATAAGATCACACTGGTGATGAGACTACAGGTAGAGAAACATTCTAGGTTATATTTAAAGGTGTCCCTGTAATAACACAGAAGCTTTGAATTAAATTTAGTTTAGTTTAGGGCGGCACGGTGCCGCAGCGGTAGAGTTGCTGCCTTACAGCGCCAGGGACACGGGTTCGATCCTGGCTACGGGTGAAGTCTGTACGGAGTTTGCACGTTCTCCCCGTAACCTGCGTTGGTATTCTCCAGGATCTCTGGTTTCCTCCCACACTCCAGAGACGTACAGGTTTGTAGGTTAGCAGAGTCGGAGGTGGATTGACTGTTGGTACCTGTAACCCGGGACCTGACCCGAAACGATACCAATTCCTTTTCCCCAGTGATGCCGTCTGACCCGCTGGCTTACTTTCTATCTATCTATCTATCCAGGTTTGTAGGTTAATTGACTTGGTATAATTGTAAAAATTGTCCCGAGTGTGTGCAGGATAGTGTTGATGTGCGGGGATCGCAGGTCAATAGACAATAGACAATAGACAATAGGTGCAGGAGTCGGCCATTTGGCCCTTCGAGCCAGCACCGCCATTCATGGCTGATCATCCACAATCAGTACCCCGTTCCTGCCTTCTCCCCATTTCCCCTGACTCCGCTATTTTCAAGAGCCCTATCTAGCTCTCTCTTGAAAGCATCCAGAGAACCGGCCTCCACCACCTTCTGAGGCAGAGAATTCCACAGACTCACCACTCTCTGTGAGAAATAGTGTTTCCTCGTCTCCGTTCTAAATGGCTTACTCCTTATTCTTAAACTGTGGCCCCTGGTTCTGGACTCCCCCAACATCGGGAACATGTTTCCTGCCTCTAGTGTGTCCAAACCCTTAGCAATCTTATATGTTTAAATGAGATATCCTCTCATCCTTCTAAACTCCAGAGTATACAAGAGTGGGCCGAAGGGACTGCTTTCCGTGCTGTATCTCTAAACTATAAACAATTTTACGGAGCTGTGGGAATAGCTGTGGCTGTATGACTTCTCTTCCTCTTCACAGGATTAAATGCAGCTCCCTTCAAATAAATGCATGGGAAGGATTGTTTCATTATTCTCACAGATGTCCCAGGTACCAATGTTAACGGGCGTATTGTTTGTTTCTGTGTGGATTGCAGCTCTCGAAGGAAACTAACAGTGAGAGGAATCCCACTGAAGTACAAAGAGAAGGAATCCCTCATTCGTTTCGTAAAAACTTGTTAAATTTATGTACCATCCAACACTGGAAAGAAATCCTGAGCACTTCTTTTGAAGTACCACAAAGATTTTTTTATTTTAACGCCCTTTGAAGGCAGATACGTTCTGGGATTTGAACAAATAGTACAAAAAGAACTCAAAAGTATCTGTTGTTCTGGCACAGTGGCGCACCGGGTAGAGCTACTGCCCTACAGTGCCAGAGACCCGGGCTCGATCATGACTACGGGTGCTTGTTTGTACGTTCTCCCCTGTGACCCGCGTGGGTTTTCTCCGGGTGCTCCGGTTTCCTCCCACACTCCAAAGACAATCAGGTTTGTTGGTTAATTAGCCTGCTATAAAAGTAGAATTATAGACAATAGACAATAGACAATAGGTGCAGGAGTAGGCCATTCGGCCCTTCGAGCCAGCACCGCCATTCAATGTGATCATGGCTGATCATCCCCAATCAGTACCCCGTTCCTTTCTTGTCCCCATATCCCCTGACTCTGCTATCTTCAAGAGCCCTATCTAGCTCTCTCTTGAAAGTATCCAGAGAACCTATCTTTAAGAGCTCCTTAATTGTCCTGAGTGTGTGTAGGGTAGTGTTGGTGTGCGGGGATCGCTGGTCGACTCAGTGGGCCGAGGGGGCCTGCTTCTGCGCTGTCTCTCTGAACTAAACTAAACTAAACAAAACTCTGCGGGTTGAGCAGCATCAGTGCGGGGAATGGAATGGTTGATGGTTCAGGTTGAGACCATGCAGTGGGATTGAGAATGGAGAGGGGCGATGGTGGGTATAAAGAGGCGGATGGGAAGAGGGAGAGGCCAGTAGGTGAGGTGTGGACTGAGGAGCGGTCAAGAGAGTCAAGGGTCAAGAGTGTTTTATTGTCATATGTCCCACTTAAAACAGTGACATTCTTACTTGCAGCAGCACAACAGAATAAGTAAATATAGTGCACTGTGAATAATATAACGAACAAAAGAGAAAAAAAAGGTTCAGTGTGTCTATATATATGTGTATATATATATATATATACACATACTCACAAATATACATATATATAGATCATATTCCTCCGTGGATTGTCACCTTGTCGTGGTGGAGAAGCTTGTGTGGACCTGAGATCCTGAGAGCGATGCCGTCTGGAGCTATGCTCCTGGTAGGGCCACCCATGGCGGTAAGGTCGAGGGGGATGTCTCTGACAAAGAGCAATCCAACCAAGACCTCAACGGTGGAACAGGCGGAGTACGATGGCTGACCTTAGTGGAGCGTCACAACGGTTGGGAAGGCGGATGAAGGCTGCAGCAGAAAAGGGTCTCCGGTCGTCTTGGGCTCCATGCCACTGGATCCTGACCCAGATCTGTCAAGGACCGTGGGGTGGCTATCTGTGCACCAGTCTCCCCACGTTAAACAAAGTCACGCACAGACGTGCTCCATATAGGGAATAGCACCCTGGAGACACCCATGGTCAGCCATGACCGAATGAGGCCTAAGAAGATATATATATATATATATATATATGTGTGTGTGTAGACCATATACACACACACACATACACGTGCACACATACGTATGGCTTGCAGGTGGAGCCAGGTAAGGGGATGGTTGGAGAAACAAGAAACTGCAGGTACCTTTGGCCCACCATGTCTGTGCTGATGGGAGAGAGGGGAAGAGGGAATGACCGCCATGTGAGCGGTCCTTCATTATGTCGGCCGGCCTCCATCGACAGCGTGAAGTGTAGCTGGAGTCGATGGGGAGGAGGCTGGTTTGTGTGCTGGACTGGGTTGCATCCACAACTCTCTGCGTAAGGAATATCAACTCTCTGAATTGGGAATTGACTCCAATGTGGAAGGATAGTTGGGGAGGCTGGCTTGTGTGATGATCTGGGCTGTGTTGATAATTAGAGCCATACACTGTGGAAAGAGGCCCTTTGGCCCACCTTGTCCACACCGACCAACATGCCCCATCTACACTAGTCCCACCTGCCTGTGTTTGGCCCATATCCTTCTAAACATATCCTATCCATGTACCTGTCTAAATGTTTCTTAAATGCTGTGATAGTCCCTGCCTCCACTACCTCCTCCAGCAGCTCGTTACATACACCCACCACCCTTTGTGTAAAAAAGTTGCCCCTCAGGTTCATATTGAATATTTCTCCCCTTCAACTTAGACCTATGGCCTCTGGTTCTTGATTCCCCCACTCTGGGTAAAAGTCTGTGTGCATCTACCCGATCTATTCCTCTCATGATCTGGTACACCTCTGTAAGGTCACCCCTCGTTCTCCTGCACTACAAGGAATAAGGCCCTAACCTATGTCCTCTGGTTCTCCATGATATTCCCTTGATCATATGTACACCGTGGACTGCTCGATTGCAATCATGTGCTGTCTTTTCCGCTGACTGGTTAGCACACAACAAAAGCGTCTCACTGTACCTCAGTCTATGTGACAATGAACTAAACTAAACTATACTATTCTCTGCTGGGCTGAGCAGTTGCCAGATGCAACCTGTAAGATGCTTTCTACTGTGCATCTGTGGAAATTGCTAAGAGTTATTTCAGACATGCCAAAGTTCCTCAATCTTCTGCAGAAGTGATCTTTCTTCTGGCACATCTGAGTTAAGTTCAATTCAGAGATACAGCATGGAAACAGGACCTTCGGCCCACCGAGTCCACACTGACCAGCTTCTTCTTCTTCTTGCGTATGGCGTGCACAGCCTAAAGTTGTAGATCAACTTGTCCTATTTGATCTATTTGTTTGTGCACGTCGGGTTGATTGCATTAGTCGAAACAGGGCGGATGAAGGTTGCAATCTCCCACCCCACTGACCAGTGATCCCCGCACATTAACACTAACCTACACACACTAGGGACAATTTTTACATTTATACCAAGCCAATTAAACTACAAACCCGCACGTCTTTGGAGTGTGGGAGGAAACCGAAGTTCCCGGAGAAAACCCACGCAGGTCACGGGGAGAACGTACAAACTCTGTACAGACAGCAGCTGTGGTCAGGATCGAACCCGGGTTTCTGGCGCTGTAAGGCAGCAACTCTACCGCTGCGCCACCGTGCCGCCACATTTGTGAAATGGTGGAATGCTTTGAAGTTGCGAAAAGCAACCCCCTTCTGAAGAAGGGTTTCGACCCGAAACGTTGCCTAGTTCCTTCGCTCCATAGATGCTGCCTCACCCGCTGAGTTTCTCCAGCATTTTTGTCTACCTTCGATTTTCCAGCATCTGCAGTTCCTTCTTAAACCCCGTTTTATCATCCCTTTCTCAAAATACAAATCCACATGAATGAAATGGGAAGAAACAGTAACAAAGGTCAGGATGAATTGGAGTCCGAGTCTCAAAACAGCTGAGACTAAAAATGTAATCAAAGCATCAGATGAACAAGATTATACTTTCCAATGGTGGCTATATAACTAATGACAAAAATAATCTTTTAGGGTCAGGTTGGCAAGGAGCATGCATCATTGGTCCGCAAGGATTCAGTCCATTTATCGTTTATTTAACAAGTCTATGATTAGAATTTCTTATTAAATGTTTAATGGTTTAATCCTGTCCCAGTCAGAATTCTCACTGTGTGCTATTAAAAGTGGTTCAGCCATTTCAACGTCACTTAAAATGGAGAAGCTTAAATGTTTTTTTTCAGGCAAGTAATCTTAGTTTTTCTATTTAACCTTGCCAAGGCCTAAGTTATAGAAAGATGAGAGCTGATCTTGTGATTTATATTATCTTCCAAAGTGCAACACCTCATTTATATCTATGATAACATTTGGATAATACTTATCTTCGTTTGTTTGTGATATTTTGTACTCATCCACGCAGTGGGGATCATGACAGAAGCCTTCTCGTGGCGATCCCCAGAAATGACGACATGATGCACTCTGTGACGTGTTGGGCAACCAATTCCGTCACCATGTTGGACGACGACAAAAGCCAACAGCGAGCTGTACGTTGTCTGACACACGAGCGAACAAACGATCCACGCAGTTATCACAGGAAATATCAGGGATAATAATAATAATAATAGATTTTATTTATATAGCGCTTTTCAGGACTCAAAGTCGGTTTACATTGAGAGTCAGGAATAAACAAAACAAAATAGAGCAGTAAGACAAAGGGGAGGGGAACATGGGACTAAGGGTATGCAGAGGTGAAGAGATGGGTCTTGAGGCGGGACTGGAAGATGGTGAGGGACTCAATTTCGGACCGGTTGTGGGAGGGAATTCCAGAGCCTGGGAGCTGCCCTGGAGAAGGCTCTGCCTCCAAAAGTGCAGAGGTTTGATTTAGGAGTGGAGAGGAGACCAGCTGATGTGGATCTGAGGGACCGTGAGGGTTGGTAGGGGGAGAGGAGGTCAATGAGATAAGGGGGGGCCAGGTTGTTGAGGGCTTTGTAGGTGAGGACCAGGATTTTGTAGGTGATCCGGTGGGAAATGGGAAGCCAGTGAAGTTCTTTGAGAACTAGGGTGATGTGGTGCCAGGATTTGGTGTGAGTAATGAGTCGAGCGGCTGCATTCTGGACCAGTTGGAGTCGGTTGATGCTGCTGGAATTGATTCCGAAAAGAAGAGAGTTACAGTAGTCCAGTCGGGAGGAGATGAAGGCATGGATGAGTCTTTCAGCAGCGGGGGGTGTGAGAGAGGATCTGATTTTTGCAATGTTGCGGAGGTGGAAAAATGATGTTTTGACAACATGGCGGATGTGAGGCTCAAGGGAGAGGGTTGAGTCAAAGATCACGCCAAGGTTGCGTGCCTGAGGAGATGGGGAGACAGTGGTGCCGTCAATTGTGAGAGTGGGGTTGTTAATTTTAGTGAGTGTTGATTTGGAGCCAATGAGGAGAAATTCTGTTTTGCTACTGTTTAATTTAAGGAAGTTGAGTTGCATCCAAGATTTGATGGCTGATAGGCAGGAGTTGATATGGGAGAGAGGGGGGTGGTGGGGGGACTTGGTGCTGAGATAGATCTGGGTGTCATCAGCATAGCAGTGGAAGTCCAGGTTGAAGTGACGGAGTATATGACCAAGGGGGAGGATGTAGATGATGAAGAGGAGGGGACCAAGAACGGAGCCATGGGGAATGCCTTGAGTGACAGTGGCTGTGGCAGAGGTGTGGTTATAGAGAGAGATGAAGTGGGATCGGTTGGAAAGGTAGGAACGGAACCAGCTGAGTGCAGAACCTTCAATGCCAAGGTCCCTAAGTCTGGTGAGCAGGATGTTGTTGTTGACGGTATCGAAGGCTGCACTCAGGTCGAGGAGGATGAGGATATTGAGGGAGCCAGTGTCAGCAGAGGTAAGGAGGTCATTGAGGACTTTGAGGAGAGCAGTTTCTGTGCTATGGAGGGGGCGAAAGCCAGATTGGAGGGGTTCGAATAGGTTATACGCGAGGAGGTGGGAATGAAGTTGTGATGCGACGATACGCTCCAAGGTTTTTGAAAGAAAGGGGAGGTTTGAGATAGGGCTGTAGTTAATGAGAGAGGAGGGATCAAGACCAGGTTTCTTTAAGATTGGTGTGACAGCAGCAGTTTTGAAAGCAGAGGGGACAATTCCTTGGGACAATGAGGAGTTGAAAAGATTAATGAGGTAGGGGCAGAGAGCAGGGAGGCAGGACTTCAGCAGGGGAGTGGGGAGAGGGTCAAGGGAGCAGGTAGTGGGTTTGGAAGAGCTGATGAGTTTGGAGATTTCAGTAGGGGTGACCGGGTCAAACTGGGAGAGGAAGCAGTGAGGGGGAGGGGTATGGAGATCAGCGGAGATGTTGAAAGGAGGGGCCTTGGTAGGTGGTGGAGTAGATGCTGGGGAGTCGGGTACAGGGGATAGGGATTGATAGATGGTGCTGATTTTATCAGCAAAAAGTGGAGGAATGAGTTGCAGAGATCCGGAGTGGAGGTAGGGAGAGTGTTGGCTCGAGGCTTGAGGAGGTTGCAGACTGTGGAGAAGAGGGTTCTGTGGTTTAGGCAGGGATCAGTGAATATGGAGGAGAGGTATGCAGATTTAGCAGCAATGAGGGCATCTTTATAGGCAGTGAGGTGGAGTTTGTAAGCTTCATGGTGGACTGTGAGAGGTGATTTCTTTATGAGTCGTTCAAGTCAGCGACCAATCTGTTTCAGCTTACGAAGTGCAGGTGTGTACCAGGGTGAAGATTTATTAAAAGTTATGGTTCTTGTTTTGAGGAGAGCCAGAGTGTTAAGGAAGGTAGACAAGGTGGAATTGAGATGGTTTGTGAGATCATCAGGTGAAATGTGAGTTGTGTCCAGGGGGAGAGTGGTGGAGAGCAGGTCAGAGAGCTGGTGAGGGGCGATGGATTTTAGATTACGGAAGGTGATTTCTCGGAGGAAGCGGGGGCGAGGTGTCGGAGAAGGGATGGTGAACCGTATGAGCTTATGATCATAGAGGGGGAAGAGGCATGGATGGTCGAGTACCGGTTGATTTGTGGAGCAGACCAGGTCAAGGATGTGACCTTTGTCATGAGTGGGAAAGGTGACGTGCTGAGTGAGAGAGAAGTTGTCAAGTAGAAAAGCGAATTCAGATGCGAACTTGCAGGTGGGGGAGTCCATGTGAATGTTTAAGTCACCAAGTAGCAGCAGACGTGGGGAGAGAGATGAGACAAGTGTGAGGAATTCAGTGAAGTCAGATAGGAAGGAGGGGTTTGGTTTAGGAGGCCGGTAAATGAGGATGACTGTCATGGACGAAAGGGCTTTGAAGGCAAGGAATTCAAATGATGCTACTGGGGGGAGGGGGAGTTCAGCGATCGGAAAGTTCTGGTTGAAAATAACAGCGAGGCCACCTCCATGGCGGGAGGGGCGGGGTTTGGAAATATAATTAAACCCAGATGGGGATGCTTGGTTGAGGGAGAAGAAGACATTGGGTTGTTGCCAGGTTTCAGTGAGCAGAAGGAAGTCAAGAGTGTTGTCAAGGATTAGTTCATGGAGGGCAAGGGCTTTGTTGTTGAGCGACCGGGTGTTGAGGAGGGCAAAGTTGGCATTGTGAGAGGGTGGAGGGATGGGGGCAGGTTGGAGAGATCTGAGGTTGTCCCAGTTGACAGTGCATGTGGTGAGCTGGGATGGGGGGTGACACTGTTGAGGGGGGGGCAGAGCGTCATAGTGAGCAGATGGATGGAATGGAATGTCCATGGCCGGAGCAAACAAGCTTGCATCGAGAGCCTCTGTGGATGTAACGGGGTCGACGCAGAAGTCCAATGATTTCCAGTTGTTTAATGATTGGGATGCAGGATGGGGTGTGATTGTTGGAGAGACCAGTCAGCCGCAGAGCCGAGTATTTGATCATGATGAAGCGGCAGAGAGGTTGTCCAGCGGTGAGGGCGCAGAGAGGTGTCCAGCAGAGGAGTCGAAGAGAGGTGTCCAGCAGCGATGGGTATCCAGCAGCGAGGGCGCAGAGAGGTCGTCCAGCGGTGCAGGTGGAGAGAGGCGTCCAGCGGTGCAGGTGCAGAGAGGCATCCAGCGGTGCAGGTGGAGAGAGAAGCCAGCGGTGGGTGAGCAGAGAGGCCGTCCGGTAGAGCGGGTGCAGCGAGGTGTCCAGCAGTGAGGGAGCAAAGAGGCCGTCCAGCAGTGCAGGTGCAGCGAGGCGACGAGCAGAGCAGGTGCTGAGAGGCTGTCCAGGTTGGGGGTGCAGAGAGATCCAGCTGGTGCAGGGAGGTGTCCAGGGAGGTGTCCAGCGTAGATGGTGCACAGACAGGTAAGAGGTTACAAGAGAGAGGGGGGGGGGAATGTCGGGCGGAGAAGTGGTGAACAGTCAACGCCAGTGTCCTCTCCGGGCAGCGTGCAGGGATTGAGCGGCTAGCGGTGTAGGCCGCAAGCTTACTTGATTGGACGGATGAAAATGGCCAAACGCCGGAGAACACCGCAAGCGCCGGAGACCACCGCAGCCTACAGTGGTCCCTCGTCGTGTGGTGAATCGTGGCTTCGTCCGAGGTCGATTTTACCACGAGTTTACCACAATCGGCAAACTCGCTATCGGGAGTCGTCATTCCGACTCCGCTCCACTGCCGCCATTTTCCTGAAAAAAAAGGATACAGATGATATGCAGGTAGGGGGATGAGATTAACTTGGCATCATGTTTTGAACGGACATTTCTGGGCGGCACGGTGGTGCAGCGGTAGAGTTGCTACCTCACAGCACCAAAGACCCGTGTTCGAACCTGACCACGGGTGCTGCTTGTACGTTCTCCCCGTGACCTGCGCGGGTTTTCTCAGGGAGGTCCAGTTTCCTCCCACACTCCAAAGACGTACAGGTTTTGTAGGTTAATTGGCTTTGGTAAAATGGTAAATTGTCCGCAATGTGTATAGGCAAACTGAGCATTGTGTATATTTTCCAAACAGTTGCTTTGTTCCGGAAATGGAGCTGGATTACAAAAATATAAATCCTATAGCAAAGAGCATAGTAAATTATGGATACATTTTTACATATTTTGCTGTTCCTCCTAACCCCCTGTCCCACTTAGGCAATTTTTTCGGCGACTACAGGCAAATAGGCTGTCGCCACATGGTCGCGGGGTGTCATGAATAGTCTCCTCAAGTTGCCTGAAGGGTCGTAACACTTTTCTGGTCGCCACTGGATTTTGAAATGTTCAAAACCTTTCGACGACTGTGGGCTTGATGTAGCTTGCCTTCTCCTGTCGAAGGCGCTGTCGTAGGTTGTCGCCAGGTTGAGACAGGTTGTCGTCAGGTGACGTAGGTTGTCGCCGGATGCTGACTTTGGTGAATTCCATTGGCGACTACCTACGTCAACCTATGTCAACCGCGACAGGTACCGGTGACTGAATTGTCTTCAGTTGTCGCCGACAGGGTCGTTGCTTGTCGTAGCTTGTCGTGGGTGGACGTAGGTTAACTTCGGTTGTTGTAGGTTGTCGCCTGTGTGATCATAGGTTGTCGTAGGTTTGGTCGTAGGTGGACGTCCTAATGGGTTGCCGGTTGTCGGTAGCTTGCCGTCGACTTGGTGGTAGGTTGTCGTAGCTAGTCAGGGGGGGGTCCAGTCGCCGCTTTTTCGGCGACCTGCTACGACTGTGACAGTCGCCGGCAGTCGCCGAAAAAATCGCCTAAGTGGGGCAGGCCCTTTAGTTTAGTTTACAGATACAGCGCAGAAACAGGCCATTGGGCCCACTAAATCTGCAGATCCCAGCACAATAACACCATCCTACACACACTAGAGACAATTTACATTTATACCAAGCCAATTGACCAACAAACCTGTACGCCTTTGGAGTGTGGGAGGAAACCGGTGATCTCGGAGAAAACCCACGCAGGTCACGGGAAGAATGTACAAACTCCGTACATTCTGCCTGAAGGTTCCGCATTCCGTGCTGTATCTCCAAAATCCAAAGTCTAAATGATGGATCTTGGATTCCATTTGCTGAATTGCAAATCAGAATCGGTAATCTTTGGAGAAAATGTAAATTCCTCATTTGTTTGGGGAATACTGGATGATAACGGAGCATCTGTGTATATTTTCACATTAGTTGATTTGTTCTGGAAATAAAGCTGGATTACAATAATACAGTGAATAATTACAGGGAGGGTAGTGAGTCTGTGGAATTTTTTGCCGCAGAAGACTGTGGAGGCCAAGGGGTATTTTTAAGGCAGATAGATAGATTCCAGATTAGTACGGGTGTCAGAAGTTATGGGGAGAAGGCAGGAGAATGGGGTGAGGAGGGATGAGATAGATCAGCCATGATTGAATGGCAGAGTAGACTTGATGGGCTGAAAATTGACTAATTCTGTTCCAGTCACTTATGACCTTATGAATGTTCCTAGAAATAGGAACAGGTCTTGTGTCTCCTAAACTCTGGTCTGACATTCTATTAGACAATATACAATAGACAATAGGTTCAGGAGTAGGCCATACGGCCTTTCAAGCCAGCTCCGCCATTCAATGTGATCATGGCTGATCATCCACAATCAGTACCCCGATCCTGCCTTCTCCCCATATCCCCTGACTCCGCTATCTTCAAGAACCCTATCTAGCTCTCTCTTGAAAGTTCCCAGAGAACCGGCCTCCACCGCCCTCTGAGGCAGAGAATTCCACAGACTCACAACTCTCTGTGTGAGAAAGTGTTTCCTCATCTCCGTTCTAAATGGCCTACCCCTTATTCTTAAACTGTGGCCCCTGGTTCTGGACTCCCCCAACATCGGGAACATGTTTCCTGCCTCTAGCCTGTCCATCATGAACATGAAATCCTATAGCAAAGGACATATAATAAATTATGGATGAAATTGTGCGTATATTGCTGTTCCTCTTCCAAACATTTTTTGTTACTGGCCATTTGGCATCTCTAACCTCCAACGTACGATGAAGTATTTTAGCGTCAGAGATGACAAAGATGACGTACGGTTTAACGGAAATGAAGAATGGAACAGCAAGCATAAAGGGCAGCTGCTTTTGTGCTCGGCTGACACACAACCTTTTTAAAATTCATTTTCTGATTAGTTTCCAGAAACACAGGGAACAGCTTCCAAATAGTATTTAAATAACAAAACGAAAATCTGTCAGCCACTGCGCTGCAGATTTCCATTTCTCGGTCCGAAAATTTCAGATCAAATGCTGTTGAGATACAACATGCTGGAGTAACTCAGAGGGACAGGCAGCATCTCTGGAGAGAAGGAATGGGTGACGTTTCGGATCGAGACCCTTCAGTCTGAAGAAAGGTCTTGAACCGAAATGTCACCCATTCCTTCTCTCCAGAGAAGCTGCCTGTCTCGTTGAGTTACTCCAGCATTTTGTGACTTGATTTAAACCAGCATCTGCAGCTCTTTCCTACGATCTGTTGAGATACAGTTTTTATAAAGATAATTGTGTGGTTCCTGCAAGGACTTTTATGTTTCTGCTCCTTTAAAGCTCAGAATCCTTTTTTTTTGTAGAATTTCAGCATGGAAACACGCCCTCCGGTGACCCACCAGTTCCGTGCCAACCAGCGATCACTAGGGACTGTTTGTACAGAAGATTTGTACACAATTTGTTGGTCGGCGCGGACCCAGTGGGCCTGTTTCCACGCTGTGTCTCTAAACTAAGTTAAGAAATGCGTCGTTGGAATGTGGGATTAAACCATAGCATCCAGAGAAAACCCCACGCAGTCGCGCGGAGAATGTGCAAACTCCGTACAGACGGCACCTGTAGTCAGGATCGAACCAGGGTCCCTGGGGTTGGGAGGCAGTAACTCTACCGCAGTGCCACCATGCCGCCCAGTGGGAGCCCTTTGATATCCGATAGGGGTCTTTGTTTGGATGAAGACATAGATAGGGTAGATAGTCAGAACCTTTTTGCCAGGGTGGAAATACAAAGTGCTTTCAAGATGGTGCCCAACCCAGCTGACTAATTGCGTGTGAGCCACAGAAGCAGATATACAAACACATATTACAACCGCTCCGCACTCTTACAACTCTAAACACTGTAAATGGCTCGATTGTAATGATGCATTAAATTTCCGCTGACTGGATCGCACACAACACAAGCTTTTCACTGTACCTCGGTACATGTGACAATAAACTAAACTAAACTAAACCAAAATGCTAGAGGGCATAGCTTTAAGGTGAGAGGGGCAAAGAGTGAAATAGATGTGCGGGGCTAATTTTAGTTAAGGGCCTGTCCCACTTTGTGATTTTTTTCGGCGACTGTGAACATCAGTGACTGACTCCCTAAAACCCGTCAAGTTGTATGACATTCCGCGTCACCGTCACGTCAAGCTACGACACTCCGCGTCACCCACCTTCACAACGCAAGAAGGTTACACGGAAGTATAATAATCACAATGGAAATGAACTTATCTACAATAAATCTAAGGACCAATAACTTTTTATTGGATAAGTTGGCGCTTTATATACCCGCGTCACCGGGCGTCACCCGCAGGACAACGTACGTCAGCGTGTGACAGGGCGAACGACATGATAAGACACCCAGATGTCGCCTGAAAATTTTGAACATTCCAAAATCCAGGGGAGGCAGGGAGACACCGCGCCTCACTACATGCGTCACGCCGCGTCACGCCCCGACCACGCCGCGACAACCTCTTTTCAGGCTGTCGCCGAAAATGTGGCCCAAGTGGGACAGGCCCTTTAACGCAGAGGGTGGTGAATGCTTGGAAACCGCTGCCTGGGGTGATGGTGGATACAACAGTGCTGTTTCAGTGACTTTTGGATAGCCATATGGATACACAGAGGATGGAGGGATATGGATTATATGCATGCAGATAAGATTTGGTCGTGGCATCATGTTTGGAACAGATATTGTGGGCCGAAGGGGCTGTAAATGGATGTTTTTCAGTTTTCAGCTGTAGTTTTAAGAGATACAGCATGGAAACAAGCCCTTCAGCCCATGAAGTTCCCATCAATTATTGATCATCCACTCACACTAGTTCTGAATAATGGCCTCAAGCCGAAACGTCACCCATTCCTTCTCTCCAGAGATGCAGCCAGTCCATACACCCACCACCCTCAGTGTAAAAATGTTACCCCTCAGATTCCTAGTAAATCTTTCCCCCTTCACCTTAAACCTATGTCCTTTGGTTCTCGATTCCCCCACTCCGAGCAAGAGACTCTGTGCGTCTACCGATCTATTCCTCTCATGATGTTGTACACCTCTATAAGATCACCTCTCATCCTCCTGCGCTCCAAGGAGTAGTACTAGCCTGCCCCAACCTCTCCTTGCGGGTCAGCGGAATCGTCCGATCAGCAGAGAAGGTTACTGGCTGCAACTTCCCTCCATTGATGAACTGTACACTGTAAGGGCCAGGAAGCGAGCGGGTAAGATCATCTCTGACCCCTCTCACCCTGGCCACAAACTCTTTGAATCACTTCCCTCTGGAAGGCGACTCCGGATTGTCAAAGCTGCCACAGCCAGACATAAAAACAGCTTTCATCCACGAGTAGTTGCTCTACTCAACAGCCAAAAATCTGTAGCCTCCCTTGGATCTGGTATTTTGTTGGTTCACATGCTTGATCAATGGTGTTTTATCATTAATGTTTTATTATTATTAATGTTTAGTGTTTTCTGAGTCATTCGTAACTGTCACTGTATGTCATGTTGTTACTTGTGGGTGGAGCACCAAGGCAAATTCCTTGTGTGTGAATACTTGGCCAATAAACTTACTTACTTACTTACTTACCTGTCCATTTCCCTCCGCAGATGTTCTCTGACCTGCTGAGTTGCCTCCACGCACCTGTCCAACAGTTTTTGAAACACTGCGATAGTCCCTGCCTCAACTACCTCCTCCGGCAGCTCTTCTCTGGAATTATGGACAGCAGATAAATCGAGAGAGACAGGTGCAGAGTTGGGATGCAAGTTGGAAGGCAGCCCCGGGGAATTATGATCGCGTTGAGTGCTGCAGCACATCAATTGTGGCGACAGTATTGGCGTCTATTATAGAGAAGGTGAAAGCTACAACACAGCCAATATAATACGGCCGCAGGCTCTGAATTCTGCTCGAGGTCTTTTGGAAGGTCAAGGAGGAAATCTTTGAAAATCCTGTGCGGATATTTCGGGCAGCTGTGTGCCAGGTCTATTGATCCACCTTGTGAATCATAAGAATATTTGGAGCCAAATTACAGCTCTACACACTGTTGAATGGGAATGGAGGTTAATGGAAGGGGTAGCGATCAAGTGCAGGCAGATGACAGACTGGTGGCGCAGCGGTGAAGTTGCTGCCTTACAGCGGATGCAGCGCCGGAGACCCGGGCTCGATCCCCACTACGGGTGCTGTCAGTACGGAGTTTGTAAGTTCTCCCCGTGACCTGCGTGGGTTTCCTCTGCGATCTCCGGTTTCCTCCCACACTCCAAAGACGTACAGGTTTGTAGGTTAATTGGCTTGGTAAATGTAACAATTGTCCCTAGTGTAAATGTGCGGGGATCGCTGGTCGGCGCAGACGCGGTGGGTCGAATTACCTGTTTCCACGCTGTATCTCTAAAACTAAAAACTGCAAAGAAGTACAGGTTTGTAGGTTAATTGACTTGGTATAATTGTAAATTTGTCCCAAGTGTGTGTAGGATAGAGAAGGGCCTGTGTCGGTGTTGTATCTCTAAACTAAACTAAAGATGTAGAAATAAGGACTTGCAGATGCTGGTTTACTTCAAGGGCACAAAATGCTTTCGACTTTGGAGACACAGCGTGAAAACAGGTCCTTCGGCCCACAGAGTATGTGCTGACCAGCAATCACCCTGTACACCAGCACTATCCTACATACTAGGACCAATTCACAATTTATAGAAGCCAATTAAGCTACAAACCCTCAAAACTGGAGAAAAACTGGAGCACCTTGAGAAAACCCACGCGCTCACAGGGAGAACGTACAAATTCCGTACAGACAGCACCCGAGGTCAGGATCGAGCCTGGGTCTCTGGCGCCGTATGGCTGCAACTCTACCACTATGCCACCGTACCCCTCTGAGCATTAGTAGTATTGGTAATAATAGTATTATTACTTTGCCTTAATAATACCCAATGACGGCCTCCACAGCATTCTGTGGCAATGAATTCCACAGATTCACCAACCTCTAAAGAAATTCCTCCTCATCTCCTTTTTAAAGGTACGTCATTTTATTTTAAGGCTATGGCTCTGGTCCTAGACTCTCCCACTAGTGGAAACACTTTCTTCAC
>CM075978.1:83239671-83310873 GCA_038087875.1 Malacoraja senta | reverse complement strand
TGAATGGTGGTGCGGGGTCAAAGGGCCGAATGGCCTTACTCCTGCACCTATTCTCTATCTTTCTATTTTTTCTTTCTGAAGGTTCGCAGTCCCCTTCGATTTGTGGCTGAGATTGAACAATGCCAAGAATTGCACTGCATTAAGATAGACACAAAATGCTGGAATAACTCAGAGGGACACAGGCAGCATCTCTGGAGAGAAGGAATGGGTGACGTTTCAGATCGAATCCCTTCTTCAGTCCGAATTTTACTACATTAGGTCTTTTCATTTGGCTTCAGACTTTTCAATCAGAGTAGTTCAATGTAGCTTTATTTGTCACAAATGCAACTGCAAAATTCATTTTGCATTTATTACACCTGCTATTATTGCCATTATTGCCATTTTTGGTGCCATTCTTCAAAGTCCAAAGTCCGGTCGGCCCGCGCGCTCGCTGTACTGGAGCAGCTCCCGCGAACCGACGTCCCTCTCCTCTCCTCTCCTCGCCCGGCCATCTTTGTGTCTGGGGGGCGCCTCCTGCAGTCGACCTTGAAGGCGCTGGAGGCATGACCTCGGTTCACCATCCTACCGGTCCTTGCTCCTCGTGTCCGACGTCTCCAGCTCCCTCCCGGTCCCGCTGACCGACGAGCCTTCTGGATGGGCGCCGTGGCCACGGCACCTCGGGGTCTAATAGAGATGAAAGGCTCAAGGTGCAAAATGATCATCAAGGGCCTGTCCCACAAGGCGATTTTTTCCGCGACTGCCGGCGTCATATCACTGTCACCAAAAGATTTTGAACATTTCAAAATCCAGCGGCGACAAAAAATATGGTGCGACACTTGAGCAAACACCGCGTGTCAAACGTCATCACGCTGCATCACGCCACGTATTGTTCGATGACCTGATATGTCAGTCAATGATGCCGGCAGTCGCCGAAACAAATCGCGAAGTGGGACAGGCGCTTAAGTCGATCGGAGATATTTGGGGGGACGTGTCAAGTTGAGGTTCAAGCTAAAAGATTATCTCATGCTATAACTTTTAAAAACATGTAGTTGAGTGGGAGACATTGGAAAGTAAAAAAGGAATATGGAAGAATATCGTTAGAATTGTTTTGAAAGTCTGTAATGGATTTGTTTGTAGTAGCCTAATGCCCAGCGATATTTTTAAAGACCAGCCCTCACTGTCGTTCATTAACATGCTTGGAACAGTATTTTATTTATCTGCAATATAGTTTCACACTTTTATCCTCAGTGAAGACAGGCATGCTGTGTGCCTACTCATTTGTGTCGTCGCTTTCATGGAGCTGTGGACTTGCACCAAAAGGTCCCTCTATCATTGCTTTAAAGAAGTCCTGCCATTTACTATATATGTGCATTTGACCTCCAAGAATGCATCACTTCACGATTGTCCGAAGTCTAACTGGTCCTGGTAGAACTCACATTGGACTTCACAGAGCAATGTATTGGAGAGTAAATTTAACTTGATAATATTTCAACAATGTCTTCATTTACTTTGAATGAAATTAGACTTGGCAGTAATCAGCAATTTTGAATTTGTTCCAGATTGTGTACATGGTGTATCTTAAATTTTTTGAACATTGGCGTGTGGATGCCGATGAGATAGGTGTACAGAAACAACATGGCTAAAGGCATAGCTATGTCCAGAATGCAAGTCTTCCATACTATGACTCGGCGCTTGTCCCATTGCCTTTGCTATAGCCAAAGCTCTTTGCCATTTCTTGATATGTTGAGTGAAACAAATTAGCTGATGATAGCTTCTTTAATTGTTGTGGAATTGTTATGAGGCAACAGATGGATCATCCAATTGAATCTTTTGTAAATGTGGTTGTGAATTCTTCGCCTTGACTCAAATGCCAGAACTTTTCTTTGTTGAAGGTTCTTGGAGCCATTGCTCACCCCATCCCAACCTGACTGTTATCTTGTCTCTGCTCACTGCTATATTGGTAGGATTGGATCTATTGTGTTGGTTGTGGGGCCACTTATCTTTACCTATTGCAGGCTGCTTTTGTTTAGCAGCCACATTCAAGTATTGCTACTTTGTCCTTCTGCATTCATGGGACTATGATTGATTCCTGACTTGATAAGATTGAGGGAAGGATAAGTCAGGTTCTGAATAACAGGTCATGATATAATATGATTCGGAGGTCATGATATAATATGATTCTGAAGAAACCCATGAGGTCAGGGAGAACATGCAAACTCCACTCGGAGATCAGGATCAAACCTGGGACTCCCGTGCAGTTATGCAGCAGTTCTATCATCTGCGCCACTGTGCTGCTGGAAGACTGAAGTGCCTCTTTTTGCAGCCCCATGGCAATTGAACGTAATAGAGTCAGAGGCATGCAGTAGGAGTGCATGCATGCATGCATGCATGCAGTACATTTTGGAGTCAGTGAACTGATGTTGGATAGCAATATGAATTGGAGATTTAAGATGCAATTAATATTATATAGAGTGAGAAATTTCGGAGAAAATTGGGCTTAAGTGAGTGCAGAACCTGGAGAGTCAGTGGATTGCTTTATAAACAGGAGCATTAATTTCCCTTTTATTGAATAGAATCCAATTGATGTCCTTGGCTACCCAAAATCAACCTCTTAACAGATGGTTGGATATGATGAAAATGTTGTTAGCTTTAGGTTAAATCTATTCGCAGGACGACAGATGGCGCAATGGGCTAAGTGTTCGGCTGGCAACCGGAAGGTAGCCGGTTCGAATCCCGCTTGGTGTGCATACTGTCGTTTGTGTCCTTGGGGCAAGACACTTCACCCACCTTTGCCTGCGTGTGAATGTGTGTGAATGTGTGTGAATGTGTGTGAATGCGTGTGAGTGATTGGTGATGGTCGGAGGGGCCGTAGGCGCAGATTAGCAGCCACGCTTCCGTCAGTCTGCCCCAGGGCAGCTGTGGCTACAGAAGTAGCTCACCACCACCGAGTGTGACTGAGGAGTGAATGAATAATGCGATGTAAAGCGCCTTGAGTATTAGAAAGGCGCTATTATAAATCCAATCCATTATTATTATTATTATTATTATTATCTGCTTCATTATCACATTTCCATTTCTGCAGAAGTTGGCCGCTGATGTTGATACTATGCTGTGGAGGTTTGCAATTCCAAACACACATTGTTGGCTGTAAAATTCTCCGTGGCTTTCTAGAAAGTGCGATGTAAATTCGAATCTTCCTTTCTGGCTGTGAAAGTGGCGAGATTGTTCCTAATTAGAAACTTTATCAAAGGAGCGAGGGCCAATAGGGCCATTGGCATGACAAATGATTCCACCTTGAGAAATTGGTTCATGTATAATGCCTCATGTATAAACATTATGTTATCATACTCAATGCGAATCCTTGTCTCATCTCAAGCATCATTGATGAATGTGGCTCATTGCCGATGGTCACGTTTGTGAAAAAAGATACATCTTCTAAGTAAGTAAGTAAGTACGTTTATTGGCCAAGTATTCACATACAAGGAATTTGCCTTGGTGCTCCGCCCACAAGTAACAACATGACATACAGTGACAGTTACGAATGACTCAGAAAACACTAAACATTAATAATAATAAGACATTAATGATAAAACACCATTGGTCAAGCATGTGAACCAACAAAATACCAGATCAAAGGGAGGCTACAGATTTTTGGCTGTTGAGTAGAGTAGAGGAGGGACACATCCTCAGTGATGAGACCTGGGGTCATCGGGTGTTTCGGGTCTCACAACATCAGACACCCTCGACCAGGCGACCCAGCCGGGGTTGATCAGGCCCCGACTTGCGTCCCAGCAGCAACCGCCCACGGATCAGCCATCTTAATAACTACTCTGCAGGGGTTGGGAGATTCTAGTGCGTGGAGGGACTGGGCTCTGTGGGGTGAGTCCTGGCCGGGCTCCTCCTGCATCTCACCAGGTTCAAGGCTTGTGCGCTGCACATCTTACTCTTTCTCCGAGCATTTCATTCTCGCCTGATGGATTTTTAGGCCATGGTGGTTCATTAGGCCTTTCCGTAGCTTTATTGGGTGTCATTCTCATGAAAGACGCAGACTGGGGTGCTAACCCAGCCTGTCCCGGGCGCCGTCTTTCCGTGCCGGCAACTGTCTCTCCAGTAATCATCAAACTATTCTTGGTTGTCACCCAGTCTATTCCTAGGTGCCACTAGTTGAGCCAAAGTTCAGTGTGAAAAATATGCATCTTCTATGTTTGCAATGTTTTAGTTTAGTTTAGAGATAAAGCGCGGAAACAGGCCCATTCGGCCCACTGAGTCCGTGCCGACCAGCGATCCCTGAACACCAGCACTATCCTACATACACTAGGGACAATTTAAACATTTTACCAAAGCTAATTAACCTACAAGCCTGTACGTATTTGGAGTGCGGGAGGAAACCAGACCACCCGGAGAAATCACGCGTGGTCATGGGGAGAACATACAAACTCCGTACAGACAGCACCCATAGTCAGGATCAAAACCGGGTCTCTGGCGCTGTAAAGCAGCAAATCTACCGCTGCGCCACCGAACCGCCCCAAAGTGGAGTTAGATCAATATTATTTTTTCTGCTGATAACACAAAGTGCTGGAGTGACTCAACGGGGCCAGCAGTATCTCTAGGGAACATGGAGAGGTGATGTTTCAGGTTGGGACCCTTCTTCAGACTACATTCACAAAGAAACACAGGAATTATTATGCACGTGACCTTAATGTTATGATGGCTATCCCTTTATGGACAATACTAAGAGGTTATTGTATTGGTCGGCGAGGATGAATGTAGATAAAGACTAATTTATTTAATGAGAGGGGGACGTCCAGGTTCAGGAGCAGCTTTTTCCCCACAACCATCATAAGGTCACAAGGTCATAAGTGATAGGAGTAGAATTAGGCCATTCGGCCCATCAAGTCTACTCCACCATTCAATCTTGGCTGATCTATCTCTCTCTCCTAACACAATTCTCCTGTCTTCTCCCCATATCCCCTGACCCCCGCACTAATCAAGAATCTGTCGATCCCCGCCTTAAAAATACCCAATGACGGCCTCCACAACCTTCTGTGGCAAAAAAATCCACAGATTCACCACCCTCTGACTAAAGAAATTTCTCCTCATCTGATTCCTAAAAGGACGTCTTTTAATTCTGAGGCTGGGACCACTAGTCCTAGACTCTTCCACATCCTCTCCACATCCACTCTATCCAAGCCTTTCACTATTCTGTACGTTTCAATGAGGTCCCCCCTCATTCTTCTAAACTCCAGTGAGTGCAGGCCCAGTGCCGACAAATGCTCATCGTAGGTTAAGCGACTCATCCTCATTACTTGGTTCCACTCCTTTCTCTGATGGGATCTTGGCTTACTGCGCCTCCTCTGTGATCCTAACAGCTCTCCTGGGTGTCCTGGTTTCCCCTTCCACCCCCATCCCCATGCCTACTACTATCAATCCGAAGATGGGTACAGTCTCCTAATGCTGCCTGTCCATCCCCTCCACAGATGCTGCCTGACCCGCTGAGTTGCTCCGACACTTTGCGTTTTGTTCAAGGTTCCAGCATCTGCAGTTCCTCGTGTCTCCAGGACCTTAAACAGAAACGTGAGCGCGAGAACTCATGTGAAAAGGCACAGTGGCGCAGCGGTAGAGTTGCTGCCTCGCAGAGCCAGAGACCCCGGTTCGATCCTGTACAGACTTTGCACGTTCTCCCCGTGACCTGCATGGGTTTTCTCCGAGATCTCCGGTTTCCTCCCACACTCCAAAGATGTACAGGTTTGTAGGTTAATTGGCCTGGTATAAATGTAAATTGTCCCTCGTGTGTGTGTAGGATAGTGTTAATGTGCGGAGATCGCTGTTCGGTGCGGACTCGGTGGGCCGAAGGGCCTGTTTCTGTGCTGTATCTCTAAACTAAACTAAACTAAACCAAAGCAGGGTCTCGACCCAAAACTAAACTGTAGAAGGGTCTCGACCTGAAACGTGATGCAGTCTGAAAAAGAGTCTCGACCCGAAACGTCACCCGTTCCTTCTCTCCAGAGTTGCTGCCTGTCTCGCTGAGTTAAGCCCCTGTCCCACTTAGGAGACCTAAACAGCAACCTCTGGTGACCTTGCCCGCCACCCAATGTTTCCATGAGGTCACCGGAGGTTTTGGTCACTCTCCCTAATGGTCGAAAGTGGTTTCCGCGTGGTCGAGGCTTCATCTAGGTTGCTGCTATTTTTTCATCATGATTAAAACCATCCTCGACTAAAAATAGGTTGCCGTTTTAAAAATCGATCATTTTTTAGTCACAGGTCTAGTCGAAGCCGGTTTTTCTTCATAGTCGAGGAAGGTTTTTAACATATGCGTGGGAGGTGGTAGGAGGTTGCAGGTCACCTCGACCTTGATTTTTTTTGGGTGGCGGGCAAGGTCACCAGAGGTTGCTGTTTAAGTCTCTGAAGTGGGACAGGGGCTTTACTCCAGCATTTTGTGTCTACCTTAAACTAAAACTAAACTCCTTCCAGCCAGTTGAATATGCAATGGGATGGTGTTTTGTCTCATGGGACAGTCACTGTGGTTTAGGTACAGTGATTCTTGTGAGTTCATCCGTGCTCAATTCCTCACTCAAAAAACTTCATTTAAAAAATCTGTTCTTGTGTCCTTTGGAGCACTTTCAAAACTGCTGACTTTGAACCTCAGGTTCCAAATGGACAATTCTCTCACACCTACTATCTGTTCCCCATCAAAATGCAAAGATCCGAATCCAGGCAATAAATTCCAAATTGTCATATTTTACAGCAATTGCTGTCGAGCCACTGCACAGAAACAACAATGGGATATCTTTCCTCCTTTTCTTCAGGCGTGAACAGAAAATATAAATAAAACAGCAGATGCTGGGGATCAGAAATTAAAACCAGTAAAGCTAGACGCACAGAGTCATTGAGTCATAGAGTGATGCAGTGTGGAAACAGGCCCTTCGGCCCAACTTGCCCACACCGGCCATCTTGCGCACTTCTTGACTTAGGAGTGAGAGTGCCATCAATGAGCTTAGGGGTTCGATCCTGACTACGGGCACTGTCTGTACGGAATTTGCACGTTCTCCTCGTGACCTGTGTGGGTTTCCTCCGGTTTCCTCCCACATTCCAAAGACGTGCAGATTTATCAGTTAATTGGCTGCTAAGAATCGTCACCAGTGTTTAGGATAGAACTAGTGTATGGGTGATCGCTGGTCAGTGCAGAGTTGATGGGCTGAAGGGCCTGTCTCCACGGTGTGTCTCTAAACTAGACTCTGAACTAAACGGAACTAAACCCTCCCTGAGGCTGAATCCTTCTAATCCAGGAAGTGAAAAATGTTCACAAGGCATATTATAAGTTCATGGGTTCCAGGAGAATTGGGCTCCGCGTCTACTCCCGCATTCATTCATGGCTGATCTATCTTTCCCTCTCAATCCCTTTCCCTCATAACCCCTGACACCCGTACTAATCAAGAATTTGTCAATCTCCGCCATATCCATTGACTTGGCCTCCACAGCCGTCTGTGGCAACGAATTATAGATGAATGTTACTTGTGTTCTTTGCAAGCATGCACCTTCTGTTATCTTGTCTAGAGGATTATTTTCAATGATTGGGCACAGGGGTAGTTCGCAGATCAGACCTGGTCTCATACAACAGCTTTAGTTTATTTTAGCTTAGTTTAGAGATCCAGCGCAGAAACAGGCCCTTCGGCCCATCGAGTCCGCGCCGACAAGCGATCCCCGCACATTAACACCATCCTACACACTCGGGACAATTTACACTTATTCCAAGCCATTAACCTACAAACCTGTACGTCTGTAGAGTGTGGGAGGAAACCGAAGATCTCGGAGAAAACCCACGCGGTCACAAGGAGAACGCACAAACTCCGTACAGACAAGCACCCGTAGTCTGTACGCGAGTTTGCACCCAACTTTGCGGATGACACGAAGCTGGGGGGCAGTGTTAGCTGTGAGGAGGATGCTAGGAGGCTGCAAGGTGACTTGGATAGGTTGGGTGAGTGGGCAAATGCATGGCAGATGCAGTATAATGTGGATAAATGTGAGGTTATCCACTTTGGTGGCAAAAACAGGAAAGTGGACTATTATCTGAATAGTGGCCGATTAGGAAAAGGGGAGATGCAACGAGATCCCCTGACACCGGTACTAATCTATCTATCTATGCCTTAAAAAAATAATTGAATTGGCTTCCACAGTCTCCTGTGGCAAAGACTTCCACAGATTCAACACCCTCTGACTAAAGAAATTCCTCTGCATTTCTTTCCTAAAGGAACATCCTTTAATTCTGAGACTATGACCTCTGGTCCTAGACTAATCCCACTAGTGGAAACATCCTCTCCACATCCACTCTATCCAGGCCTTTCACCATTCTGTACGTTTCAATGAGGCCCCCCTCATTCTTCTAAACTCCAGCGAGTACAGGCCCAGTGCCGACAAACGCTCATCATAGGCTAACCCACTCATTCCTGCGATCATTCTTGTCAACCTCCTCTGTTTAGTTTAGTTTAGTTTAAAGATACAGCACGGAAACAGGCCCTTCGGCCCACCGAGTCCGCACCGACCAGCGATCTCCGCACATTAAAGTTATCCCGAACACACTAGGACAATTTTAAACTTAAAACCAGGCCAATTAACCTACAAACCTGTACGTCTTTGGAGTGTGGGAGGAAACCGAAGATCTCGGTGAAACCCACGCAGGTCACGGGGAGAACGTACAAGCTCCGTACAGACAGCACCCGTAGTCGGGATCGAACCCGGGTCTCCGGAGCTGCATTCGCTGTAAGGCAGCAACTCTACCGCTGCGCCACCGTGGCCACCCTCTCCAGATCCAGCACATCCTTCCTCAGATATGGTGCCCAAAATTGGGCACTCACTTCATAGTAGAATTTCAGACCAGGTTTAAGGAGACACAAGGCCAGTTCCTATTGCTAGGCTATGCCTACCTTATGGGTTAAATGTCTTCACTGGGAAAACTGAGCAGCTGCCACCAAAGCAACATATTTATTACAAACCTCATTCCCATTGATGTTTGGTTCTGCCTGTTTTAAGAAAGGAAATCACAGTGTGACAATTTTATTTTCTTTCTCTCAGCGTTGGATCTTTGATGAACTCACTCGCATGTTACATTCATCAAAGGAACCATGCGTGAATCAACCAGACCTTTCACCCCGGGAAGCTTCAGGGATTAAACGGAGGCACCATCCATCCGGCCCTCGAAAAATAGACAATCTCCCAGGAGGATTTATGAAAATAGCCCCGAACATCTGCTGGCTGTGATATTAGAACTTCATCTCTGGCAGCGGCAGGCAGCTGCCATCGGAATAAATCCCATTGGCAAAGTGATGATAAATTGAGGTACCTGCAAACATTGTGCTGAAAGGACAAAGCCCCAGATAGACACAGAGAGCTGGAGTAACTCAGTGGGCCAGGCAGCATCTCTGGAGAAAAGGAATAGGTGATGTTTCGGGTCGAGACCCTTCTTCAGACTGAGAGTCGTTGGGGGGGGGGGGGGGGGGGGAGGGAAACAAGAAATACAGGCGGTGATGTAGTGAGATATGGAACAAATGAACAAAAGGTATGAGAAAAACAGGCCATTGTTAGCTGTGGGCTAGGTGAAAACGAGTTTTACAGAAAATGGTGGATTGAGTTCCACAGATTTACCACCCTCTGCCTGAAGAAATTCCCCCTCATCTCCTTTCTAAAGGTGCATCCATTTATTCTGAGGCTGCGCCCTCTGGTCCTAGACTCTCCCACTAGTGGAAACATCCTTTCCATAGTCACTCAATTCAGGCCTTTTACTACTCAGTAAGTTTCAACATGGTCCCCCCTCAGCTGTCTAAACTCCAGCGAGTACAGGCCCAGTGCCGTCTGAAGAAGGGTCTCGACCCGAAATGTCACCTGTTCCTTTTGTCCAGAGATGCTGTCTGACCTGCTGAGTTATTCTAGCTTTTTTTGTGTCTACCTTGTTCAGATGTTGGGCCTAAAACTGCTCACGATGTTCATGTGGGTTTAAAGAACTGATATTGGACCCTGAACCCGTTTGCCCACACTGTCACCAGAGACAGTGTTTAATTAATTATCCTAATGTCTCCTTATGAATCTGCCTGTTAACACCAGAGGACATGTTATTATATCAAAGGCAAGTTACGGATGGTGTATACAGCAACTTCTTCTTCTTGCGAATGAAACATAAACCAAAGGAATAGTTAGATCTCAAGCCGGGTGTTGAGCAGCCAGGTTGTTGTCTCTGCGTCAATGTCTGCCAGGCCCTGAGCTCCATTTGGTGGGTGGTAGAGCAGGCACCCAGAGATGACATGGTTGGCTGTCTGTTGTTCTGCTCCGCATTCACAGGCTGGGCTCTGGCGGAGCCCCCATCTCCACCCGCTGGCGTTGAAACAGCCGACTCCAGTACCAAGTCTGTTGAGCTTCACCCATGCTCCTCTGGGGAGGTCAGACCCTGGACAGATTTTATCTGGTGAAGAGATGTAGCTGTGTAATGGAGATGAGGTTGTCTTCCACTCCTGTGACCACTTGGTGGCTATCCAGTGTGCTTTTTGTCTCAGTTGGCTGGATGAATGCTAGGAGTTGTTTTCCATGTGGAGCAAAGGGGTGACGGACTGGAGTCGGGGTGGCCTCTGCTCAACTAGCCAATGCATGAAAGACACTTACTGGTAGGAAGTAAAACAATGATTTCTTAATATAGACCTTTAGCACATCATCTACCTGTAAATGCCACAGTGGTGCAGCGATAGAGTTGCTGCCTCAAAGCCCCAGAGACCCGGGTTCGATCCTGACTCCGGATGCTGTTTGTACGGAGTTTGCACGTTCTCCCGTGACCTGCGTGTGTTGTTTCTGGGCGCTCCAGTTTCCTCCCACACTCCCAAGACGTGCAGGTTTGTAGGTTCATTGGCTTCGGTTAAAAAAAAGTGAATTGTCCCTAGTGTGTAGGATAGTGTTACTGTCCGGGGTGAATGCTGGTCGGCGCGGACTTAAGGCTCTGTCTTACGGTGTTGCGGTCATCGGCGGTGAAGCGCGGCTTCGCCTGTAGAGTGGACCGCACGGCAACGGCGAGAGCGCCGAGCCTATGCCACGGGAGCGCTGCACGGATGCTGCGCGGGGGCCGAGTGATTTAAATACGGCTGGTCCCACGTGCTTGCGGTAAGTAAAAAAAAGGGCGGGCCGACTGCGATGACGTCGGCCCGCCGCACGTGACTCACGAGCGGCGGCTGTGGCGGCGGCCGTCCTGATCGCGGCGCTATAGCGGTGGCTGTGCCGGCGGCCGTGCCGCACACGTGCCTCACTGGCGGAGGCTGTGGCGGTGCAAGTTCGACGCACGGCGCTCGAGCCACACTGGCGGGCCTGTTTCCACGCTGTATCTCGAAAGACAAAAGTCTATCTAATTAAGGGATAAGTAACGAGAATCAAAATAATCAAGTCTTAGGAAGGTGCACAGTTCCCTGAGGTAAAGTTTTGAAAACTGAAATAATAACAGAACATTGCAAAAGTATGATATGTACACTGTTACCTTAGAGGGAAAACATCTTTATATTCTTGAGTGAGAATTTCTGTTGGGACTCTTTCGTTAATTTGTTTATTGATTTAAGCATGTCAACAAATCACTGAGAAATTAATTAACACCGACTGATAATTGTGTGTGGAAAGTTTCCATGTTAAACGAGGTTGATCCGTGGATGATTCACACATATTTCTCTTATCTATTTGCCATCTATAACCACGATTTGCATGTGAACGTACAAGGCCTGGTCAGTATGTTTGCAGGTGACATTAAAATAGGTCATATCATAGATAGTGAAGAAGGTTTTCAAAGATTGTAGCGAGGTCATGATCACGGTTGCACGGTGGCGTAGTGGTAGAGTTGCTGCCTTACAGCGCCAGAGACCCAGGTTCAATCCTGACTATGGATGCTGTCTGTATGGAGTTTGTACGTTCTCCCTATGACCTGAGTGGGTTTTCTCTGAGATCTTCAGTTTCCTCCCACACTCCAAAGACGTACAGGCTTGTAGTATGCGGTGTATATGTAAATTGTCCCTAGTGTGTATGTAGGATAGTGTTAATGTGCGGGGATCGCTGGTCAGTGCAGACTCGGTGGGCCGAAGAGCCTGTTTCCGCGCTGTATCTCGAAACTAAATTAAACGAAATTTGGCAAACGATAGCTGGATCAGGATGATGAAGAGGGCTTAGTTTAGTTTAGTTTAAGTTAATTTAGAGAAGCAGCGCGGAAACAGGCCCTTCGGCCCACCGAGTCCGCGCCGACCAGCAATTCCTGCACACTAACTCTATCCTACACACACCAGGGACAATTTACAATTTTATCAAGCCAATTAAACTTTCAACCTGAAGAAGGGTTTCGGCCCGAAACGTTACCTATTTCCTTCGCTCCATAGATGCTGCTGCACCCGCTGAGTTTCTCCAGCATTTTTGTGTACCTTCGATTTTCCAGCATCTGCAGTTCCTTCTTTAACATTTTAAACTTTCAACCTGTACATCTTTGGAGTGTGGGAGAAAACCGGAGCACCTGGAGAAAACCGGAGCACCTGGAGAAAACCCACGAGGGGACAGGGAGAACGTACAAACTCCATACAGACGGCACGCGTAGTCAGGATCAAACCAAGTGCTGCAAATTATGGACTCTTATGAGAGGAATCTAGTCTGAGAACACAAGGTGCTGGAGTAACTCTGCAGGTCAGGCAGCATTTCTGAAGGACATGGATAGACAACATGTCAGGTAGAATCCTATTTTTTATATTATTGAGGGTAAAAAATGATGACAAAGTACATACAGAAAACAAAATATCTAAGTGCCCTTTAAAAGTTTCAGAAGACTTCCACTAGTTAATGAGCTACAGTATCTTTTATTTTTGTTTAGAGATACAGTGCCGAAACAGGCCCTTCGTCCCATCGAGTCCGCGTCGACCAGCAATGCCCGCACACTAACACTATCCCACACACAAGGGACAATTTACAATTTTACCAAGCCAATTAGCCTACAAACCTGCACGTCTTTGGAGTGTGGAAGGAAACCAGAGATCCCAGAGAGAACCCACGCAGTTTCATAAGTTCATAAGTGATAGGAGCAGAATTAGGCCATTCGGCCCATCAAGTCTACTCCACCATTCAATCATGGCTGATCTATCTCACCCTCTTAACCCCATTCTCCTGCCTTCTCCCCGTAAGCCCTGACTCCCGCACTAATCAAGAATCTATCTATCTTTGCCTTAAAAAAAGGTCACGGGGAGAACGTGCAAACTCCATGCAGACTCCGTACGTTCTTGCTATTGAGGGAATGCAGCGTAGGTTCACAAGGTTAATTCCTGGGATGGCGGGACTGTCATATGCTGGGAAAATGGAGAAGCTGGGCTTGTACACTCTGGAATTTAGAAGGATGAGAGGATATCTTATTGAAATAAGATTATTAAGGGTTTGGACACGCTAGAGGCAGGAATCATGTTCCCGATGTTGGCGGAGTCCAGAACCAGGGGCCACAGTTTTAAAATAAGGGGTAAGCCATTTAGAATGGAGATGAGGAAACACTTTTTCACACAGAGAGTTGTGAGCCTGTGGAATTCTCTGCCTCAGAGGGCGGAGGAGGCCGGTTCTCTGGTTACTTTCAAGAGAGAGCTAGATAGGGCTCTTGAAGATAGCAGAGTCAGGGGATATGGGGAGAAGGCAGGAACGGGGTACTGATTGGGGATGATCAGCCATGATCACATTGAATGGCGGTGCTGGCTTGAAGGGCCGAATGGCCTACTCCTGCACCTATTGTCTATTGTCTATTGACAAGCACCCGTGGTCAGGATTGAACCAGGGTCTCTGGCGTTGCAAGGCAGCAACTCTACCATTGTGCTGCCGTGCAGCCCCAATCTGTTCATTAAAATCGCGAGACAGGCTGCGATATTTGTACAATGGGAGGCACAATTATATTTCATGCACCCATACCATCACCATGCAGATTTAGAATGTAATGATGGAGAATAGAAACATAGAAACATAGAAACATAGAAAATAGGTGCAGGAGTAGGCCATTCGGCCCTTCGAGCCTGCACCGCCATTCAATATGATCATGGCTGATCATCCAACTCAGTATCCTGTACCTGCCTTCTCTCCATACCCCCTGATCCCTTTAGGTGGGATATTAACAACTGTTATTTAGGAATAACCTATACCATAAATCACCAGGCTAATATTAGCAATGCATTCATGCAGCATCCAACCCCAAGACATGCAATAGAAGGCAACGAATTAGAGAAGGCAAGCGTAGTCTATGCCATTCATCATTTTCTTTGTTAGTGCCATATTTTTTTCCGTCAATGCAGAGCTCTTTGCTTGAAGTCAGCAGTCCTACAGGACCATAAGTCTGAGCTAATATCCAGCTTTTTGGTGCATCTCCGCACAATACCAGTAGGGCTTTGCAATAATGGCTTTCAGCGTCTGATGCTAAATATCTTCCCATCGTTCTGACAATAGGCACTTTCCTCTCACGTCCTAGTGCACAGAAGGCAAATCATTCTTAGTCTACCACAAACTGTGAAAGAAAGAAAATTGATCTTGTTCTCCCCGTTGCGTTGATGGGAATGAACCTCATTTGGACGTTCTGTTAACAAATCGTTAACATGTGTTTAATGACTTTAATGTAATGGTGGATAATGGATTTGCAACAAGTTCATGCTGTGTGGAGAAAAAAAAACACATCTACATCAATTTCTTCCTTTCATATTGAAAATTAAAAGAAAACATCAATGCTTAGATCAGTTTTCAGTTTAGTTTATTGTCACGTACACCGAGGTACAGTGAAAAGCTTTTTGTTGCATAGAAACATAGATATGTCATATGAGGAAAGATTGAAAAGACTAGGCTTGTATTCACTGGAGTTTAGAAGGATGAGGGGGGATCTTATAGAAACATATAAAATTATAAAACGACTGGACAAGCTAGATGTGGGAAATTTTTCCCCAATGTTGGGCGAGTCCAGAACCAGGGGCCACAGTCTTAGAATAAAGGGGAGGCCATTTCAGACTGAGGTGAGAAAAAACGTTTTCACCCAGGAATTTGTGGAATTCCCTGCCACAGAGGGCAGTGGAGGCCAAATCACTGAATTGGATTTAAGAGAGAGTTGAGGGCCTGTCCCACCGGCATGCGACTCCATGCGGCAAGCGCGACCTAACCGCAAGCGGGGGTCGTGTGGGGGCCACCCGGAGGTCGCGGGGCCGGTCCCACTTCGATCGCCGGAGCCGTATGGAGTTGTGCGGAGCTGGTCCCGATATCGCGCGGGGCTCCGAAAAACTGACACTGTTCAAAAATTCCGCGCGGCAACGGCCTGCCGCCCCGCAGCCGCATCGACGGCCGTGCGCGCCGCATCGACGGCCATGTGCACCGTCTCGACGCCGGATGCAGCCGCATCGAGGCCGTGCACACAGCCTCAATGGCCGTGCGCACCGCAACGCCGGCGTACGTACCGTCTTGACGTCACTCGACCTCCGCGCGGCCCCCGAGCGGCTCCCGCTTGCGGTTAGGTCGTGCTTGCCGCATGGAGTCGCATGCCCGTGGGACAGGCCCTTTAGATAGTGCTCTAGGGGCTTGTGGAATCAAGGGATATGGGGCGAAGGCAGGCATGGGTTATTGATTGGGGACGATCAGCCATGATCACAATGAATGGCGGTGCTGGCTCAAAGGACCGAATGGCCTCCTCCTGCATCTATTTTCTATGTTTCTATGAAAAGCTTTTTGTTGCGTGCTAACTAGTCAGCGGAAAGACAATACATGATTACAATTGAGCCATCCACAGTGCACAGATACATGATAAGGAGAAAACGTATGCCTATTTCCTTCGCTCCATAGATGCTGCCTCACCCGTTGCAAAGTAAAGCCAGTAAAGTCTAATCAAAGATAGTCCGAGGGCCACCGATGAGGTAGATGGTAGTTCAGGACTGCTCTCTGGGAAGAACAGCTGGGAAGAAACTGTCCCTGAATCTGGAGGTGTGCGTTTTCACACCTCCTGTACCTTTTGTCGAATAAGAGAGGGAAGGAGTTGCCAGGGTGTAACATATCCTTGATTATGTTGCCATACAGAGAAATTCTTTGTTTTGATTAGTAACCTATAAAATCATTTGTCATAGGCAGCTGGAAAAGCACAGTTCCTTGACTCTCAGCAATGAACAAATATTAGCTGAGGCTGTGATATTTAAGAGTTTAAATCCATGCCTTTTAGCTGTGAATTGGACTGCTGTGATCAGGCTGAAAGCTAATTATTTTGGAGGACTGTGGATTACTAAAGTGGTCATGGAAAGCTACGGTAAGTTACTTCCCTTTGTAGATCAATGAATGACCTCCCTTTTGCACAGCTAATGGTGGCACTTTCCTTTACTAATTCACTTTGTCTTAGATCAGATGTTACACAGTGCACTGCAAACATATTTAGTGTCATAGAGTCACAGAGTCATACAGCGTGGCAACAGGCCCTTCAGCGCAACTTGCCCACACCGGCCAACATATCCCAGCTACACTAGTCCCACCTGCCCACGTTTGGCCCAAATCCCTCCAAACCTGTCCTATCCACGTACCTAGACAAAAATGCTGGAGAAACTCAGCGGGTGAGGCAGCATCTATGGAGCAAAGGAAATAGGCAACATTTCGGGTCGTTTCACTCCATAGATGCTGCCTCAACCGCTGAGTTTCTCCAGCATTTTTGTCCACCTTCGATTTTCCAGCATCTGCAGCTCCTTCTTAAACACTATCCACGTACCTGCCTGACTGTTTCTTAAACGTCGGGATAGTCCCTGCCTCAACTACCCCCTCTGGCAGCTCGTTCCATACCCCCACCACCCTTTGTGTGAAAAGGTTAACCCTCAGATTCGATTTAAATCTTTTCCACTTCACTTTGGTCCTCGATTCACCTACTGTGGTCCTCGATTCACCTACCCTGGGCAAGAGACTCTGTGCATCCACCCGATCTATTCCTCTCAGCAGGTGAATCGAGGACCAAAGTGAAGGGGAAAAGATTTAATTTGAATCTGAGGGTTAACTTTTTCACACAAAGGAATAGATTCGATTTGACCGGTGTTAATGTATAAGAAGATTAGCAAGACGCTTTAATTTCCTTGCGGACAGACTCGCAGTGTGCTGAAGTAACTCAGCGGGTCAGGCAGCATCTCAGGAGATTCCAATTAAAACACAAAGTACTTGTGCTATAATTCCCCCAGGATAAGCGCTCTACTCGGAAAACCCATCGCAAAGCCAAAGTATTATCTAACTATCCAACTAAATATACCAACTTACAATAAATAGCTCCATATGCAAAAAAAACTGCTACCTACATATTAACTAGCTCTTCAAAAAAACTAGTCATATAGATGCCAATATATCATTGAGGTTATCAAGTGGGAACCTCCCGTCACTGGTGATTCATTGAATTAGACTCACGACACCTCGGGAAGGCTCAATAATTAGTTCTGTTGTCCCAGAACAGCCCCCTTCAAAAGGAATAGGTGATGTTTTGGGTTGGAACCCTTCACACTGAAAGATTGAGGTGGGCCAGAAATGGGCCAGAAAGTCCAAGGTCTAAAGTCCAAAGTCTTAAGACTGAAGGCGAAATATCCATGGCCTTTCTCTATGGGACCATGGCACTATCTGCACTATGGAACCATGCCACCATCTGCACCAAGGTTCAATGCACATCAGACTGTGGACTGCATGTAGACTGTGAATGCAGATTGTGACCATAGACAATAGACAATAGGTGCCGGAGTAGGCCATTCGGCCCTTCGAGCCAGCACCGCCATTCATTGTGATCATGGCTGATCATCCACAATCAGTACCCCGTTCCTACCTTCTCCCCATATCCCTTGACCGCCATCTACGTAACCCTCTTGAAAGCATCCAGAGAACTGTGGCCCCTGGTTCTGGATTCCCCCAACATTGGGAACATGTTTCCTGCCTCAAGTTTGTCCAATCCCTCAATGATCTTATATGTTTCAATAAGATCCTCTCTCATCCTTCTAAATTCCAGCGTATACAAGCCCAGTCGATCCATTCTTTCATCATATGTTAGTCTCGCCATCCCAGGAATTAACCTCGTGAACCCACGCTGCACTCCCTCAATAACAAGAATGTCCTTCCTCACGTTTGGAGACCAAAACTGCATACAATACTCCAGGTGTGGTCTCACTAGGGCCCTGTACAACTGCAGAAGGACCACTTTGCTCCTATACTCAACTCCTCTTGTTATGAAGGCCAACATGCTATTTGCTTTCTACATTGTGCATGTACACTGTGCATGTGCACTGCGTATGTGGACGTCACATTGCACTGGAAAACCAACTGAGTTTCCAAGGACCAAAGCTCATCTTTCACGGCTTTGGAAACCATCCAACAGCAGCTGGTGTTTGTCACGGTGGGAGTCCCTGGAACTCAGCTCCATACTTCGCAGCTGCTCCGGAGTAACCTCGACGAAGACTGCGGCATCCCTTTCCAAGCTTTCCTGACAAACACACACACACACACACACACACATGGAGAGAAGGTTTGGTCTCCAAATCAGAGGAAAGACATTCTTGCCATAGAGGGAGTACAGAGAAGGTTCACCAGACTGATTCCTGGGATGTCAGGACTTTCATATGAAGAAAGACTGGTTAGACTCGGCTTGTACTCGCTAGAATTTAAAAGATTGAGGGGGGATCTTATAGAAACGTACAAAATTCTTAAGGGGTTGGACAGGCTAGATGCAGGAAGATTGTTCCGGATGTTGGGGGAAGTCCAGAACACGGGGTCACAGTTTAAGGGTAAGGGGGAAATCTTTTAGGACCGAGATGAAAAAAACATTTTTCACACAGGGAGTGGTGAATCTCTGGAATTCTCTGCCACAGAAGATAGTTGAGGCCAGTTCATTGGCTATATTTAAGAGGGAGTTAGATGTGGCCCTTGTGGCTAAAGGGATCGGGAGGTATGGAGAGAAGGCAGGTACAGGATACTGAGTTGGATGATCAGCCATGATCATATTGAATGGCGGTGCAGGCTCGAAGGGCCGAATGGCCTACTCCTGCACCTATTTTCTATGTTTCTATGTTTCGATGTTTCTAAGATGGATGATGGTATCAACTCCACCACGGACGCCTCAAAGGAGACGTGCGGTGGCTTTGGGGTTCCAGTTGTGTGCAAAGCCTCTACTAATGATGGCATTGGTTTATTGTTGTCAAGTCAACTGAGATACAGTATATATTCTCCTTGTGGCTAATACTACAAAAGTGCTGCACAGAGTTGTGGACGCTGCCCGGACCAAGTGAGAAAACGCACATCTTCTATTCATGGACAGTTTCTTCTCAGCTGTTTTTAGGCAACTGGACTATCCTACCAACAACTGGAGAGGTGAGTTCGATAGAGCTCTCAATGATAGCGGAGTCATGGGATATGGGTTGAAGGCAGGAATGGGATACTGATTGTGAATGATCAGCCATGATAACAGTGAATGGCGTTGCTGGCTCGAAGGGCCGAATGGCCTTCTCCTGCACCTATTGTCTATTATCTATTGTCTATTGAGTTCTAAGCTACTATCTACATTGGAGACCCTCGAACTATCTTGAATCTGACTTTATTGGATTTTCTCTAACAATGAACGTAATTATCATGTATCTGTACACTGTAGATGGCTTGATTGTAATCATGTATAGTCTTTCCGCTTCTTCTTCTGTCGTATGTCTTTTAGACCTGCAGCTCCGTTGAGGCGAGCCAGGCCAACGTGTCATCGTCCAGGTCAATCAGACCTCGTTCACTATTCGGTGGCCGGTGTCTGGGGCAACTGGTGACTATGTGCTCCACTGTCTGTGTTGGGTCCCCACACTCGCAGGAGGCGCTGTCCACGAGGCCCCACCTCTTCATCGCTATTCCATAGCGTCCGACGCCTGTCGTCAAGCGGTTGAGGGTTGTCCACTGCTTTTGGGCAGATCCTGGCCAGGGACGTCCATGGGGTCATCGAGGTAATGGTGTAGCCTAGATGGTTCCGCTGACTTCCACTGGCCTCTCCATCTCGTCTTGACACAGGCGGCCTTGGAAGCGTCAGCCTGTCTTTCTGCTGACTGGTTAGCATGCAACAAAAAGCTTTTCCTCGGTACATGGGACAATAAACTAAACTGAAAACTGATTGAAGCATTGATGTTTTCTTTTAATTTTCAATATGAAAGGAAGGAATTGATATTGGTGTGTATTGTTTTCTCAACACAGCATGAACTTTTCGCAATTCCATTGGAGGGAATATTTACAACTTTTACAGAAGCCAAATGAATGTGAGAGGAAACCGGAGCACCCGGGTAAAACCCACACAGGTCACAACGGGAACGTGCAAACTCCGTACAGACTGCACCCGTGGTCAGGATCGAACCCGGGTCTCTGGCGCTGTAAGGCAGCAACTCTACCACTGCACCACCGTGCAAAGTGGGATAACATAGATCCGGTGTGAACGGGTGATCGATGGTTTTCGTGGACTTGGTGGGTCGAAGGGCCTGTTTCTCTGGTGTATCACTAAACTATTTGAAGAGACTTTTAGACAGGCATATGGACTGACAATGAAGTGGAGGGATATTGTTCATGTGTAGGCAGAGGAAATTAGCTTATCATGGCAGCATGTTCGGCACCAACATTGTGATATATAGTGTTCAATGTTCATAAGTTCATAGGTTTGAGGAGCAGGATTAGACCATTTGGAACAAAGATTTATGAGGATGTTGCCAGGACTGGTCTGAGATATGGGGAATGGGTTGAGTAGGCTGGGACACTATTTCTTAGAGAGCAGAAGGATGAGGGGTGTTCTTATAGAGGTGTATGTCAAGATCATGAGAGGAATAGATCGGGTGGATGCATAGTCTCTTGGCCAGAGTAGGTAAATTGTGGACCAGAGGACAAAGGTTTAAGACAAAAGTGGAAAAGATTTAATAGGAATCTGAGGGGTAACTTTTTCCACACAAAGGGTGGTGGGTGTTTGTAACAAGCTAACAGAGGAGGTAGTTGAGGCAGGGACTATCCCAACATTTAAGAAACAGATAGACAGGTACATGGATAGGACAGGTTTGGAGGGATATGGACCAAATGCAGGCAAGTGGAACTAGTGTAGTTGGGACATGTTGGCCGGTGTGGGCAAGTTGAGCCGAAGTGCCTGTTTCCACACTGTATCATTCTATGACTCTATAAGTCTACTCCGCCATTCAATCATGGCTGATCAATCTTTCCCTCTCAACCCCATCTACTGCCTTCTCCCCGTCTCCTGACACCCGTCCTAACCAAGGATCTGTCGATCTCCGCCAGTTCTCTGTTCTATGAGACATACTTTATGAGTTGTAGCACATTTTGCGATGTCCTAATGTTGTGAAAGCCTCCAGAAAAATGCTGCATTCTCTGGAATATGATGAATGCATGTCGTGTCGGTGGACAAAAGCAAGCTCCTTCAAGCTGAGCTGATTCCTTTATTCCTCTCAGGCATATAAGTGCTGCCAGCATGGTTGGCATTTCTGTCCCAGACCTTTCATTGTCCATGAGAAAAATTCTTGAAATTCTGCCATCTGCTCAGTGAATATAACAGCCTTTGTCCTAATTCATAGCGAACTCCATGACTTGTTCCCAACAACGAAGTGCGGCGTAGGTCCAGGTGAGCAATGCTGAGGTGCTGGCCAAGGAGTATTGTGAGCAATTTTGAGCACCATATCGGAGGAAGGGTGTGCTGGCCCTGGAGAGGGTCCAGAGATGGGTTTACAAGAATGATCGCAGGAATGACTGGGTTAACATACGATGAGCGTTTGTCGCACTGGGCCTGTACTCGAAGTTTAGAAGAATGAGGGGGGACCTCATTGAAATGTACTGAATAGTGAAAAAGTTGGACAGAGTGATGTGGAGAGGGATGTTTCTACTAGTGGGAGAGTCTAGGACTAGAGGTCATAGCCTCTCAATTAAAGGTCGTTCCATTAGGAAGGAGATGAGGAGGAATTTCTTTTGTCAGAAGGTGGTGAATCTGTGGAATTCTTTGCCACAGAAGGCTATGAAGGCCGTCAATGGATATTTTTAAGGCAGAGATTGATTAGTGCGGGCATCAGGGGTTATTGGGAGAAGGCTGGAGATTAGGGTTAGGAGGGAGTGATAGATCAGCCACGATTGAATGGCGGAGTAGACGATGGGCTGAGTGGCCTAATTCTGCTCCTATCACTTACGACCTTATGACCTTATGTGCAAGATGGGGGAATTGGAAGAAATGCCCTTTTACCTCCAAGTCTTGAGTTTATTGTCATGTGCATAGATACAGTGAGGTAGAGGTACAATGAAATACTTGCTTGCAGCAGCATCACATCGACTCAGACAACACACAGAAACAGGGGGGTAGTTGAGGCAGGGACTATACAATGTTTGAGAAGCAATTAGACAGGTCCATGGATAGGACAGGTTTAGAGGGATGTGGGTCAAATGCAGGCAGGCGGGACTTGTGGAGATGGGACATGTCGGCCGCTGTGGGCAGGTTTGGACCAAAGGGCATGTTTCCAAACTGTATGACTCTATGACTCTACCATAAATTATAAATAAATTACACATATATTCTGCAAAATGACAGTGAGAATAAAAAAACTGCGATAAACTGCAATGGTATTGGTACTTTGCCTCATGTCCCTAGGAACAGTGAAAAGCGCATACAGTTCAGTGACAATCTGAATTCAGTCTGAAGAAGGGTCTCGACCCAAAAACGTCGCCCATTTCTTCTCTCCAGGGATGCTGCCTCACCCGCTGTGTTGCTCCAGCATTTAGTGACTAACTTTGATTTAAACCAGCATCTGCAATTCTTTCTTACACACTCAGTGACAATCTTACCATACATTAGACACAATGATGCTTAAATACAAGAGCTGTAAAAGGCCTGTCTCACGAGTCTGCGGTCATTGGCAGCGAAACAGGAAGAATCTACCGCTCCTGGGCCGCCATAGACCGCGCACTCGGTCAAACGCACAACTCCGGGGCCGTGCGGCGTTGTTCCCAACACCGCACGGTGCTAAAATAAAACCAACACTGTTCAAAAATATGTCCCTACCGCACAGCCCGCCGCCAGTGAGGCACAAGTGCGGCACGGCCGCCGCCAGTGTGGCTCGAGCGCCGTGCGTCGAACTTGCACCGCCACAGCCTCCGCCAGTGAGGCACGTGTGCGGCACGGCCGCCGCCACAGCCACCGCTACAGCGCTGCGATCAGCACGGCCGCCGCCACAGCCCCGCAGATCCAAAATGACATCATCGCAGTCGGCCCGCCCTTTTTTTTAACTTACCGCAAGCTCGTGGGACCAGCCGTATTTAAATCACTCGGCCCCCACGCAGCACCCGTGCGGCGCTCCCGTGGCATAGGCTCGGCGCTCTCGCCGTTGCCGTGCGGTCCCCTCTACAGGCGAAGCCGCGCTTCACCGCCTATGACCGCAACACCGTGAGACAGAGCCTTAAGAAAGCAGAGATTACAATGAGGCAGTATATAGGAGCACCACATTTCCGGCGACATTTTGTGCGTTTCCAATGATATATATGAACAAAGAGATATACATGTACCAAGCCAATTAACCTACAAACCTGTACGTCTTTGGAGTGTGGGAGGAAACCAGAGCACCTGGAGAAAACCCACGGGGAGAACGTACAAAGTCCGTAGAACAGCACCCATAGTCAGGATTGAACTTGGGTCTCTGGCACTGTAAGACAGCAACTCTACCGCTGCTGCTGCTGTGCCGCCCTTATGCAGGAATTATGCAGGAAAGTGGCACTAAAGTAAAAGATTAAACACACACACACAAGGGCAGCACAGTGGCGCAGCGGTAGAGCTACTGCCTTACAGCGCCAGAGGACTCGGGTTCGATCCCGACTACGGGGCTTGACTGTACGGAGTTTGTACGTTCTCCACGTAACCTGCGTGGGTTTTCTCCGGATCTCCGGTTTCCTCCCACACTCCAAAGACGTACAAGTTTGTAGGTCAATTAGCTTGGTGTATGTGTAAATTGTCCCTGGTGTGTGTAGGGGTAGTGTTAATGTACGGGGTGATCGCTGGTAGGCACGGTCTCGGTGGGCCGAAGGGCCTGCTTCCATTCTGTATCTCTAAACTAAACTAAACTATACTGTCCCTCATGCGAAGGTCAGAACTAGTGATGGGTGATCGCTTGTCGGCATGGACTCGGTGGGCCGAAGGGCCTGTTTTCACTCTGTATCTCTAAACGAAACTCTGGAAAATAGGGCCTGAAGGAATCCTAATCTCAGAGCAATATGGTTGTTAAAAGGGGGATGAGAAATGGGGCAAGGAGGCGGGTTAAATGGAGCATATAATAGGAAACAGATTCTTGTGAGCCAGATACTGAAGCATCAGGATTTCTAAACAATACAATTATCAGAGTTTTACTTATCTCCAATGTTACCCAATTGTGAAGAGCTAAATGGCTTAGCAACATCAAGAGCTGAAGCTGTGTTGTGTCTTGTGTCTTGCAGGCTGAATAAAGAATGAGGTTGTTATTGGGCAGATGCAGATAAAACATGTTTTAGTGTCTGCAGGAAATCTGAAAGTGCTTGCTTTCCCCAGCTTGATCCGATAACAACTTATTTTACGGCCGTCTCAGTCCTTGAGTTAGTTAATTAGAGAAAGAAGGACTTGGAGGAGTCCTGTATATATAACCACAGCCATATAATTTTAAAAAAAGCAGACCTCCACAGATTATCCTGCTAGTTTGGTTTAGTTTAGAGATACAGCGCGGAAACAGGCCCTTCGGCCCACCGAGTCTGCACCGGCCAGCGATCCCCTGCGCTAACGCTATCCTACACACACTAGGGACAATCTACGCATACACCGAGCCAATTAACCTACAAACCTGTAGCGAAAGCGAAGATCTCGGAGAAAACCCACGCAGTCACGGGGAAAACGTACAAACTCCATACAGACGGCGCCTGGAGTCGGGATCGAACCCAGGTCTCCGGCGCTGCAAGCGCTGTAAAGCAGCAACTGTACCACTGCCCCACCATGCCACCTGTTCACCGTTCCCCTCGTGCGGAAATGTCCGATATGCAAGGACTGTCAGGCCTGAAGATAGACACAAAACGGCGGAGTAACACAGCGGGTCAAGCAGCATCTCTGGAGAAAAGGAATAGGTGACGTTTCAGGTCGAGACCACTCTTTGGACTGTCTGAAGAAGGGTCTCGACCCGAAATGTCACCTATTCCTTTTCTCAGGAGATGCTGCCTGACCTGCTGAGTTACTCCGCCATTTTGTATCTATCTTTGGTGTAAATCAGCATCTGAAGTTCCTTCCTACATGCCTGGATAGGTAAGGGCAGGGATGGCCATTTACTGTTTGCCCCATTATAGGATGCTGGAGACTTTGGAGAAGTTGCAATAAAGGCCTACTAGCATTTTTTTTTTAGTTTATTATTGTCACGTGTACTGAAGTACAGTGAAAAATCTCTTGTTTACATGCTCCCCAGTCAAAAAAAAAAACTACACATGATTACAATTGAGCCATCCACACTGCACAAATGCAGGATAAAGGGAATAATTTACATTGCAAGATAAAGTCCAAGCAAAGTCTGATTAAAGATAGTGCGAGAATCTTCAATGAGGAAGATAGTAGCTTTGGACCGCTCTCTAATTGTTGGTGGGATGGTTCAGTTGCCTGATAAGAGTCAAGAAGAAACTGTCCCTGAATCTGGAGGTGTGCATTTTCACACTTCTGTACCTATTGCCCGATGGGAGAGGGGAGAAGAGGGAGTGGCTGGGGTAACACTCGTTCTTGATTATGCTGCTGGCCTTGACAAGGCAGTGTGAGGTGTAGATGGAGTCACAGGAGGGAAGTTGGTTTGTGTGATGGTCTGGGCTGCGTCCACAATTCTCCCTACACACCAGGGGCAATTTATAGAAGCCAATTAACCTACAAACACGCACGTCTTTGGGATGGTGGGGGAAACCGGTGCACCCGCAGGAAACCCACGTGGTCACAGAGAGAACGTACAAACTGCACGCAGGCAGCATCCGAGGTCAGGATTGAACCAAGGTCTCAGGCGCTGTGAGGCAGCTGCTCTACCTGCCTCCATCACGACTGCTGGCACATGATCCAGGAACCCACCACCATCTGTGTAAAAAACCTGCCCAGCACATCTCATTTAAACTTTGCCCCGATCACCTTAAATGCTGTTATAGTATCTGTCTCAACTACCTCCTCGGGCAAAGATAGGCACCAAAGTGCTGGAGTAATTCAGCGGGTCGGGCAGCATCTCTGGAGAAAAAGGATGGGCGATGTTTCGGGTTCGGGACCCTTCTGGTCGAGTTTCTTCAACACTTTGTGTCTATCTTTGGTATAAACCAGCACTTCTGCAGTTCTGCAGTTCTTTGTTTCTACCTCTTCTGCCAGCTCGTTCCTTTACCCACCCACCCTCTGTGTGATAAAGCTACTCCTCAGGTCCATGTTAAGTCTCGTCTCTCTCACCTTAAACCTATGTCCTCTGGGTTTGCATTCTCTTACCCTGGGTAAAAGACCATCTTTCCATCTCAACCCATATCTACCCCCCTCATGATTTTGAATGAATGAATGAATACGTTTTAAAGAAGGAACTGCAGATGCTGGAAAATCGAAGGTACACAAAAATGCTGGAGAAACTCAGCGGGTGCAGCAGCATCTATGGAGCGAAGGAAATAGGCAACGTTTCGGGCCGAAACCCTTCTTCAGACTGATAGGGGGTGGGGAGAAGAAAGGAAAAAAGGAAAAAGGCGGAGGAGGAGCCTGAGGGCTGGGGGAGGGGAGGAGACAACCAGAGGGCTGATGAAGGGGAGGGGACAGCAAGGGCTAGCAGAATTGGGAGAATTCAATGTTCAAGCCCCCAGGATGTAGACTGCCCAAGCGGAATATGAGGTGCATTTCCTCCAATTTACGGTGTTGCTCGCTGTGGCCATGGAGGAGACCCAGGACAGAGAGGTCAGATACGGAATGGGAGGGGGAGTTGAAGTGCTGAGCCACCGGGAGGTCAAGTTGGTTATTGCGGACCGACCAATGAATAAGTTTATTGGCCAAGTATTCACATACCAGGAATTTGCCTTGGTGCTCCCGCCCGCAAGTGACAACGACATGCAGTGACAATTAGGAATGACACATTAAAAAAATTAAACATTAATAATAAAACATTATTGATTAAATATGTGAATTAAATAAACACCAGAGCAAAAGGAGGCTACAGATTTCTGGTTGTTGAGTAGAGCTATTACTCGTGGAAAAAAGCTGTTTTTATGTCTGGCTGTGGCAGCTTTGACAGTCCGGAGTCGCCTTTTTCTACACTATAAGATCACCCCTCAGCCTCCTGCGCTCCAAGGAATAAAGTCCTCGCCTGCCCGACCTCTCCCTGTTGCTCAGGCCCTCATCCTCGTGAATCTTCTGTGCACCCTTTCCAACTCATTGACATGTTTGCTTTGACTCAGATGTTCGACGTGCTCAGTGCTGTTTTGAAGTACTGCCGCAATTGTCATGAAGTAACATGCCCCTGCAGATAATATCCAGATGATCTGCCTTGCCACCTAACCTGCTGAGCGTATTCAACATTTTCCGGTTTTATGTCAGATTTCCTGCTTCATTTAGTCTTGAATACATGGCTACTTCTCATTTTGATGGAGCTGTCGAGTCTTACAGTGGAGCCATATGCAGGGAATGGAGGGATATGTGTCACGTGCAGGCAGAGGAGATAAGCTTATCTTGGTATCATGTTCAGAATGAACATTATTGCCCAAATGGCCTGTTCCTGTTCTGTACAGGATGGCACGGTGGCGCAGCGGTAGAGTTGCTGCCTTACAGCGCCAGAGACCCGGGTTCAATCTGGACTATGGGTGCTGTCTGTGTGTAGTTTGTATGTTCTCCCTGTGGCCGTGTGGGTTCTCTCCGGGTGCTCTGGTTTCCTCCCACACTCCAAAGACATGCAGGTAGGTAACTTAAATTGGCTTCGGTAAAAAAAATTGTAAATTGTCTCTGATGTGTAGCATAGTCTTAGTGTATGGGGCGATCGTTGGTTGGCGTGGGCTCGGTGGGCCGAATTGGCCTGTTCTTGTGCTGTATCTCTAAAGTCAAAAGTCTATAGTACACAAATAGGCCCACCGAGTCCGTGCCGACCTTCAACTATGTGTAACAAAGAACTGCAGATGCTGGTTTAAATCGAAGGTAGACATAAAATGCTGGAGTAACTCAGCGGGTGAGGCAGCATCTCTGGAGAGAAGGAATGGCCGATGTTTCCTCCCTTGGGTAGTTTACACCCTAGCGGTATGAGCATTGACCTCTAACCTCAGATAGCCCTTGCTTTCTCTCTCCCTCCCCTCCCCCTTCCCATTTCTCCTACCAGTCTTACCGACTCCGCCCACATTCTATCTTTGTCCAGCCCCCTCCCCTGACATGAGTCTGAAGAAGGGTCTCGACCTGAAACATCGCCCATTCCTTCTCTCCAGAGATGCTGCCTCACCCGCTGAGTTACTCCAGCATTTTGTGTCTACCGACCTTCAACACAATAATCCTACACTCATCCCATTCTCATGAACTGACGCAAGACTTTGCAATCTCCTGCACACTGTACATCATTTACTGTGGTCCATTGACCCACGAGTCTTGCAAATGTTGGGGGGAAGCCAAAATACCCCTATTCACAGGGAGAACATGCAAACTCCACACAGACAGCACTGGAGGCTAGGATTGAAACTGGCTCTTAGGTGCCTCGAGGCAGCAGCTCTACCTGTTGCTTCATTGTACCTGCTCTGAAATGCAATGAAGAGGAATGCAGTCGTCGAAACAAGGAACTGCAGATGCTGGCTCGTCAAGGAAAGTCACAAAGTGCTGGAGTAACTCAGCGGTAAGGCGGCATTCCCGGAGGACATGGACAGGTGACCTTTCGGGTCGGGACCCTCCTCTAGACGTCCAGCCAGTTCCAGTTCCATTCATGCTAACCTTGAATATCTGCTCTTCTCCCCAACACCATTTCCAACTCACCTTTGTCAGCTGTGGAAATGCTCTGTTTCTAATCTAATTTCAATGACATTGGTTGAAGGATCTCAACAGTCAAGAGGGTTTAATTGTCATATGTCTCTGTACCTGAATGTCCAGATTCAAGGACGAGTCGCAGGTAGATAAGGTGGTCAAAAAGGATTTTGGCACATTGGCCTTCATCAGTTAGAGTATTGAGTATAGAAGTTGGGATGTCATGTTGCAGTTGTAGAAGACATTGGTGAGACCGCATTTAGAGTATTGTGTTCGGTCTGGGCACCATATTATAAGAAAGATATTGTCAAGCTTGAAATGGCTCAGAGAAGATTTATGAGGATGTTGCCAGGACTAGATGGTCTGAGCTATAGGGAGAGGTTGAGAAGACTATCAGGCAACTGAACCATTCTATCACCAACTGGAAAGCAGTCCTGAGCTTCCATCTACCTCATTGGAGACACTCAGTCTATCTTTAATTGGAATTTACTAAACTTTACCTTGCACTAAACATTACTTAATCACCGGGTGGCGCCCATAATGGCCGCCTCGCCAGCAGCTTGTCTTGTCCCTTCTCTGTTTTTATTATTTTAAGTATGTCTTGAATGGTTGTTTTAATGTCTCTTGGTATATTTTATGTGGGGGGGGGGGGGGGAGGGTGATCAGGGGAAACCTTTTTCAGTCACTTACCTCGACGGAGATGCGATTTTTCTCCGTGTCACTTCTCCCCCCTTTGCGGCCTACAACGTGGAGTGGTGCTGCCTTTCCTGGAGACCAGCCCGGAGCTTCAAGCCGTGGGTGCGGCGCGGACTTACCATTGCGGAGCCTGGGATCTTTTGCCGAGGATCGCCAGTGTTGGAGCTCCGACCGCGGGGCCTGTGGACTTTAATACCGTGAAGCAGCGGCCTCCGGTAAGAAGCAGCCACCTCGGGAGCTCCATGTTCCGATTTGTCCCGACGCCGGAGTTTCGATCATCCCGACGAGAGGGCTTGAACAGCGGACCGTCGGCAACGGCCCCGTTCAAAAGGCCCCGACCACGGGTGAACAAAGGAGGAAGATGACTGAACTTTATTGCCTTCCATCACAGTGAGGAATGTTGATTCCACTGTGGTGGATGTTTATGTTAAACTTTATCTTATGTGCTGTGTGTATTTTTACTTTTTACTTAGTATAGCTGTATGGTAACTCAAATTTCACTGCACCTTAATTGGTACATGTGACAATTAAATTGAATCTTGAATCTTGAATCTACTTGCTTTATCCTGTATCTGTACACAATGGACGCCTCGATTGTAATCATGTATAGTATTTTCTCTGACAAGATGGCGTGCAACAAAAAAAGCTTTTCACTGTACCTCGTTACACATGACAATCAACTAAACTGAACTAAAACTACTTGTGCCGTCAAAGCGATAATGAAATTCCTACTTGCAGCAGAATAACAGGCCTGTAAACACAATACACATGGAAAATATAAATAGTCATAGTCATAGATTCATACAGCATGGAAACAGGGCCCATTGGCCCACCTTGCCCACACCGACCAACATCCCCTTCTACACCAGCCCCACCTGCTTGTGTTTGGCCCATAACCCTCTAAATCTGTCCTAGGTTCATGAATTCATAAATTCCAGCAGAAGAATTAGACCATTCGGCCCATCAAGTCAACTCCACCATTCAATCATGGCTGATCTTTCTTTCCGTCTCAACCCCATTCTCCTGCCTTCTCCCCATAATCCCTGACACCCTTAAGGGCCTGTCCCACTTTACGAGTTTACCCAAGAGCTCTCCCGAGTTAAAAAAAAAATCAAACTTGTGGTAAGTACGTAGCGGGTATGTCGGAGCTCGGGACGTCTCTTAGCAGTTCGTAACGTTAACGGCAGGTACTCGGGAAACGCGGTAAGCTCGTGAAGTTTTTTCAACATGTTGAAAAATGTGCACTAGACCCCCGAGTACCTACGAGTGGCTATTACCGTAATTCTCCAATTTTGAATCAGGGGAAACTCGGGAGAACTCTTGAATTACCTCGTACAGTGGGACAGGCCCTTAAGTAATCAAAAATCTGTCAAACCCCGCCCTAAAAATATCCACTGACTTGGTCTCCACAGCCGTCTGTGGCAATGAATTCCACAGATTCACCACCCTCTGGCTAAATGTACCTGTCTAATTGTTTCTTGTCAATTGAGATAGTCCCTGCCTCAACTACCTCCTCTGGCAGCTCGTTCCAGACACTCACCGTGAGAAAGAGTTGCCCATCAGATTCCTATTAAATCATTTTCTCCTTCACCTTAAACCTACACCCTCTGGTTCTCGATTCCTCTACTCTGGGCGTCTGCCAGATCTATTCCTCTCATGATTTTGTACGCGGCTTTTTATTGATTATTTGCAGCATCTGTATACCAGCCACTTGCTAGTAGTGCAGCACTTCAACCCTTCAGCATCCCAGAGCTCTGCAATCTCTCCACGCTGAACACAAATTAACAAAGTCAAACAATAAATTAATAACCTGAATGGCAGCGCAGATAAACCCCCTAGTCCTGAGAGAAAATAAAAGGGGCCACACTGTGTTAAAGGTTTGCGAGCAGCAGAACAGGTCAGGGGTAATTCTCCCTGGCCTTTTCCACTTTACTGTCGCGGGATCTGTTTCGAGCGTGTGAAAGGACCTGAGCTTTGGCTCATTCCCAGTAGACGGTCTCTCGCTGCATTAAAGTGTCAGGTTGGTTTTGTGCCTGGTCTCTGCGGTGGGATTTAATCACGCGTGCTCACACTGTCGAGCGCTATGAACTGGCCAGAGCTGTCACTGCATTTGAAAAATGTTTAACTCAGTGAACTTTACACCTGATCCCAACACGGGCTCTATTAGAGCGTCGGGCAGTACAATACCTATTAATATAAAGCATGTTACTGACATCCTTGGATTTACAGAAAGCAATATTTCTGCATCCTCTTTGGGATTAGATTTGAAATAAAAAATATTTGAAGTTATTAGTGTTTAGTTGAGCTTATAATGTAGTTTATTATCATGTGTACCACTTTTGTTGTGTTCTATCCAGTCAGCAGAAACACAATACATGATTACAATCGAGCCATTTAAAGTGTACATGATAGGGGATTAACGCTTCGTGCAAGGTAAAGCCATCAAAGTCCGATCAAGGTTAGTCCGAGGATCATCAATGAGGTAGATAGTAGTCAGCACTGCTCTCTGGTTGTCACAGTATTGTCACATGTACCGAGGTACAGTGAAAAACTTTTTGAAGGTAGACACAAAATGCTGGAGTAACTCAGGCAGCATCTCTGGAGAGAAGGAATGGGCGACGTTTCGGGTCAAGACCCTTCTTCAGACTTGTGAAAAACTTTTTGTTGTGTACTATCCAGTTAGCAAAAAGACTATACATGATTACAATCAAGCCATCCATAGTGTACAGATACAGCATAAAGGGTAGCATGTTTAGTGCAAGGTAAAGTTCCATGCAGTCCGATTAAAGATAGTCCAATGAGGTGGATGGGAGGTCAGGACGGCTCTTTAGTTGGTGAGAGGACAGTTCAGTTGCCTGATAACAGCTGGGAAGAAACTGTCCCTGAATCTGGAGATAGACACAAAACACTGGAGTCCCTACAGCCATCAGGCTATTAAACATGACAACAAATAAGCTCTGAACTACAACAGACTATTATTATTATTGCACTCTATTTGTTTATTTATTGAGTATGTGTGCATGAGTATACACACACTGAACTTTTTTCTCCCGTTATTTACTATGTTTACATATTCTGTTGTGCTGCACCAAGTAAGAATTTAATTATCCTATCTGGGACATATGACAATAAAACACTCTTGACTCTTGGCGGGTCAGGCAGCATCTCTGGAGAGAAGGAATAGGTGAAGTTTCTGGTGGAGACCCTTCTTCAGACTGAGAAACAGGGGGGGAGGGAAACTAGAGGCATGTAAAAGTACAGAACAATCAGACCTATGAAATGAGGAGCCCACAATGGTCCATTGTTGGCTGTGGAAGAGGTGATAACAAAGAGGTATATGGATGTGAACAGTGGAACTGGCAGGATGATTATGTTGAGGAAGGGACAGAGAAAGATGGGCAGCAGGGGTTACTTGAAAGGGCGGCACGGTGACGGAGCGGTAGAGTTGCTGCCTTACAGCGCTTGCGGCACCGGAGACCCGGGTTCGATCCTGACCACGGGTGCTGTCTGTGCGGAGATTGGACGTTCTCCCCGTGACTGCATGGGTTTCTTCCGAGATCTTTGGTTTCCTCCCACACTCCAAAGAGGGACAGGTTTGTAAGTTAATTGGCTTGGTATAAATGTGAATTGTTCCGAGAGTGTGTAGGGAAGTTAGTGTTAATGTGCGGGGATCGCTGGTCGTTGCAGACTCGGTGGGCCGAAGGGCCTGTATCTCTAAACTAAGCTAAACTAAGCTAAACTAAACTAAATGAGAGAAATCAACATTCATACTGCTGGTTCTGGAGGTATGCGTTTCCAAACGTCTTTCGCCTGATGGGGGTGGTCTTGGTGAAAGCGAAACTGGACATTGATTTACTGGTTATTGAATTTTCACATGTATATGCAAGCAGAAAGAATAATTTTCACCACTATCCATCATCGCCATAGACTTTGCAAATAGGTTTATAGGTTCAGAAGTGATTTTGAGCAGAATTAGGCCATTCACTGTCTACTCCGCCATTCAATCATGGCTGATCTATCTCTCCCTCCTAACCCCATTCTCCTGCCTTCTCCCCATAACACTCTGCCACCCGCACTATTCAAGAATCTATCTATCTCACGGTGGCACAGCGGTAGAGTTGCTGCCTTACAGCAAAATGCAGCGCCAGAGACCCGGGTTCAATCCCGACTACGGGTGCTGTCTGTATGGAGTTTGTACGTTCTCCCCGTGATCTGTGTGGGTTTTCTCTGAGATCTTCGGTTTCCTCCCACACTCCAAAGACGTACAGGTTTGTAGGTTAATTGGCTTGATAAAAATGTTAAATTGTCCAAGTTGGCGATATGCAGAGTACTGCCCTGCCGACTACAAAATTCAGAAGGTTCAGACGGTATCTCCGCCTTAAAATTATCCATTGACTTGGCCGCCCCAGTGGCAAAGAATTCCACAGATTCACCACCCTCTGCCTAAAGAAATCCCTCCTCATCTCCTTCGTAAAGGAACGTTCTTTAATTCTGAGGAACGTCCTTTAATCTGTAGACTCTCCCACTAGTGGAAACATCCTCTCCACATCCACTCTATCCAGGCCTTTCACTTTTCGGTGAGTTTCAATGAGGTAATGAAATCGCTTGTAGTTCTTTCTGAAGAAGATAGAGGGAAGCAGAATCCCACCTTTTGCATGTGTCTGCTTCACTGATGTGTTCCTCTTTCTTTCAATAAGCACATTTGACAATGTAATGATGTGGGCCTGTTTACAATTTCTAAAACGCTAATGATATTCACTGTGTAGATTCTGCAGAGCAAAATAATTGCCGGATGAGCTGAAAGGATTACTTCCCAAGAATAAGAGGGATCCAGAGCTATAAACCCTGACCTGGTAATTTTTTTCTAAACTGATAACCTGATTGGCACAAACAGCAGTTTGAATATTCTTCACTTGTTCACTCACATAATTAAATAAATGGCCTGTCTGCTTCACTCAAAAGGAATCTCGCCTGATGCATTTTAATGAAACCTTTCTGATTTTACAAGATCCTCCTCTATGTCTACAAAGCCCTCAATGGGCTTGCCCCCACCTACATCAAAAGTCTTCTTACCTACCAGTGATCACAATACCATTAGTTTCAATATAATTATGGAGAGGGTCAGAACTGGACCTAGGGTTGAGATTTTTGTTTGGAGAAAGGCTAACTTTGAGGAGATGCGAAAGGATTTAAAAGGAGTGAATTGGGACATGTTGTTTTATGGGAAGGATGTAGAAGAAAAATGGAGGACATTTAAGGGTGAAATTTTAAGAGCACAGAATCTTTATGTCCCTGTTCGGTTGAAAGGAAATAGTAAAAAATGGAAAGAGCCATGGTTTTCAAGGGAAATTGGACACTTGGTTCGGAAAAAGAGAGAGATCTACAATAATTATAGGCAGCATGGAGTAAATGAGGTGCTTGAGGAGTATAAAGAATGTAAAAAGAATATTAAGAAAGAAATTAGAAAAGCTAAAAGAAGATATGAGGTTGCTTTGGCAAGTAAGGTGAAAGTAAATCCAAAGGGTTTCTACAGCTATATTAATAGCAAAAGGATAACAAGGAATAAAATCGGTCCATTAGAGAGTCAGAGTGGACAGCTATCAGCAGAGCCAAAAGAGATGGGGGAGATATTGAACAATTTCTTTTCTTCGGTATTCACGAAGGAGAAGGATATGGAATTATGTGAGGTAAGGGAAACGAGCAGAGTAGCAATGGAAACTGTGAGATTCAAAGAAGAGGAGGTGCGGACACTTTTGAAAAATATGAAAACGGATAAGTCTCCAGGTCCTGACAGGATATTCCCTAGGACATTGAGGGAAGTTAGTGTAGAAATAGCAGGGGCTATGACAGAAATATTTCAAATGTCATTAGAAACGGGAATAGTGCCGGAGGATTGGCGTACTGCGCATGTTGTTCCGTTGTTTAAAAAGGGTTCGAAGAGTAAACCTAGCAATTATAGACCTGTTAGTTTGACGTCAGTGGTGGGCAAATTAATGGAAAGGATACTTAAAGATAATATATATAAGCATCTGGATAAGCAGGGTCTGATTAGGAACAGTCAACATGGATTTGTGCCTGGAAGGTCATGCTTGACTAATCTTCTTGAATTTTTCGAAGAGGTTACTAGGGAAATTGATGAGGGTAAAGCAGTGGATGTTGTCTATATGGACTTCAGTAAGGCCTTTGACAAGGTTCCTCATGGAAGGTTGGTTAAGAAGATTCAATTGTTGGGTATTAATGGTGGAGTAGCAAGATGGATTCAACAGTGGCTGAATGGGAGATGCCAGAGAGTAATGGTGGATGGCTGTTTGTCAGGTTGGAGGCCGGTGACTAGTGGGGTGCCTCAGGGGTCTGTGTTGGGTCCACTGTTGTTTGTCATGTACATCAATGATCTGGATGAAGGTGTGGAAAATTGGATTAGTAAGTATGCAGATGATACTAAGATAGGTGGTGTTGTGGATAATGAAGTAGATTTTCAAAGTCTACAGAGAGATTTAGGCCATTTGGAAGAGTGGGCTGAAAGATGGCAGATGGAGTTTAATGCTGACAAATGTGAGGTGCTACATCTCGGCAGGACAAATCAAAATAGGACGTACACGGTAAATGGTAGCGAATTGAGGAATGCAGTTGAACAGAGGGATCTAGGAATAACTGTGCATAGTTCCCTGAAGGTGGAATCTCATGTAGATAGGGTGGTAAAGAAAGCTTTTGGTGTGCTGGCCTTTATAAATCAGAGCATTGAATATAGAAGTTGGGATGTAATGTTAAAATTGTACAAGGCATTGGTGAGGCCAATTCTGGAGTATGGAGTACAATTTTGGTCGCCTAATTATAGGAAGGATGTCAACAAAATAGAGAGAGTACAGAGGAGATTTACTAGAATGTTGCCTGGGTTTCAGCAACTAAGTTACAGAGAAAGGTTGAACAAGTTAGGTCTTTATTCTTTGGAGCGCAGAAGGTTAAGAGGGGACTTGATAGAGGTCTTTAAAATTATGAGCGGGTTAGACAGAGTGGACGTGGATAAGCTTTTCCCATTGAGAGTAGGGAAGATTCAAACAAGGGGACATGACTTGAGAATTAAGGGACAGAAGTTTAGGGGGAACATTAGGGGAAACTTCTTTACTCAGAGAGTGGTAGCTGTGTGGAATGAGCTTCCAGTGGAAGTGGTGGAGGCAGGTTCGATGTTATCCTTTAAAAATAGATTGGATGGGTATATGGACGGGAAAGGAATGGAGGGTTATGGTCTGAGTGCAGGTAGATGGGACTAGGGAGAAGTATTTTATTTTTAATTAAAAAAAAAAAAAAAAAAAAAAAAATTTAAATGTTCGGCACGGACTTGAAGGGCCGAGATGGCCTGTTTCCGTGCTGTTATGGTTATATGGTTATATGGTTACCACTCCACCTCCAGGTCCCTCAGATCAGCCGACTTGGGGTTGCTGAATATCCCGCGGTCTAGGCATAAGCCTTTGCGGTTGCTGCTCCTAGATTGTGGAACAGCATCCCCCTTCTCATCAGAACTGCCCCCTCCATCGACTCCTTTAAGTCAAGACTAAAAACTTATCTATACTCCCAAGCCTTTCTTGACGTCCTCTGAGCGAGGGCTATATGTATATATATATGTATGTAGTTTGTTTGTTTATACTATTCTTATAACAAATGTAAAGCACTTTGGCCAACGAGAGTTGTTTTTTAAATGTGCTATATAAACAATTGTGACTTGATTTGACTTGACTTGACTCTGAGCTATAGGGAGAGGTTGAGTAGGCTGGGACTCTATTCCTTGGAGCGCAGGAGAATGAGCGGTGATCTTATAGAGGTGTATAGAATATTGAGAAGACTAGATCGGGTAGACGCACAGAGGCTCTTGCCCAGTGTAGGGGAATCAAGAACCAGAAGATATGGGTTTAATGTGAGGGGAACATTTAGACAGGTACAGGGATAGGACATGTTTAGAGGGAAATGGGCCAAATGCAGGCAGGTGGGACTAGTATAGATGGGACATGTTGGCAAGTTGGGCCAAAGGGCCTGTTTCCACACTGTATCACTCTATGACTCTAAGGGGGCCCAATGGGCATGTGTGGCCTCTTTCTGTCCCATTATCACATTTTAGTTTAGTTTAGAGATACAGCGCGGGAACAGGTCCCTCGGCCCACCGAATCTGCACCGACCAGCGATCCTCACACAATAACACGACCCTGCACACACTAGGGACAATTCATATTTATACCAAGCCAATTAACCTACAAACCTGTATGTCTTTGGAGTTTGGGAGGATACTGGAGAAAACCCACACAGGTCACAGGGAGAATGTACAAACTCCGTACAGACATCACCCGTAGTCAGGCAGGTGGGACTAGTATAGGTGGGACATGTTGGCTGGTGTGGGCAAGTTGGGCCAAAGGATCACGGTACAAAGGGCCACAGTATAGATTCCGTACAGACAGCACCCGTAGTCAGGATCAAACCCGGGTCTGTGGTGCTGTAAGGCAGCAAACCTACCGCTGCACCACCGTGCCACCATAGAACTGATGAGAACTTCTGACTGTGAACAGGAAGAAAATCCCCCTTCAAATCATAAACTACGTTCCAATGTCAACTCTTCAACAATCGAAGGTCGAACCGGCTTGCAGAATGTCCCTTGATAAATAGGTGACCTTTGGAAGAGGTGATGCTTCAGTCCAGTGTCGGAGTATGGTGCAGATTTAACTGGGAGTTTTAAATAGCTGTGGGGACTAGAAGTTGAACTCCACTTTGAGATTAGTCGGATTTTGAATTCAGTTCCCTGAGCCGGTCTCCCTAGTGAGACGCTTCTTTGGAATCCCAAGGCGAAAAATAAATTGACTTGCGTCCTATTTTCTGTTCCTTTTAATCCTCCAAATTATTGAGAAGAATGAACCAGAGTCCTTGGTCCCTAAGGCATCTGGTGCAAGTTACTTGTAAGAGTTTTGTAGGCTCCCTGTAAGATGGTTAGAAGGTTAGACAATTTTGCAGAGCATCCAGCAATTTGTTTGTTCACAAGTTCTAGGAGGAGAATGAGGACATTCGGCCCATTCAATCACGTGTCCCAACCAAGACTCACCACTCACCCAATGCCTGAAAATAGTAAGATTAAACGAGAACTTACCAGTTTGAAGTTTGATCTTTATTTTATGAGGCGTTACGATGAGCGATTACGTGAAGAAGGCCGTCAGCCCGCATGCGCGTCAATCTTCAAAGCAGCGGTGTGAAATCACAGATAACAGTAGTTGACCTGAACATAGTAAGATTGGAGAGAACTAGAAACTACCAGATGACCTTTATAATATGAGGGGTGGGAGCGGTGGGCACGTAATCGCTCATCGTAACTCCTCATAAATAAAGATCAAACTTCAAACTGGTACGTTCTCGTTTAATGTTACTATTTTACTTCGGAGTCACGTGAGTGACTACGTGAAGATTTCAAAGCTCTGTGATTTCATGCCGGATACGAGTCCAAGCGTCACACACTGCATCAATTGACCATGGATGAGTGAAAAAGATAAATGCATTCAGACATTACATAGTTTGTTCAAAATGCTGATGCTTTAATCATCAAAGGAAAATAATAGTGACCCCTCCCATCCTGGGGGGAAACTATGAAACAGATCATAAATGGAATTTATAAAGATATCCTTTATAAATCTGGAATCAGAGGGTGAGACCCGACAGAGTGGGTCCCGATCGCTGCAGCAAATATGATGAGAAGGCACATTGGCTCAGTTAATGGTACTATAACTTAATTAATTGTCAAAAACCCATCTGAAAATGAACTCCGAGACGTTAGTTATCCGTGCCGTATTATATGTAACATTGGCATTTAAACAAAACACTTCCCATCTCCTGATGAGGTAAATGTACTGCTTTTTCGTTGCTATCCCTGCACTCTGCAGTGAGCACGTACATAGATCGGTCTGGCAACCCGAGCCGCCGGAACGGTCTTCTCAGAGTCTGCAAGTCTATAAATTGATTTTATCATGTAGAGGATGGTTTCTCGAGTCACGGGGTGAACCAGCATATTTTTGTGTTTAGGATAACCATATAAGGTCATATTATCATTCCCAACATTAGCGGGAACCATGGCTGCATAGGCCAGTCAGGCAGTACAAAATGCCTGAGGCGAGATCTTGCTGGATTTTGTGCAAGACCCGATTGATGAGGCAAAATGGAGGAAAGACTTGACTCTGAGCTATAGGGAGAGGTTGAGTAGGCTGGGACTCTATTCCTTGGAGCGCAGGAGAATGAGCGGTGATCTTATAGAGGTGTATAGAATATTGAGAGGACTAGATCGGGTAGACGCACAGAGACTCTTGCCCAGTGTAGAGGAATCAAGAACCAGAAGATATGGGTTTAATGTGAGGGGAACATTTAGACAGGTACAGGGATAGGACATGTTTAGAGGGAAATGGGCCAAATGCAGGCAGGTGGGACTAGTATAGATGGGACATGTTGGCAAGTTGAGCCAAAGGGCCTGTTTCCACACTGTATCACTCTATGACTCTAAGGGGGCCCAATGGGCATGTGTGGCCTCTTTCTGTCCCATTAACACATTTTAGTTTAGTTTAGAGATACAGCGCGGGAACAGGTTCCTCGGCCCACCGAATCTGCACCGACCAGCGATCCTCACACAATAACACGACCCTGCACACACTAGGGACAATTCATATTTATACCAAGCCAATTAACCTACAAACCTGTATGTCTTTGGAGTTTGGGAGGATACTGGAGAAAACCCACGTAGGTCACGGGGAGAATGTACAAACTCCGTACAGACATCACCCGTAGTCAGGCAGGTGGGACTAGTATAGGTGGGACATGTTGGCTGGTGTGGGCAAGTTGGGCCAAAGGATCACAGTACAAAGGGCCACAGTATAGATTCTGTACAGACAGCACCCGTAGTCAGGATCAAACCCGGGTCTGTGGCGCTGTAAGGCAGCAAACCTACCGCTGCACCACCGTGCCACCATAGAACTCATGAGAACTTCTGACTGTGAACAGGAAGAAAATCCCCCTTCAAATCATAAACTACGTTCCAATGTCAACTCTTCAACAATTGAAGGGCGAACCGGCTTGCAGAATTTCCCTTGATAAATAGGTGACCTTTGGAGGAGGTGATGCTTCAGTCCAGTGTCGGAGTATGGTGCAGATTTAACTGGGAGTTTTAAATAGCTGTGGGGACTAGAAGTTGAACTCCACTTTGAGATTAGTCGGATTTTGAATTCAGTTCCCTGAGCCGGTCTCCCTAGTGAGACGCTTCTTTGGAATCCCAAGGCGAAAAATAAATTGACTTGCGTCCTATTTTCTGTTCCTTTTAATCCTCCAAATTATTGAGAAGAATGAACCAGAGTCCTTGGTCCCTAAGGCATCTGGTGCAAGTTACTTGTAAGTGTTTTGTAGGCTCCCTGTAAGATGGTTAGAAGGTTAGACAATTTTGCAGAGCATCCAGCAATTTGTTTGTTCACAAGTTCTAGGAGGAGAATGAGGACATTCGGCCCATTCAATCACGTGTCCCAACCAAGACTCACCACTCACCCAATGCCTGAAAATAGTAAGATTAAACGAGAACTTACCAGTTTGAAGTTTGATCTTTATTTTATGAGGCGTTACGACGAGCGATTACGTGAAGAAGGCCGTCAGCCCGCATGCGCGTCAATCTTCAAAGCAGTGGTGTGAAATCACAGATAACAGTAGTTGACCTGAACATAGTAAGATTGGAGAGAACTAGAAACTACCAGATGACCTTTATAATATGAGGGGTGGGAGCGGTGGGCACGTAATCGCTCATCGTAACTCCTCATAAAATAAAGATCAAACTTCAAACTGGTAAGTTCCCATTTAATGTTACTATTTTACTTCGGAGTCACATGAGTGACTACGTGAAGATTTCAAAGCTCTGTGATTTCATGCCGGATACGAGTCCAAGCGTCACACACTGCATCAATTGACCATGGATGAGTGAAAAAGATAAATGCATTCAGACATTACATAGTGTGTTAAAAATGCTGATGCTTTAATCATCAAAGGAAAATAATAGTGACCCCTCCCATCCTGGGGGGAAACTATGAAACAGATCATAAATGGAATTTATAAAGATATCCTTTATAAATCTGGATATCAGAGGGTGAGACCCGACAGAGTGGGTCCCGATCGCTGCAGCAAATATGATGAGAAGGCACGTTGGCTCAGTTAATGGTACTATAACTTAATTAATTGTCAAAAACCCATCTGAAAATGAACTCCGAGACGTTAGTTATCCGTGCCGTATTATATGTAACATTGGCATTTAAACAAAACACTTCCCATCTCCTGATGAGGTAAATGTACTGCTTTTTCGGTGCTATCCCTGCACTCTGCAGTGAGCATGTACATAGATTGGTCTGGCAACCCGAGCCGCCGGAACGGTCTTCTCAGAGTCTGCAAGTCTATAAATTGATTTTATCATGTAGAGGATGGTTTCTCGAGTCACGGGGTGAACCAGCATATTTTTGTGTTTAGGATAACCATATAAGGTCACATTATCATTCCCAACATTAGCGGGAACCATGGCTGCATAGGCCAGTCAGGCAGTACAAAATGCCTGAGGCGAGATCTAGCTGGATTTTGTGCAAGACCCGACTGATGAGGCAAAATGGAGGGAAGACATAAAGAACAATCCTCCTCAGTGTAGCGAGAATGCATCTATTGCCCTGTGCCACATATTTTTGCAATGGTGATTGAGCCTGGATGCAAACATATTAATATTCGGTGTTCCATCGAACCACAATGTCATTAAATACTTTGTGATACAACATCCATTCTGTGTTGTCATAGATTTTACGTGATGATACACCAGCGCCAAATGAGGTTAGGTAAATTATCACAGGATATTTAACTTGACTGCACCCATGTGATTAACATATGCCACCACCATAGTGTATCAACTTGGAGTTGAGCATGCAGATTATGCATATTCGCACAATAAACTTTTAACCCATGGAATACACCTAGTGTCTATAGGTAGTTGATACCATATAACTGAAGAATAGGTAACTCATGCAAATCCCATCCGCCTCCGTAACTAGAGGGTTATGGTCTGAGTGCAGGTAGATGGGACTAGGGGGAAGTATTTATTTTTAATTTTTAAAAAAATTAAAAAAAATGTTCGGCACGGACTTGAAGGGCCGAGATGGCCTGTTTCCGTGCTGTTATGGTTATATGGTTATAGGGTTATTCGTAATTTTTCATCTTTGAGCACTAGCATCAGTTTGTAATATAACTGAAGAGTTACTGAGCAAACGTTACAGGAGCAATGTTGAGTACTGTTCGTCCACCATTGTGACTTTGATAGCTTCAGCTGGTAATAGCATAGGTCTGTTAATAATGACCTACATGGCACTTAAGAGGTTACTCCTTTGCACGTTGTAAGTTCTGATAATGCAAAGGTCCAAATGCACAGCTGAAACACAGCCACTATATTGCCAATTACACTTGATGAATAGAGGCTGCTTCATAACAACTAGGTTGTTACAGGCTTTTATTAATTCCAATCTCTTGCCCCAGGGCGGAGTCACAGACAAATGAATAGAGTTAAAGGTAAATCCCAATAATCAATAACTCTAGTTGGTATCAACTTAAATTTAAATGGATGGGTGAGAAACCCCAATTTCTCAAATATGGTGTGCGGCTGAAACAGTTAATTTTCGCAAAATACAGCGTTTAGAATATCATGTAGTTAGGCCATAACAAGTATTTTTGATCTCTGAGCAGCCCAAGCACCGGTTTTAGTAATTTGGTAAATAGCCTGGGAACTGAAGTTAGCATATTTTGCAATGCTTTAACTGTTATCATTGCCCCATCCAGCTAAATTTCAAATATCTCCGGTGATCCCTGTGAATGAGAACTGAATAGTATGTATCTTTGAGATCAATGCATGCCATAAAGATCCTATGGAAATCAGTTGTTAGACAGTAACGAAGTTTGCTATGCTGAAATGTCTATACTGCACATGCGAGTTAAATCAAGGATGAACCGACATCCTGCATCTTACACAATGATCAGGCCATGCCTGCCATAGTTCCGAGCCTGCCTTGAAAAAACACTCTGGTCATATTTCCGAGCCTGTGTCGAAAGGCAATCCTGGCCATAATACTGAGTCTGCCTTAAAAGACAACTCTGGCCACTATTCCAAGCCTGCCTGGAATCCTTGTATACTGTGCAGTATAAACTAATCACATGTTCACATTGTCATTTACAAAAAACAAGTGTAAATATTACCAACTTGTAAATGGTCCACATACCCCATGTTTCGGAAAGAACCAGACCCACCTACCTTCATGGTTACCGGTGGTCTTATGGTAAGCCCAAAGGCCCCTGATGCGGGTTCTATTTCCGTCCTTGATTGGAGAGTAGGACTGCTAGGGTACGTGGATTCCATAGTTTTCCTGAGACCGGCTTGGGCCTTGGCCTGAAAGATCTCTGCCCAGCTTACAGGCTGCCACCAGCTTCAGTGAACCGCTTACTGCCGATGGAGGCGTGGGGTGTGTTGTCGCCGAAACGATGAAGCTGTACTCGTCGTAGGAACTTGACAGCTTTTGCTTCCTCATCCAGGTCTTACCTGTTGGATAGGCTTACCTGAAGAGAAGATTCGGCGGCTGGTTTCATTTCCTGGGTTTTCATGCAAGGAGACCTGCGCTGATATGGCCCCTCCAACCACATAATTCGTGCCTCGTGGTATGCTCCCCGGCTATACCTCCGATCTCCGAGTCAGACAAAACTGACCCCGAATGCTCCCCTCCTCAGAGAGGGAGACATTGTGGAGCCCTGTAACAGGTGATGCTGCCGCGGGCCCCCTATGAGACCCGCGGTGATATAACTCCCTCCTTTGGAGCATATCATTGTGGAGCAACCTCTCCATCAGTTGCTCCATGTGGGTTAGATGTCCGAAGACGCTACCCATTGAAGGAGGGGATCCTCTCCATCAGGAATCCTCCAGGCCAGACTCGTTTGAGTCAACGGGCCGTACAGACTTTCTTCGTGGTTTACCCTCCAAGCGGGGTTACCAAGGTGCTACCGGCACCAGTCTGAAGCCGCTGACTCCACCACCAGCGACTCGAAAGGCGAATTTGACCGCCGCCCGCTACCCGCACTTCCGCGGTCCGTAGCCGGTTCCCCACGGTCCGTGGCCCGGATTCCCCGCGGTCCGTGACTGGGATTCCCCGCGGTCCATAAAGGTTTCCCCGCAGCCCGTCCGGACTTCGCCCCGAAATCCAGCAGGAAATCTCTGTAAGAAGAGATTCCTGCAAGAGAAAACATAACCTGGAAATAAGTTTAAAACTTACCTGCAGGTTTAAACTTACCGCTGGAAGGAGCAGCGCGCCTGCCAGTCAGCCGTTGCGCAATGCGCTTGACGTAATGACGCGCATGCGGGCTGACGGCCTTCTTCACGTAGTCACTCACGTGACTCCAAAGTAAAATCACTATCTACTCATCACCATGTTGCTGCATGTGAGAGCTTGTTGCTTGCAGGGTTTTTTTCACGTATTTTTAAGTGTTACGACAATGATTACAGGTCACGAGCACTTCATGGCAGGGGCCTGAGGTGGTGAAAAGCACTTTATAAGCGTTCGTTCAAAGAAAGTTGTTGAAGCAGTGAGGTGTAAGGTCGCACTACAAAAGGAACATTCTTGTTGTATAGCAGAGTGCTGTGGAAATGTTAAGGCATTATAATGGCCATCGGGCAAAGCAGACGAAGCATAAGGAGCGGTGAGCATCTCTGGTGCCAGTGTAAGGTTGGATTTCAGGGCAGGTGAGGTAGTGATCCCTGCAATAGTCTAGTTTAGTTTGGTTTGGAGATACAGCTCGGGAAACAGGCCCTTCGGCCCAACGAGTCCGCACCGACCACCAATCCCCGCACATTAACACTCTCCTACACACACTAGGGACAACTTACACATACACCAAGCCAATTATCCTGCATAACTGTATGTACGTCTTTGGAGTGTGGGAGGAAACCGAAGATCTTGGAGAAAACCCACGCGGTCACGGGGAGAATGTACAAACTTCGTACAGACAGCACCCGTCGTCGGGATCGAACCCGGGTCTCCGGCGCCGCAAGCGCTGTAAGGCAACAACTCTACCACTGCGCTACTGTGGCCGCCCTCAATAGTCAATGGTCAAAGCTTCAATAGTCAATGTAGTTTTATATGTCACTTATGCAACTGCGCTGTGAAATTAATTTTGCATATATTACACGTGCACGCGCTGCCATTTTGGACACCATTGTTCAAAGTCCAAAGTCCGGTCGGCCCATGCGTTCGATGTACTGGAGCAGTTCCCGCGAACCGACGTCCCTCTCCTCTCCTCTCCTCTCCTCGCCCGGCCATCTTTGTGTCCCGGGGGCGCCACCTGCAGCCGATCTTGAAGGTGCCGGAGACATTGCCCCGGGAATGCTGAGAGAATGGAGCAGCTGGGCTTGTACACTCTGGAGTTTGGAAGGATGAGAGGGAATCTCATTGAAACATATAAGATTGTTAAGGGTTTGGACACGCTAAAGGCAAGAAACATGTTCCCGATGTTGGGGGAGTCCAGAACCAGGGGCCACAGCTTAAGAATAAGGAGTAGGCCATTTAGAACGGAGATGAGGAAACACTTTTTCTCACAGAGAGTGGTGAGTCTGTGGAATTCTCTGCCTCAGAGGGCGGTGGAGGCCAGTTCTCTAGAGGCTTTCAAGAGAGAGCTAGATAGGGCTCTTAAAAATAGCGGAATCAGGGGATATGGGGAGAAGGCAGGAACGGGGTACTGATTGGGGTTGATCAGCCATGATCACATTGAATGGCGGTGCTGGCTCGAAGGGCCGAATGTCCTACACCTGCACCTATTGTCTATTGGCCCACCCTCCTACCGGCCCTCGCTCCTCGCGTTCGACATCTCCAGCTCCCTCCTGGTCCCGCCGACCGACGAGCCTCCGGGCGGGTTCCTGGTCCGGGTGATCCGGACCAACCAGGCGGTTCCTCCATCGGCAGTCCATGGTGGGCGAGTCGAGCCTGTGATTCTTGAGTTATAGATTCAGAGTCATGGAGTTGTACAGCACAGAACCAGGCTATTCAGTCCAACCGTCAATGCTGACCTAGACGTTAGGGATACAGCGCGGAAACAGGCCCTTCGACCCACTTTGTCCGCACCGACTAGCGATCCCCCCGTACACTAGAATTATCCTACACACATTCGGGCTATCCTACGGGGCCGCCCCTGTGGACTGGGAACGCGGCTGGAGGCCTTTATCGAGGTGCCCCAGTCTCGATGCCTCCCGGATTGCCATGTTGAACAAAAGGGGGAGACGGCGTGCTTTGTAACTTTGTCACACCATAGGTGGCTGCTATTTTTTTTAAAATATTTTAATTTTATTAGAAGTACAATCATATGGCACCAAAGTGCCTGGTGGCTGCTATTTGTATACATTGTGAATGCAAGCAAAGAATTTCACTGAGCCTAGACAATAAAGTATTCCTATTCCTATTCCTAGGGACAATTTCATAAGTTCATAAGTTATAGGAGCAGAAGTAGGCCACCCGACCCATCAAGACTACTCCACCATTCAATCATGACTGATCTATCGTTCCCTCTCAACCCCATTCCCCTGCCTTCTCACCATAACCCCTGCCACCTGTACTAATCAAGAATCTATTAATCTCTGCCTTAATCTATTGACGGCCTCCACAGAATTCCACAGATTCACCACCCGCTGACTAAAGAAATTCCTCCTCATCTCCTTCCTGAATCAGAATCAGAATCACACTTTATTCGCCAAGTATGTTTTGCAACATACGAGGAATTTCATTGGCCAGGTCAGTCATACAATTAAAAGTAACAAAAAGTAAAAGTAACAGATCACTTCAAAAACACATTTTAACATGAATATCCACCACAGTGACTCCTACACATTCCTCACTGTGATGGAAGGCAAAATAAAGTTCAAGTCCTTCCCGTAGTTCTTCCTCGGTCGTGGGCCTCGAGCCCCTGTTGACGGGATGATCTTGACTCCCATAGCTGCCGGCGTTCGGGCCCTCCACGTCGAGGCAATCAGCTCCTGCATCGGGGGGTTGTCACCTCCCCCGCGCTGGACGATCGAACCTCGCGTCGGGGCTGGTGAACCTGTTGGAGCTCCCGACTAGCCTCTCCCGAGATTGCAAGCCCTTGGTGGTGATTCCGCAGTGGTCGCGGTGGGAGCGATCCCAGGCAAGGGATCAGCTCTGATGTTAAGTCCGTGCCCCGCGATAGGGCTCAAGGTCAGTCCGAGGAGGCTTCGAGCTCCAGCGATGGTAGGCCGCAGAGCCCGGAGAATGTGATCCGAAAATTGATCACATCTCCGGGAAAATTGATCACATCCCCCCTCCCACCACATAAAACAAACCGAAGAACATTAAAACAAAAACTTTTAACAAACTAAAAAATAACAAAAACAGTCAAAAGACGAACAGACTGCCGGCAGGGCAGCCATCGCCCTGGCGCCCCTAAAGGAACGTCCTTTATTTCTGAAGCTATGACCTCTGGTTCTGGACTCTCCCACCAGTGGAAACATCCTCTCCATATCCATTCTATTCAAGCCTTTCACTATTCGGTAAGTTTTCAATGAGATACCCCCTCATCCTTCTAAACTCAGCGGTTCAGGCAGCATCTCTGGGGAGAAGGAATGGGTGACATTTCGGGTCGAGACCCTAAGCGTTATTCCCTTGTCAATAGATAACAGACAATAGGTGCAGGAGTAGGCCATTTGCCAGCACTGCCATTCACTGTGATCATAGCTGATCATCCACAATCAGTACCCCGTTCCTGCCTTCTCCCCATATCCCTTGACTCTGCTATCGTTAAGAGCTCTATCTAACTCTCTCTTTAAAGCATCCAGAGAATTGGCCTCCACTGCCTTCCGAGACAGAGAATTCGACATGTGTCTATACATTGTCATGTATCTATACACTGTAAATGGCTCAATTGTAATCATGTATTGTCTTTCTGCTGACTAGATAGCAACAACAACAACAGTTTTGCACGTGACAATAAACTAAACTAAACTGAACTTCTTCAGACTGAGAGTCGGGGAGAGTGAAACGAGACGCCAGACTTGGCGCCATTTTCATGCCTCAGTCGTTATAGGTGTAGAGTTTTAACCTGAACTAAACTAAACTGCACTAAACTAAACTCACATGTCTCCACCTGCCGTGCCAGAGGAGCACTGAATTGTGTCGTGCAGGAAGGAACTGCAGATGCTGGTTTTGTTAATTTTAACCAAATTAAAGACACCATAAAATGGAGGATCCCTGCATTTGTCAAAATTGCTTAACCATTGTCAGTGGAAATTTACAGGCTGTGGATGGCGCCAACCAGTCGGAGCTTCAGATCGATATGTAAGGATGAAAGATCCAGGTGTTCTCCTCATTTTACCTTAATTGATAAAAATGTATATAAACTCTGCAAACTTAAATGCATAAAATTGATTGGATCACTGCAAGAGCCTTGTATATATTTAAATAATGTTGCTAGATAGTTACCCTGCAGTGTGTTGATTGGTTAAAGTGTTAAGCCTCTGGAAGGTTTGTTTGGATTTCACGGTAAATGTTGCTTTATTCAAATTCTGTTAGCTTCTTCTGGAAGCTTCTCCTGCAACAATGTAAGGGAGATTTTGTCATTGGTCTGTGTAGCTGTCAATAATGTATTGTTGTAATTTGTTATGTTTGATTGGATTGTAAATAGACCACCCTTCTGTAGTTCGGCCCCTCAAGGTTCGGGGACTTATAAAAGGCAGCCCCCACGAGGTCATTTGTCGATCTTCTGGAAGAGCGCTTGGGACTGCATGACATTTTGGAGTATTTCTGCTTGCACGAGGCGGAAGGGCTTGGCCAAGCAGATACAAGGATCGAACCTGCAGTGGTTTAGGTATCGTATAGGGTAATTTGTTGTACTATCCAAAAATAACGTTTATTTGTTTCAGTGCTTGAATCAGTGTTTTATTGACTGAACTGGACTGGCGGGAAGCTTAGAAAGAGCTTATTTACAGTTTAAACCAAGGATAGACACAAATTGCTGGAGTAACACAGCAGGACAGGCAGCATCTCTGGAGCGAAGGAATGGGTGACGTTTCGGGTCGAGACTTTTCGTCAGACTGATGGGATTTCTTCAGTCTGAAGTTTCTCAATGGAAACGTCACCCATTCCTTCTCTCCAGAGATGCTGCCTGTCCCGCTGAGTTACTCCAGCATTTTGTGTCTACCTTCGAGGACTGAATTGTGTTGCATGTTTGTGGAGCGGGGAGGGTGAAGAGATGGTTTGCTGCACAGCTTGCCGCACTGTTTATCGTCTCCGGTGCACATTCTGCCCAAAGCAACGAGCTAGAAATGTACACGCAATTATAATTAACCTTGAATGACCTTGGTAGCTGGCGATGTGCAACAATTAATGGAATGCCTGGATGCAGATTCCTTTCCTGAAGGGAAAACCGAGGTGGTACTGTTAACAGGATCGGCCCCTTTAGTTTTCGCTCAGTCCTACCTGATCTCCCGGGTGCTAAACACTTTCATTCTCCTTCCCATTCCCACACTGACCTTTCTGTCCTCCGCCTCCACCGGGGTCAAGGAAAGAGCGTTCACGTCGCGGGCCTGTTTCCACCAATCTTTCCACCACCACCCACAAGAAGCACAAGAAGCGACAAGTCAGACACCATTGTACGCAGATGCCGAGAAGTGTGTTCGCCTCTGGCTGAACAACTTCTAAGCTTGTGTGTGGACTCGATAAGAAGAAGGCCTCCTTAATTGTCAGAGTGAGGCTAAATGCAAATTGGGGGGAACAACATCTCATATTTCGCTTGGGCATCCTATAGCCCAGTGGTATGAATATTGATTTTACTTCGGAGTCACGTGAGTGACTACGTGAAGAACCCCGTCAGGGCGCATGCGCGTCATTACGTCTGACGCATTGGCGAGAACGGCAGCAGGAGCACGGAGCTCCTGCTGCAGGTGAGTAATTACAGCTCCACCAAAGCCGGGGAGACTTTGGAGGAGTTAGAGAAAAGTAGAGAAAGTGTTTCTGTGTGTTTTTTCCCCCACATACAGGAACAAGGAAAAGGTGCAGGCTGCTGCCGACAAGGAGAGAGAGAGCTGCGGGAGCGCAGTCTCTGAAAGGCAGCCTGTCACCTCGGGGGAGTCGCAAGCCGGTAGCGGTGCGGCGACAGACTTGGCAAAGTGCCCAGCCGGGTACACAGCCAACGCCAGTCGGGCGGTCGGCATAAGTTAAGTCTGCCAGGGCTATAGACTCCGCAGATTCGGGCCAGGAGAGTCCCGTCGGGGACAGGATCACGTTCCCCAGCGGTTATCCAAAAGGAGCAGCTCATACAGGGGCTGCTCCACAGAGACGCTCCAGGAGGAGTTGTGCAGGCGGGAAGCCATAGAGAAGGCTCCGCTGGCAGTGCCTAGGAGAGGCCTGCTTCATAAAGCCATACTCCAGGAGGAGTTGTGCAGGCGGGAAGCCGTGGGGACGGCTCCGCCGGCAGTGCCTAGGAGAGGCCTGCTTCACAAAGCCACACTCCAGGAGGAGTTGTGCAGGCGGGAAGCCTTAGGGAAGGCTCCGCTGGCAGTGCCTAGTAGAGGCCTGCTTGAAAGCACCCTCTTTGCAAGAGGTGAGTGCAGAAGGGCAGATACGCTCTGACCCTGAGTCCGACGACTTCCAAAGGGAGGGCAGGCAGCTGCCAGAGCTGACACCGTGTGCAGCACGGTTTGCCATGTCGTCGGGCGCTGGTGAGCCTCTGGGTGAGGAACTTGCCACCAGCATAAAATATGCTTCACTCTGCCAGCCTGGCACAGTGCAACCGGCACAACTGTTTGGCGAAGATTTCGCAAAGCAGGTGAAGGAGCTGGAGGAGGAGGCCAAGACGGTGGGCTTGATTAAGCAGCCAGCAGCCAACATATCCACCAAAGAGTATCCTTATAAGCGAGGAGACTGGTCCGGGCAAGGGACGAGTCCAGCTACGATGCAGCGCAGTTGGCGTTCGGCTGTAGCAGCGCCAGGGAAGGTGAGATATCCAGCTCGAGGCCGGGGAAGAATGCCAGGGGGTAAGGAGGTAAGTGGGTCTGGTTCTCATGTAGACAGATCTAATGTGATACCTCAGATATGTTTATATTGAAGGTTATAGAAGGGTATCGATCAAAGCTTAATGCAAATTCTGATTTACCCATGCAACATGTTCCAAAAAGCAGTTTGACTTCAGTATCACTGAACAATTGGAAGTTCAGTTGGAACTTGCAAGGTTATGTAATAAAGGTGTAATTGCTAAGGCAGTTTACCAAAGCCATCAGTTTGTGTCCAATATTTTACCCAGACCAAGCAAGGATGGGGGATGCAGAATTATACTGGACCTGAATAGTCTTAACCCTTTTGTAGGGTATAGACATTTTAAGATGGAAATGTTTCTGAAGGTACCATGCATTGCCTATTAGTTTGTCTTCAGCTCCTAGAGGGATTACAAAGTGGTTAAAACCTATTCTAGGCATGATGAGAAGTCGAGGGCATGTGCTCATGGCTTAACTAGATAATATCTTGATTGTAGAACAATCAAAGGATCAGTGGCAGTTGGGAAAAAAACATTTTTAATTGGGTTTCATAAGCTATCCAGAGAAATCTAAATTTATACCTGTGACACAAATTGACTAGTTGGGTTCACAATAGACTTAATCAACATGATTGTGATCTTGCCCAGGCAAAAAAGGGTAGAGCTAATTAAGAGCTGTATCAAGTTAATTGCTGACACACAGCCTTCAATTAGCCAGGTGACAAGTCTGCTGTGGTAATTGCTGGCAGCATTTCCAGCAGTTCAATATGGCCACTTTATTATCTACAATTACAAAGGTCAAAGGAACAAGCATTGAGGATACATTGGGGTCATTATAATAGACCTATGCTTCTATCAATAGAGGCTGTTGCTGATGTACAATGGTGGATTCAGCATGTGTCCACTAGTAGTTCCAAAGTGTTATTGGACCAAGCTTCCATGATTTGCAGACAGATGTCAGAGCACTTGGGTAGGGTGCTACTGATACAAGATCCAGCTGTGGAGACAGATGAACATTGCTTCTGCAAACATGGGGATAACCAAGAGTATTTTATGGACTCAAGGCTTATGGCACAAACTAAACTAATTTGCATGTGCAGTGCAAAATAGACAAAACTACAGCAGTTGCTGATATGAATCACATGGGTGGAATAAAATCGTTATCATGTGACAGGTTGGCAAATACAATTGGACCTGGAGTAGGGATAGAGAGATTTGGATTGGACCTATCTATCTGCCAGGTAAACTTAATGTAGTACCAGATGGCAGGTCACGAAAATTACATGATAATACAGAGTGGATGTTCAACCAGGATGTGTTCAAGAACATAGTACTTCTATATCGAAGGCCAAAATATGTTTCATGGGAACCAGATTCAGGGGCAGTGGCAATTGATGCTTTTTCACTAAATTGGGATGATATGTTTGTTTACATTTTGCCACCATTCTGCCTCATGGTGTTTGAGAAAATCAAGCAGGATGCCGCTTCAGGGGTTTTGGTAATACCAAATTGCCCGATTCAACCATGGTTCCTTTTCAGGTTACAGATAGCGATCCAACCTCCTTTTGATGATTCTAAACAGTAGGAATTTGCTGGAGCATCCAGGAACGCGTTAAGTTCATCTGTTATGTGATCGTATTGATCTGGTAATTTGCATGTTTGTAAGAATGCCTTACATTGGTCGAGGACTTTCTAGGCCAACGGTGGATATACTCACTGCAGCCTGGAGAAAGAGTACTCAAAAGCAGTATATGACTTATGTTTAAAAAAAAAAAAAAAAAAAAAAATGGGAACAATATTGTGTTCAAAAGAATATGCAATATGATATTGTAATTATTGAAAATGTGTTAGAGTTTTATCTACACTTTATAATGATGAGGGTCATAGCTATAGTGCTATCAATACAGCTAGAAGTGCTTTGTCAGCATACATAGATACATAGATACATAGAAAATAGGTGCAGGAGTAGGCCATTCGGCCCTTCGAGCCTGCACTGCCATTCAATATGATCATGGCTGATCATCCAACTCAGTATCCCGTACCTGCCTTCTCTCCATACCCCCTGATCCCTTTAGCCACAAGGGCTACATCTAACTCCCTCTTAAATATAGCCAATGAACTGGCGTCAACTACCCTCTGTGGCAGAGAGTTCCAGAGATTCACCACTCTCTGTGTGAAAAAGTTTTTCCTCATCTCGGTCCTAAAGGATTTCCCCCTTATCCTTAAGCTGTGACCCCTTGTCCTGGACTTCCCCAACATCGGGAACAATCTTCCTGCATCTAGCCTGTCCAACCCCATAGAATTTTGTACGTTTCTATAAGATCCCCTCTCAATCTCCTAAATTCTAGCGAGTACAAGCCAAGTCTATCCAGTCTTTCTTCATATGAAAGTCCTGACATCCCAGGAATCAGTCTGGTGAACCTTCTCTGCACTCCCTCTATGGCTATAATGTCCTTCCTCAGATTTGGAGACCAAAACTGTACGCAATACTCCAGGTGTGGTCTCACCAAGACCCTGTACAACTGCAGTAGAACCTCCCTGCTCCTATACTCAAATCCTCTTGCTATGAAGGCCAACATACCATTCGCTTTCTTCACTGCCTGCTGCACCTGCATGCCTACTTTCAATGACTGGTGTACCATGACACCCAGGTCTCGCTGCACCTCCCCATTTCCTAATCGGCCACCATTTAGATAATAGTCTGCCTTCCCGTTTTTGCCACCAAAGTGGATAACCTCACATTTATCCACATTATACTGCATCTGCCAAACATTTGCCCACTCACCCAGCCTATCCAAGTCACCTTGCAGTCTCCTAGCATCCTCCTCACAGCTAACACTGCCCCCCAGCTTAGTGTCATCCGCAAACTTGGAGATGTTGCTTTCAATTCCCTCGTCCAGATCATTAATATAAATTGTAAATAGCTGGGGTCCCAGCACTGAGCCTTGCGGAACCCCACTAGTCACTGCCTGCCATTGTGAAAAGGACCCGTTTACTCCTACTCTTTGCTTCCTGTTTGCCAGCCAGTTCTCTATCCACATCAATACTGAACCCCCAATACCGTGTGATTTAAGTTTGTATCCTAATCTCTTATGTGGTACCTTGTCGAAAGCCTTCTGAAAGTCCAGATACAACACATCCACTGGTTCTCCCCTATCCACTCTACTAGTTACATCCTCGAAAAATTCTATAAGATTCGTCAGACACGATTTACCTTTCGTAAATCCATGCTGACTTTGTCCAATGATTTCACCACTTTCCAAATGTGCTGCTATCCCATCTTTAATAACTGACTCTAGCAGTTTCCCCACTACCGATGTTAGACTAACTGGTCTGTAATTCCCCGTTTTCTCTCTCCCTCCCTTCTTAAAAAGTGGGGTTACGTTTGCTACCCTCCAATCCTCAGGAACTACTCCAGAATCTAAAGAATTTTGAAAAATTATCACTAATGCATCCACTATTTCTGGAGCTACTTCCTTAAGTACTCTGGGATGCAGCCTATCTGGCCCTGGTGATTTATCGGCCTTTAATCCATTCAATTTACCCAACACCACTTCCCGACTAACCTGGATTTCACTCAGTTCCTCCATCTCCTTTGACCCGCGGCCCCCTGCTATTTCCGGCAGATTATTTATGTCTTCCTTAGTGAAGACGGAACCAAAGTAGTTATTCAATTGGTCCGCCATATCCTTGTTCCCCATGATCAATTCACCTGTTTCTGACTGCAAGGGACCTACATTTGTTTTAACTAATCTCTTTCTCTTCACATATCTATAAAAACTTTTGCAGTCAGTTTTTATGTTCCCTGCCAGTTTCCTTTCATAATCTATTTTCCCTTTCCTAATTAAGCCCTTTGTCCTCCTCTGTCGGTCTCTGAATTTCTCCCAGTCCTCTGGTATGCTGCTTTTTCTGGCTAATTTGTACGCAACATCTTTTGCTTTGATACTATCCCTGATTTCCCTTGTTATCCACGGATGCACTACCTTCCCTGATTTATTCTTTTGCCAAACTGGGATGAACATTTTTTGTAGTTCATCCATGCAGTCTTTAAATGCCTTCCATTGCATATCCACCGTCAACCCTTTTAGAACTAATTGCCAGTCAATCTTGGCCAATTCACGTCTCATATCCTCAAAGTTACCTTTCTTTAAGTTCAGAACCGTTGTTTCTGAATTAACAATGTCACTCTCCATCCTAATGAAGAACTCAACCATATTATGGTCACTCTTGCCCAAGGGGGCACGCACAACAAGTCTGCTAACTAACCCTTCCTCATTACTCAATACCCAGTCTAGAATAGCCTGCTCTCTCGTTGGTTCCTCTACATGTTGGTTTAGATAACTATCCCTCATACATTCCAAGAAATCCTCTTCCTCAGCACCCCTGCCAATTTGATTCACCCAATCTATATGTAGATTGAAGTCACCCATTATAACTGTTTTGCCTTTTGTTGCACGCATTTCTAATTTCCTGTTTGATGCCATCCCCAACTTCACTACTACTGCTAGGTGGCCTGTACACAACACCCACCAGCGTTTTCTGCCCCTTAGTGTTTCGTAGCTCTACCCATACCGATTCCACATCCTCCAAGCTAATGTCCTTCCTTTCCACTGCGTTAATCTCCTCTCTAACCAGCAACGCTACCCCACCTCCTTTTCCTTTCTCTCTATCCCTCCTGAATATTGAATATCCCTGGATGTTCAGCTCCCAGCCTTGGTCACCCTGGAGCCATTTCTCCGTGATCCCAACTATATCATAATCATTAATTGCTATCTGCACGTTCAACTCATCGACCTTATTACGAATGCTCCTTGCATTGAGACACAAAGCCTTCAGGCTTGTTTTTACAACGCTCTTACCCCTTATACAATTATGTTGAAAAGTGGCTCTTTTTTTGATTTTTGCCCTGGATTTGTCTGCCTGCCACTTTTACTTTTCACCTTGCTACCTATTGCTTCCGCCCGCATTTTGCACCCCTCTGTTTCTCTGCTCACCCATTTAAGAACCCCACCACCTCTTATTCTCTGTTTATTATTGTTTTCTTCTTTCCCCCCTACATGTTGGGTCTGAGTGCTTTCCTTCTCTGCCTCCTGCCTCACACACTGTCTAATAGCATTCTCTATTTGAGTCCCTCCCCCCAACCATTCTAGTTTAAAGTCTCCCCAGTAGCCTTTGCAGATCTCCCCGCCAGGATATCGGTCCCCCTCAGGTTCAAGTGCAACCCATCCTTTTTGTACAGGTCGAACCTTCCACAAAAGAGGTCCCAATGATCCAGAAATTTGAATCCCTGCCTTCTGCACCAGTCCTTCAGCCACGCATTTATCCTCCACCTCACTCCATTCCTACTCTCACTGTCGCGTGGCACAGGCAGTAATCCCGAGATTGTTACCTTCGCTGTCCTTCTCTTTAAATCCCCTCCTAACTCCCTAAATTCTCCTTTCAGGACCTCTTCTCTTTTTTTTACCTATGTCATTGGTACCTATATGTATCACGACTTCGTGCTCCTCTCCCTGCCCTTTCAGGATGTCTTGGACACGTTGAGACACATCACAGACCCTGGCACCAGGGAGGCAAACTACCATCCGGGTCTCCCGACTGCGTCCACAGAATCGCCTGTCTGACCCCCTAACTATAGAGTCCCCTATTAATATTGCCCTCCTCTTCTTTTCCTTACCCTTCTGAGCAACAGGACCGGTCTCTATACCGGAGGCCCGGCCGCTGTCGCTACCCCCAGGTAGGCTGTCCACCCCAACAGTGCTCAAACAGGAGTACTTATTGTCAAGGTGTACAGCCACCGGGGTACTCTCTAGTCCCTGCCTGTGCCCCTTGCCTCTCCCAACCGTGATCCACTTGCCTGCCTCCTGTGGTGTTGGAGTGACCACATCCCTGTAACTCCTCTCGATGACTTCCTCGCTCTCCCTGACCAGACGGAGGTCATCAAGCTGCTGCTCCAGGTTCCTAATACGGTCCATTAGGAGCCCCATCTCGATACACCTGACGCAGATGTGGACGTCTGGAGGGCTATCAGACTCCATGACTTCCCACATCTGACATCCAGAACAGTAAACCGCCCTGGCCTTCATACTCCCCTTACCCTGGATACAATACAAAACAAACTGCTACAATACAGTACAATCAGCAGGGATCTGACTCCCAATCAGCTCCTCCCTCTTGTCTGCGTCCACCAATCAGCGGCTTCCTCAAACCCACTTGTTTTTGAAGTGGAACTTGGAACGTTACAGAGAGGTCCAAGAGGTCAGCATACCTTGTAATAGGTACACGGACACAAAGTATAGGATCTCACCCTCTCATATCTAGGTTGATGAAAGGAATCTTTAATTCCAAAAGGCCTAAGCCTAGGTATATGGTAATCTACGATGTAAGCGTTGTTCTTAACATGCTTCGTCATTGGGTCCCTGTCACGTCTATAACTTTGCTGAATTGGCTATGCTAATGGCATTGGTGTCAGTACAGAGAGTGCAGACTTTGCAAAAACTTCAGTTCGAGAGAATGAAAGTGACTACAGAGAATGTTCTGTTTTATATTTCTGATCTGCTCAAACAAAGCAGGCCAGGTGTGACAGGATTTAAGATTGTGTTCTCAGCATATCCTACAGCTCCATGTTTATGTGTAAGGACACATTTGTTACATTACATTGAAGCCACAAGGGCTTTAAGACAAGAAGAAAGAGGATTATTTGTCAGTTACAAGAAGCCAACATAAAAGAGTGGCAGTTCAGACTATCTCAAGGTGGTTAAAGCAAGAGTTGGTTCAGGCAGGAATTAACATTTATGTGTTTACATCTCATTCCACTAGTGCAGTAGCAACATCCGCGGTCAGGGCGATGGACGTTCCCATCGACCATATATTAAAAGCCGCAGGTTGGAAAAATGATCTTGTGTTTTAGCAATACTACCATCGGCCGATTGCCGATAGAGGGCTGATTGCCAACTCAATATTGAGTGCTGTTGCTATTGTTTAAAGTCTGTTTTCAATACTGTTTCATTCTGTTTCGTTTGTTGCCCCTACATTAAGAGGGTTTATTGGTTGTTTTATGACCAAAAATAAAACTGTTTTGTTTTGGCATGATATGCAATGTCATGTTTACAGCATTATTAATGATACTCAGAGACAATCGATGCAGTGAGAAGCCGGGATTTTGATCTGCGGCATAAAAATCACAGAGCTTTAAAATCTTCACGTAGTCACTCACGTGACTCCGAAGTAAAATAGTAAGATTAAACGAGAACTTACCAGTTTGAAGTTTGATCTTTATTTTATGAGGAGTTACGTTGGTGATTACGTGCCCGCCACGCCCAACCCTCTCTCATAAAAAAAGGTCATAATGGTAGTTCTCATGTTGATCATCTTAATATGTTACTTCAATTATGGTGTTGTCTGTGATTTCATACCGCTGCTTTGAAGATTGACGCGCATGCGCCCTGACGGGGTTCTTCACGTAATCACCAACGTAACTCCTCATAAAATAAAGATCAAACTTCAAACTGGTAAGTTCTCGTTTAATCTTACTATTTCTCTAACTTCAAGTAACCCCGCCATTCCCTCTCTCTCCATCCCTCCCCCAACCAAGTCGCACCAGCTTCTCACTTTCACCCAACATAAGCTAACAATGGCCTGTTTCCTTTATAATTGTAACTTTTTTGCATATCTTTCATTCATTATTCTTTATCTCTACATCATCGTCTATATATTTAGTTTCCCTTTTCCCTAACTAGTCTGAAGAAGAGTCTCGACCCGAAACGTCACCCATTCCTTCTCTCCAGAGATGCTGCTTGTCCCGTTGAGTTACTCCAGCTTTTTGTGTCCATCTTTAGTTTTAGTTTAGAGATGCAGCACAGAAACAGGCCCGTCGGCCCACCGAGTCCACACCGACCAGCGATCCCCGCACACTAGCGCTATCCTACACACACACTGGGGACAATTAAACATTATTTTACCAATGCCAATTAACCTGTGCGCCTTTGGAGTGTGTGGAGGAAACCAGAGCACCCGGAGAAAACCCACGCATGTCACAGGGAGAACGTACAAACTCCGTACAGTGAGCACCCATAGTTAGGATCAAACGCGGGTCTCTGGCGCTGTGAGGCAGTAACTCTACTGCCACGCCACCGTGCCACCCGAAGGCTGCTTTAGTACCGGTAGTGTTTGGGAACGATTTGAACCAGGTGACCTAATTCTCTAACACCCCCTCATAAATTAGTCGCCAGAAATGTCCATCAATTGTACAAGCCAGGTCTGCTGAAACTAGTTAACAAAGGAAGATTATTTATAAGCATAATTAGCCTGCAAACGTGCTGATTGCAAATAGAATCAGGCAGTTTTAGAATACTTAATTAAGTCTACAAGAAGGAATTCCATCCCGATTTGTCACTTTGTTAATGAGAATGAATATACTGCGCGCAAATCCCAATTGATCTTTAAACTTCCTCTTGGTTCACAAGGGTCCTATTAATTAGCAATGCAAAGGCTGAAAAAAAAGTTATTAAATGTTTAACTGAACAAATATGTAACTAGTTGCATGCTGTGCTCTCGTTAGTCAAGTGAGATAATTTCAGATTTCACAATACTACTATGCCTCATATCAAAATGCCTTTCTAAGCTTAAGTGTCTGAAGAAGGGTCTACTCTGCCATTCAATCATGGCTGGTTTACGAAAAAAGACAGCAGCAGTCGAGTAACTCAACAGGTCAGGTGACATGTAGGAACCTGCAGGTGCTGATTTACACCGAATATATACACAAAATGCTGGAGTAACTCGGCGGGACAGGCAGCATCTCTGGAGAGAAGGAATGGGTGACGTTTCGGGTCGAGCCCCTTCTTCAGACATCAGATGTCAGGTAACATCTCTGGAGAACACGGATAGGTGCCTTTTTGGGATCATAAGTAATAGGAGCAGAATTAGGCCACTCGGCCCATCAAGTCTACTCCGCCATTCAATCATGGCTGATCTATCTCTCCCTGTCAACCCCATTCTCCTGCCTTTTCCCCATAACCCCTGACACCAGCACTAATTAAGAATCTACGCCTTAAAATTATCCATGACATGGCCTCCACAGTCTTCTGTGGCAATGAATTCCACAGATTCATCACCCTCTAACTAAAGAAATTCCTCCTCATCTCCTTCTTCTAGGTACGTCCTTTTATTCTGAGGCTGTGACCTCTGGTGCTACACTCTCCCACTGGTGGAATCATCCTCTCCACATCCACTCTATCCAGGCCTTTCACTCTGCGGTAAGTCTCAATGAGGTCCCCCCTCGTCCTTCTAAACTACAGCGGGCGTTGGCCCAGTGCCGTCAAACGCTCGTGATATGTCAACCTAACCATTCCTGCGATTGTTCTCATAAACCTCATCTGAGCCCACTCCAGTGCCAGCACATCCTTCCTCAGATATGGGGCTCAAAATTGCTCATTGTAAAATGTAATACTCCTGGATTTTTTGAACACATTGCCTTTCTGTCCAGGTCTATTGGATCCTGGGACTTCAGTTTGAAGTCTCCCAAATATACATTGTGATCCAGCATATTGCTTTGTGAGCTTGCCAGAAAATTAACATACTAAATAATGGATTTGATGTTTACACCCTTGAGAGGTTATTAGCAGATAATTAAAACAATTTGAATTTGAAACACAGAACCTCAAGGCTTCTCAGTGTTATAAGATTAAAAAATAAACCCTCAGAACAGTTTTTAAAATTGTTGATTTATTGAGGGGTTTTAGTTTTAGTGTTAGAGACGTCGCAAGGAAACAGGCCATTCGGCCCACCGAGGCCATGGTAGAGTTGCTGCCTTGCAGCGCCAGAGAGCCGGGTTCGAACCTGACCTCGGTTGCTGTCTGCACGGAGTTTGTACGTTCTCCATGTGGCTGTGACCTGCACATCAGGGACAGTATACAGAAGCCAATTGACCTACAAACCCGTACGTCTTTGGGATGTGGGAAGAAATAGTAGCCCCTGGAGAAAACCCACGTGGTCACAGGGAGAACGTGCAAACTCCGTACAGACAGCACTCAAGGTCAGGATCAGAACCCAATAGTGAAAAGCTTGGATAGAGTGAATGTGGAGGATGTTTCCATGATTGGGAGAGTCTAGGTCCAGAGGTCATAGCCGCAGAATTAATGGACATTTCTTTAGGAAGGAGATGAGGAGCAATGAGGTAGTAAATCTATGGAATTCATTACCACAGAAGGCTGTGGAGGCCAAGTCAACGGATACTTTTAAGGCAGAGATAGATAGATTCTTGATTAGTACAGGTGTCAAGGGTTATGAGAAGGCAAGAAAATGGGGTTAGGAGGAAGAGATAGATCAGCCATGATTGAATGGCGGCGTTGACTAGATGGGCCGAATGGTCTAATTCTGCTCCTATTCCTTATGACCTTATGACCTGACCTTGATAAATGGCAGAGCAAGTCTGTAAGGTCAGATGGTCTACTGCTCATATTTTTAATGTTTTGTTTAGGTTAGAGATACAGCAGAGAACCAGACCCTTCAGTCCACCGAGACCACACCGACCATCTATCACCCATTCACACTAATCCGATGTTATCCCTCTCTACCATCCAATCCCTGCAAGGGGCAATTTTTTAACAGAGGCCAATTAACCTACAAACCCAGACGTCTTTGGGATGAGGTTGGAAACCGGAGCAGCCGGAGAAAACCCACGCGGCCACAGGGAGAGCGTAAAACTCCGCAAAGACCTCACCCGAGGTCAGGATCGAACCCGGGTCTCTGCCTGTGAGGCAGCATCTCTTCCAGTTGTGCAGACAGCCCTGTGTTCCAGACGGCCCTGTGTTCCTATGTGCCATCTTGACCTGCTTTAAGTGGTTATTTTAGCCTTAAGTACATGTGTCAGGGATTATGGGGAGAAGGCAGGAGAATGGGATTAGGAGGGAGAGATGATGAGCGTTTGTCGGCACTGGGCCTGTACTCGCTGGAGTACAGGCCCAGGCCCATTTCTTCCCACATCCCAAAGACGTACAGACGGCTGTGGAGGCCAAGTCGTTGGGAATTCTTAAGGCAGAGATTCTTGATTAGTACAAGTGTCTGGGGTAATTGGGAGAAGGCAGGAGAATGGGGTTGAGAGGGAAAGATAGATTCATAAATCATTGGAGCAGAATTAGGCCATTTGGCCCATCAAGTCCAGTCAATCATAGCTGATCTACCTTTTCCTCTCAACCCTATTCTCCTGCCTTCTCCCCAGAACCCCTGACACCCTTATTAATCGAGAATCCGTCAATCTCCGATTGATAGCCATGTTTGAATGGCAGAATAGACTCGATGGTCCGAATGGTTTAATTCTCCTCCTATGACATGAACTTATGTCAACCATAACCCCTTCCCTTAAAAAGGGGCAAAGCAGTCCAGATGTGGAGCTGAAATCAAGGCCCCTGTTTCAGCTCATTGATTGATTTAATTGATTGAAAGATATAGCATGGAAACGGTCTCTTAGGCTTCCCGAGACCACACCGACCATCGATCACCCGTTCACACTAGTGCTACCTTAAATTTAACAGAACAGTCTCTTTTTCCTCAGAAGGCTCAGACCCTTCAATGTGTGCAATGAAATGATGCACTTGTTTTACCATACTGTTGTTGCAAGTGTCATCTTCTACACTGTTGTCTGCTGGGGTAACAACATCACTGATTAAAAACAGCTAGAAGCTGGACAAGCTGGTGAAAAGAGCTAGCTCAGTGCTGGCGGGGAGAGTGGACTCTGTGGTGGCTGTGCTTGAGAGGTGTATGAGGAGCAAGGTGCAGGCCAACTCCGGGCACCCCCTCCATGAAACTCTGGAGGGTCAGAGGAGCACACGGAACAACAACCGGCTCCTCTCCCTGCGCTGCAGAACAGAGCGATTCAGGAGATCCTTCACCCCTGCAGCCATTAGATTTTATAATACTGACCATTAAGCTGTAGGGGGATGCTTTGCATTTTTAATAGTTATTTATTGGGTTATTTTTAAGTATTTATTGCTTTTATGTCTTGTCCGTATTTTATGTATTGTCTGCTTTATGTTCTGACTGTGTTGGCTACTGGACATCAGAATTTCCCTGAGGGGATTAATAAAGTATTTATCTATCTTATCTATCTATCCATCTATCCATCTATCCATCTATCCATCTATCCATCTATCCATCTATCTATCTATCTATCTATCTATCTATCTATCTATCTATCTATCTATCTATCTATCTATCTACCTGGAGGAAACCTTTAGACTTTAGATTTTAGCGATACAGCGTGGACACAAGCCCTTCGGCCCAACGAGTCCATGCTGTCCAACTATCATACCGTATACTAACATTATCGAACACATTTTCCAACTTTACTGAAGCCAATTAACCTACAAACCTGGGCTAGACACAAAATGCGGGAGTAACTCAGTGGGCCAGGCAGCATCGCTGGAGAGAAGGTATGGGTGATGTCTCGCGTTGGACCCTTCTTCAGACTTCAGTTCAGTATGAAGAAGGGTCTTGACCCGAAACGTCACCCATTCCTTCTCTCCAGAGATGCTGACTGTCCCGTCGAGTTGCTCCAGCATTTTGTGTCTACCCTTTGATTTAAACCAGCATCTGCAGTTCTTTCCTACACAATCTCCAAACCTGTAATGTCTTTGGGATGTGCGAGGGAAAATGGAGCACACAGAGGAAACCCACGTGGACACAAGGAGAACGTGCAAACCCCACACAGACGATCCCAAGGTCAGGATTGAACCTGGGTTTCTGGCGCAGTGAGGCAGCAACTCTACCAACTGTGCCACTGTGCCGCAATTACCTACTGCAGCAAGCTGGCAGACACCCCAAGGATCCTATGCAGGCAGCGTAGACTTCCTCAGGCTGGAAGCTGTTCACTGAGTCTCTGCCAAATGAATCTGCTTCAAGTCCAGCAACCCCGATTGAAGTCAATTGAAGAAATGGATATGGAATGAACTGTGAGGAGAGGTTAATTATCTTTTCACTGGGCATACTGTAGCTAATTTAAACACATTTAATTGCCTTTAAGCACATGTTTCTTTGTCTTATTCCACCGGGAGGCGCTTCGATGGCAGCCTCCCAACAGTCTGTCTGTCCTTTTCATCTTTTTTTTACATAGAAACATAGAAACATAGAAAATAGGTGCAGGATGAGGCCATTCGGCCCTTCGAGCCAGCACCGCCATTCATTGTGATCATGGCTGATCGTCCCCTATCAATAACCCGTGCATGCCTTCTCCCCATATCCCTTGACTCCACTAGCCCCTAGAGCTCTATCTAACTCTCTCTTAAATCATCCAGTGACGGCCTCCAATGCCCTCTGTGGCAGGGAATTCCACAAATTCACAACTCTCTGGGTGAAAACGTTTTTTCTCACCTCAGTCTTAAATGACCTCCCCTTTATTCTAAGGACTGTGGCCCCTGGTTCTGGACTCGCCCAACATTGGGAACATATATCCTGCATCTAGCTTGTCCAGTCCTTTTATAATTTTATATGTTTCTATAAGATGCCCCCTCATCCTTCTGAACTCAAATGACTACAAGCCTAATCTTTTCAATCTTTCCTCATATGACAGTCCCGCCATCCCAGGGATCAACGCTGCACGTTGATCAACGATCAACAATCACAAGGATGTCCTTCCTCAAATTAGGAGACCAAAACTGTACACAATACTCCAGATATGGTCTCACCAGAGCCCTATACAACTGCAGAAGAACGTCTTTACTCCTATACTGAAATCCTCTTGTTATGAAGGCCAACATTCCATTAGCTTTCTTCTCTGCCTGCTGTACCTGCACGCCAACTTTCAGTGACCGGTGTACAAGGACGCTCAGGTCTCGCTGCACCTCCCCTCACCTGCACCTAACCTAACCCCATTGAGATAATAATCTGCCCTTTGTTTTTGCCGCCAATGTGGATAACCTCACATTTATCTATATTATACTGCATCTGTCAAGCATCTGCCCACTCACTCAACCTGTCAGGTCACCCTGCAACCTCCTAACGTCCTCCTCTTCACAGTTCACACTGCCACCCAGCTTTGTGTGTCATCTGCAAAACTTGCTAGTGTTGCTCCTAATTCCCTCTTCCAAATCAATAATATATATGGTAAACAGTTGCGGCCCCAACACCGAGCCTTGCGGCACTCCACTCGCCACTGCCTGCCATTCTGAAAAGGACCCGTTGACTCCTACTCTTTGCTTCCGGTCTGCAACCAATTTTCTATCCATGTCAACACCCTACCCCCAATACCATGTGCTCTAATTTTAGTCACCAGTCTCCCGTGCGGGACCTTATCAAAGTCTTTCTGAAAGTCTAGATACACTACATCCACTGGCACCCCTTCATCCATTTTACTTGTCACATCCTCAAAAAATTCCAGAAGATTAGTCAAGCATGATTTCCCTTTCATAAATCCATGTTGACTTGGACTAATCCTTTTACTGCTATCCAAATGCCCCATTATTACCTCTTTAATAATTAACTCCAGCATCTTTCCCACCACCAAAGTCAGGCTAACTGGTCTGTAATTCCTGTTTTCTCTCTCGCTCCTTTTGTTATTTTTAGTGTGTTTAAAAAGTTTGTGTTAATGTTCTCTGGTTTGTTCTATGTGGGGGATGGGTGGGGGTGTCGGGCAAACTTTTTTTTCAATCTCTTACCTTGCCGGAGATGCGATTGTTTTCCGGATCGTATCTCCAGTCGCTCTGCGGCCTAACATCGTGGAGCTGGAGGCCTCGCTCGGGACTGACTTTGAGCCCCACTGCGGGGTGTGGACTTACCATCGTAGTGGATTCCTTGCCTGGGTTCGACGCTCCAATCGGCGTCTGCAGACTTTAACATCAAAGAGCTTGCAGTCTCGGGTTGAGACCGACATCGGGAAGCTCCAAAAGCCGCACGACGTTCGATTAACCCGACCCGGGGTAGATTGGCCAGCGCAGAGGAGCTGAGATTCCCCCCCAATGCAGGAGCTTGATCGCCCTGACGAGGAGGCCCGCCGCCGGCTACGGGAATAAGATCGTCCCGTCAACGGAAGGCTAGAGGACCCTGACCGCTGGAGGACAAAGAAGGGAAGAGATTGAACTTTTTTTCACCTTCCATCACAGTGAGAAATGTGGAGGTGTCACTGTGGTGGATGCTTATGTTAAAATGTATTTTGTGTGTCCTGTTGCTTTTTATTAGTATGACTGACTTGGCAAATCAATTTCCTCGTTTGTCGCAAAACATTCTAGGCTCATAAAGTATGATTATGATTATGAATATTGTTGAGTTTTAAATATTTTTAGCTAGTTATTCGTGAGTTGTTCATGAATGATTTTGAAGGATAGGATGCCATAGACAGTCATACTGCATGGAAACAGGCCCTTCGGCCAACATGTCCCATCTACACTAGTCCCATCTGCCTGCATTTAGCCCATATCCCTCTAAACCCGTCCAATCCATGTACCCATCTCTTAAGAGCCTCAACTTCCGGCAGCTTGTTCCACACGCACCACCCTTATCATGAAAATGTTACCCCTCTGGTTCCTATTAAATCTTTCCTCCCTCACCTTTAACCTATGTCCTCTGGTTCTCAATTCCCCCTATTCTGGCAAGTGATTCTGTGCCTCAACCCGATCTGTTCCTCTCAAGATTTGTGCACCTCTATAAGTGTGAAATGGGGGGGGGGATAGAAGTTTGACAAAGCACAGCTCCAAATTCAGGGACAGTTTCTTCCAGCTGCTAACCATCCTACCGCATCCAGAGAGCAATCCTGAACTGCTATGGAACTATCTTTGATTGGACTTTACTGGCTTTATCCTCGCACTAAACGTTATTCCTGATCATGTGATAGACACAAAATGCTGGAGTAACTCAGCAGGACGGGCAGCATCTCTGGAGAGAAGGAACGGGTGACGTTTCGGGTCAAGACCCTTCTCCAGACTGACGTCGGGGGGGGGGGGGGGGGGAGGAGATACATAGATAAGGAAATGTGAAAGGACAAAGGAATGAAGATCAAGGAAGATCATTTGTTAGCTGGGAGAAGGGAACAATAAAGCAAACAGAAATGAAATGTAGTCGGAGACAGTAAGACTGGTCGGAAAACTGGGAAGGGGGAGGGATGGAGAGAGAGGGAAAGCAAGAGATACTTGCAGTTAGAGAAGTTGATATTCATACCGCTGGGGTGTAAGCTGCTCGTTCAGTTTAGTTTATTGTCACGTGTACCGAGGTACAGTGAAAGCTTTTTTGTTGCATGCTAACCAGCCAGTGGAAAGACAATACGTGATTACAATCGAGCCATTCACAGTGTACAGACACATGATAAGGGAATAACGTTTAGTGCAAGGTAAAGCCAGAAAAGTCCGGTCAAGGACAGTCCGAGGGTCCCCGATGAGGTAGATAGTAGTTCAGAGACCGCTCTCTGGTTGTGGTAGGATGGTTCACTTGCCTGATCTTATCCTCTCACCACAGACTTCTGTGCTCTAGTTCTTAATTTCAAACTTGAGAAGGAAACTCAGTGCATTCATCCTATCTATTCCCCTCATAATTTCCAATGCCTCTATGTTCAACCCTCAGCCTCCAGCTCTCCGAAGAATAAAGTCCCAGCCTGCCCAACCAGTCCCTACAACTCAATCCCTTAAGACCTAGCCACATCCTCATAAATCTTTCCCATTCCCGCTGAAGCAATCCCTGAAGTCCCATTCCCTTGAATTTTCCTGCTACCTTTGCAAATTATTTGGTCTGACATTGCTATATATTAATTCTACCACGAATAGAGTTGTCTCAAGGTGTTTCACGGGTGGATACTCAATTTCGATGGTGAGCAGTACAAAAGGGATGTGAGCTGTAGGAAGAACTGCAGATGCTGGTTTAAACCAGAGATAGACACAAAACGCTGGCGTAACTCAGCGGGGCCAGGCAGCATCCCCGGAGAGAAGGAATGGGAAGAAGGGTCTCGGCCCGAAACGTCACAATAGACAATAGACAATAGACAAAGGTGCAGGAGGAGGCCATTTGGCCCTTCGAGCCAGCACCGCCATTCAATGTGATCATGGCTGATCATCCCCAATCAGTACCCCCGTTCCTGCCTTCTCCCCATATCCCCTGACTCCGCTATCTTTAAGAGCCCTATCTAGCTCTCTCTTGAAAGTATCCAGAGAACCGGCCTCCACCGCCCTCTGAGGCAGAGAATTCCAGACTCACAACTCTCTGTGAGAAAAAGTGTTTCCTCATCTCCGTTCTAAATGGCTTACCCCTTATTCTTGAACTGTGGTCCCTGGTTCTGGACTCCCCCAACATCGGGAACATGTCACCCATTCCTTCTCTCCGGAGATGCTGCCTGTCCTGCTGAGTTCCTCCAGCATTTTGTGTCTGTCAATGGGATGTTACGGCAGGATCTAAAGCTCTATCAAATATTAAAACACTATTATTTAGTTTAGTTCAGTTTCAGTTTAGAGATACAGGCCCTTCGGCCCACCGAGTCTGTGCAGACCAGCGATCCCGCACACTAACGGTACCCTACACACACTAGGGACAATTTACAATTATACCAGGCAATTAACCTACAAACCTGCACCTATTTGGAGTGTGGGAGGAAACCGGAGATCCTGACGCAAACCCATGCAGGTCATGAGGAGAACGTACTTAACTCCCTACTCACACCTCCATAGCCAGGATCGAACCCGGGTCTCTGGCACTGTGAGGCAGTAGCTCTACCGCTGCACCACGTGCCATCCCTAATATGAAAAGACAAATGATGCTTAGTCCTTAACTTATGCTGAATGTATGCTGAACGGTGAACCTGAAGAAACCCACGTGGTCACAGGGTGACGTGCAAACTCCACACAGACAGCACCCGAGGTCAGGTTGAACCCGGGTCTCTGGCGCTGTAAGGCAGCAACACTACCGCCACCCCGGTAAAGCCTTGAGGGCTTGTGGCTTAATTGACCTTTGTAAAATTGCCCCTAATGTATAGGGAAAGTGGACAACATAGAACTAGCGTGTGGGAAGGAACTGCAGATGCTGCTTTATACTGGGATGAACTAGTGTGTGTGGGTGACCGATGGTCAGTGTGGAGTCGGTGGGCCGAAGGGCCTGTTCCATGCTGTATCTTTAGATTTTAGAGACACAGCAGAATCAGGCCCTTCGGCCCACCGAGCCCACACCGATCAGCGATCCCCGCACACTAACACGCCGCTGTGAGGCAACTGTGCCACCATGCCGCTCTGATGTCGTTCGGCAGAGATTTTTCTCATCCCCTGATCAATATTTATCCTCAACCTGTAAACACAAGAGTTGATTAATTGAAACAGATCTGGGTGTAAATTGGATTCTGCAGAACCTAAATTACAACAGTGGCCGATTAAAAAACTATGTAATTAGCATTCAAGCTTTTTGAGGCGATCTGAGGCGTGACATAAATGCAAGTTCTTTCTCTATTATGTTTAGATAAATTGTTAACTGGTGATTTGTGCATTTACTCATGTAATCTCCCAGATTTTCTGATGCGATGGAAGATTCCGGTTCAATAAATTCACTATCCATTTCTGTAAACTACCAATTAAAAGGAGATGGATTACTTGTAATGTACAGGCAGTGCATTAATATAGCAGTTAAAAATTGTAATCACCTTTTTAATATATTCGCAGGAAAGCCTTCATCTATGAAAGCTCAGGGATGTTCAAGGCGATGCATGACGGAGTGGACAATTAAACCAATGCCCATTAGTTCAGTCTGTTGTTTCATTGTGAGCTCAGCTCATTGTATGCATCTGAGGTACTGAGATTGGTCCTGGTCTGCTCTATGCAGTTTAGTTTAGTTTAGACACAAAAGAGCTGGAGTAACTCAGCGGGTCAGACAGCATCTCTGGAGAAAAGGAATAGGTGACGTTTCCGGTCGACATCCTTCTTCTTTAGTTTAATTTAGAGATTCAGCGCGGAAACAGGCCCTTCAGCCCACCGAGTCCGCGCCGACTAGCGATCCCCGCACTTTTTCACGCAAAGGGTGGTGGGTGTATGGGCGGAGGATGTTGCTGAGGCAGGGACTATCCCAACGTTTAAGAAATATTTAGACAGGTACTTGGATAGGACAGGTTCAGAGGGATGTGGACCAAATGTAGGCAGGTGGGACTAGTGGAGATGGGACATAGAAACATAGAAACATAGAAAATAGGTGCAGGAGGAGGACATTTAGCCCTTCGAGCCAGCACCGCCATTCATTGTGATCTTGGCTGATCGTCCTCTATTAATAACCCGTGCCTTCTCCCCAGATCTATTGACTCACTAGCCCTTAGAGCTCTATCTAACTCTCTCTTAAATCCATCCAGTTACTTGGCCTCCACTGCCCTATGTGGCAGGGAATTCCATAAATTCACAACTCTCTGGGTGAAAACGTTTTTTCTCACTCAGTCTTAAATGACCTTCCCTTTATTTTAACACTGTGGCCCCTGGTTCTGGACTCGCCCAACATTGGGAACATTTTTCCTGCATCTAGCTTGTCCAGTCCTTTTA